>BLBF01000005.1:23294935-23306616 GCA_015471245.1 Laticauda colubrina
ATATATATATATATATATATATATATATATATATATATATTTGTCTAAGCAGGACCAATAGATGCATCTTTGTTTCAAAGATGTTGGCCCCTTGTTTCTTGTATGGGAAATCCCATTGGCATTGCCAATTATCTTTTTCCTGGATTAAAAGATTTCTCCACTGGCAGCATTTGTCCCTGCATTGTGTTGATTTGTTCAAACAGCATCATTATCTGGGCAGCAAGTCAATTTTCCTTCAGACTTTTTGCAATAGCACTCATTCTGCAATCTGTGACACTGGAGACCCCCTTGGCTGGAAGATGAATGGTTTTGCCATTTGCCATTACCCACCTGTTGGATTATGAGCTAAGTTGTAGCTCTGACACTCAACTTTATCAGTGAAACATATTGTAATCATTTGTGTTGCTTTTACATTCCCAGTAGACAAGTGTCGGGTTTAATTTTCTTTCCTCAAATAAGTAACACAGAATGTCTGGCCGCCTTCCCTGACCTCTGGACTTAAATCAGCATTTCCCCTAATAATCTACCTGATAATCATAAACATATTCAGAATCTACACTTCAGACTGTCTCTATAGTTGGAGTTATTGGCTTAACCCTTTCAGTGGGAATTTATACACAGAAAGAACTGTAACTTTTTGCTCATATCAGTAGCTCAGAATTTCTGTCAGTCTCCAAATACCCAAGGAAACTAATGACGTAGAAATTCATTTCTTCCTATTTCCCTGTCCAATTGGGACAATTTACAGACTGATGTTACTTTTTCTATCCAGGAGGTAGACTACTGGATATTGATGTTTTTGTCAATATATTTTAGTAGACAGCTGGAAGGAACACAGATTGAGCCTGCTCTTTCCTGTCTTCTTGCAATATTCTAAGACTGACAGGAATGAGATGATCTCATAAATTTTTTGGGAAGATTGAAGAACTGAAATACTACTGTACGGAGTGCCCAAAGATAGGAATTCATGATTCAAATACATTCTAACATTTAAGGAGCTTTAAAAAAACAGAAAAAGAAAAGAAACAAATGCATTATTTTCAAACAAGTTGTTCATTTGGGATAAATCCATATCTTAAATTATCATTTCCTGAAATCTGTTTTCCACACAAAATGGGTCCCAATGAATTATGTATACATGCTTAACAGCAAAAATAACTAATATGGGAAATACAGCACCACTTTTAAAATAGTTGGAAAAGACATTACCAACTTGAACTTTTGTAGGTTTCTGACTGCATGAGTCTGAAGTCCATTACCATAGTCATGAAAAATTTTATCAAAATCAACTATAATGAGACTACTTATCCAAAAGCACATTTCCATTCAAAGTAAATAACATTAACATTAAAAGGAACTGAATGACACTTAGCAGCTAAGATCTGGTCATACTGACTTTGTTTAAAGCCTGTCTTCTGAGAACAGCAGATGGACATGTAGCTCAAAATCTGTCAATCATTTTCTGCTTCCTGTAAAAACCTGTATTTACTCATGGGGAAGCAGTCATTTCTTCACAAAGGAAGTTCAAATCATTTCTTAAAAAATAGTTTGAACTGGCAAATGTGAAAAAAGCATGTTTTACACAGCACATTTCTCTTAGGGGCAACATGTTTTTCTCACAAAGAAGAAAAATAAATATCAGTAAAAATGTAACTAAAACAAAGTTCTACAACTGGGTAAACTTTTACAAAGTGTAACTATTAAGGAAAGCAAAACTGATACATCCCCCCACCCTGGTTTTTTGTTTGTTTTTTTCATCAAAACATCAGTTTTGGTTTTAGTCTTAAGAAAAAAAAATCTGAAAGTAATAATTCTTTAAATGCTCTGAAGGATATGTTAATTACAAGAAAATTCAACACAGGCTAAAAAAGCTCCTATTGAGACCAATGAAATTGGTTATGCTTTGAGGGTTTGTTTATAAATAAGGCTATTATAGTAAGACAGCACTGTTGAAAAATCTAATACATCTGCAGAGTTAAGAGGTGCACAGGGTGTTTTTCCATTAAAAGTACCTAGATCGGTATACAGCATAATTAAAATCATATAATATAATAATCAAGAAAATTACAATTGCCACAATTATACAATTTCTAAAACCAATAACAAAACATCACATAAGTAAATCAAAAAGCATTAAAAATGAAGCTAAATCCAGTAGAACAAATGATCTAAAAATTGCAAAAATCATAACATCCTACAAGAGAATAAGAAAGTTGTTTTGTCACTTCTTTTAAATTCACAATACCTGCACTCTCTACTTCATCAAAAGCCTCTCATATTATTGTAGAAATAATTATACACCACAACTGTCCTTTGATTATTCTGCAAAATTGGAAAGAGCTATAAAGTTGTGCTGAAGGTTGGTTAATCACCTATATTTCCATTAACATGCTGAAGATTAAATACTGCTCAACACTGCTTGCAAAGACTCTTTTGAATGGACACAGATGAAGTTGGGGAATAAGAGTGAAGACAGCTGAAGGCAGCTGAAGCAGCCCAGATAAGAGCATGAATTGACCTGGTTTAGGACATATTCTGGAAACTCTTGTATAACCATGGTTCCTGAACAAAGTAAAAGCTACACAAACATCTTGTTGAGGAGCTAATGCTATCACTACAAGGAACAAAAATTATCTTGAGTGCAGAGATGACATCTCTAGAAAATAGTCTGCATTTGAGCAAGAGAAATGAAAGTGGAAAGAAAAAAAAGATGGTTTGTTATCATTCTGAAATACACTGTGAAATCCCATGTGGAATCATAGATGAAGTTTCTCTCCCAAATAAATTTCTATTCTGGAAATCAACCTACCAATCTTGTATGTTGAAACTGTGATTGTTTCTTAGCTCTTGAGAATAACACAGCACAGAGTTCTTTTCCTCCAGCCCTGTCTTATCATTTAATAATTTTGAAAGGAGGAAGAAGAAAAATGACCAGAAAAAGAGAGAATGGTCCTCAAAGCCTACATTGTTCTGAGGTTCTGACCAAAGGCACACATGATATAAAGTGTCTAAAAAAATTCAGATATAAAACATGTGTTTTAGTGCATTTTTTTAAATTTGTGAAACTATTTGCTTCCCCACTTACAAATGGAAATAGGGAGATAGAAATGGGCCTGATACTTACAGGGATGCCCAGTGGAGACATGGAGAGCTAATCACATCTCTTTGGAGAACACAAATGACAACTGAGACAAAGACCAAAGAACCTATGAGTAAACCAGTTTTTTTGGAATTTTTCCAGATAGGAAGATGATAGACAAGAAGCTGGCCCACGTGTGGTCTAGACAGCTGTTACCTATGAGTAACCTATGAGTAGAGTAGAGAGTAGTATCCATCAGGTGTGAGTGCTGGAAGACAAAAGGATTAATCATCAAGCTCACAAACACTGTCCACCTGTTGTGTTAGTGTTTGGTTTTTTTAAGGGAAAAAAATTCTTTTTTATTGTATTAAATTTTGTTTTCTTTTATTTTCTTTACATTAGGATATCTTAATTAGGGTCTAACTTAAGGCTTTAAATGGAATTTTTTTTACAGTTAGGAGCTGAGATGTAGAATGTTGATTTTTATACATGTTAATATATAATATATCTGGTCAAGTTGATTAAATCACTGTACACAAATCAAGAAGCCACTGTGTAAACACCATATGGAGACACTGATTGGTTTAAGATAGAGGAAGAAGTGTGCAAATGTTGCATTCTCCCCTTTCTTATTCAACTTGAATGCTGAAACAATGAGGAAACTAGATATTGAAAAATCAAGAATCTGAGGTAAAGATTGAAAGAAGTAACATCAACAATTTTCAATATGCTGATGGTACAACTTTGCCTTCAGAAACTAAGGCCTAAAACATCAGATCAAAAAAATCAAATAACGTGAGAATTTTGGACTCTTTCTAAATATCAAAAAGTCCAAGCTCATGTTTACAGCAAGGAATGGAAACATCAAAATAGCAATTGACACTGAAGAGATAGAATGCATGGAAAAAAATCATTTTCCTAAGGTCACAGATTACGCCAATGAATGCAGCCTAGAAATAAAATGTTGAATTGCACTGGATCGCACAGCAATGATGAATATGAAATGAATATAGAAAAGCAAGGACATCAGCTAGGCAACCAAATGTAGGTTAGTTTGGTCTGTTGTTTTCCCATAGCTACCTAGGGTTGTGAATCTTAAAAAAGCAAGACAGGAAGGAAATCCACTTGTCTGAACTGTGATGCTAGAGAAGGCTCCTGCATATTCCTCTGACAGCAAAGAGGATCAACAAGCAAATACTGGAACTCATAATACTCGACATGTCATTGGAAGGAGAAAAAAAATCACAAAATTGCATCTCATTGATTTTGGTCATGTCACTGGTGAAAGCAATTATGTTGGGAAGAGTTGCTGGTAAAAGGAAACAAAATCTACCAAATACATGATCTCTGGACACCATCAAAACAGACGTCAGCCAGAGCATAGAAACCTCAAAGAAGCAATGCAAAATCACAAGTTATGGAGAAACCTGGACCATAGAATCGCCAAGAGTCTGGAATGACTAAATGGATGATAACATCATCCTCCTCTCCTCATCATCCTCATCCTCATCCTCATCCTCATCCTCATCTGTTAATATCAATAGTTTAGAGGTCTGTTTGGACATTTTGCTGATAATGTAAATTTAATATATAATTGAAGTGGAGATAACATTACTTATTTGATTTGCCTATTATAAAGAGGTCGTTTATGGGACAAAAAATTTTATATTTATTCATTAACGGAGATGTAAGTGCATATAACCCTCACAGCTTCAATCTCAAACTATCTACTGTGGACTTTACCCCATTCTTAAGAGGTTCTTGAAGGGGGCATGCATAAGCACACCAGGTGCCTACCATCCCTGTCTTACTGTCCCCATTTACCTGTATTTATTTCCTTTATTCAAGTTTACGTTCATATTTATATCTTGTACATGTTTGACAAACAAGTAAAATAATAAATAAATAAATAAATCTTTGAAGAATAAAGCTAGAAATTAGTAACCACAATATCAACACTATCAGCAATGATGTCTGCTTATATATCTAAACTATGTCTGAAAGGTATTAATGAAGACATAACAGATGTGAAACTATTTTTGCTTGTTGCAGAAATATGGATTGAGAAATAATATATTTTTTTAAAGAGTAGATTACAAAATAGGTAAGGCATTCAAAATGGAAATACAAATGTAGGAAATAATGTGCTTTACAAGACAGAGAAGAACCAAGAGGAGGACCCTGATAAGGATATTTTATTGAATTTACAAAAGAAATTGTTAAAGGATTTGAAAATCAAAGGGGAATTACAAAAGACAAACCAAGGCAGTGACCTGGATAATGACTTTCTACTTAATTCACAAAAGAGGTCTATTAAAGTCTTTGTATAATAAGTCTTTGTGATGGGAAAAAGAAAGACATTTGAATGCATTAAAGAGCAAGGCTGTTAAAAGTAAAAGAAAGGAATATAAAATGGGTTGGTTTGATCATGGTTAAACAAGATATGGGCTTTTTTAAAATATATATATAAAACTCTGATAACACCAAGGACTGGAAAGTTGATGATTTATGTTTTTCCACATAGAATGGATAGATTATGAGAAGAAATATTGTTTGTAACTTTATAGGAGGTGATTGATTATCAAATTTGATCCTGGGTTGCAGTGTCCCAGGATCATATGAGGTAATTTGCCACCTGATGACAGATTAAATCAATGGGGAAGCCAGATTCACTTAGCAAACATTATGCTGTTACCTTAGCAACTGCATTGATACACTTAACAACTGTAGCAAAAAAGGTCATAAAATGGGGCAAAACTACTTAACAAATGTTTCACTAAGCAAGAGAAATTTTGGTCTCAGAAGTGATGTCATGGTGACACATTCTTTACTTATACCAAAATGTAAAACTTATGTTAACATGTTCTACACTGGGCTCCCTTCAAATTAAATTGGAATGTTGACTTCAATATGAACACATAATTTAGTTCTGAACATCACTTAAAAATTCTAAACTCTAAAGGCTTCTACAGTGTGAGCAAAGTGTTGTCAGAGGGAACAGCAGTGCGTAGGGTCTTGACATTACCATGTTAGAAGCAGAATTTGTGTTTTGGGTGTTAGATTTTGTTTTGTTTTAAACTCTTTTGCTTGTGTTAAGCCTACTTTGGGGGTGCAGAACACTATTTGAATCACATATGTTATTGAGGATTAACATCTAGAATAGGAGTGTTTTCTTTCTGGACAGGATAGTTTTCATTTAAAATAGTGATTCTGAGTTCCCTGGGTGAAGAAAATTCCCCAATGAAGAAATTTATGATTTAGAATTCTTTCTTTACTCCTTTCTTTTAAACAAATATCTGTCTAATCTCTAGAGAGAGAGAAAAGAATGGCAACAAAAGGAAGCAAAGGAAACAAGTTTGTCTTTACTCTCTGCCTTTGTATAATGTACTGGAGAAAAAACCAGGCTAATAAAATAGACAATTCAAACCTTAAAGATATAGCAAAGGATCAGGATCCAGCAACATTTTTTAAATTGAAAGTGAGCAGAAATACTTGAAAGTGAGGATTACAAACAATTCCCATTGTATTGTAGTCAATTTTCAAAGGGTTTTTAAGGAATCTATGAACATTGCCTGATCTACCTTTTCTAATGCAAAAGAAGTTATGAGGTTATGACCACATAACTTTTGTCTATTTAAACATATTTATAAATGAATATTAATTTGCTTGTTTGTTTAAAATGGCTTTCTTATTGAAAATATTCTGCACAAAGCCTGCTTGCATGCTTTGGAATTTATCATATTAAATGGAAACAAAAAGTAATTAAGAATGGCTGAAACATTCAGTTTTGATTAATTCATATATAAATTTACTTATTCCATACCTCCAGATCTAAAAGCATATTGGAAAAATATGATCCACTGAACCACAAAAAGTATCATAATAAATTATAATATTCATATTTTTGAAATGCATTTAAAATTATGCATTTAAATCACATTTTTGTGCAGCTGTTTTAAATAAATACAGAAATGCAACCAAGTGAACTTATAACTGAATGAATGAGAAAATGGTTTGGAATGGCTGATTGGATTCATCAGCCCCTACATCTTTCAAGGAAACTTGTTCATAAAATATCGAGCATACTTCACTGAGCAAACATAACAGCAGATGTCTTGTATTTCTAAGATACAATTCAGATACTATTGGTCTTTTCTTGCAAAACCTTTCCTGCAAAACATTCAGCAGAATGAATAAATAAATTGCATGAGCAAAATCAAAATTTGGTGCCCATTCTTAACCAGTTTTACAGCATTTCATTCCAGCAAAACATAAAGGGACATAGACAAAGGAAACACCTAAAAAAGCAATATTCCTGTCTTCCCTCCCAAAATGCCAGTTTTTTTTTTTTTCTGGTTTTATACTGGTTTTGTTCCAAGCCCCAGATCTGAACTCATTGAATTCACATTCCCTTTTAATTTTGTTTGTCATATACATTTTTGGGGAATGCACACATGTACATATTGTCTTTGTGAATCTTATCTTGCTATTTTTTCCCCATTGAATGTACTTTCAAAGGTCAATAGTGGTCTATTGAAATAGTGGGAACTCTCTGAAAGACTAAGAAATAATGGGATCAGACAATAATACTTTATTTGCTCTCTTTTTCCAGTTATTTCTATAACTTCTCTTCCTTTTCTTATGAACTTTTGAATTGGTAGAGAGTTATCCATTTTTGTCCTCTGAAAACACTTGCTGGCCATACTTTCTGACTATAGTAATAGCACTTACACTTATATACTGTTACAGAGCTTTAAAACCCTCTCTAAGTGGTTTACAGGGTCAGCATATTGCCAGTCTGGGTCTTCATTTTGCTGACCTCGGAAAGATGGAAAGCTGAGTCAACCTTGAGCCAGTAGGAATCAAACTGCCAAACTGGTCGGCAGAAGTAGCCTGCAGTACTGCATTCTAACTACTGCTCCACCGTGATGGGGATTGATCTTCCATCAGTTCAGTTGATTTTTTAAAAGCCGGTGTACTTCAAGCCAGCATGAGCACAAGACAAGAAAAATTTAAGTTTGCACACATGTGCTGTAGGAATGGGGATAATGAAACCACCCATTTGAACTTGAGACTTATAGTTAAATAGGAATCTTGCTCTGTAGCTACTGAATTATAATGTTAATGTTGTTCATTTTCTTCTTCTTCCAAATATCAACAGCTATTATAAAATAAGTTTAAGACATTGCCAGAACTTTGTTTGCCACAGACAAGAAAAGATTTACCTCATGCATTCAGATCTCTCTTTTTGTACAGGATCTTTGCAAACTAAGTTTTGCAATCTGACTTTGGTGTAAATTTTACAGTTTTTGTTTAAGGAAGTAAGGAAAGAAAAAGAAAGAAAGAAAGAAAGAAAGAAAGAAAGAAAGAAAGAAAGAAAGAAAGAAAGAAAGAAAGAAAGAAAGAAAGAAAGAGAGGGGAGGGAGGGAGGGAGGGAGGGAGAAAAAGTTCCATTGGGAGAAGCCCATTTAAAAGAAGGTCTAGTCCCAAGTAGTACCTTTAGCTTTAGCAACGTTCACAGCAACTATTAATTTGCTAGTCAGTACTTGCACTATTAAGACTTCATTTTTTTTATTGCATTAGCAGTGGTGAACTAGTTTATTTTGAAATAGATTTTTTTCAGTTCTCAGACCCAGTTTCTTTTAACATCATTTACAAAAGCTCCTTATTAATATTGCTATTATTACAGTGGTCACTCTCTGTAAACCAATACTGCATTTCAAATACCTAGAGCTTTTCTAAAACTGGAATTTACATGGCATACATTTGTGAATTCTTGTCTTCCATATCCAATAATGGAAGCTAGCTGTGAATGTAGTTTTTCAAAAAAAGATTTGCCATCTTTAATTCAGATTCTCACAGAGGGGCTGAAAGCTATATAGGTAACTGGGGAGAAATAACAGCAGCTAAAAATGATTTGAGTGAAGTGGCTATAGAATAAAACTTAGGAAGCACGACTGAGGGAATTAAATTTATACCACACAGGAAGGATGAAAATGCTCGGAGGTAATATGATCACACACTATAAAAAAAACTTCAGGGTAACAATATAAATGCAAGAAATTGATTATCCATTGTTTTGGAAAATGTTTGAATGCATGTATCTAAAGGTTACTCTAGAGAAAAATGGAATGTTTTGAATAGCCTCAATAAAAAAAACAGGGTGAAATTATTCAAACTACTAAATGGAAAGTGGTATGTAAATACATCAAATCAATAATTAGAGTTATTTTAAATTATTCTTAAAGAACCATTGACCTATATTTCCCCCCAGGTCCTAATGTGCTGAAATTGTGGTGGAGGTGGTGATATGTGCATGTTCCTGGATGATATGTATGAAAAACTCCAAGAATATATGCTATAATCCCTGTGTGAAGGTCGTCCTAGTTGTCTTGCTAAATCAAAGAGATAAGCATGTTGAGTAACTATGATATAAGAAGATACTAGGGAAATAAAATCACCTTAATGACAATGGCCAGAGAACACAATAATAAATAATTCCTGTGTTTATCCGATAGAACTACAGAAGAGGCAAGATAATATAATGGACCATGTAGTGCTAGATGACACATTCCTCAGGTTGAACAGTATTCATGATAGATTGTTTTACAGTTTTTAATATTCTTTTCTAATAGGTATGGATTTATTTAATTGTTGTGTGTTATTCAGAGTCTCTTTTTGTGAGATGGGTGGCTATATAAATTTGCTAAATAAATAGATCAATAACTCTTGAGTAAGTGCATTTTCAGAATATTACAGGTACTGTAGTCTTCGAGTTATGAATATGGTGGAGTCAGCCCATCATGGTTGCAACTCATGACAGTTGTACAGCTATCTGACTGACTTGCTATTTTGCAGCAATTGTAAAGTAAAATTGTGGTTGTTAAGGGAGTGTTACAGTCATTAAGTAAACCAATAGTTCACTGTCATGCAATTTTGCCAAAAAAAAGGGGAAGTAGATGCTGAGGTTTTGGCAAAAATGTCATAAAATACAGACATGTTACAGTGAGATGCTGAGTGCATCTCACTCAGTTACATGACCATTGGCAGACTTTGAATCTGGACTGAATGTTCAGGTACAAATACATATGCACAGATCTCAAATGGTTGTAAATGTTCTGAACTTAAAGCCCCTGTCCCACTGCACCAACGGATGCAAAGAGGATGTAAAACATTTAAAAACGTTGGAAAACTCTATGCATCCATTGTGTACTAATTCCACATTTGTTTCATCCACTCTATCCTTTGAGCATCCGTCCACTGAGATTTCATCCACACAAGATGTTTTGAGCTGCACAAAACTTTGTGAATGAATGAACTTTCCACTGTGTACAATGTAAATCAGTGACATATGAGCAACAAACGTTCTATGTCCATTTATCATCCGTTAAACGTCTGCTGTATCCTCTCTGCATCCTCTGGGCATCCCCTCAACTCACATCCACTGCAGCTGAAAACAGAAACAGGGAGGAAACAAAAGGTACATGGAACATCTACACAGCGTTAATAGCACAGAAATCGAAATGATTTAACATCCCCACTACATACTACCTACGTCCGTTCTTTTCCTTTCTTTTCTGTTCCGTTTATGCAAATTTTTGCCACTTTTTGGAGCAGATGACAACGGATGGAGCACCCCTGAAATTTTGCTCGTCCGCTGTGTCCTTTTTGCATACATTTTGCGTCCGTCAGCCAGTGGGACCTAGCCTTAAGTTAAATCTGTCTTATCTTGTGTAGAACAATTTTGCCTCAAGTTAAAAAAAAAAAAAAGGCTTGTTTCCATTTATCTCCTTTTAAAAACATTACAAGATCCAAAAGTTATCAAGTTTCAACAAAATAAGATGATTTTAAGGTGAGACTTTCATCACTTTGAATAGGTATCATTAATTAAAGGGCCTGTCACATAGGCCGATGGATGCAAAAAGTATGTAAAAAGGACACAGCAGATGAGAAAATGTTCCATCCATTGTTATCCGCTCTCAAAAGTGCCCCAAATTTGCATAAACAGAGCGGACAACAACGGAAAGTAACGGACGGGGAGAGGACGTAGCCAGGATGTAAAGCGGATGCTCCATGGAAGCCTAGCGGATGGAAGTGGATGGAAGCAGATGGGACATCCGCAGAGCTTCCGGGGGAGCACAGCAAAGCGGACGCGCAGTGGAAGGAGCGGATGCAGAGCGGATACCTAGTGGATGACACGGATGCCGAGGGGACACCTAGCGGATGCCTAGCAGATGCCTAGCGGATGCAAAGCGTTCACTGTGCATGCGGGGAGGATGCATTGTGTCAGCCCTGCGGATATAAAAGAATGAAGCTCGCAAGCAGGTCACCATTCAGAGGAAAGACCTGCTGCCAGACACAACTCCAGCCAACAACCATGGGGAAAAAGAGGAAGCCTGTGCCATCTTCTGCCAGCCCAGGCAAGAAGGACAGGGCCACCATCCCACCCCCTGGGCCTGACTCTGCTTCTACTGGGGCTTCTGCTGCTCAGGCTGACTCTGTTGGTGCTGGGGCTTCTGCTGGTGCTGCTCCTGGTGCTGGTGCTTCTGCTGGTACTCACTCTGCTGGTGCTGCTCCTGGTGCTGGTGCTTCTGCTGGTGCT
>BLBF01000005.1:23306626-23327950 GCA_015471245.1 Laticauda colubrina
CTGGTGCTAGTGCTTCTGCTGGTGCTTACTCTGCTGGGGCTGCTCCTGGTGCTGGTGCTTCTGCTGGTGCTTACTCTGCTGGCGCTGCTCCTGGTGCTGGTGCTTCTGGTGGTGCTTACTCTGCTGGCTCTGCTCCTGGTGCTGGTGCTTCTGCTGGTGCTTACTCTGCTGGTGCTTACTCTGCTGGTGCTGCTCCTGATGCCATCCACGCCACAGATGCCACCCACACTACAGATACCACCCACACCACAGATGCCACCCACGCCACAGATGCCACCCATGCCTCACCTCGCTCAGTTGCAGACCAGACAGCCCCACTACACTCCTCCTTCCTCCATCCCACAGCCAAGTCCTTCCTCAGAACATCTGTCATCGGTCTTGGGACTGACACCCCATGTCATGGATGAAGGGCCTCTCAACATTATAGGACTGAGCCAGCTCTCTGAGAGCTTCCTCCACACACCATCCCCTGTTGTCTTTTCGGGGCCAGGCACCCCAATGGTGCCTCAGATCAGCACTCCAGCAGCAGCCACTTCCACAGCACCTGGACCCTTCACCCCTGAGACTATGGGCACACCTCAGAGTGACTGAGAAGAGTGCCAGACACTGGGTTACTACCTGTTGACTTTATCTTTTCTTGGGACACTTTACTTGGGTCATTTTGCTTTTACAGTTTGTTATTAATAAAGTTTATCTTTGCTTCACACACTTGCTTCAGTTCTTTTAGTCAATAAAGTCTTGGTGGAAACTTTTAGAAACTTTGCATGCTTGTGGGGTGGGTAAGGATAGCAGTGGGATGGGCAGGGATACCTGTGGGATGGGTAATAGCTGTGGGATGGGTTAGGATACCTGTGGGATGGGTAATAGCTGTGGGATAGATAAACCTCCAGTGCAAGTATAGTAGGACTGTATGGTCCACCCTCCCAGGTGCCGCACCCATGGCCCTTTATTATCAATAACAATTTAATCATTCATCAACACATTTCAACATAAACACAACTCTTTATGAAATGGCCTGTTCATCGTCGGGCCACTCACCATACATGGCACAATCTCATCAGTGTGATGAGACAGGCTCAAGGAAGCATCCATTAAGCATCTACCATCCTGTCTTGCCACTCCACTGCTCCAGCTAGGGAGTTGCACCAGTGTTTCAGGAGGTTGCACTGCTTCTGCTTCTGCTTCAGGAGGCACCCGCCTTGCCCTGGACAGTCTGTAGTTGAAGATCCTCTCTTCACGGGTGAGGCATCTGGAAGTGTAGGGCTTCATGAGGTAGGTTCTGAGGGAGAAGGCGTCATCCCCCACGATGAAGTAGGGCACATATTGTGTGTCGTTGGGCAGGGGGTCTGGATCTGGGAAGCCCATGATGAGGTTGCATTCCAGCCCCTTCTTGAGGTGACTGGCATTGTATACCTGGGCAATTGAAGATGAGCCGTTGCCTGAAGCATCGATGTACATGAACTTGTAGTCAGCATCGACCATGGCGAAGAGGATGATGCTGAAGAAGCCCTTGTAGTTGTGATAAGTGGACCCTGAGTTGGCTGGAGCTTTGCAGGCCATGTGCTTCCCATCTATGGCTCCAACGCTGTGGGGGAAGTTCCATTTCTGATACCACTGCTCTGCAACTTTCTTCCATCCTTCTTCAGTGGAGGGGCACTGGAGGAGATCCTCCAGGTATTCTTTCTTGATGGCCTGCACCACTTCTCTGACCACAATGCTGATGGTGTTTTGTGGCACCCTTCAGCTGTACTGCATGCTCCTGTACATGGTCCCTGAGGCCAGGTGGCATAGAGTCAGTGCCACCTTGAGCCCAGGATCCAGGCTGGAATGGAAGTTGGTGTTTGCCTTGGTCAACCTAGGTCTCAGCCGCTCCACAATTTCATCAAACATGGCTGGCGGCATCCTCATGAAGTTCTGGAATGCATGAGTGTCTTCGTTCCTCCGCTCCACCATCAGCTTGTTATACAGTCCGTACTCGGCTCTTCTCGCGATCCATCTTCGGACCCAGACACTTCTTGGACGCCTCCTTTTCTTCCCGTAGAAGAAACAACTTTCTTCCCATGGAAGAAACTTTCACTCTACAGGTGAAAGAGCCTGTAGAGGGCTTCGCACTGTTGTAGAATGATGGCAGCTACCAAAAGGAGTTTGCGATGATCCATGGTGGAGATGACTGGATGCTATGGAAGAGCAAGAGCAAGATGAAGGCTGAAGAAGTCTGCACAAGAGGGTTGCTGGACTGAAAGTAAGATCCAGGTGATTTCTCCCCCTTTTTATAGGAAATATAGGTTTTCTGCTAGGTGTCCTTTTGCATCCTCTAGACATCCTTGAAACATCCTAAATATCCAAGATATGTCCCTATACGAACGTTTTTTCCGTTTTAATGCTTTGTATGCGAGCTGCATCCGCTTTCATCCTTTCTACGTCCATGCTACTAACGCTGCCTGTCTGTTCCACGTCTGTTTCAATTCCTCCCTGTGTCCATTTTCCGCTGGAGCGGATGTGAGTTGTGCGGATGCACAGCGGATGTCTAAAGGATATAGCGGACGCATAACAGATGATGACGGACGTATAACGGATGTTCCCCGTATGCGTAGCGGATGTATAATGGATGCGTTGGATACTTTATCCGCTCAAAAAGTTTTGTGCAGCTCAAAACTTTTTGAGCAGATGAAATCTCAGTAGACGGATGCTGGACGGATAGAGAGTATGAAAAACGGACGCAGTGAATACAGAACGGATGCATCGCGTTAACCAATGGATGGCAAGTGTTTCTCTCCGTTTTACATCCTCTTTCCATCCATTGGTGCTGTGTGACATGGGCTTAAGCTGCTGCTTCTTTGTGTGAATGAACAAGCAAATATTCCTATGGAGGGACAGAAGACTTCTCTCACTCCTAAAAACATTTAAAAGTATGCCTATTAATCTGTTCAGATTTTTTCAAAACAGTACAGTGCTTTTGGCTCCCAATTGCAGACCTGGAAATAAGAATAATGAAAAAAAAAAGACCACCAGTGAAATGAGAATGCTCAAGAGCTTGAAGCGATGAAAGATACTACCATCCTCTTAAGTGTAGTAATACATTATGATGTGCAGATTTACAGTGGTTTAAACAGAGTTTGGAAAATTATTATGGACAATTTTTATCCTGTGCACTCCCAGTCAAACCTTACATTCAGATCAAAGCAGGCAGCTGCACCAGTCTAGCTAGCAAAAACATAGCTTAATATTTATTTGTAGTAATAATGCTTTGTTGATTAACCATTAATCATATCAGAATACAAAATATGAAACACATAAGATTGTATGTTAAAAATAGAATAAATAAAAGAAATAAAAGAAAATATAAATCCTATTTCTATGTCACCCCAAAGTTACCCCAATCAGATCCACATATGCAGTTTTCAACTGTATTGTTTTGCTCAAATAAAGGTTTTTATTATATATAATTTTTGGATTTTGAACACACATAAAAGGATCTCAACAGGCCATTCATCTAATATGCAGTCCTAAATACATATTTTTTTCCTCTTTCTTATACAATTGATATTCAAATAATACATTACGGTAGTTATGCCTTCTATCTCTGGGGTTCCACAGATACATTTTAATTATAAAGAACTTGATTAAACTTCCCATATTCAATCATAGTGTTCAGCTGGTCAATTTTTCATCAAGTAAACACCCCACCATCACTTCTGGATGTTTTTGACTTTTTTACATTTAAATACAGTACTTGGCAATTTGGAAAGTATGTTTATAGCAGCTCATCGATTTCAATGCATCAGACTTACTAAGGATGGCTCTTTGAGCTTCAGTATCTAAAGTCAGTAATCTGTGTACTTTGTACAAAATCTTTTAAATTTGTTTTCCAGAGAGAATTGTACAAGAAATAGAGAGATCATGGCTCTTGATGTAGTCTGTCAGTTGTACAATTCAACAGGCTTTTAACAGGCAGTTTTGGGAGTCTATCAGTTTCCACAGCATTGATTTTGTACTAATAATAAAATGCCCTGATTTTAGGCAAATTGTATAAATTCCCAATTTTCCCAATTCTAATTGCAGCAGCTGAGATTGTTTTATTCACACCAACAACATGCATTTGCTCTTTTCATGAGAATAAATTCATATTATCAGCATGCAGCAAGGCATTGCGATATTGATTGAGTGCCTTAGGCATCCATACTTCAGGATCCTTCATCAATTCTAACAAGTCATTAATGTAGAGGCTGTATAGAAATAGTGCTAGTATGCACTCTTGTATTACCCCTTTGTATCAGTCTCACATGTTTTGGCTCCATTAACCCCAAACTGCATTGTCAAAAACAAGTGTTGATGTCAAAGAATTTGATCAGTGCCAGCAGTCAAGGTTTCTGTTGGGAACAGTCAATTTTTGCCATAACATTTCTCTGATTATTGTATCAAATGTTGCACTAAGGTCTATAAAGGCAGCTAACAGCTGTTTCCCCTTGCAGACATATTTTGTGATTCGATAGTTCAAGACAAAGCAATTGTCAGTAGTGGATCAACTCTGCGTAAAGCCAGCTTGTTTTTCTGTGATGATGCACTCTTTGTGTACCCAGCTTCCAACTATATTCAAGAGGAACCTGGCATATATTTTAGCCATTCTATTAATTAGATTAATGAGCCTGTAATTGTTAGGATCCTTTTAGTTTTCCTTTTTTTGTATGTAAGAACTATTATTGCATCTTCCAGCCAACTTGGATATCACAAATATTATTTATATGTGTGGAAAAAAAAGAATGGTAAGAGATGGATGCACCAGTTGTCAACTTTTTTAAATAGTTCAGCTGGTAGAAAGTCCTCACGGGGGTTTTACTGCTCTTCAAGCCTTTTATGATACATTTGATTTCATTTTCAGATGGCCAAAGAGTTGAGGATTTAGTAGGTGATAAATCACTACTTAAAAACTCTCAACAGGTTTTGAGAGGGCAACCAAGTGATGACAATAGTTTTCTTAATCCTTAGCAGAGATTGGTTTTTAAAATGTATGTCTATTCTTTCAGGATTTCAACTAAGGAGTAGACAAATTATTATTTTTTTCTGACAGTTCCAATCCTGACTCAAATTGAATCAGATAACATTTTTCTTTGATTTAATGAGTTCCTTATATTTCTTCTTAGAGACAACATCTTAGGTTGTATAGGTACAGAAGAATGCCTCTAAGTAAGTCCCATTGCTACCTTCAATTTCTTTTTCATCAAATCATTGTCAAATCAGGGAGAACTACTATAGGGAAACCTTGGGAGAGGATTTAGTTATTAGGTGTTTCTTCAATACGGGGCACAGATTTGTTAATGTATTGGACTGAATACCAGTCAGCTTCGTGTCAGCTTTAAAATTCAGCTGCAACATTTTTTTAAAGAGAGATGGAGGAGTTGAAAAATTCAAGGTCATTCTGTATGTCATATTAAGAAATTCCAGTGGCAGTTAATTGGTTCTTGTGATTTATGAAGTGTAGAGAAGGGAGGAGAGAAGGTGGATTCTGTGTAACATGGAAAATAATTTCACTTGGGAAATTGCCTTTGACATGCCAGATCTGTTTCTAATTAAATCAATTGGAGAGAAATGTCTCGGAGTGATTGATATCATCGATACTTTATGGATGCCTTATATTTATTTCCCAAGTCAAACTTTTATTTTTTGAAGGGGCTTGGCTGATACCCCGGAGTTCTTTTTCCTGAGATGGAGAAATATCAACAATCAGCTGAAGTTGGAGATATGCAGGGGGGAGAGTATGGGGGTCCTCCCTCTGGAACATTAATTGAATCTGCAAGCCTTTGTTTGGAAGAGATGATGGATGCTTTCAGAATGACAGTAGAGGAAAGAGGTTTGGGAGCAATACCGAAGCGTTTCAATTCAAGAAGTTGTTATAACCCAGAAGTAACCCAGCTGGTGGAAGAGAAATCTTTCTTGAGCCCCAGGCAGATTGCTATTCTGTCTGATTGGAAGGAGGAGACTATGCCAGTTGGAGAAATCCAGAAAGACTGAATTGATCAAGATAGAATTAGGGCCCCATCGCGAACTCATATGGTTCATAGTGGCCCCCAAGATGTCAGAATCAATCATATTGGGACTTGCTTGGCTAGACAAATGGGCCCCGACAAACAAATGGGAGGATGGGTTCAGAAAAATCCTCATTGGACTGGGCCCATTGCCCCCTCTTCCACATACTCTGCAGCTTCCTTGCATTTATTTTATTTATCAAATTTAGGCACCACCCATCTCACTAGATTAATACCACTGCCTTAAGATATATCCACAATATGACATAATATCAGATAGTGGTTAGCCTTTCATGCAATGATCTGATCAAACATGAGCTAAATTAAGCCAATAATTGCACTACTTTAATTTCCTCCAAAAGGCATCTTTAAGTGGTCAGTGAATTACTTCTATTCCTGTATCCATTAATGGCAAGGTTGGAGATCTGAATATTGTATGTTATTATGCAGGTAATGCTAAAACCTAAGAAATGTGAAGCCTTGATAACAGGACATGTAATTATGCGCAGATGATTTTTATGAGAGCATAAGAGAAAAGGGCAGGGAAAGTGTAAAGAAACTGATTTTGAAAATATTTCTTCACAACAGTCTAGTTGCTTTCATGCAGCCTGGTGAAGTCACTAAAAGTGGCTTCAGAACTTTTTTTACAGTTTCCATAAAAAATATAGCAACTATATAAACATAACACCTCTGTGGCTTGCCTTCTTCTACTGCATAATTGGCTGTTGTGATAAAGGAAAAGAATTCAGGGGTTTTCAGCATGCAGTCAGTAAGATGTTGAAGCAATAACTGCATTTACCACATGGAATATGTAATGTGTGAATTTCACGCTCATATATTTTCAGCAAGAGAAGTACATCTTTCTGATCTTTAGTTATACTGAAATTTTCAAAATGGTACTAGCTTGTTCTTCAAAACAAATTTCCTTTTGTTATACATTTGCCTGCATCATGTATGAAAGAAGAGTGTAGAAAAAAAAAACTTGACTCCCCAACAGTTAACTAATTTCTTAAAAGAGTAGTGATGAAAAGATTATGTGTTTAATCAATTGCAGATTTTATGTTATTATTTATATTTCCTAACCAAGCAGGACAGAAACAAAGAGCCTTTCCTTAGCATGAAGAGGCAGTGACAGTAAAAGCATCTCCTACTGATAGGTAGTATCTGCTTGACAAAAATGCTTTGAATTCTTTCTAAATAGGAAACTGAGATAAAATATTTAAAGCACTATTCATAAAAGTTCATGTAAAAGATGACCTTACCTTAACAGCTGTAAATTAAGCATCATACAAAACATATATTTGGATGCACACTTACAGCTTATAATTTGCAACCAAGAAAAAAAAAAACCCTCAAAACTCCAATCCCTGTTTAATTGACACAACTATTAAGGAATGTCACAGAACAGTACATAATATTTTACACCTTTGATTTCTAACTGATTATATTTCCCCAAGGGGATAGCAGTTCAAGGATCATTCCAAAATCTAGCTTTCTTTCTCATAAATAACTGCTCCAATTTATCAGCCTTGACCTTGGTAATAATTCAGCCGTACAGTTTCTATTGCTATTTACCCATGAAAGTAGCATTAAGAAGTTATCTCCATTCATTGGAAACACTGAGATTTAGTATACCATATCTATTGGAGAGTTGGTTAATGAATTGCCATCTCAATGCACAGAGCATCCATGCTGGTTGACTGCAGCTGGGGATCAGAAATCCATCATATTTAGCTATAGGGCTTCACAGAGTTATTTCTTGCACTGCTGCACAGTGTGGTCTACACTTGGTATGTCACAAGCAGCAGCAGCAAAAGAAAAAGAAAAGAAAGAAAAAGACAATTGGATGTTTTTTCAGCTGTAATGAAGAATGAGAAGGGGAAAGACTTTGCATACCCAATTATCAATCTTATCCTCATGGCAGGAAAAACTTCCCTTGCTAAATAAGCCAGCTATGTGCATAATTGGTTAATAAAATTGGGTACAAATACACACTTTTCAGGCTTTAATGGATTATTTTCACAAATAGTACACCATTTTAAACAGGGCTTATCAATACATCCCTTGGATGAAGTCTGAAGCTATCTCACTAGACATTCACTAAATAATGTCTTCCTGTGATCTCCATCCCTTAGTTAAAACCATCTAACATGATACATTGGTGGACTGATGTTAAAAGTGGTGAGTTTTTTCCTTCTCCTGATGACAGCTTTTCTGTTTGCACAATTTATGGTGTTTCAATGGCAATTGTGATGGCATAGTTAGAAACTGGGACCTATACAAGTTCTTACAGGACCTATACAGGTCCCCATATACAGGGTTACAGTGTACATATACCATGTCTCCATTTGTTGGACACTTTCCCCTATGATTATTTTGGTTGTGTGCTGAACTGACCTTGAAAGCGAGTATATGTGTCCCATGATAATGCTGCAGGATCCAAAGATCAGAGGTTTTGTCTTCCAAGCTTTCAAACTTGTGCTAGAGTCCATCTTCAGAGAAGTTACCTATAGCTCTCTAGAGCTCGGAAGACAAAACCTCTGGTCTGACCCAGATGGGATCCTTAACTGACATTATACATCACTTCCATTGCAAGTTGCCCAAGTGCTTAACTGAAAACTTTCAAGCACAACTTGAATCTTACATGAGCTTATTAAGAAAAGTTATCAGCACTTGTAAAGCCCCTCTAAATCCAAAATCAGATCTTACACAAAGTCCCTACTAATACATGCTAACCACTTCAAGAGAACTTTCAAAATGCATCTTCATTTTTTGCAGCACTGGTGATACTGTCATTGCTATGGGTATTGCCATTCCTACTTGGAAATCACATTTATCTGAGGCCAGCCTCACTGCACTCTGGAATCACTACTTGGAATGAGTTAATTGTTTGTTCTCTTGCTCACTGAAGCAAGATGACTATGACTATGAAGACTGATAACAAAATCTCCATTAAGAACATTGCCCCCTACCACCACTGTAGTGCAATAAGTGCAATGGTGGACGATCAGGATGATCTTGTTGAACTTCAGAGCAGTCTGCAGGAAAAAGGATCTGGGTACAGGATGAAATGGGAGGGAGATCAGCTGGTGCTTGCATTCACTTTGTTCCATCCTCTTCCCCTATACAACTGCTTTATCAGTTATTTTGACATGTCTTTCATTCTCCAGAATAATGTGAGATGAATGTTTAGCACTCTGGATTCCCTCCACATTGGTGAAGTTGTGTAATATGGGCAAACTTGAAAAGTGCTGCAGGGTATTTATTTTATTTGCCTACTTAATAGCAAGTAGTGAAGTAAAATGGGCTTGTTGCTGATTTCCAAACTCCTGTTAACCACCATACCCAATCACAATGTGAAGGAGCGTGATTAAAGATTCTTCTCTTTCCTGCCCAATATTTACTGTAATTGTGGGAACAGTGCTAAGAAAAGAGAGATTGAGGCTCCAACCACTTAATTTGTTCTGCATTAAGTCATAAGGATAGCACCATTTCAGTACATGGCTATTGAGGCACTACAAGTCTGATGGTCAGGACAGAATAAATTTTGCTGATGCACTTTTTAGCTTTTCATGAACTGGAGGAAGCATGTTAAGATGTCTGAATTATAGACTTGCAGGATTGCAAAAATGTGGGTGACCAATTAGATACCAGCAATGAGTTATAAAAACAGTAGAAGACTGAAGAAGATAAGAGGCAAAGCTTTCCAGTTAAGAGAAAAAATATTTATAAATAACAAGTAAAAAGGGAGAAAACAGGGTCTTGTTCCAGCAGCAAACTATCCTGCTAATATGCTTTGCGGCAACTACAAGGGGAGGAAACAAATTAGGAGGGATTTGGCTCATTTAGCATACTTAGCCAGTGTAGATAGCATGAAGCTTTACTCCTGATGGAACTGAACTCTCCAAGGTATTTGGCTGACAGTGAATCATAGCTTACATAGCCAAGAAGAAGAGGAGAAATAGGACTTGGAGAACCCAGGATGAAGATTTCAAGAAGGATCAAGCAGCCAAAAAGAGAGTGATATAAATTGCTACATAAGATATTTGTAAAGCCAATCAGGGGACCCCTGATTTAAGGAGTGTGCTCCAGTTATTGGAGGAAAGAGGCAGAGACAGACTGCTATCTCAGCAATTACATAGAGGGTTAGTCAGTCTCACAGAGGGATTCATTGCCATTGATTTCAAAAGCTTTTGTTAAAATTCTTCTGGTAACGTTGTTCCATGTTCTAAAGTCTTTGCTAGCTATGTTGTTCCTGTTTTCTTAATGCAAATAATTCTTGTCCATTCACAACTATGAATGTATTTTTTTTTAATTGAATGGATTAATAGAACCAGATTGCAGCTTAAAATTTCCCCTGATTGTTTGAGTGTTAAACAAGTTAAGCAGGAAGCTTTTTTAAAGTGAATTGGAGAAAAGCTGGAGGGATGCTGTTTTAGAAGATCTAGACCAATACCTGTGCTTCCCAGCTGGACCAGAAGCTAAGTCTTACTTCAGTCCTGACAGTTGCATTAGCCTTTGCTTTATCAAATGATAGCAGGAAAACTGGAGAGTAAAGGACAGAATTTAAAAGGAAATAGTTGCATTCATTTTTCCTTTCTGCTGAATGGTGTTTGGTAATCAATACACTGAGATACCTTGTATCTATATTCAGGCTAAATAAATTAAGAATATCAATGTAAAGAACAACAACTTGTTTTAACTAAAAGAATCTCTTACATAATGGTATAAAGCAAACAAATGAATTTGGCTTGTATATTTTCACAATGCATTTGAAGCTAGTGTTCCACTAGCTTCTCTTAAGAAAGCTTGCATTACTATAATTTATAAATCAGGTAGGGAATTATATACATTTTGCTGCCAATTCTACACCTAATTCATTACTTTATTAATTATTTATTTATTTATTTTTATCAATTGCTTACAAGATAATAGGTATAAGTAAAAAAAAACATAGTTATTAATACATGGATACATATAAGAAAAATTAAAAAAAAATAAAAGAAACAATAGGATAGGGATGGTAGGCACGTTGGTGTGCTTATGCACGCCCCCTACAGACTTCTTAGGAAAGGCGCAAGGTCAATATTAGACAGCCTAAGGTTAAAGTTTTTGGGGTTTGGGGAACAAACTACAGAGTCAGGTAGAGTATTCCAGACATTGACCACTCTGTTGTGGAAGTCGTATTTCCTGCAATCAAGTTTGGTGCAATTAACCTTGAATGTAGATGTTAAATTTTATTTTAAATTTAAATGTAACAGTTATATGATATTTCTTGTAAAACAAATCTGGAATAAACTAAAAAGGTTTTATACATCCTGATCTAGAATGTACTAGGAAGGCTTTATACAAGCAAGATTTATCATAAAGGGCTGACTGAATCCATGAATAAAACATAAAAAGTGCTGTGTATTTAACTAGACAGAGAAGACCTTTGATGCATTATTAGTGATTCTTATTTTATATTTTTATTTTATATTTTTTCTCAAAAATTCCAGGTTTACAACCGTTTACTCGTCTCAAAAATATATAAGGGCTTACTAATATATTGAATTATATAGTTCAATATATAATTGAGCTTTAACTCATTTAGAAGGCAGAATTGTTATTTCTCTCTTTTATTGTTTGATTTGCTTTAGATATTTTAGCATATGCAGTTAGGCAACTTAGCAAGAATCATGACTTGATATCTATATGCATTGAATAAAAAAAAACATAATATTCTGTATTGCTAGTGGTTGATAAATCTGACCTCTTCATAACAAAAAATAGGTTTTATGGTATTTTTTGAATATAATATTATTTATTTTAATCTGAAATCTGAACATTGGGAAACTATTATGTTCATTTTAATCAATTTCAAAGGTATCCAGAGGAACAAAGATGTCAGGTTGAGAATATTTTAGATTTTCAGCACTGATGAATCCATTTAAACTGAGCATGTTTGATAACATTATTACTTTAAAAAATATAGGCTCAACACAGATAATTTTTATTATAAAGTATTATTTTATTTATTTAAACTTTTAAAATAATTTTCATGAATTATTTTAATTGTTTTTCTGGGAAAGTTCCCCACTTTCTGTCTTTTTGTTCAGAAATTTTCATTGTAAGAGAAGGAGGTTTTAAAATGATCCTTTTTGCTAAGGTCAAAAATTATCAAGTCCTACATATTGGAAATTTGCCATTATAGCTAATATATCATGACTATTTATTAAAATTTGTCAGAATGTACTGAAGCATATGAGAAATGAAATAAGGAATTGAAGAGTCGGGTACCTGAACATCACTAGAAGGCCATTTTTAGTATCCATATGTCACACTTTCTTAGACATATTGTAATTTTCATAATGTTCGTTTTGAATTATATTAAAAATTGCAATTAATACAATGTACTCAAATATACTATAATTATAATAATTATAATTGCATTATGATCTGCACAATGTTTTATTTTATACATGGTTTCTTTTGGACAAAAGTTATTAACATATTAATTATGCTTTGAAAGTCTTATTGGCTTTTGTATATATTCAAGCTGAGTTATATTTCAAAAATAACACTTACACAAATAAATTGTTACTGTATACAAACAGAATTTGCCCACTGGGAATACTGATTAGAAAACTATTTGATCTATTCTAATTAACACATTTGATTTCCTGTGTATTTTCTATTGTTTTGTTAGTTTTTCTTTCCTCTTTTTTCATTTATGCATATGGAGTCTTATCAATCAATCTCTATCCTTCAACAAAGAAATTCTGGAGAATTCAAAAGACTTATCCTAATATGCTGCATGAACTCAGTTTATGTGGTTAGATTACAGTTAATGATATCACACAAACCAAGAAAATTGGGTTCATTCCATGTGCTATGATCACCATGTATCCATGCTCATTATGTAAGCAACAAGGGGGAAAGAAATCAAGGAAAAAATTGGTCCGCTTAACAGAGATGACAAGAATGTGACAGCACAGCTTCTTAATCCATTTTTCGCATCTATTTTTATGCAAAAGAAAAAAAATTGTCATAACTATCAAAAACAATAATGTAGAACTGTATTTCTTCTAGGGCCAGATCAGCACTGTAGTTAGCCTCTGCGGGCCAGCGAGGGGGGGCAGCAGGAGGGGCGGGACAGATGCCTTCTGAAGCACCTTGCTGCCCAAAATGGGGTGTGGGGGTCCACACGCGGGCCCATCCCTGTGTCTCGTTTTTACCCTCCACCCTCCCTGGCCTCCTGCAGCACTCTGCTGGCCATTTTTGGCCCATTTTTTTGGCCCATTTTTATCCCATTTTCAAGCCCTATTTTAGGCTGTTTTGGGGCTATTTTCACACCCATTTTTGGCCCATTTTTCAGCCAGCAGAGTGCTGCAGGAGGCCATGGAGAATGAAAACAAGGTGCAGGGAGTCCACACGCAGCCCATTTTAGGCACCAAAGGGACTGTGGGCATTCCTTCGATTTTTCCAGACCAGCCCTATGGAATGGATTTAAGCACCCCACAGGCTAGATCCAGCCCACTGGCCTTGTGTTTGACACCCTGCTTTAGAATATGTAATAGGTATACATGTAAAAAAAGGTAAGAACTTGGTAAAATAACACCTATACACTCTAGAATGCATTGCACTGTTGTCAGAAGCACCAAGGCACTTCCGGGATGAAAGGATTAGCAGTTTACATCACTATTTACCTGAGGACACTCAGTTGGTCATGTCTGGTCCCATAGCAACACTCAGATTCCAAACGCAGGCTTGCTAATCTCCAACCCAATGTCCTAACTGTACAAAACACCAGTTTAATCTCGATGAATTCAAATTGCTCGTACCAAATGGATTACATGCCAAGTTTCTGAAGGAGCTGGCAGATGTGATCTCAGAGCCACTGAGCCTGGAGTGGGCTTCTGGGTGGTTGCAGGCATTTAAGAGAACCCCTATTTAAGATTCTGCACAGTTTGGACAACCCCCAAATCCCACTCCTGATGGCGCCACCCATCCTATTCCTCCCCACGCAGCCCATTTTGGGTGCAGAGCACACACAGAGGCTTCAGGATGACAAAAAATGGGCCTCCCAGTAGTTTGGGAAGTCTGGAAACTGGCCTGTTTCTGACTTCCAGAGAGCCTGTGGAGCCGGGGAAGGCCATTTTCGCCCTCCTAGAGGCTCAGGAAAGCCTCCGGTGCACAGGGGGAGGCAAAAATGCCCCCTGCCGTGGTGCAGAAGGCTGACTAGGCCACGCCCACCATGTCCATGCTGATCCAGCAACCAGGCAGAGAACCTGTTGCTAAAATTTTTGAAGCCCACCCCTGCACTGAGCATAATATTTTAAACCTCCTGAACGACTAGCAGACTGGAAATGAACAGATGTAGTTCTAATCTTCCCCCCCCCCAAAAAAAAGGTGGGGGGGAAGGACTCCAGGAAATTTACTGACTGATCAGCCTGACATCAATATCTAGGAATCTTGGAAAAGAAAATCAGACAGCAGATTTGCAAGCACCTGGAAAAGAGTAAAACTATTTCTAGAAGCCAACATGGATGTGTTAAAAAAAAATGATGTCAGGGAAAAAATATTGCCTTCTTTGACAAACTGACTAAATTTGTGGATCAGGAAACTACTATGGACATAGTTTACTTCTGTGCAGTGAAGACAAGTTAAAGCCCTTTATTGGACTATGCTTCAGAATTTAAATTCTGGACTTTTTCCTTCCAATCTTTCTCAAGTAAGGCTTGCCGTCACACAGATTTCTTTATATAACCATTTGCTATAAACTGGGAATTTCTGGATAAAAGGATAAAAAATCTTACCAAATTCAAAACACCTTTTGTGGAATCAGGACCCATCTATTTCCTTTACAAATATTGAAAGAATATTTCAATATTATTTCAATAAATACTTAGATGATAGGCAGAAATATAAAGCTCTAAAAACCAGGAAAAATGTTTGTTTCTACTAAGATGTCAGCAGTACAATCTCTTTCATAAGCCACAGATTTCCTTGTTTTATTGTCTATGAGCAATTTTTGCTTCTTGTAGATCACACATTCCTGCAGTTAAGGTGCAGTAGAGTGGGATAGAGTGAATGCATATATAGAAGCCCTTTGGGTTAGTTCAAAACTTCTGGAGACAGAGATGGCTTGGGATAAAAAAGGTATTCAACAGCTGTTACATTATAAATTCAGTTTAGCTTGGAAAGGAGGAGGAAATTATATTGTATGTTTTGATGTGTTTGATTTTGAGAGACTATATCTGTGTATTTGTATGCATCTTCATGTATGATATTGTTCAATTTTGCTCCAAATGACATAGGCATCTCAATCTGAGGTTTTTTAAAAAACATATTCATAAACAGAGAAGTTTTAAATAGTAATACAGCAATAAAGAATAAACTGAAGCAAATCCATAAAGGTTATATTGTTACTGCAAAAAAAGGGAAGTGGCTGGGTAATGTAGACTAAAATTCATTTCTAAGGACAAAGACATGAAAACCAAGATAACAGTTCCAATGTTGTAAAACTGATTATAGAAAATCATGTATTACTGATAGGAAGCAAATCAAATGAGATTCCAGTAGGATAGCATTCTTTTGTATTTATTTCATTAAAGTTGAAAATTGCTTTCTTCACCAAAGACAACAATTCATTCAATTAAATTTGAGAATGGAATTACAATTAGAGAGTTATTAAATGATGTGGTATTAAAAAACTTACAATTCGGAAAACCTCATAGGATTCTACACAATGCCCTATATCAAAGAATCCAATTTCACTCTTATCAAGTGACAGTCCCATAATCACAGTGTTAATATTAGGAAAAGCCCTGTCCTAAATACTCAACAACTTAGTTTCTTAAGATAATAGTCATTCAATCATCCTCATAACATAAACAAAGAGATGGTTCTCTATATGCCCCAAATCATTTAGTTAGTAAAAAATGCAACTGAATTAAGACTGAAAAACAGTGCAATATAGCACCGTTGTAATCTTATTATGAAAACCAACCTGGCCAAACTTTAGAAAAAAGTGCAGTTGCCAAACATGGATGAGGAACAAACATAAGCACAGCATAGCACAACAATCTAAAAAGAGATTTTGAAATTATGAACTCTTTTTACTTGAACTGTTGGAGCTGTGTATTTCTATATATTTCAGGGACCATGCCTGAAATATCCAAGAACACCCAGGCTTACATTAAATGTTTCAATTAAGTAATGTAGTATCTTGAAACTTAGTTACTATGGGTTTTCATTTGGGGAATTTTAAAATAATTGCATGCATTCAAGCTTTTTTAGGAAATCAAGCATAGAAGTAGTAAGGATGACATGTTAATTAGGTAGCAAGGAGATGCTGGTAATTTTTTCCTCAATATTTGGGATTACACAAGGAAAAAACTGTAAATGATGTTTTGTTGATGCCAGAAAATGACCAGTTACTGCCTTATATCCATATCTAGTAATAGACCTAGACAGAGGAGGTCCAGGAAAAAAACAAAAACAAAGTAAAACAGTGCTATGGTCAAAGAGTTTGCGAAACACTGGTCTGAACCTACAAAAGTATAAATTTAGATTTGTTCAATGAAAACTATAGTTGCTTATATTAAGACAATATTAAACAAGCAGACTTAAAGGCTTAGATTATCTTTTGTCCCATCCAGAATACATTTTATGTACACCATGGAAAAAACAATTTCTTAATTGTTGTTTAAGATTATACTTGTTAGAAATATGTACTTATAAGTAGGATTTTATTTTTGTTTTATTTTTTTTTCTTAAATGAATTTGTGTAGCCATTAAAACTGAAGGCAAAATGAAGGATAAAAGATCCGTACTTACTATATGAAGTTGCAAAAAGTCAGTAAGGCCAGGGGCGCTGTCAATCCGTACTAAGATGCCATCTTTTACTGTTGTGCTGAACCCAACAGCTAGGCGGTCTGTCCTTGTACTGGGTCTGTCATTTGCTGGCCAAGTATACAGGATGAGGCCTCCACTTTTCCCAAAGATATATGTGGCCCCAGCTGCAACACACACATAAAAAACATATGGAAAACTTAGCCAGTTATATTAACATTTCAACTGCATCCAATAGTACTAGATCTAAGTGCAAGGTTCCATTAGAGTTATGAAAAACTTAAGGCTTTGAATTAAAGTCTGAATTAAAGATGTGAACAAAATGAATTAATAACAAAGTGGATGCAAAGTATGAGCATTGGTAGACTCAACTACATAATAGCACAGGGCTGATAACACATTATTTCTAAAAGGTTTTATCCACCGACAAACCATCAAGTTAAGGTTGTTGTTGTTTTTTTTTGCCTAAAAACTCTTTTCATGCTCCCTGGCTTACTCTAACATAAATACCATATTTATGTAAGAGTAAGCCAAGCCTCCCCCCTTATAGTTACCAGGAAATTTATGGGTGTAGGATCATCATCTTACATTGAGAAGAACAGCAGAGAATAATATCAGTCTGTTAAAAATATGGGGAGAGGTGAGAAATGCAAATAGGTTTTGATACCCATAAAAGCATTTCCCTTTAAGATTAGCTACTGCTTGGGAGTAAACAGCTAACTTTACAAAAGGTTATTAATAATAAGGTTCAATAACCTTTGAAGGTTATTATTAACTGGGTATTTTACAACCAGGTGATTTTAATCAGAAGCTACTAATAGAATTAATGACATTCTTTATTTTAGCTCTGCCTTTTTTTTTTAAAGTGTGGCTTCTGGATATATATGCCATAAACACACAAAAGCATTACACACAATCATTATGGGAGGAGAAAAAATATTTCAGTGGAATGTTGGATGGACAACAATAAAAAGTTGGTATTGTATTATTTCTTTTATCAAGAATAGAACAGAATACTTTTATTGGCCAAGTATGATTGGACACACAAGGAATTTATCTTGGTGTAAATACTCTCAGTATACATAAAGAAAAGATACATTCATTAAGAATCAAGAATCATAATGTACAACAATTAATGATAGTCATAGGGTACAATCAACAATCAAATCATACTAGGAAACAGTCAATATAAATCATAAGAATACAAGTGACAAAGTTACACTCCTATAATCACAAGTGGAAGGGGATGGGTGATAAGGAGTAATGAGAAGATTAACAGTAATAGTAGTGCAGACTTTGTAAATAGTTGGACACTGTTGAGGAAATTATTTGTTTAGCCAAGTGATGGCTTTCGGGAAAAATGTGTCTAGTTGTTCTGGTGTGCAGTGCTCTCTAGCGTTGTTTTGAGGGAAGGAGTTGAAACAGTTTATGTCCAGGATGTGAGGGATCTGTAAATATTTTCACAGCCCTCTTTTTGACTCATGCAGTATACAGTATACAGGTCCTCGATTGAAGGCAGGTGGGTAGTAATTGTTTTTTCTGCAGTCCTAATTATCCTCTGAAGTCTGTGTCTGTCCTGTTGGGTTGCAGAACCAAACCAGAGGTGCAGATGATAGACTCAATAATTCCTCTGTTCAAAATTTCTTCAAAATAATTGTTTTAAATTCAGGATCATCTTCTAATCAAGTACATATATTTCATTAATTTATCTTTTTTTCATGAAGCATAACTCGTGGACAAGAAAAATGGAAAACAAGTTTTTCACTGGGGAACAGAAAGGGTATTGATCAAACCCATCAGATTTCTGATCAGCAGTTTCCTTTAAAAGTAAATATAAGATCTTGGGAAGAACATTTGACACTGAAAGAAATATACATTGTTATAATCTTTTAGAATATATCCAATATTTCCCAGGAATTGCTAAAATGAATATTCATGCTGTGCCTGTGAATCCCTGTGAGTTTACATAGGATTATCAAGAGAAACACAATCAAATAAATGACAACTTTGAAAGAAAGATATATTACATGAAATAGGTTTTATTTTTCACATTCTGTTTAAGTCTGTTTCAGGTGCCAGTTGCCAAATAAAGAAAAATAGCATCTGCAATAAAGACAGCTAGCAGGCAGGACCAAGTGCCTACTATTTCAATATTGTTTTACTTGCAAAACAAAGAATATCCGCAGGATAGTTAAATACCTAAACCGCAGCATCTAAACTTCAGCATCCTAAACCGCACCCTTCCAATGATTGATATGGATAACTTAATTTTCTAAAAGACTGTAAAAGCTGAAAATGGTTCATTAACAGAACAGCACCATGGAAACATTCTGGAAATAAGCAAAAGCTTTCTTTTTTAAAAGAGTAGAACTTTAAAATTTGAAAAGCTACAGAATCCAATTTATTTATTTATTATTTATTTTGTCAAAAGCTATACAATAGAAAAAAGAATGAACATAAGTTTAAATATAAGAAATAGGAACTGATAATTGGGGACAATAGGACAGGGACGGTAGGCACAATTGTGTGCTTATGCATGCCCCTTAGAGACCTCTTAGGAATGGGATGAGGTTAGTTTGAGGGTAAAGGAGTGGGGGTTTTCTATAGTGGCCAGGGTTTTAGTGCCATTGAAGTTGATGTTGTGACCTGTGGTTTTCATGTGTTGGACTAGTGAGGAGATGTGTTGCAGCTTTTTTACTGCATTTTTGTGTTCATCTAGGCGGGTACTTATTCTTCTATTGGTCTGTCCAATGTATGTGGCCAGGCATGATGTACAGGGAATTTCGTATATGCCTTGGTTTTCCAGGTCAATTTTGTCTTTGGGGTTCCTCAGGATGGCTGCTATTTTTTTGTCTGTTTTGAAGGCAGTCTTGATGTGATGCCTGTGTAGTATCTTACTGATTTTATCTGTGGTACCTCTTATGTAGGGCAGGACAGCTGTTCCATGGATCTGTTGATCTTCTAGGTCTCTGTTATGTCTTGGTGTGTTTTTGTGGATCAAGTTGGTGATTTTGTTTTTGTGGAAGCCATTGGCTGTCAATATTTCAGTCAGGGTGCATAGTTCAGTCTTTATATGTGTCTTATCTGCCAGGCGTTTGGTTCTGGTAATTAGTGTTTTCGCTACGCAATTTATCTGTGCTGGGTGGTGGTGGGATTGGGCGTTGAGGTAGCGGTTGGTGTGTGTTTTCTTTTGGTATATGGTGTGTCCCAGTGTGCCATCTGTTCTTTTGTAGATTAGTACATCTAGGAATGGTAGTTGTTTGTTTATTTCCGTTTCCATGGTGAACTTGATTTTGGGGTGTGTGTTGTTTAGGTGTGTTAGGAAATTGTTTAGGTTTTCTTTTCCATGGGGCCAAATCACAAATGTGTCATCAATGTATCTTAGCCATAGTTTGGGTTTGTGGGTGGCATTAGCCAGGGCTCTGGATTCGAATTCTTCCATGAACAGGTTTGCAATGACGGGTGACAGTGGTGATCCCATAGGGGCTTCTTCAATTTGCTTGTATCTTTGTCCTTTGTATATGAAATATGTGTTGGTTAGGCAGTGTTCTGTTAGTTCCATGAGGTCTTTAGCTGGTTGGTATTTATTTTTGATGATTTCAAGAGTTTCTTTTATTGGGACTTGAGTGAATAGTGAAACCACGTCGAAACTTACAAGCAGATCTTCTTGTTCTACATGTAGATCTTTGATCATTTCTAAGAAGTGGTATGAGTTTTGTACATATGAAGCTGCGGTTTCAGCATGGGGCTGTAGTTGTTTTGCTAAGTATTTAGCTAGGTTTTGTAATGGTGCTCCTATGGAGCTGACTATGGGTCTGAGAGGTATGCCTTCTTTGTGGATTTTTGGGAGGCCGTATAATTTGGGGCATCTAGAAGATTTTTCTCTTGGGATGATCGTCTGTTGGATTTCTTTGCTTATGTGGCTGGTTATAATTTTCTTCATGGTTGATTTTTCTAGATATGTGGTTGGGTCTGTATTTATAGGTTTGTATGTGGAGTCTTGGAGTAGGTCTGTCAATTTTGTTTCATAGTCTTTTCTGTCCATTACTACAGTGGCATTTCCTTTGTCTGCTGGGAGTATTATGATATTATTATCATTTTTCAGGGTTTGTAACGCTCTGAATTCATCTTTTTGCAAATTATTTTTGGGTGGTTTCATTGTGCATAAGATGTGAGTAACCTGGTGTCTTATTCTGTCAGCTTCATCTGTATTTAATTTGGTTAGGCTGGATTCTACTGCACATATGATGGATTCTGTTGGGATTTTTTTGGGTGCTATGGCATAATTGAATCCTTTGGATAGGTCATCTGTTTCTGTTTTGTTGAGTTCTCTGTTGGAAACGTTGTATATTAGTTGTTTCAGGTGTTGTGGTGGGTTATTGGGAATTTTCTTGTCATTTTCTAATTTTTTCAGTTTTTTTGAGAGTTTATCATTTTTATAAGTATTTTCAGTTTCAGCTCTCCA
>BLBF01000005.1:23332950-23375545 GCA_015471245.1 Laticauda colubrina
CAATTTTTTCCTGGGAAGTTCTCTATCTGAGATGTCCACTGCAAAGCAGGATTAGATATGGCAAGCCCGCTGATGTAGTGATCTCTCAGTGAAAGCCTTCTTTCATATCCCTGTGTCATGTATAATGATATCACTGTGCATGCTCAGATACAGCAAACATGTTCCTTGCCTGCTGTTAAAACATGGACCAGTCAGCAGAAATTGCAACATTATCCCAAGTCAATACTTTACTGTTGCTGTTATTACTTATATTATTAATAATTATATTTGAGTAGTTTGCAATAATGAATTAAGCTGGTGTTTTTTCCATATGCAGATAATTATAATAATTATAAACTTTTAATGACTTTGCTCTTTGAATTATATTTATTATTATTCTATAATATGATGCATTGCACAATTTTAATTGCCTATAGTAGCATCAGAGGATCCTGCTAGCAATGTAATTCATATTTTTATAAAACTAATCTTTTTTTTCTTGTGTGACCTTTCATATATTAGTTCATTTTTCACTAGTAGCATAGAACTGGATTGTTTAACTTTTAATTGACATAAAAATGTCAGCTCTGTGTCACATTCTTCCATTTCATACCATAAATTTTATTCAACCTCTGATCATTTTGTGCATTCACATACATGCACAGGGCTGGCAGAGTCCAAGAAATAGAAAAAAATGAAATTAAAATTTTAATGCAGGAATGTAAGCTTCACCTTTGAAAATAATTTTTATCCCCTCCCTCTGATGAACACACTTCTTCCAGGGAGCTACTTGGCTGCACACACTGCATGTCAAGAGAATGGCAATTACATTCAGTTATAATGACTAACCTCTCATGACATTTCAGTGTCGAGCAAGATGAAATCTGACATGAAGATGCACAGGACTCTGTGAATCTATGAAAACTTTAAAAGGTCCTATATCATACAGGAAATATTTGGAAAAGACAAATCGAATCTCCTCTTTCATTCTTTCAACAAACCTCTGAAACAGGGAGCGTGATTGGCCAAAAGTTAGCCAGTGAATTCCATCTTTTTTTTACAAAATAACAATGTTCTTCACATGTGAAGGAACAAATCAAAGAAAAAAAGACTTCAGAATGGCATATTTGGAACAGCAGCAAGAGATAAATTCCTAGAGTTCTGGAAAACTGGGAAGCCCGGCTTTGATCACTAGCTTGGGATTGATGCTTAATATTTTTCTAAGGCCACTATTTTTTATTGTTGATTTTGTAGCCTATTAGATCATTTTAATCTGGGTTGTCTGTTTTACTGAATGCTTTTTATGTTTGTTTGTTTTCTAATTTTTGTGCGACCACTGTACACTGGAATTGGGAAACCAATAAATTAAAATAGTAACAACTTTGCCAGAAGTTTGGCTGTGAAAAAAAAAAAAAAATCTACTGGGACCATTAAGCTGAGGTTTTGGAAAATGAATGGGTTAAGATTTTATAGAACATAAAGATCCAAACAGACAGGGATCTTGTTCATAACATGCCTGATATAAAAGTTATTGAAAAGAAGGTTGCACAAGAACAATTGGAAAAGCTGATGGTACCAGAACTTTTACATCAAAGCTGAATGCTTATGGAAAAAAGAAATCCATTGTTATACCTATTGTGACTGGAGCCTTCAGAGCAATACTTTAAGAGATTTCTTTGATATCTGGAAATTTAACAACAAAAATATCCTGCTTGGAATGGCCTATATTCTTAGATGCTACCTTAATAATTCTTTGGATCTTGGTTAGAATTTGAATTATTAAATTTGGATTAGTCTTAGATTATGAATTTAACTGTGGATTGCCCATTCATAATAGCAGAATAGAACAGAAAAAAACCTGAAGAAAATTACAAATAAAAGAAGGCAGGCTGTGGCAAAGCAACATTACCTATACTAATAGGAATGTTTTGGTGCAATTCCAAAACATCTTAAGCACTAGTTAAACACCATTAGCATTGACAAAATCTTCCTTAGTCAATTGCAAAAGACAATTTTACTTAGAACAGTTCACATCCTGAGAAGATACCTTTAACAACCATCAAACAATAAATGCTTCTCTCGGGTTCTTGGGAAGGACTTGATAAGTGGATAAAAATGCAAAATCCAATCTAAATATATGTCTGACTGTGCATCCAACCATAATATTTCCTAATAATGTTATATGGAATCATTTCCCCTTTCATATATTGGAAAATAACTTCCAAAGAAAGCAATATTCCCTGTGTATTCCAATATACTCCCATTGTTCCTTCATGCAAGGAATTTGTGAAGAGAACTAAAGATGATTAAAGGTAACAATCCTATAAACTGAGTTGTTATAACAGGTTGGTAGCATCTCTGGGAAAACATTTTGTGCTATTAAAAGAGGATAATAAGTCATTCTTACAATTTAGCATGTGTACATTATTGTGTCTGTATGTTTATCATAAATCCTAATTAAATTCAGAATGTACTTTTAAATAAAATTGTATTGGTTCAAAGTTTTCAAATATTAGATAACCCAAATCTGGTAATAACAGAAATATGAGCAATTGGAAATAATCCCCCTAACACAGAAAAATACAGCTGTACCATTAATAGATTCAGATACATAAACTCCAGATAATGTATTTAGTAAATTCTAAGTGTTCAGTAATTGCACAATCAAGCCACAATCATAACATAATATAGAGTATATGTATATTTGTATGTTTACATATGAATACATTTAGACACACACAAAGGGAAATGGGGAAGAAGGACAATAAAATAACACTAATTGATATACTGTTCATTCCATGAACCCGGTATCATCTAAGAACAGCAAACTATAACTCTATTTCTACCTGAAATAATATACAAAGGATATGCAACCTGCTACTATCTCCTAATTAATTATATGTTTCTGTTCTCTTCCTTGTAATCTTTTGTAAATAAAGATCAAAGCACTATATTTTTACTTGTGTTCATTAAAAGAACTGGATATTTATTAACAATTGCTTAACAAACAGAGAAACTGATCTTAGCAAAGGCCCACATTTTTGAAAGCAACAGACAAAGAATGACCAATTAGCCTATTATTTCCCATCCATTTGATTTTTCTATTCTCTAGAGGTCTGCTATTTCATTATACATTTCAGCTGAGTACTATTCTTTTGTTGAGCCTCCTCTTAAGATTCCCATTATTATTATTGAGTATAACCATATAGTTTTCCCCTCATGCAGCAAGAATTTATCAATTCAACTGTAGTCAGATTCACTAGCTTAGCAGATTTCATGTTTGTATTTAATAGAATTTGCAAGAAGCTAAGGTAATGAAATACATCTTGTATATTCTTAGTGAGTAGTAAAGGACCTGTCACACTGCCCAACGGATGCAGAACATTAGTAAAAAGGACACAAAGGATGAGAAAAATGTTCCATCCGTTGTTATCCGCTCTCAGAAGGGGCGAAAATTAGCATAACCGGAGCGGATAACACGGAAAGGAACGGACGCGGGGAGGACTCAGAGTGGATGGAAAACGGATGCGGAACGGAAGCCTAGCGGATGGAACTGGATGGGAGTGGATGGCACATCCGCTAGGCTTCCGGGGGACTTCAGCAAAGTGGACGCGGAACGGATACAGCGGATGCAGAGCGGAAGCCTAGCGGATGCAAAGCGGAAGCCTAACGGATACCTAGCGTTAATTGCACATGCGGGGAAGATGCATTGCGTAAGCCCCGTGGATATAAGGGAAGCAGCTCGGAAACAGGTCACCATTCAGAGGAAAGACCTGCTGCCGGATGGATTGACAGCCTTGCCTGCCCTGCCTTCATGCCTGCCTGCAAGCCTTGCTGCAAGCCTTGCTGCCAGCCTCCCTGCCAGCCTCCCTGCCAGCCTCCTTGCCAGCCTTGCTGGCTGCCTGTCTGCCAGCCTTGCTGCCAGCCATTCTGCCTGCCAGCCTTGCTGCCTGCCTTCCTGCCAGCCTTGGTTCATGTCTGCCTGCAAGCTTTGGTGCCTGCCTGCCAGCCTTGGTGCATGCCTCCCTGCCAGCCTGCCTGCCAGCCTGCCTGCAAGCCTTCCTGCCAGCCTTCATGTTTGCCTGCCTGCCAGCCTTGGTGCCTGCCTGCCTGCCAGCCTTGGTGCATGCCTCCCTGCCAGCCTTCCTGCCAGCCTTGGTTCCTGCCAGCCTCCCTGCCAGACAGCAACCCCACAACCATGTGGAAGCACAGCAAGCCTCAGCCATCTGCTGCCAGCCCTTGCAAGAGGGACAGGGCTACCATCCCGGCCCCTGGCCCTCACTCTGGTTCTCCTGGGGCTTCTGCAGCATGGGCTTGCTCTTTTGGGGCTGAGGCTTCTGTTGCTTCTGCTTCTGGAGGAGCTGATGACAAGCACTCCAGCACCAGCCACCTCCACAGCACCTGGACCCTTCACCCTTGAGACTGAGCGACCAAGAGGAGTGCCAGAGATTCATTTTTGTTTTATAGCTTGTTGTTAATAAAGTCTATTTTTGATTCACACACTTGCTTCATTTCTTTTTTTAATAAAGTCTTGGTGGAAATTTTTAGAAATGGTTTAAGCCTTTGCATGCTTGTGGGATGGGTTAAGATAGCAGTGGGATGGGTTGAGATAGCAGTGGGATGGGCAGGGATACCTTTGGGTTGGGTAATAGCTGTGGGATAGATAAACCTCCAGTGCAAGCATAGTGGGACTGGATGGTCCACCCTCCCAGGTGCCACACCTATGGCCCTTTATTATCAATAACAATGTAATCAATCATCCACACATATCAACATAAACACAACTCTTTATTAAATGCCCTGTTCATTGTAGGCCCACCCAACATACATGGCCCAATCTCATCTGTGTGATGAGACAGGCTGAAGGAAGCATCCATTAATCATCTATCATCCTGTCTTGCCACTCCACTGCTCCAGCTGGGGAGTTACACCAGTGTTTCAGGAGGTTGCGCTGCTTCTTCGCCTCACGTGAGGCTCTGTTGGGGCCTTGCACATCCTCAGTGTCTATCAGGTTTCGCCCTTGCCTCCATTCCCCAGGCTCCATGTCCCCATTGCCTTGTTGGAGGTCCACGAGCCTGTTCTGCAAGACTGGGTAGCGGGTGCGCATGAGATTGTGCAGGATGCAGCAAGCTTCCATGATCCTCCTCAAGGTCTCTGGGCGATGCTGCATGGTGGTGAGAAGTACCTGGAACCTGTTGGCCAGGATGCCAAAGGCATTCTCCACCACCCGCCTTGCCCTGGACAGCCTGTAGTTGAAGATCCTCTCTTCACGGGTGAGGTATTTGGAGGTGTAGGGCTTCATGAGGTAGGTTGTGAGGGAGAAGGTGTCATCCCCACGATGAAGTAGGGCACATCTTGCGTGTCGTTGGGAAGGGGGTCTGGATCTGGGAAGCCCACGATGAGGTTGCGTTCCAGCCCACCCTTGAGGTCACTTGCGTTGTATACCTGGGCATCTGAACATGAGCCGTTGCCTGAAGCATCGATATACATGAACTTGTAGTCAGCATCGACCATGGCGAAGAGGATGATGCTGAAGAAGCCCTTGTAGTTGTGATAAGAGGACGCTGAGTTGGCTGGCGCTTTGCAGGCCACATGCTTGCCATCAATGGCTCCAACGGTGTGGGGGAAGTTCCACTTCTGATACCACTGCTCTGCAACTTTCTTCCATCCTTCTTCAGTGGAGGGGCACTGGAGGAGCTCCTCCTTGTATTCTTCGATGATGGCCTGCACCACTTCTCTGACCACAATGCTGATGGTGTTGTGTGGCACCCTCCAGCCATACTGCATGCTCCTGTAGGTGGTCCCTGAGGCCAGGTGGCACAGAGTGAGTGCCACCTTGAGCCCAGGTTCCAGGCTGGGCCAGAAGTTGGTGTTTGCCTTGGTCAACCTGGGTGTAAGCCGCTGCACAACTTCGTCAAACTTGGCTGGATGCATCCTCATGAAGTTCTGGAATGCCCGAGTGTCTTCGTTCCTGAGCTCCACCATCAGCTTGTTGTGCAGTCCGTCCTCTGCTCTTCTGGCGAACCATCTTCGTAACCAGATGCTTCTTGGCTGCCTCTTTTTCTTCCCGTAGTGGAGTTCACAGAGCCTGTAGATGGCTTCGCACTGTTGCAGAAGGATGGTGGCAGCCAAAAGGACTTTGTTACGATCCACGGTGGACATGACTGGATGCTGTGGAAGAGGAAGAGTCAGATGAAGGCTGCAGAGGTCTGCACAGCTGGGCTGCTGGTCTGAAAGCAAGATGCAGGTGAGTTGCTCCCCCTTTTTATAGGCAGTATAGGTGTCCCTTTGCATCCTCTAGGCATCCTCTAGGCATCCTCTAGGCATCCTCTAGACATCCTTAATATCCGAGTTAGGTCCCCTCTGCAAAGGTTTTTTCCATTTTAAATGCTTTGTTTCCGTGCTGCATCCGCTAGGCATCTGTTCTGCATCCGTTCCGCGTCCGTTCTGCTTCCTCCCTGCGTCTGAGCAGATGCGAGTTGCGCGGATGTGGAACAGATGCCTAGCGGATATAGCGGATGTGTAACGCATGCAGAACGGATGCCTAGTGGATGTGTAGTGGATGCAGAACGGACGAATTGGATACATTTTCTGCGCAAAAGTTTTGAGCAGCTCAAAACTTTCTGAGCGGATGAAACGTCCATAAACGGATGCTGGACAGATAGAGAGGAAGCAAAATGGAGGCAGTGAGTACAGAACGGATACATCGCATTAACCAATGGACGGCAAGCTTTTTTGTCCGTTTTACATCCTCTTTGCATCCGTTGGTGCAGTGTGACAGGGGCTTAAGCTTAAGAGTAGAGAAGTTAAATCAGTAATATATCAAAACCAATTAAAGGACAGCTAGCTAGATAAAGCAACAGCCATTTCAAATCAGAAAAGAAATCTTGGCAAGGACTGTACTAAAAAACTGTGTACAGCAGTAATTGAACAAGTGGGCCTATTTCTTATGGAAGCTTAATGCTTTCATAAATTTATTTTAAAGTATGCTTGAAAGTTGTGTCTTCAAGTCATTCAAGCTGCCCAGAGTCACCTTATAGGGGAGATGGGGGCCATAAAAATTTAATATATAAAAGCATGCATGCATATATACCAATAAAGAAGAATATTTGTAGCTCAGGATTCAAATGAGAGGTCCTTAGAACTCTCTGAGAATGTTTTTTTTTCCAGCTTTTAGTATAGGTAGTCATCGACTTATGATGATTGACCCCCAAATTTCTGTTAAGTGAGAATTTATTAAGTGAGTTTCGCCCCATTTTATGACCATTCTTGTCCCAGATGTTCAGTGAATCACTGCAGTTGATAAGTTAGTAACCCAGTTGTTAAGTGAATCTGGCTTCCCCATTGACTTTGCTTGTCAGAAGGTCACAAAAGGTGACCACATGGCCTTGGGGCCTAGCAATGGTCATAAATATGAACTAGTTGCCAAGCACCTGAATTTTGATCACATGAGCATGGGAATGCTACACCGGTCATAACTTTAAAAAATGGTCATAAGTCACATTTTTTTCAGTGCAATTGTAACTTTGAATGGTCACTAAATGAACTGTTGTAATTCGTTAATGTAGTAATTTATAGAATAGGTCATTCTAGAGACAAGACATAATGGTAGGGATGCTTTGCTGTCATTAAACTGAAGTTTGTAGTTGTTAGGAAGCAAACTTGCAGTCATAATAACTGTTTATAAAATGATTCAGTCGCTGAGTTAAAATATAATAGTGCATTAACAACAGACAGGATCATTGCATAGAATTTAGATATGTTAAGGCCAGCCAAATTCTTTCAGGTACAGTGGGATAAAGGAATTCCTATAGTTTGAAAAAGGCAACTAATAATTATGTCTTTCATTGGACTTATCATTTGCTGAGGGTGACATGTCATTCTTCAAGATTGTGAAGATCTGAACATCTTGTCACCAAGCTAGGTAACATTTTCAGCAGGGTTTAGAAGATGTGAAATACTGGCACTGACATCCCCTAAACTCTGCTGAAGATGTTATCTAGCCTGGTAACAAAACATTCAGAAACCAACCCACAAGCTCAGAGAATGAAGCATCACACTTACCATTTGCTGCTTATTCATATCAACATATAAATATCAGTGTGTACCAATTGAGGCTATGAGGTCTAACACTAATTTCAAATCAAGCCAAAGAACAGCAAGTGAAACTTTTTTTTAGAGAAAAGACTTTCATGGGGAAGAGAGATACATACTGAACAGAATTCAGACATGAAATGGTCTGCGGCTGAAATGAAACAATGTCATTTGGAGTGTTGGAAGTGGCAAAAACAGGTACTGAGGATTCCTCACATGCAGAAGAACCTAAAACTGATATAACTAACATAATGAAATTAACAGTCTAGGAAATTGCTTATTTGACAGTGCAGACTGTTAATAATGATCCCGGGTTATAGGAAAATATTTTATTTTCAACTGATCCCTTTAACTTTAGATCTATGAACAAAGTGTGGGTCTATCAAAGATCTATAGTATGACCAAAGTATGGGTTCCACCACTATGATATGACCTAGGTTTACCCCAAGGGGAACAGCATCCTGTTTCATAAGAACAATGTGAGTACATAATAATAATAAGTAGCATTTGGAGGAGACCATTCATTTCTATCAATTTAAACTTCAAATATATGTAAAAGCAATTAATTTAAAACTGACAATTAATGAGAAAGCAGTTTGGAACTGGGAGTCCAAAATGGGTAATCTCTCATCTCTTTCACAAATATCATTCTTCAAGTTGTTTTTGCTCTATTTTCAATGTTAATGCTTCTTTTTATTTGGCCAAAAACTAGTATACAAATGCAACAAGCACTCAACAATAAAACACAATCGGTACAGAAAATATAGATATTGTTAGTGTGATATTTAGGGCTAATTTGTTAGTGTGATATTTGGGCTAATTTTTATTCAGGTAGACTTTTTCTGTTGATTTCAGAATTGGAAATTTTAAAAAACCCACAGTTCTTTAAGTATATAGGCAAATACATTCCATAATGAACAGGCATGTTGCAGAAGATAGCAACTCTTAAGTCCATTTTTATTTACAAAGAAGATTAGCTTGGCAATTCTCCCATTAAATCAATAGTGAAAATCACAACAACAAAAATAAGTGGCAAAATAACAGCAGATTCATGCATTTTTTCCCTTACAACTGAAAAGAGTAAAGAGTAAATAATGTGCCTCTTCCCAAAACTGGTGCTATTATCATACATTATTCCCTATAGCTTTTGTAGTTGTTGGCATGTTCAATTACTATAACGTACCTGCTTAAAACATGCACAGATTCATAGCAACCTTGAAACATTCTATTTATACTATTTTCAGACAAAAAAACCTCTATCATAAGGTGTAACTGACCCACCAGGTTTCAAAGAGGCCAAATTATCACATAATGGGCAAAACTAAATTTCACATCATATGAAAAAACTAACTCCTCGGATATCTGTCATGCTGCTTCTCACTTTTTATGTTTGTTGCAAATGCAAAATATTGACTCAGCCCTTGCTCTAAAAAGCAGTTCACATTCTTCAGTAACAAAAAAAAAAAAAGTATCTAGGTTTCCTTGTTCTTCTGTTCTTTTTCCATAAAATGATGTTTTAACCACTGAAATAAGAGTTACCAGTTTTCATTCCTCCCTCATATTCCAAATTCCTGTAGTTTAACAGACAAAATAGCATCATTGTTAGCAGTGATGGGATTCAAAAATTGTTACTACTGGTTCTGTGGGCATGGATTGGTAGGCTTGGCTTGGCTTGGTGAGTGTTCTGTCCGGAAAAACGCGAGGTAGACCGGGTTCCAACAACAAAGTCTTTATTAAGTCAAGCAACAGTAACGGAACAGTTTGGCTGAAGCCGCGGCAGCCTTTTTATTCAGGCTTGCCTGCCGGCTTGTAGCCAATGGCAGCTATTTGACTTTGTCGCCTTTCAGCGGCTCTTTTGGATTGGTTCCTAATGAACCAGTCCAATACTGGTCTTTCTATTCAATCAGATTGCATTGTTTGGAGTATACCATTCTATACAGAACACCCCTCCCCCCTTAGATTAGTACTACATGGGTGACGTAGTATACTTGACTTGCGTGGTTCATTTTCTCTGGAGACTTCGAGCAGTTCAGATGGGATCGCTGTCTCTCCAGCTATTCTCCATGGAGCCGTCTGGTAGGGTGAGTCAGCAAGGTTGCTACCGCTTGAGTTGCTCAGGCCGGTGGTTTTGCCGCTCCCTCCTGGCTTTCCCGGGCAGGTCGAGCTGGCTTTGCTGGCCCCTTCCAGGACAGGTTCCTCTTCATGTGGATTATTTCTGCCAGTTTCATGTAACCATAAGTGTTCTTTTTGCTCTTTTAGATATTCTGGGTTTATTTTTAACAATTCTTTATTCCCTTCAGTATTATTTTCTTGTATTCGCCCCCCTTTGGCTTTGTTTTCGTCGTTTTTTATTGTTTGAGATTGCGCGGTCATATTTCGCTCAACATTTCAGGAACGAAGCTGGTCTATGTGCCGCTTCCATTCCCTGCCATCGTCAACAGTTAGACGGTAGGACCGGGGGCCTGTTATTTGTGTGATTGTGACTGGAAGCCATAGAGGGTCCCCAGTAAAATTTTTTGCATAGACTAGGTCGCCGATTTCAAATGTGCAGAAATGGCTGGAGGAGTCGGGGGGTTTCTCAAAGGTGTAGTTTGGATGTAACCTATCTAAATATGATCTAAGTTTCCTCCCCATTAACAATTCTGACGGGCTCTTGTTAGTTACAGTACTGGGGGTGATATGTTGGAGGGTGAGTAAATGGTTCAATTTATCCTGGACATCCCCTGGGTCCATTTTTTCCAAACCCTCCTTGGTAAACCTGACCATTTTCTCAGCCCTACCATTTGCCGCCAGGTGGGCTGGTGCGGTAAGTGCATGGCATATACCTAAAGAGGCTAGGTACTGTTCAAATTATATAGCTATTAGTTGTGGCCCATTGTCAGACACGAGGATGTCTGGCAATCCATGGGTTGCGAATAGTTTGTTGAGTTGTTTGATAAGAGCATCAGTTGTTGTAGATGACATTACTGCGACTTCCAACCAATTTGAGTATGCATCTACAACAATCAAAAATGTATGCCCCTTAGTAGGACCCACAAAGTCAATATGGATTCGAGACCAGGGGCATCGTGGGCCAGTCCCTTATAGGTGCTTGTGGTGGTGATGGCCTGGTTTTCTGGCATTTATTGCATGTGGCAACCCAGTATTCAATATCTCTGTCTAAGCCAGGCCACCAGACATAGCTCCTAGACAGAGTTTTCATTTTCACAATGCCTGGGTGGCCTTCATGAAGCATGCTCAACACTCTAGTTTGTAATCTGGAAGGAATTACCATCCTATCACCCCACAACAAACACCCCTTTTGTATTGACAGCTCAGTCTGTCTGGTCCGGAAAGGTTTAAAGTTTTCAGTTTTTTGGTTTTCCGGCCAGCCTTTATCTACCCAATTTAAAATGTGGGCAGTCACTGGGTCTTTAGTGGTGGCTGTGGCGACATCATTTGCAGATATTGGCAGTTCAGGGCAGGCTTCTATTTGCAGGTTGGTAATTGTTGGCGCCAGGTCGTCCTCTGTCATTGGCAGCGGTGTTCGACTTAATGCATCTGCATGGGAGATCTGTTTTCCGGGTCGATGTATTAATGTGTAGGAGTACGCAGCTAGGAATTCTGACCATTGGGTTATTCGGGAAGATAAAATGTTCGGTGTGGGTTTGTTTCCTGCCAAAATTCCTAGTAGCGGTTTATGATCAGTCACAATGGAAAATGTTCTCCCATAGAGGTACTCGTGAAAATGTTTAACTCCGGCGACAATTGCCAGGGCTGCTCTGTCTAGTTGACTATAGTTCTGCTTTAGAAAGTGTTTTCGAGTAAAAGGCGACGGGTGCCTCTCCCGTCAGGAAGTTGGTGGCTCAGGATGGCACCAACTCCAAACGGTGAGCCATCACAGGTGACCGTCAATGGAAGTGTGTTACTAAACTGAATAAGAACGGTGTCTAAGGTTAACAGATTTTTTTTATGCCTTGGAATGCTTTTTGTTCTCTATGCCCCCAAGTCCAACTAGTTTTCTTATCCAATAAGCGATGCAACGGTTCTGCTATCATTGCTTTGTGGGGGAGGAATACGTTATAGAAGTTTATTAGACCCCAAAATGCTTGCAATTCCGTTTTGTTTTTTGGCTGTGGTGTATCTTTAATACCCTTGACTTTTTTTTCTGTAGGGTGTATACCCTCTCCGTCAATTAAATAACCCAAAAATTTGACACGATCAGTCATTAAACAGCATTTTTCTTTTTTGACTTTCAGGCAGGATTATCTAAATTTTATTAGCACCTCTTTCAGTCTTTTCTCTAATTGGGTTGTGTTTTTAGCCGAAATTAGGACGTCATCAAAATATGGAACAACCTCTTTAATTCCATTTAATAGGCATTCCATGAGGCTTTAGAAAACACTCACTCCAAATTGAAGTCTGTTACATCTGAATGCCCCTCTGTGAGTTACTTTTGTCTGTGCCTCGGCCGTTATTGGGTCTACTGGAAGCTGTTGATATGCTTGGGCTAGATCAAGCTTGGCAAAAAATTTTCTTCCCCCAAGCGAGTGCAGTAAATGTTGCATGATTGGCACAGGGTATGCACTTTGCTGCAATGCATGGTTCAGGGTAGCCTTGTAGTCTCCGCAGGTGCGTACCAACCCATCAGGTTTAACAGGTGTTACAATTGGTTCTATGACCCCTTGCTCAATTAATTTATTTAACTGTTCATCTATTTTGGCCTTTAAAGCAAAGGGGACTCGTCTGGCTTTTAACCTTCTAGGTGCTACTTGAGGGTCTAAACTAAAGGAAATTGGGGTCCCCCGGTACCTGCCTAAGATGCTGTCGAAGACGTCCTGGAATTCATGTATCAGGCTCTCTTCCCAGTTGATTGCAGCTACTCGGCTCACCCCAGTCATTCCGATGCCCAATAGTGCAAACCATTCAATGTCCAGGAGGCTGGGGCAGTCCCAGTCGACTATTGTTAGAGGCAGGACTTCAGCATGCTGCTTGTATGTGACTCGGAAATGTCCTAGACCTACCACAGGGATTCGGTTTCCTTGGTAGTCTTTTAAAATTATTTTTTGTTTCTGGAGCTCTTTTAATTTGATGTTTGGAACAAGCCGTCTGATTGTGTTCCAAGACACCATTGACAAGAAGGATCCTGAGTTGACTTCAATCTCGCAGGGGTTTCCTTCAATTTTTACAATGATTTTGACCTTTCTCCCGCTTTCCGTCTGGGCGCCTCCAATAGTGGCAGTTTGATGAGTCTTTTCTCGGTTGCCAGTTCGCTTGTTGCGCTCCCATTTCTTTTCGGCTTGCTTTGATTCCACTTGTAGTGGGGAGTTACTGCGTCTGTTCGGGCTGTTATTTTTATGATTCCTACAGACTTTTTCAATGTGTCCCCTCTTCTTGCAAGCTCGGCAGATGGCATCAAGGAATCTGCAATCGGCTCAAGGGTGGTTTTCCCCGCAGCCAATGCATTCCCGCCAATTTCTTTTTTCGCGCCTTTTTTTGTTGGTGTACAGGTGGTGGACCTCATTGTCATCATCTTCTGTTTCTGATGGACTGTCGAATTCTTCGTGATGAGTTGTGGTGGGAGCTTGTTTCTTTCTTCTGGATAGGGTCATCGTGTCATTATTTGAGTTCATTTGCTTCATAGTGGCCGCTGACTTTTTCATGGCTTCTGCTGCTGTGGCTTCTGCAATCGCTTCAGACACTGTGATATTGGGTTTATTTAGTAGTTTACTTTGTAAGTTAGAGTCTCTCAGACCTAGGACAACTCGATCTCACATGGCTTCATCCAAGTTCAGGAACTCGCAAGCTCCCCCCAGTTGTCTGAGAGCTGCCACAAAGTCAGCGATGGTCTCGCCTTCCTTCTGATCCCTTTTGTAGAATTCATGCCGTTTGATGAGATTTGACACTACCGGTGCGTAGTAGGCCTTTAACATTTGGTGAAGCTCAGACCAGGTCATTTGTTTCACGTCTCTGGGCTTCGCCAATGCTTTGGCCATTTTGAATATGGTTGGCCCACAATGCATTAGGAATACAGCCCTCTTCCACTGGTCTGAGATCTCTTCCATCCCGTTGCTCTCTAAAAACATCAGGAAACGGTCTACGTATGATTCCCAATCCTCTTCGTTGGGATTGAAGGGTGCGGGCGGCGCATTATTACCAGCCATCACTTTCAGTCTGGAATTCTTTCTGCCACGTGCTTGGTCTCGCGTTTAGGATGATCCCATCCTCATCGCCAGTACTCCGTCTGGAAAAACGCAAGGTAGACCGGGTTCCAACAACAAAGTCTTTATTAAGTCAAGCAACAGTAACGGAACAGTTTGGCTGAAGCCGCGGCAGCCTTTTTATACAGGCTTGCCTGCTGGCTTGTAGCCAATGGCAGCTATTTGACTTTGCCTTTCAGCGGTTCTTTTGGATTGGTTTCTAATGAATCAGTCCAATACTGGTCTTTCTATCCAATCAGATTGCATTGTTTGGAGTATACCATTCTATACAGAACAGTGAGTGTGGCAGGGGAAGAATACTGCAAAATCCGCATTCCTTCCCCACCCCACTAACCTGCTTTCCAGCTCCATTCTCCTGTGAGGGCAACCATAGAAGACTCAGCTGATCAGCTGGGAGGCAGAGAATAGATGGGGGAGGGGCCAGTGAGTGGTGGTATTTGCTGGTTCTCCAAACTATTCAAAATTTCCACTCGTGGTTCTCCGAACTACTCAAAATTTCTGCTACTGGTTCTCCAGAACTGGTCTGAATCTGCTGAATGCCAATTCTGATTGTCAGCCATAAATACTAGAAACTACATTATATTAAACCTGTTTAGCCAAGCTCTTTTGTCTGTAAACAGTTGGATATGGGAAGATAAGCTGAAGTTAAATGCAGGGAAAATGGAGATTTTGCTAATTGTAGGAAATAAGACAGATAAAGTTACATTTGTCCAGCAGACCAGTTCACAGTCTGGGATCCTTATGGATCCTCACTGATGTAGGAATACCATGTAACATTTACATCAGTAATCCAGTATAGTTCCTTCTTGGAGGAGAGAGATCAAGTTCACTGTCATGATTCATGTATTGGCAACTTCAGAACAATTATTATATTGCACGGAATGATGGCTGTCAAAGAGGATCTGGACATTTCAGCTGGTCTATTGACAGATAGTAAATAGTAGGCCTCAAAAAGATGCCACAGAATTGTTTGAAAATACTTAATTTGTTGCAGGCTACCTCTTGGAACCATTTCTGAATGTCATAATTATAATTTTTTTCACACTTTTTGGTCAAAGGATACCTGTTGAGAACCCAATGGCAGATGAAGTTGACATGAACAAATTTATTCCACTATCTCTGTATTAAAAGTTGTGTTATACAATAATACCTTTTCATGTTTTAGTGTTTTAACATTACATGTTCAAATTTTAGCTTTTTATTTATATATTTTAGTGTTCGATATTTATTTTCTTTACATTTCTGATTCTGATTTCTGATATATTTTCTTAAATACATGGCATTTTGAACACCATTTTACCTATTACTGACATTTCATTGACCTTATTCTTTACCTTTTGATAAATCTTTTTTTAAAATATGGGAAGCTACCAAAAGCTTGCTCTAACGGATGATTACTTGAATTTTTTTTTACAGAAAATTTGGAAATGAGAAACATTTACACACACACACACATTATACATATATGTGTGTGTGTGTGTCTGTGTGTGTGTTTATATACAAACACACTGTATATATACTCATAATTTTCCAGAACAATAATTTTGGAGCTGGGATGAAATTCTTTATCTCATATAAATGAATAAAAGGTAATTGTCTGACTAGACTTCCTTAAAAAAAAAAAAAAAAAGCCAGGAAAGAAGGTAGCTTGACCAGGAAAAAAGTTGCCTTTGTGTGTTTGTGCTTCTGTGTGTTTCTGTTGTTAGAAACCTTATCTATATTAAGTGCTGTGGTAGTTCAGCATGCTGCTAACAGAAATATAGAACTTATTGGAGAACAGTATATAAAATAAGAATTATTTTTAAGCTAATTATTATACCTGTACAAATGTTTGTACCGTGTTTCTCACAAAATAAGGCTGGACCTTATTTTTTTTTGACCCCTGAAAAAACAGCTAGGCCGTCTTTTCGGGGGTGACTTAATTTTCTCCCTCACTTAGAGCGGCCCATACGCATGTACCTCGTCGCGAGGCTGTTTCTATCGGCCGATGAAAGCTCCCCAAAGGCTGACTCCCCAGCTGAGTCCCTAGCCTTCATTAATATATGACGAGGTGGGGCTGCCTGTGTCCCCTCGCCATTAGGCAGTTTCTTTTGGGCGATGGAAGCTCCCCAAATGCAGTCACCAGCCACTTTGATCGGCCAGTAGAAGCTGCCTCGGGGTGAGCGCACACACACATACTCCCCTCGCCGCAAGGCTGCTTCTTTGGGCAGATGAAAGCTCCCTTGAAGGCAGAGTCTCCAGCCGCTTCAGGGTGAGGTGTGGCTGCCCATGTCTCTTCGCCTTTAGGCAAACTCTTTTGGGTGATGGATGCTCCCCAAATGCAGTCACCAGCCACTTTGATCGGCCAGTAGAAGTGGTCTCAGGGCAAACACACACATACACATACACACAAACTCCCTTTGCCATGAGGCCGCTTCTTTCGGCAGACGAAAGCTCCCTTGAAGGCAGAGTCCCCAGCCGCTTCGGAGCGAGGCATGGATGCCTGTATCCCCTCACCATTAGGCAGTCTCCTTCAGGAGATGGAAGCTCCCCAAATGCAGTCACCAGCCACTTTGATTGGCCAGTAGAAGCGGCCTCGGGGCGAGGGGAGTGTGTGTGCACGCTCGCATTAGAATTAGTTTGGATTGCTGGATTCAAGAAAGAATACACTTTGGCTTAGCTAACTGTTCAACAGAACAGAGAATCTTAATAAGAATCTGCTCACTACTGTATTAGACAACTTCCATCAGGAATGGGGGAGGAATCTCCCTCCTTATTGGAGTAGTCTTCTCCCAAGCATTCTAACAATCTATATTTTGTGAATTTTGTATTGTAATGGGGAAGAATTCAAATATACACAACTTAGACCAATTTTGAGACTTTCAACTCCCCAGAATTCCCCAGCCGGTTGCCAAGATTAGAAAACCTTTACCTAGACTATTGTTCATTGTACTTGCAAACTTCAGGAAAAGCTTCTGTGAAATGCATTACTTAGCTCTTTGACTGTATGATAATTCTTCCTAGCTTCAAATATGTTGATCACAGCTAATACATTAGCATGAAGGAAATCTATTAAGTCTCCCTGAAGAGGAAAACAGTTATTTTCTTTGCATATACTTGTCTCTACTTGTAGCAATCACTAACAGCTTAGCAGAGGGATGCTTGGACTGTAAAGTTGCTTGTTTCACAGGTCTTTTAAACTGACAGTACTACACTGCAGCATATTTTCCATGAGAACCATATTACTTGGACATAGAACCTGCAATTTAAAAATAATATCCAGAACATATGATTTGCACTTATTACATGTATCTTACACCTGTGTTAATTTCTCTAATTTATTCTATTTCTGCTGTTAAAAGCCAGTCCCATACCAGAATGCTCATTTAAGTAACTCTAATTTATTCAATAGGCAGTTTGAAAACATGCCTGCCAACCACACTGCAAACTATAAAGTTCTCAAATAGCCTTCTCATGGAAGTAACATTTTCTTAGTCCTAACCTGAAGTTTTCCAGATTGGATAGAAGTCAGTTCTCTTAATCCTTGGCAATGTAGACTATCTGGTCATGGGAATTCATGTCTACATATATGGATGGAACCAAACTAGCAATGTCCATCCTAAATATTGCTGAAAATATAGGCCCAGGATAGCTGTTTTGATCAAATTTCTGTTAAAGTTATTCTAATCATTGTACATGCCCTTTGAAAGCAATTTTTCAAAATGCTGAATCTGTTTCAACCTCATTTTATGTCTTCAGTCTTTTGCTTTCCCTCCCTCCCAAATTTGGTTGCTATTCTCCCTCCCAACTTTAGCTGATAGCTTTTTGAGGCATCACCATGACGACTGAAAGCCCACCTGAGATTATAACTAATGGTCAGAGTTTTCCTTCAGAGCAAACTCCAGCTGTTACAAACTTCTCCCATTTATCTCTTCACAGCCTCAATTAGGGCAATTGCACTTGGAACTGATTTCCTCCTACCTCCCACTGAATAGATACATCCACCTGTCGATTGGCATCCCTGCTTCATTACTTGTTGACAACCTGAAAAGCAACTGAGCTTCGCTAACAAATTGCTTCTAATCATTTTCTTCCCTAACATTATCTCCACAGTCCTTCAGTATGCAGACATACTCTCAGCATGCTGAGCTGATTCCATCCATAGAAGTGTGAACAGACATAGCAAGAACCATGGATTGTGTATTCTCTTCTCAATTTGCAATATAAAATAATTGTGACTATATATTATGCCTCTTCTCTCTGGGTCCTCATAATAGTGCTACTATGTAGATAATCCATTATCAGTTCTTCTTGACTAACATTCTCTCATTATAAATGATGTAGTTATGAGTAAGAAAGCTTCCACATCTAAAAAAAAATAACAATGAACAACAGCATGCTTAAATTCATTTCCATCCTATCTTTTTCATGCATTATGATTTACAAACTTTTCCAGGTGTTTTAGTGCAGAGAACAGAGCCATGCAATGCCTTCTCTGACTGAACCTGAAAATGTGTAACTTTAGCCTTAAGATAAAACTCAACTCCTACCAACTCGCATAGGTAGTCAACATTCTAATCACTTGTCACAAAATTTCTGCCCAAAGCAAATAGATTACAACAAACTGAAAATGTTAGGATTAAAAGTACCCCCTTTTTGTGTATGATGTGATAGTGCTGCAAATTTAAAACCTTTCTAAATGATTAAAAACAAGTCTTTACTAACATACATACAAATATTTTTAGGCCATAGCTCTTTCAGTTCATTTAAGATTTTAATCTCTGTTAGGCAGTGTTGCCATTACATATTCTAATCATACTTTCCATAATTCAGAAAGATACAACTACTCCTTTTTTAAATTCCTTGAATTTTCTTCCTAGTTACTACCAGAAATTTGTTTATACTCATTGTAAAAATACGGTATTTGTCAGGATGCTAATAGAAGACAATATTTGTAGCTCAGAATTAAACTGTGCGTGGTGGGGGGTCCTTGGAGCTTTCTGAACTTGGTGGTTTTTTTTTTTTTTTTTGCAGATATTTCATTACCAAACTAGGTAAGATCATCAGTGCTATTAAGGATTGGGATTTTCTCTTCATTTACATACTAGTGCATGATGGTAAACCTTTTCAGCACCAAATGTCCAAACTAGAATGGTGTGCCGGAACACCAGAAAATCGAACACCAGCTGGATGCCTGTTTTGGGGGGCAGTTTTGCAGAGATTTTCAGGCAATTTTTGGGCCATTTTTGGCATGACAACCTGAAAATACCCCCAAAACATCCTGAAAACAGTCTGCTTTTTAGCAATTTTCAGGCTATCTTTTGGGCCATTTCGGGGTCTGATTTCAGACCATTTTCCATGATGTTTTCAGACAGTTTTAGGGCCATTTTCAGGATGCTTTTGGGGCTGTTTTTGGCCTAAAAACCACCTAAAACTGCCCTAAAAAGAGTTTGAAAAGGGCCCCAATATATCCCCCCAAAATGGCCTGTATTTTGGCTGTTTTTCAGTTCATTTTCTGGCTCCCGTAAACACTAGCCAGAAACCAGAAGAGCAGCTAGAGATGGTACACATGCCCACTGAGAGGACTCTGTGTGCCACCTCTGGAACACATGCCATAGGTTCACCATCACGGTACTAGTGGCTTGACCTGTCGATCTTAGTGGCAGTGGTCTGGGTGACTTGATTGGCTGTTAACTTGTTTGGCAGTTCCCTGATTAGAATATTGTTTGCTTCTTGATTGATCATCTTATGTTCATCTATGCTCATATGGGTCTTGATTGCTGATGAAGACTGTTATAGCAATAGCAATAACAATAGCACTTAGACTTATATACCACTTCACAGTGCTTTACAGCCCTCTCTGAGAGTTTTACAGAGTCAGCCTGCTCACCCCCAATAATCTGGGTCCTCATTTTACCCACCTCAGAAGGATGGAAGGCTGGATCAACCGTGAGCCTGGTGAGATTTGAACTGCCAAATTGTAGACAGGCAGCAGGCAGCAGTAGCAGCCTGCAGTACTGCACTCCAACCACTGCACCACCACAGCTCAAAGTCTTGGTCTTTTTGTTCCCCTTTTTGACGTCTGGATTGTCTCTTTGTTTGTAGATGTTTATTTCTATGTGCCTATTGGTTCCTGATTTGTCAGAGTGCCAGGATTCAAAGAATTCTGTAGCATTTTTGGTTTTGGCTAAGCATAGGATGCTGTTTCCCTTTTGAAATTATGGTTAAGTATGTTTAAGTCTGCCCATGTGTTGTGAAATTAAGGAGCTTTTATCATTTCTGACTGCTAGTTGGTGTTCATGGATGTGATCTTGTAGTCTTCTGTCTATTTGTCCTACATAGCGGCTGATGTAGTCTTTACACTGTATGTTTTAGATGATTGTTGTTTTATCTTCTGGGGCTGATGAGTTGTTTGGTTTACTTAGGATGTTTTGGAGGGTTTTGATTGATTTGTGTGCCATAGTAATGCCATGTTGTTGTCATGGTCTGTTGGTGGTTTCTGAGATAGTTTATGTTGTTTGTGACATATTGAGTTGCATGGACAGACATTTTTTGATGAAGTTGCATGAATATCTACTTTGTTGGAAGATGACCTGTATTCTTTTTCTGAAGTCCTGGGTTCCTGCAGTGTGTTTGTGTTCATCAAAACAGAATTCTTACCCAGCTTCTCTTGTGGGATGCCGGGATGCTACTTTGGTAATGGAACATTTGGTTGGTGTGGGTGGTTTTATGAGTGTGTTTATGACTTGCCATCACTGTCTCCACTGATAAGGATATCCAGAAAGAGCAGTGTATTGTTTTCTTCTTCTGTAGTGAATTATATGCCTTTGAAGATGTGGTTGATGGTTTTGTATGTGTCCTATGGCTTTGAAGACATGGTTGATGGTTTTGTTTGTGTTCTCTAATTGGTCCTTTTTTATTATGACAAAGGTGCCATCTTCATACTTGATCCATACTTTGGATTGTGTCCATGGGAGTGCTATCAATTCCAGGCATTGCACTGTTTCTGAAAGCAGTGATTCCATGGGTGTTCATTTGATCTGTTTATACATTTATCTGTAGAACTGAAATTATGTGGTTAGATAAAGGTTGATAAGATCCATGATTCTTGTTATTCTAGTCTTGATGTATTTGGTTAGGTTGGGTAGGTTGTACAGTATTGCTGTCATGGATTCTTTTTCAGGATGGCAAGTAATTTTGAGTGTTTCAACTACACTGTATTTTATTTGTTAGACTGTTATTTTAGATTTTTTCCAAAACCTCAGCATATATAATATGTTTTCTGCCATTTTCATCACTACAACAACCATGTGAGGCAGATTGAACTGAGAGATTATGACTGGTTCACTGATCCAGTGAAACTCTGTGTTTCTTTGGTTGTACTGTAGTACAACACCTGGAATAGTATAACACACTGTCTCACCTTATTGACAATACTGTAAATGGGAATTTGAGTTCTTAAAAGTACATATTTTCTTCTACTTCTAACATTGATATCAGCAATTAGGAAGTAGCAATACAGTATTTGTATTTAAAATATTGTGGATTAACCTTCCCAAACTTTGTATCCTCCAAATGTTTTGGATTTCAACTTCAATTTCAACTTCTGGGCTCTAACCAGTACAATTAGTATCAATGTTAAAGAAATCCCAAATTTGCCCAGTTCAGCATGTTTCATTTGAAAAATTGAGTTTCTGAAAAATAATCTGGAAATGTAAAACAGACAAAGAAAAAGAACGATAAGAATGAATGATGAGAAGGACTCATATTCTATCAAAATACAAATCCTGTGAAAAGCTGTCAAACTTCTGCCAGACCTTTAATCTTGTAAGATGCCAGTGTAAACATTAAGTAGCAACATGAAGGTTTTAGTCAGTTAATGCTCCATCAAGTGATATAGAAACTAACAAATTATAAGGGTGCTGCCTCATGGATCATCCAGGTTCAAAACTAATCTAATATCCTGTCTGCCATAAGAAGAATGCCCATTTTATTATTCATTTTCACCAAGGTTTTTTGAAAAAAGAACCCCCATCAATTGTTGATAATTAATTCCAAAGTAATAACATCTATATAGTTATGTATTTCCTAAGACTTATAACAATACAACATAAAAATATTTATTTATTTATACTGATTGTCTGCCAGATTTACTACAATAAAATACAGGAAAACTAATATACATCTCTTGTTGGATTAGTAGTACTTAAAAGTGTGAAAAATAGCCCTAACTGAGAACTTCACATAACAGGACATTAAAAAATTCTTCAAATGATGGATGTTACGTTCAAAGCTGTAAACAAAGGAATTCCCAATAAATTTCTACTATCTATACACACATACAAAAAAAAAAAAAAAAGGTTGGAAAATGCAAATTACATATACAAATTATTTTCTGGGCAGAAATAACCAATATTAATATGTGATTTTGGATTTTTCCTTCAGGCTTAATAGCACCCATAGTTCCCACCTTTCAGCATAAATGAGCAAGAATGTAACACAAGCATGGCCTGGACTGAGGAAATGTTACAAGGAGTGGGAGGGAGAAAGTAGCTGCATCTTAACGCAAATAAATTTAAGATACAACCATACCTAATATGGATTTCAGCATTTCCCCATCTTTTTTGTATGTAGACCATAATATTAGCATCAAAAGACTGAAGGCATAATAGAATTTATGACACTTCTAGGAGGCATAAATAGCAATGTTTTACACTTTAAAAAATATCAAAAAAGCCAAAATATGTAAGATATTGGCATTTCTGCTGAAATTTTAAAGATTCAAGATGCTTAAGAAATTTATCTTGGCATCTTTCATGCAGTGCTACCAGCAGTAACTTTAAAGACTACAATGATGCTTGAACCAAAAACTGGGAATCATTTCTTTATTGTGCTTCCTTTTCATTTAGAGATATAATGATGAAAAAGAGAAATGTCAGGGGATAGGGGGTATATTTGCATATCAGAATACAGGTTTTTATCTTAAGTAATAACTTAGTAACTATACAAAATAAATTCACTGATAACCAGTTCACAACTTAATTATATAGCCTATGTTATTAAAGACAAAGAGCTGGTTTGGTGTGGTGGTTAAGGCATTGGGCTAAAAACTGTATTCTGAAGTGTAATTGGCACAAATGGAACAGGCCAATTCCACTAGGTTGAGATGGTTCCTTGAGTAGCTTGAACCCATTTCATAAAAAGCTTTACTCGTGTCATATCTATGATTCAAAACAATGATTCCCTATTACAATGTTAGAAGAATCAGCAGAGGTCAAACCTCTAGAATACTGAATGACTGACATAACTAAATAAAAATGTTGCATTATCTTTACAAAGCATATAAATAAGTAATGTTACATGAAGTACTTCATGATATACCTGTATCAGGAGATACAACTAACAATTTGAGACAATATGCTCTGTGACTTGTTTATGGTTTTCTTCATAAGCAATAACACATATCATTCTAATAAGTCTACACTCACAGATGGTTATTGCATTTATTTTCAGCAATTTAATATACTTTTAATATTGCACGTTTCTGTAGATATGGATTTAACAAAAATATGACGGCTTCAAAGGGGACTTGCATTTTATTAGATCAAATCTATCTTCTGGTTGCCATGAAGGAAACTGTATTGATTAGATATTTTTCTCAAATATTTTCTTTCAAAAACCTGTTTTTTTTTAATCTTTCTTTTCTTTAATTTCCATAGTTCCAGGGACAAGGAAAAAAGGCATATACTGATTACTTAAATGTTAGAAATCCATGTAATCAAATATTTTTAAGGCAAAAGAAAAGTTTATTTTCGCTTAGAATAGAATTTAAATTTTAAAAAAGCTTTCTGGAAGAAAATGTAAATACAGTAAGATGGATTACAAAATATACATCTGCCAATGATATAAAACAATAAAGTCCAAGTATTTTCATCTATATTTATTTTATTTTATTATTTTAGTTTAGTTATTAAAAAAAACCTTGGTTACCTTATTTTATTTCCTCTTCTCCCAAGCCCAATTCATAGAATCTAGAAACTCTTGAAAATGTATTAACAATGACATTTAGACAACATAAAGTCATTTTCATTCAATTAAATAAACCCACCATGTTAACCTTCAGTAAAAGAGATATTCTGTCTTTTTATGGGCTGCTATAAACAGATTTCTGAGCTTGAACAAAGCCAAGATCAATAAAGTCTCTGTGAAAAATAATAATCTCTTGCACATTTTATTGACAGCTGCCTGGAAAATATTGCTGAAGTATAATCATCCTGATTATTGGGTCTTTTCTGGTCTTTTTGTCTTGCTACTTAATGTCAAAATTAGGACATGTACAAACTTATTTGGAAATGTTCACAGGAATCACTTCTGTTGTTATATGAATAAGAAACTATCCATACCTGACCATAAATGTTGCTGCAGAAGTAAATTTTGGGGAGGAAAGGAGTACTAAAAGCAAAAGTTCTCTGTTCCTGGAGCCTCTTTTTTAATTATGTAGAGGTATAGACATGATATACCTGAATCTGTAGAGGTATCTTTTGCCAAAATCTTTCCCACTTGTCTTGGACTGAAGCTAGGTGCAAGCGACAGAGAACCAAGGTTCATCAAGATTTTTCAAACTGGGTTCCACAGAACCATGTAATTTTGTAAAAACTGAACTGCATCCCAAAAGGGATGGGGACTGGGTGTGTGTGGTAACCTTCAACACACATTCAGCATCATTGCTCCCTTCTCAACTTTGCTTTTCCTCTCTCATTGACTATAGATCAGCAACACATACAAGCAGCCTGTCGAGGAAATGCTGGCAGTTTTTCCCTTGCCCCTACTCAAGTTTTCTGTCTTCCCATGTGTCCATTCACAAAATTAAACTTCCCGATTGCTGTCAAACTCAAAACATTTCTCCAGGCAGCCAATGTTTTGAAAACACAGCTGAAAGCAGAAAGAGATTTTTAAAAAATCTGGTAGAGTTTCTAACTTGCTTAGAAACCTAGACACAAACAATAGTGGTGATCCCTCCTTCCCTTTCACTTTCCACAATACAAACTGTGTGTACGTGAATGTCCCATGAGATCGATTTAATCATCAGTGTGGTATCATGTGCACACTCATTTAGCAACAAGTCCCACTGAATTGTGTCAAATTAATAAAGAAATGTTGTATTGAATTAAACATGTGTGATAATTTCTGTCTATTTGCAGAAGGAGGGTTGCCTAAATGAATTCAGCCAGGCATTCAGAAGGGGGGGGGGGGGGAATCACACATTCAACAATCATTGTATGTAATCCAAATTTTTCCAGATGTGTATCGTTGGTTACCAGCTGATAAAATTGCAGACAGTACAGAAAAAAGTGTACAATAGAAAAAGTGAGACAAATACCAGTGCTGTTAGTGTTGTTGCTGCTTTCGACGGCACAAGTTTTGAAAACTTAAAATTAAATTTGACTGATTTTGTATTACAAACAATACTTTCATTAGTAGACTTATGAATTCTTGTCATAACTTTACAAGAATATCCTGAAGTTGCCACTGAAGCCCTAAAATATCTTATATTGTTTGCAAGAACAAATCTTTATGAGAGAAACATCTCTTTATATCCAGCAACCAAAATAGTTGTGAAAGTGTACAGAAGATAATACCCACTAAAAAGTAGCATCAATTATTCCAAACACCAAAGTTTTATTCAAGGAAAAACAATTGCATCCCTATCACTGAACCTTGATTTGTATATTTAAAACTTTAACCTTCCAAATAACTGTGATTGTTTTTTGTTCACTGGAAATTTTGCTATTACAAATAAGCAGTTTACCTTTTGTTTCATTACCAATTTATCTAGCATTACATTTTTGTCTCTTGATCAGGAGTTACAGTAGAATGGAATATATAAATGGTAAATAAACATTTTGTAGCCAGAAAAAGTTTGAAATTAGATAACAACTGATTCCAACTTCTTTCTATCATTGCCACTCGTTCCCAATAGAACTTCCATTCTTGGCCAAATGTGTGTACATACATGACTTTTTGAACAGAGTCAATCTACTCATAGTCTTTCTCTTCCCTCCATTCCAAGTACATAAGACCAGTTAATATAGTTATTTATCTGGTACACCTAGTAAATGTGTGATTACTTCAAATTGTACAGTGCACTGGCATCCTCCTGTGAGGTATCTCCTGGCAAAAACCTGTTCAGGAAGTGGAGCTTTCAGGCTGCTTGGTGAAGATCCTTAAGCTCACTCCTGATCTGGCATGACACCCCTCAAGAAGGAAGAGTAGAAAAAAAAAAATCTTACAAACTTGACTGAACTGGCAAGATAAAACCCCTGGTAAAAAGGGATTATAATTCCACAAAACTCATTTTCAGTTATCTTTCTCCCTTCTAGGCTTGATATCTATTATTACAGTATTGACCCCTATTTTCCTTATAGGCTCTTTGAATACACAGCTTTTCTAAATTTTTACACATTAGCAATTCCCCCTAGTTATTTTTTATGCAGAATTTTCTAAATCACTTCTACTTTTAATTTACGGAACTCCCTTGTGTGTGTGTCTCACTCTGTGTGTGTGTGTGTATTTGTTTTCTTAAGTTTTCATGGGTATTTATATGTAGGGTATTCAGCTTTGTTTGGGTATTTTCCCATGTCATTACAGTTGTGCTTTTAAAGTTGGAGCAACGTTTTGGTAGAATTTCATCTGCCATCATCAGGCTCCTCTATTGTGTTTGTCTGTGAGTCAGGCTTTCACAGCCGTTTCTGTTTTAAATTTGGTGCTAGCCTCCTGCTGTGTTAGAATGGTATAGATGAAGAAAAAAACTTTCTAACACAGCAGTAGGCCAGCACCAAATTTAAAACAGAAACGGCTGTGAAAGCCTGATACATAGATGAACACAATACACAAGCCTGGTGATGGCAAATGAGATTCTGCTGAAACATTGCTACAACTTTAAAAGCACTACAATGACGTGGGGTAATACCCGAAGGAAGATGAACTGCATTCATGTTAGTACCTGCGAAAACTTAAAAAAACAAATATATATATTTGTTTATATTTTTATTAGCTTACATGAATGCAAATAAATATATATATATTTGTTTTTTTTAAAGTTTTCGTGGGTACTTACATGCATGCTGTTCAGCTTCCTTCAGGTATAGTTGAAGCAACATTTCAGCAGAATATCATCTGCCATCATCAGGCTTCTGTATAGAGTTTGTATGTGGGTCAGGGTCTCACAGCCGTTGGCTTTAAATTTGAGGCTAGCCTATTATTGTGGCAGGATGTTTTTTTCTACATCCTGATTGGTTGGGAGTATTGGTCGGTGTTTATTGGACTTGGAGTTTGTTTGATTGGTGTTTCTGGTTTCTTCTGTCTGTTTTGTGGCTTTGATTGGCTGGCATCACTCTGCTCCTGCACTGGAGGCTTTCAGTGCAGTTTGGCTTCATGTGAAAGGACAGCTATTATCTATTAGGAAGCCAGGTTTCATCTGGGTGCCTGGTGGGGGTGTGTTTGAGCTGGAGGTATCAGAGGGAGTCTGTTTGTGCCCAGGTGTTTGCCTGGCTTGTGGTGTGGAGATCTTTCTATTTGAGAATGCAGGCTCCCAAATGATTGACAGTCTGGTGCAACCATCTCTTCTATTCATGCTATCAGGTCTTTTTTCAATCTCCATGGCTTCTCTGATGATTCTGTGGCTGGGGTTTTCTATAGTGGCTAGGGTTTTGGTGCCATTGAAGTTGATGTTGTGATCTGTGGCTTTCATGTGTTGGACTAGTGAGGAGGTGTGTTCCAGCTTTTTTACTGCATTTTTGTGTTCATCCAGGTGGGTACTTATTCTTCTATTGGTCTGTCCAATGTATGTGGCCGGGCATGATGCACAGGAAACTTCGTATATGCCTTGGTTTTCCAGGTCAATTTTGTCTTTGGGGTTTTTAAGGATGGCTGCTATTTTTTTGTCTGTTTTGAAGGCAGTCTTGATGTGATGCCTGTGTAGTATCTTACTGATTTTGTCTGTAGTACCTCTTATGTAGGGCAGGACAGCTGTTCCATAGGTCTGTTGATCTTCTAGGTCTCTATTATGTCTTGGTGTGTTTTTGTGGATCAAGCTGGTGATTTTGTTTTTGTGGAAGCCGTTGGCTGTCAATACTTTAATCAAGGTGCATAGTTCAGTCTTTATATGTGTCTTGTCTGCCAGGCGTTTGGTTCTGGTAATTAGTGTTTTAGCCATGGAATTTATCTGTGCTGGGTGGTGGTGGGATTGGGCCTTGAGGTAGCAGTTGGTGTGTGTTTTCTTCTGGTATACGGTGTGTCCCAGTGTGCCATCTGTTCTTTTGTAGATTAGTACATCTAGGAATGGTAGTTGTTTGTTTATTTCCGTTTCCATGGTGAACTTGATTTTGGGGTGTGTGCTGTTTAGGTGTGTTAGGAAATTGTTTAGGTTTTCTTTTCCATGGGGCCAAATCACAAATGTGTCATCGATGTATCTTAGCCATAGTTTGGGTTTGTGGGTGGCATTAGCCAGGGCTCTGGATTCGAATTCTTCCATGAACAGGTTTGCAATGACGGGTGACAGTGGTGATCCCATAGGGGCTCCTTCAATTTGCTTGTATCTTTGTCCTTTGCATATGAAATATGTGTTGGTTAGGCAGTGTTCTGTTAGTTCCATGAGGTGTTTTGCTGGTTGATATTTATTTTTGATGATTTCAAGAGTTTCTTTTATCAGGACTTGAGTGAATAGTGAAACCACGTCAGAACTTACAAGCAGATCTTCTTGTTCCACGTGTAGATCTTTGATCATTTCTAAGAAGTGGTATGAGTTTTGTACATATGAAGCTGCGGTTTCAGCATGGGGCTGTAGTTGTTTTGCTAAGTGTTTAGCTAGGTTTTGTAATGGTGCTCCTTTGGAGCTGACTATGCCTTCTTTGTGTATTTTTGGGAGGCCATATAATTTGGGGCATCTAGAAGATTTTTCTCTTGGGATGATCGTCTGTTGGATTTCTTTGCTTATGTGGCTGGTTATAATTTTCTTCTTGGTTAATTTTTCCAGATATGTGGTTGGGTCTGTGTTTATAGGTTTGTATGTGGAGTCTTGGAGTAGGTCTGTCAATTTTGTTTTGTAGTCTTTTCTATCCATTACTACTGTGGCATTCCCTTTGTCTGTTGGGAGTATTATTATGCTGTTATCATTTTTCATCTGACCCACCTACAAACTCTATACAGAAGCCTGATGATGGCAGATGAGATTCTGCTGAAACGTTGCTACAACTTTAAAAGCACTACAATGACGTGGGATAATACCCGAAGGAAGCTGAACAGCACACATGTAAGTACCCGTGAAAATTTAAAAAAACAAATATATATATATATGTTTTCAGAGGTTTTCGCGGGTATTTGTATGTGGATCTTTGGTTATTCGGGTTTTCTCCCGCGTAGAATTGGAAGTATCTAGGCAACATTTCGATGAAGTCTCATTCATCATCTTCAGGCTTGTTTTTTCAGCTCTGTGCTTCTCAGAGTAGCTATATATATATATATATAATCATTTCCACCTTATTCAACATGTAAGGTTTTTTTTCAGCATTCACACACACACACACACATATGTGAAAAATGCTGAAAAAAAAACTTACATGTTGAATAAGGTGGAAATTGAACATATGTTTGTCCAAAAGAGAAAGGGATTTCTCCCCTTCATTCCTCTAGTCTTGTACATGTTCATAGAAAGTTAATCAAGTGTCTCCAATATCTTTGCTTCTGCAAAAAAAAAAATGCTACCCCCATCAACACACAGGGCACAACATACAAATTGGCAAACATTATTGTACTTAACTAATGGACGTGTGTCAACATGGTACGCTGCTTGAGAAAGAGCTTTAGTTATATTCACCAGAATGGTAAGTGTGCTTGCATATACAAATGCTTATTTTACTAATACTCTAATCCCAATTGATTTTATTTGAAATGCGTTGTTAATTGACAGCAGATACATGTGATTCATCCTGATAATTTTACATTGGATTTACATATTGCACAAGGCCATGCTTTCTTTAATTGTGGCTTATTGAATAAACTATGACTAGCTGGATTCTTTAAAAAAAAGTAAACAAAAGCAATGCTTGATTTGCACAATAAGTTAAGGAAAAACAAACAAATTGAATGTTTTAATGGACGGAGTTCAATTCTGACCTTCTCAAGATTGACTCAGACTTCCATCTTTCCAAGGTCAGTAAAATGAGGACCCAGACCGTTGGGGGCAACATGCTGACTCTGTAACCACTTAGAGAGCACTGTAAAGCATGATAGAGCAGTATATAAGTCTAAGTGCTATTGCTATTACTATTGCTATTCTACATCTGTACTTCTGTTCATGCTTCTTTTCTCTCTCTTTCTCTTTTGTTATTGTTTCAATAGATTTAATGACATTTTATCTTTTTTTAAAAAAAAATGCTGTGCTGCATTCTTATTATCTCTATGCTGTTGGATGCCTTTCCTACAAAGACAGGTAAAAATATTTTGAACCCATAAATAAAAATAATCTTCCACACCGTTAGTTTCATCTTATTTATACCCTTCACCTTTTCATCTACAAGGATACTTTGCAGTTGGAGTCCAGTTGAAACACTGAGCAGAAGAAGCACCTGCCATCTTAACTGGATATAAGGAATGACCTAATTGAAAAACACCATATGGTAGCTAATGAACAAATAGTCATCCTGGAATGCATGCTATTTTTTTTATGGAATACCTGCAGCTTGTCAAGAGAAGTTGCTTTGGAAGTTGCTGAATTTTTCATATTTTTTCATATTTATCATTATCTTTGTCCTAATCTTAATGAATTCATTTTCCACTCACTGTGACATTGTCTAGGTTTTCCAGGAGGCCAGCAGTGTCAGCCTTCAAGATCTTCTACTGTCGCTTTGCATCTCTCAGCTGCCATAAGTAACGGGGGGAAGGGGAGGTAGGGATAAGTCTGGGAAGTGAGCTGAAGATGCCTGAAGATCACCTGAAGATGTCCACATGATCATGTTCACAACTTCTAATTGGAAGTTTCATCTGAACTATTGGGGGTGGGAACACTTCCATCACTTTGTATATGTGAATTGCGCACCTAATTTCTCAGATTCAGAATTCTTTGGTTGCTACCACCTCACTTTCAGTAAAAGATATCTTTTCTCTAAACTAAAGAGTCTAAGTATTTCTTTCCTGGATTTTGAATGGAGCTCCATCTGACATTATTCTGAATCTCATCTACCAGCCCACCCGGAGAGAATACCCAACTTTCTTCCGAGGGGGCCTGGAAATCATGTCATTTTCAACTAGTGTTCAGAATGACCTGGGAACCATTGGAGGGTATGATTCTCTGCTGATACAGGAAGCCCAATCGCTAGCAGAGCTCAGTCTGGAAGAGGATCCAGCTGTGAAGCCCAGATGGTCAGTGGGGGTTGGTTTGCGGGCTAGGTTTGAGGACCCACTGGCAGAGCGCAAGGCCGGGATTAAGATGAAGACCATAAATCAGGGGCAGAGGTCTGTGGTTGACTACATCCAAGAATTTAGACAGTTAACTGGTCATATCCGTGGCTGGCCCCAGGAAGCCCTGATAGAAGCATTTAAAGATGGTTTAAATGAAGATGTGTACCAGAGATGCCTTGCTAGAAGAGACCCCAATGACTTGCAGATGTGGTACTTGCTGGCAGAAGTGGAGATTGATTTAACCCGATGTAAACAGCGGGGAGATTCTGGGTTGACCAAGCCTTTCCCCCCACGTCCTCAAAAGGTTCCCAAACCTCAGAGGGGAGGAGTGGCGGCAAGACCCAACCCCTCGGCCTGCTTTCGATGCAGAAAGGAAGGTAACCGGGCTGTGAACTGCAGAGTCAAGCTGGGACCAAAGGGGGCACCAAAAGAAGGGAAGAAACCCAAAAAGTCCCCAGCGAAGCCTCGCGAAGCAGCACTAAAATCGAAAGAGATGGCAGAGGTTGCCCCTCCTGTAGGAGAGGAATCAGAAACCCCAGTGACCCCTGAGGAGGATGATTTCGACTCGGAAGATGACTTCCTGGTAAGTCCAAGCATGGGCCCTATGACCATTCCGGTGAAGTTGAGGGTACCCAATTCAGGGGTCGAAGGGGAAATGCTAGCCCTGTTAGATTCTGGGTGCCCCAGGTGTATAATCAACATGGAAGTAGTGAAGAAAATGGGCCTAAAACTAAAACTTTTGAAGATGCCCATTTCCTTTTGCCAACTAGATGGATCAGTGGCTGGAGGTTGCCCTGCACATTTTGTCACGGAATCTATAGAAATGATCATGGAAGAGCATGATGAGACTCTGCATTTTATTGTGGTCCCTGGGATGGAGCAACCATTAATACTGGGATTGCCCTGGCTCCGGAATTGGAACCCCCAGGTTAACTGGAGAAAGGGGTTGTTGCGCATACGCACCAAGCAGCGACTGGGAAAAGAGGGCAGATCCCAGCCGAAGCCTGAGGACCTAATTGAAATAGCTTCCACAGGTACTGAGCCCGTGAAAGGGGAGGAGAAAATTCCCAAAGAGTATTGGGATTTAAAAGAAGTGTTCAGTGAGAAGGCCTCGGATGAGCTTCCACCTCACCGGCCAACAGACTGTTCTATTGAGATTTTGCCTGGGGTGAAGCTCCCGAAACCAAAGTTGTACTCAATGACCCCACGGGAATTGGAAGAGCTAAGATTGTTTATAGATAAAAATCTGGAACGTGGTTTAATTCAACCTGCTAGACCCCGGGTAGCGGCCCCAGTGTTGTTCCGGGAAAAGAAAGATGGTTCCAAACACTTGGTGGTGGATTACAGAAATTTTAACACTATTTCTGTGGAAAACGTGTATCCCCTTCCTTTGATGAAGGACATGTTGGCCCATTTAGCGAAGGGGAAGATTTTCACGAAGTTGGATTTGAGAGAAGCATACTACCGAATTCGAATTAAGGAAGGGGATGAGTGGAAGACCACTTTTGACTGCCCGATGGGTTGCTTCCAATTCAATGTTCTTCCTTTTGGTTTACAAGGGGCCCCAGCTGTATTCATGCAAATGATCAATCAAGTGTTACATGAACATTTATACAGGGGGGTTCTGGTTTATCTTGGTGATATCCTTATCTACATGGAAACTCTGGATGAACATGTGAAACTAGTGCGGTCGGTTCTACAGAAACTGTGTGCCGCTAAGTTGTATGCTAAATTGTCAAAGTGTGAATTCCACCAAGACAAAATTGACTATTTGGGATGTCGCATTTCATCTGAAGGTATAGAAATGGATCCAGAGAAGGTGTGTGCCATTTTGGAATGGGCTCCACCACGCACCAGAAAACAACTTCAAAGCTTTTTGGGATTTGCAAATTTTTACCGGCAATTCATCCCGACGTTTGCTAAGATAGCAATGCCCATCACAAATCTCTTAAAAACAAAAGGGGAGGTGAAGCCAAGGCCAGGAAAGCCGCTGGAGTGGTCCATGGAGTGCCAAGCAGCTTTTAAAAAGCTAAAACGACTGTTTGCTGCAGAACCAGTGCTGAAGCACCCCGATATGGACACTCCTTTCGTGATTCAAGCCGATGCAAGTGATGTGGCTATTGGAGCAGTGTTACTTCAAATCAACGAGAAAGGGACCTTACAGCCTTGTGTGTATACCTCCCGTAAGCTGTCTGAAACAGAGAGAAGATGGGCCATCTGGGAGAAAGAAGCTTTTGCAGTTCGTTGGGCCTTACTGACCTGGAGACATTTCCTGGAAGGAGCAAAACACCCATTTGAGGTATGGACTGATGGTTTTCCTTTTTCTAGGAGGGCCGAATGTCAGCCTTCAAGATCTTCTACTATCGCTTTGCATCTCTCGGCTGCCATAAGTAACGGGGGGAAGGGGAGGTAGGGATAAGTCTGGCAAGTGAGCTGGAGGTGTTACATTCTTCTGTTGTGTAAATAGGGGGGGAAGCATACAATAGAGTTAGGTTTCTATTTCTCACTTAGCTTTCTTTCCTCTGCGCAACTGCAACCCATTATCAAAGTATGCCAAGGTCAACGGACAGAGGCCTCATCATCACCTGAAGATGCCCACATGAACATATTCACAACTTCTAATTGGAAGTTTCATCTGAACTATTGGGGGTGGGAACACTTCCATCACTTTGTATATGTAAATTGTGCGCCTAATTTCTTAGATTCAGAATTCTTTGGTTGCTACCACCTCACTTTCAGTAAAAGATATCTTTTCTCTAAACTAAAGAGTCTAAGTATTTCTTTCCTGGATTTTGAATGGAGCTCCGTCTGACATTCAGTATCAATCATTAAAATAAATAGCCACCCATAATCTTATAATCAGAATTCAAGCAATTAGTCTAATAAAGGCAGATATTCCCATAAAAATAATTTTTAAATTGTTCTGTCTACAGTTCCATGGACTATGGTAAACAATACATGTTTTATTAAGTTTTAAATACAAGTGCTCTTTCCATCGACTCTCTGCCTCTCGGTTACATTAGCTGCTGCCAAGCTTCATTTAGATTTGACACATTTCAAATTCAAAAAAAATTTTCTTAGGTTCCAGAAATGTTCTAATGCTAACAATTTCAGAATAGTTTTAAGTTCAAGGCACAAATTGAAAGTATAACAATTGGATAAAAAAACATTGTCTCCTACCCTTCCTCTCTTTGGAGTTTATATAGCATAGGAATCTTCCACATTCAATCTTGGGATAAGCAAACTGGATGGAATGAATTCTAGCTAAGAGCATGGTGCTCCAAATACTTAGGCACAAACCTGATAAAGGATTTAATTTGTCAAAACCAGGGCTTTGAATTGCACTTAGAAATTTATTGGAAACTAATTCAGCATACACACCACCAGTTTATATGATGTGACAACCAATGGATGAAAGAGAAAACCTGACCTGAAAGATAGCTTGGCCTAGTAGAATAGTTGCAACTTGCTAAAGAGCACTTGAGCAAAGAAGCACAAATATGGGAATAACTTATGCAGCTTCCTAAACATCAAGGAACAGTTGTGTTCACAGGGAAATCACCTCTGAACTTGCAAATGCTTGCTAGATTAAGGCTGTTAACGAAAAGGGGAAATCACGTTGCTCGGAAATGGGATTTAGTTGCCATGAGATGTTGCTCTGGCTCATGGAAACAGGATCACTATATACATTTTTTTCTTGCCATTCATTATTGTTCAAAAACTTGTATTTTCTTCTTGAATAGTTTATAATGAACTTGGAACTCCACTTGCTGGGATTGTTTTTTCTTCTTCAAGAGTCTTAGAAGTTGGACTGAGTGGAAAACTGGAATATCCCACCTCAGTTTTTTCCACAGTTTTTCCTTAACTCGGAGAGTTAAGGATAGAAAAGGTGCTTTGTCTCTCTTCCTCATGCATCTCTGGTTCAGAAAGATGTCCTCACTCCCATCCTTGATGGGAATCAAGATTGTCTGGAGTCCAAGGAGGACTCAGTTTTGCAAGAATAAAAAAACCGATGGAATTGGTATCTGCTGTATCTGGGTGAACAAGAATTGCAGCTGCAGGCAAAATCTCATCCGCCACCTCTAAACAGAATCTTCTGACACCTTGAAGGGGCAAAGTTCATGTGGAGCTCTAAAATATTACAATTAGATATAATATCACAAGCATAATAGTATCATCTTCTAGGAGAGACTGATTATCTTGTTTTAAGTGGAGGAAGTAATAAAGCTGGAAAAAGGAAAGGGAAAGCAGGAGAAAATGTTTAAAAAGGTGTAAGATGAATGTGAGTGTGTGTATTCACATTCATTTGGTATATATATATGAATTTTTATTTTTATTTTGTTCCTTTTTTAATGGGTCAAAAAAACAATTTCACATTTAAAATTAGCACAAAAACTGCTTGCCCTTCCAAGAAAAAGCTGTATAATAATCATCTACATTTGATTAGAAAGCTAAATGGAATGAATGAACAAATAAAAAGCCCTTAGGGAATAACCATAGAGGCAAAAGATCAACTGAAATTAGGAGGGATAAAGAATCACAGATGTAACAAACTAAGAAACCAAAGTTTTACTTATAGAAATCACAGGACATTTAAGCCTAGCTTTAATGATTCACAATTACAATCCATATACACTTACCTGGAAATAATTTTTTTATCAAATTTGGTTAGACTTATTTCTGAACTGTGGATATCATTGTATAGTATTCTATAAAGTGGCTTTATAATAATAAATAATTCTGGATCTGCATTCCTGATCTGTTACCCAGTGGAAAATGAAAATTGGAATACACTTAACTGGCTCTGTTTCTTTTACTCCATCTTAATAATCTTAATATTAAGACTTCCTGCCATTAACCCATACATGGTTGAATTGCTCTGAACTGTTTTCTGTTAATATCGTGGGTGGGATTCTACTGGTTCAGACCAGTTCTATAGAACTGGTTGTTATGATTCTGTGTACTTCAGAGAACCGGAAAATTGTACGACTAACTAGCCCTGCCCACCTCGCCTTACCCACCCAGTCATCTTGCATGCACGCCATCCAACTTGCCTGCATTGTGCCATCACCTAATTTTTGGTAAGTTGCTATTTTATCTTTTGTTCTCCCTGATGATCAGCTATGTTATGACTATCAGCTGTGCTGCATGATTTAGATTAGCTAGAAAGCAGGAAATCGTTGAATTTCTTGCTTTCTAGCTAATCTAAATCACTTTTGTACTGCTTTGCCTTTGCCTAGGAGGCTTCCCCAAGGTCCAGTCAGGGGTGTTATTCAGGGGATTATGGGTGGGAGATGGCCTAAGAGCAAAGCTGAACCTTCCTTAGGACTGAAGCTTCTATTTTTCAGTGCAGACTCAGGCAGCAGATTGCAGAAAGGTAGATCTATGAGTTAATCTGTGATTCAAGTAACTCAATCTGCCTGCCTGCTTTGCCTGATTTTTTGGTAAAAGTTGCTCTTTTTTTATTAAAAAATCAATATTTACATAAATATTTACAATATTTACATACAAGCCATGTGACCAAGCCACGCCCAGTCAGCAAGCCAGTCACATGACCACCAAGCCACACCCACAAATTAGGCCATGCCCACAGAACTGCTTGTTAAGAAATTTGAATCCCACGCCTGATTAACATCCCAAGCAATTCTTCCTATTCTGAAAACCTGTACAACCCCTTTTGTAAGGTGGGGGAGATTAACAATGTTTGTTGTAATATATTAATTATATTAAACTAATTAAATATAGAAAGTCTCCTGCTTGACCAAGGGGCTGGACAAGAAGACCTCCAGGGTCCTTTCCAGCTCTATTCTAATTCTAATCAGCTTTCACTAAGGGAGATATTATGTGTATATGTATTAATCTTTTTTAAGACACTTTTTAAATTTCTTATTTGTTGCGTTTCTTCTTTTTTTTTTTCCAATATTTTAGTTTTTTGTATTTTAAGTTTTCTTGAATAAACTAAATATTATTCTTGAATAAACTAAATATTATTATCAATGCAACATTTAGATAAAGTTTGATATTCACAGGGCTAGGTTTTATTCTTTGCTGTTGTGACCAGTACCAATGGGATCCTTAATAGCTACAAATTAAATTCACATTTAGTACTCAGTACAAACATTAATCAACTAATCTTCACAATATCCCTCTGGGAAAACCATGGCATTATACATACAAAGTTAAGTGATTTGCCTTAGTTCATATAACATCAGGGACTAAATTAGAATTAACTTGTATAGATAGTATTTACCACTGCATTTTTTTTAAAAAAGACAAATGTGTTGATTGTCTTGTATTTGGTTTTTCAATTGCCTTTTTCTGTTATTTATTTGTTTTTGTATATCTTTTCCTGTTACAGACTGATTGAAACTATTTTGCTACCAGAACTCCAACATAGCTGGAGTGAAATGGAAGGAAGGAACCACTTTGGAAAATGTATGCTTTCTCTCTACAGAAAATCATTGGCAAGAATCCAGGTGTTACTGGGAAGGACTGCATACACCTTGAAGATTGATGGCACTTCTTATGGCAAAATCAACAAATTTTTCTATCAATGGAAATCCAAATCCACTAGACAACCCTTTTCTGTAAATAAAGGTCATTCAATGCACAGATAATTATTCATTTGTTCCTTAGCAAATGGACTTGATGTAAAGTATAAAATTGCCATCTGAAGTTTTGATCTCTGCAAGTTGCCTAATATAAATACTTCAGCTGACCTATATGACCCTCCAGTTCACCTATAGAGACAATGAACATAAACAAAGAGTCTATTCTTTTGAATGATGGATTTGGATGCAGTGATTATACATCTAAATCATACAGATGGCCAGCTGTATTGGCTAAACTGTAGAAACTAAGCAGGTGTCAGACCGAGTTAGTACTTGGATGGGAGATTGCCTGGAAATTTCAGGATTATAGTGTAGATACCATGTAGATATCCCAAAACAAGACATCAGTAAAGCAGTTTCATAGGTATAGACCAAAACTCTACATGAAGTTCTTAGAAGATAACAACAATGGTGGGATTAATTTTTTTTTTACTACTGGTTCTGTGGGTATGGCTTGGTGGGCATGGCAGGGGGAGGATACTGTAAAATCTCCACTCAGAGGTAATATTTGCTGGTTCTCCGAACTACTCAAACTTTCCGCTACCAGTTCTCCAGAACTAATCAGAACCTGGTGAATGCCACCTCTGAGCTTAATTCAAAGAAGACATTATCTATTTAAACACATAGATCAAGCCCATATTAGAAAATTAATAAGCACAGTATAACTTCATGTAATTACAGGACCACATATCCTTTGAAAGAAAGAAAACTCTTTCTTTCAAAAAGCTCTCCTTCAGATTTATTGGTCAAAAATTCAGTTTGTCTTTTATTTTGGTCATTTTACTTTTACCATATGAATGGTACCACATAATGCAGTCTTCATGTTCATGTGAAAAATATGGAAATGGAATTGTCATTTTAAAATACATTTACATATATTGATTCATTTTATATATTTTTATTAGAATATGAATTTTTGTAAAGATATGCTTGGTTGAATTAAATTTTAGTTATAAAGCAAAGTTATAAACATAAGTGATTATTTGTTTTAAACCTTATGAATCTTTTTGAGATTTACCCCTTTTTCAGGTTCATCCCTTATTTTTTTTTCCAAGTTAAAAATAGATTTCACATTAAAGATTAAATTACAGTATTTTTCTTACTGTGAGCAAATAAATCACTCTGTATATTTGTTGCATCCTTTCACACAGGTTCAAAACATGGACTGCCTAATTTGAATACCGAAGATGTGTTGACAGGACCAGCCTTACTATTAAAATGAGTGAAATGGTTATCTGAAGAAGATTTTAGCAGACAAATTTATTTAATATATTTTCAACTAATTTCAGTTACACTATTTTTATTGCTAGTGTGCATGGAAGGCATGGCACGGTTAGAGAGACATTACCAAAATGTTGCAGGCCTCCACTCACAGTGGGGCTTCTGAGTTTGTGTTCCTTTAATTCAAAGAGCTGCCACCAACATAGTACTTCTTCATAAACACTTGGCTTAGGCCAAAGGCTACAGGATAGGGCAGAAAATGTGACCCTTAGAACTGGCTACAAGCCTATTCTGAAAATCTAGATCCTTCTGCCTCCATCCCAAAGTAAAGCATTGGTTGTCTTCCAGTTTAAGTTCCAATCATGAAATAATATAATGGATTTAGAATTTATCAGATATCTATGCATATATGTCCTAAAAGGAAAGATGTTTTTTAATGACATCCAGACTCACCAGGGTCACTACTATTTAATTTCTACACTTAATTTGAATATAGCTAAAATATAGAATTGAAACTAGAAAGAGGTTCACTTTTGGAAAATAAAACAAATTTGCCTAACAGCATGTTCCTCAAGTAAATAGTCCTCAAATATTCCTCAAGTAAACCTTGAGGAATATTTATTGTGCTGGGACTTTACAACATATTCAACAAAATATATTAGGGAACTCTCCTAGAGAAATCCAGTAGCACATCCATTTTAATGAATGAGAGTAAAAAATAAATTATGTCAATGTAGTTTACAAATAAGAGAAGAAGCTTGAATTATTTCATGGGAAAAGCTTAATTTCTTAGATTAATGAGAGGTCAGTCTTCCTAGAACTCATGGGTATTGTGCTACAGAAAACAAGCTATTAAGAAATCTGAACAAATTCAATTGCTGATTGCCAATTCTAGCAAAAAAAGGAAACAAATAAATGTGGTTAGCGAAGTCTGCACAGCATGTTCTCTTACTGGCCACATTACTTAATTATTTCCACAAACACTAAGTATTGGCAGTTCAAAAACCATTAGGCAATATTTATGGAGCAGGTAAGAAAAGCTACATTAAAAAAAAAGCTTAAAAATCCTGATAGCACTGAAATGCACCCTGAACTCAATAGCAAAGAAACATTTGCAAATTATGCTCAATGGAATGGCCAAAACTTGTTTCCCTTCATTTGTCTACTTACAAATCTAAAGCTCAATTACAAATCAATTTAAAATGTAAAAGAAATGGAGTGATCTTTTAGGGGCAGGGGTAGTCAACCTTTTTATACCTACCGCCCACTTTTGTTAGTAGTAAAGTTTTCTCTAACCGCCCACCAGTTCCACAGTAAGTGATTTATAAAGTAGGAGACAAAACCCTTACCGCCCACTATGAAAGCTGGAATGCCCAAGAGTGGGTGGTAGGGACCAGGTTGACTACCACTGTTTTAGGGGAAGAGCAAACCAGGGACTAACTTGCATTCGCACAATAATGCAAGATAAAGGACCTTATGATAGTCTCCCAAACAAGTTGCCCCCTTGTCCACCATATTTATAGAAGCCATTCTGGCTGACATTAAAGAATTCATATGAATGTTATATTTTGAAAACTTTTTGATACTTTGTGCATTGTATGCACCAGTCAAAAATTATGGTTAAATAAGCAGTTATTTAATGAGATAAGTTGATTCAACCTGTGAATTTTTCAGTGTTTTGCAAGCCATCAGATGTGACACTTGCTAAAGAAATAAATGAAGGTAACATAATCATAGAATTCCTCTGCCATTTAACTCTTACTTCTAAGATTTTTTTAAAGAAAATCATAAGAAGTATTGATAAAATTGCTCCATTAAAACTCAGTCTTATTATGCATGCCACCATAGAGTATGTCATTCTAATTAGTGAAGTCAAGTTTCAGAATTCATATAATTTCCGTGTTTGCTGTAGTTTTCTCCTGGTTTTCATACTATAATGTGCCATAAATCTGACTTAGGCTGCTTTAGTCGCTTGTTCTTCCTTCAAGTCAATCTTTCAGGCCTTCTGTTGCCATGGCAACCACTTTGCCATCCTCCTGCTTTCTGAACTATGAGACAGACCCCTGGGGAAACTTGAAAGACTCAAGGATCACACCAATTTCTGTTTCTGATTTTTTTTGAATCTGGCCCTGCTTCCTTTTTCAATTTCAAATTAAAGTTTCAATTCCTTGCACACTCAGAACTTCTTGTGCTTTTTCTTGTGTGTATGCAAAATTTTCTCCAGCCCTCTCTTTTTATTTCCATTTCATTTCTTTTACCTCCTATCTTGTCTTCACATATGTTCAAGATCTTATGATGTTCATTTCATAATTCTAGTTTATTTGTGCATTTTACCATACCTTATTTACTCTACCTGTTCTTTTTTTATTTCAGACTTAATTCATGCTATTTCAACATTGTCTTTTACTATGTATAACTTCCTTTTGTTTCTGTTTATTTTATATGGTGCATTTTTGCCTGCTTTTTCTCATTACCATCAGAAGCTCTGAAATTGAAGGCTATCTTGTTTCACCAGATTATAAAAAGTTATATTTTATAGCAGTGGTCTCCAACTTTTCTGGCTTTGCAGACTGGCAGCTGTGACAGTAGGTGGCAGCAGCAATGAGGGGAGGAGATGGTTTTGCATGTGCAACTTAATCCTTTGCATGCACAAATGGAGCTTTGTATACCCCACCCTCCACTTATGTAGCCTGGGACCCAAAGAGTTGTGGACTGGTAGTGGGGGATCCTGATTTATAGAGCCTAAAATTATCCTCCAGTGATTGAAAACAAATTTCCAAGTGTTTCCTAAGATTTTTGCATCTAGGTTGTATCTTCCAGATAACTTTAAAAAAGCATAGCACAAGGAACCTGAATCCTTCTGCCCATATCTCTGATCAAGACTCATCATTCCAGGCACCCAGCCTTTGAGAAGGTATTGCCAGAGACCTAAATAATACAAAGCAGAAAGACACATTAGCTTTCACATACAAGATGAATCTTGGGAATAAGGATCTGTCATTTCTGATCTCTCTCTCTCTCTCTCTCTCTCTCTCTCTCTCTCTCTCTCTCTCT
>BLBF01000005.1:23375555-23402086 GCA_015471245.1 Laticauda colubrina
TCTCTCTCTCTCTCTCTCTCTCTCTCTCTCTCTCTCTCTCTCTCTCTGTGTGTGTGTGTGTGTGTGTGTGTGTGTTTCTGGCTATATACCTATATTTTAACTATTCTCAACTCCTAGCCCAATATGGATGGCACATGATTCATTTGTAAAACATTTTTCTGTCTTAGTCCCTCACTGTGTCCACGTTTATATGAACTTTCAGTACTCTATCAAGTTTTTTTTTTTAAAAAAAAAAAATCCTGTCATGATAAAATTCTTAGTATTTTAAGAAGGCTTTGTATATTTCTCTATGTGTGTTTTGCTGCAAAGGGCTAAAACAGGTACTCTAAGAGAATTATTCTTAGGCTCTTTAACTATTATACTCTCTTCTCTATCTGCGTGGTCACTAATCGTTACAAAGAGAACATGTGTGGTTCAAATATATGCAGCTTAGGTTGATTATAATGGCAGTTGGTATCCATTGGGATTAAGAGAACAAAGAACTAACAACAATTAAGAGATCCCAGCAGAGGAGCAAAAGCAAATAAATATCTCTTATCTTTCTTTCCTGGAAAAATATAACATTTATCTAAAGTATCTAGTGATTCAGAAGGCTTGAGGGCTAGTCACATTAGGAAATGGAATAGATGACTTCTGCAACAGAAGACAGTATGCTGCCCTTTCATTTTGCAAAGAAGAAATTTTAGATTATAGCTTGACCAAAACTTTGAATAGAATTTTCCATTCTATTTCAGGACTTTAATAAGGAATTCTAACAAAATTAGATCCTTTGGACTAATAATTCTTTCTTAACTCAAGAAAGTAAACTTTCACATTTCTTTTTTCCCTTCTAGAAAATAAGGGAAATGGATATAATTCTCTCTGTATCATACTACATATTAAGAAAGAGATCACATAATTTAATGAGGGCTTCCAGATATCTCCTGTAACAACTGTTCTTGATCCAATGCCCATTTTGTCCATTTAAAAACGGTTGATTTCCTAATGGAAATTACATCTTTAAAAGTCCCACTGATCTGCAGAACTGTAAGAACCTGTATGGTTTCTAAGATTTTTAAAACACAGATATAAGAGTCTAGTTAGATTTCACACTAAAATAAAATAATTTTGATGCAGGGTGTAAATATCACTGCAAGAAGAAGCCTTTACGAACATAATTCATTCAATGCAGGTCACAGGGAGAGGTTCGTTAAACTGATGTTCAGTTGCTGCTCTCAAGAAATCAGAATACTTCTGAAATATTTATGGAAGTGAATACTGTTATATTAGAACCAATTAAGGCACACGTGCATTTGAAGCAGAATCCAGTTGCCCTTTTTCATCTTCTACCATCAGACTCACAGCCTGCTGGAGACTGATTTATTTGGAATGCAGAAAGGGAGAAAAATCTAGCTGTGTTAATGAGGAGAAATTTAAACATAACAGAGAAAGGAGAAGGGATATAAGCTTTGGGTGGCATGACAAGGTAGGGGCAAACTTAACAAGGGAAGATTCTTTTCTATTTTCCAAAGACGAGCAAGTTCATAGGGACTCATGGGAAGAACCCTGATAATTTATCCATTATCATCTATCTGTTGAGAAAAATATGTAATAATAGAACAGACAACTCCAGAGTTTCCCATTAATTCATTGACTCCTGCCACCACCCAATGCATCAGGGGAAGAAAGAAAGTGGGTTCAGTTTCTACACTGAATGTAACAGTTATAGTAGTGTTGATTTAAGAAGTTTTAAAGGGCTCTCTTTACTTAAAGAAGTTTGAAGATTTGTGATGCCCTACTGTGGAAAATTCTGAAATTGCAATGAGACATTTAGGTGGCTGAAATTTTGTAGAAAACTGACTCCTTTTATATACTAGCTGTAGAATCCAAAGCATTGAACTTATGAATAAAACTAAGCTGTGTCTTTCAGGGAACTAGATTGCTGACCATAAGTAATTCATATGATTCTTCTGTATAGGAACTTATGAAACTTTTCCCTTATGCTGGGTCCATGTAGACAAGGGGTGTCAAACTCACATTGTCACTGCGGCATCACAAGACATATTGGGATTTTTTCCCCCTTCATTAAACCAGACGAGCATGATGCATCTGACCCGTGGGCCAAGAGTTGACAGCCCTGATGTAGTCATACTTAGCCTCAAAACTTTTTATACATTACTGTATATTAGAAAGTACCCAACCCACTCCCACCCCCAAATAACACTAATCAGGATACTGAGATAAATTAAAATAACATTTAACAGGTTTTTTTTTCTAAATGGACACAGGACAAGTATCAATAGTTTAACCTGCCAAAATAAAAATGAGAACTAGGTATTATCCACATATGCCTACTATTGATATAGGCAACAGAATAACCTGGCAGCATAACATAGATTAAGTATTAACATACTCAATCCAAAAATATATTTTGCAGCTTTCAATTGCTGTATTGAGAAAATAAATCCTCTTTAAAAATCCTCCTGTGCAAAACATTTTAGGCCTCTCGTCTGATTGTTTAACTACCGCCATGTTATGAAACCTAGACCTCCAACCATTATTTCAGAGAACTATGTCTTTATCCTAAAGAAAGCCAACCAATGATCTAATATCAAAGTGATCCACTTATTCATGATGACTAACAAAAGCTTTGAATAAAAGCAGCCTGCATAAAACCCATAATTTTGCAAATACTCCTTGTCATCCAGATCAGTTTTATTGTGCTTGCTATAGAAGTTCGTTAACTTATTGCAAAATTCTTGGGAAATGATGTCTTTGAAAAAGATGTCCCTGTCAATTTTAAAACAATCATTTGATAGACAAATGTCAGAACTGTAAACATAAATTGCTTTTAAATCTTGGCTTTCAAGTATAAGATTAGGTATTGGAAAAAGAACTCACCCACCTCTAAGTGCCAAAATTTGACATTAAACTGAAGATTGGAATTACAGCATTAAAAAGTAATATTCCTGGATTTTTAAATGTTCTCAACAATTTTGAAAGAAATTTAGATTATATCATTTAATATAATTCTGAAATACTATACTCATTTTAAAACTTTACTTCTTTTACGAAGAGGTTTAATAAATAAGCTCTCTTCTGGCTGTTCCTCTATTAAAGAAAAAATATCAAATGATTCCTAAACGAAACAAGATAATGCTTAGCTTACTGTGAATGCTTCAGAGTTTCATATGCAATCTTATTGTAAGAATTAATGATGCCTTTAAAGTGGTTTTACCTCTACTGTTTAATGTGCATATATGACTTTTGCCTGTCAAATATAAGTTTAAGAGGGAGTTTTAGAGCTAGTAACTTCTGGGACATTTTACATTTACAAACATTAACTACTTAAGAACTAACTAACATTATAGCTAATGCAGTTTTAACTATACCAAGCATTTTGTCCTTTGCAAATCCTTGACTGATGACTGATAGAGATTTATTTTTGTTTGCATTTTAATGTTCCTGAAGGAAACCAAAGCAATTTATGGGTTTCCATTGGATTCTCACAACTATTCTGTTAAGTACATTAGAAACTACCCAGTATTTTCCAATAAGTTTCATCTGAGCCAGGGTCTTACCAATCCTAATTAGCTACAGCACAGACCCCTTTCAGGAAGCTATTCGAAACCTAGTTGTCCTCCCAGGTCTTGAGGTAGGTTGAGGATGGTGGTTTTGTTGGATGGTTTTTCCTTTATATCTTTGTCTTCAGGCCACTTATTAATTGTAGCTTTTCTTTTATGTACAGTGAGAGTATTTACACCAACACAAATTCCTTGTGTGTTCAATCACACTTGACTAATAAAGTATTCTATCTATCTATCTAATCCTTTTTTTTGTATTGTTCTCCCTTTTTTAAAATGTAAGCCACCTAAAATCATCAGGAATCAGGTGACTTCCCAATTGCTAAAATAAATAAACAGCCATTACATCTTGTTGACTGCAATTTTATTCCACATTTTATGCCTAGTTGCAATAGAAGCAGATAAAGACAAACTGACCAAAAATGAGTTAGTGACACTAAATCTACTTTTTCAATATTTTGCACTCCTGAGAAGATAGAAGAAATACTCTCAAAGTAGAAGACATATTCTACTTTACAGATTTTTTTTCCCTGTAGAAGGTCATGATTAAAAAAAAAATCCCCAGAAGCAATAATTTTCAATGTTTGAAAGGAAGCACATTTTACTGGGGGATCATGGTGAAAGTCCAGTATAAAATTTGAAAACTAACAGTGAAAAGTCTTGATAAAAATCAAGAGATAGAAATGAATACTAAGCAAGTAACAAATCTATAATATATTTCTCTGGATTTACTCTGAGTGACAACTTGGACTTATCAGCTGACAAACAGTAAGGCTTCATTAGTCTGTTAATGCATATATAACACATCTCTTTTATTATCTTCATCTCCTATTCCCACTCTCAAATTGCTTAGATAAAAATAATTCTCTTGCTGCCTTTGCTGTGTGCGACACAGAGAGAACTTTGCAGCCTTAACTACTTGAAAACTTGTACCCAGGTCCCCACCTTAAAAAAAAGAAAAAGATGCATTCTCATTTATATCTGAAAACTGTTACTGCTACAAAAATAGGGAAGCAGTATCCTGCATAGCTTGTAAACAAACAAAAACATCTTAAGCATACAAAAGAAATGTTTTATGCAAAGAGAATAAAGAGGAAGAATAGCAATGATTTGTTCTCCTGTCAAAGCCCAACACACAAACTGGGAAACCATAGTAATGGACTAACCTCCATTTCCTGCTTACAGTGGAATTAGTCATCACTAATGACTAAGCTGAATCAGAATCCCTACTTCTCAACTTAAAACACATTTCACAGTTTTGAAGAGATTAAATGAATAATATGTATTTACACTGAACATTCTTTTAGAAAGCATACTTAAGGGCTGCTTCCAGACACTAAAGTCTAAGTACATCTTTTCATATAGCAATACCAATAGCACTTAGACTTATATACCACTTCACAGTGCCTTACAGCCCTCTCTAAGCAGTTTACAGAGTCAGCATATTGTTCCCAACAAGCTGGGTCCTCATTTTACTGACCTCAGAAGGAGGAGCCTGTGAGACTCAAACTGCCAAAATGCTGGCAGCCGACAGTCAGCAGAAGTAGCATGCAGTACTGCATTCTAACCACTGCACCACTAGGGCTCATATAAAAACTGATTCTGTAACATATTGGCAAAATCAAGTCATAGGTTCAGATCTGAAAAAAAAAAAATGCTACAAGTTCAAAAATAAGATGTTGCTAGAGCAGCATGTCTATAGCATTTGTGTACTGCCTCCCCTCACTGCAATTTACTCTAATGGCTATCACTAGTTTGTCACTTTTCTGAGTACTAAATTTACCCATTTTAAAGAAGAGAAAATTATTAATGGCAAAGCTGACACTGGCGACATTTTTACAAAATGCCATTGCTCAACTGTTAAGTTAAAATCCATTGCTTAGTAGCCCATGTCATTGTCAGATTCATTCAGATGCTGCAAAACGAAGTAGCCTTTTAATTTTAGCAAAAGGCATTCTGTAGGCAAGTAGTTACAATGATGTGCTCCTGAACTATTACCATAGAGGTAACTGTCACACTAATGTAGACAAATATATTAGAATCCTGACCTCCCAGGAGGAAACATCCTATAAAAACTGGCTTGTAATAAGTAATTCACTCACCGCTTGAAAGAATGGGAATGCACCTTCTGAATGCAAATGAAAAACAAGTTAATTGCTTCGGCACTGGCTGCAACTCTCAGGCTCCATTTTTATCGGTTAACACCTTAAATTGTATTACTTGTTTTTCTATTCTTTTCTTGTCTCAAAAGACTGTAACTGATGAAAATTAGTCTTGATAGGTAAGTAGCATCACCAGAGCTTCATTTTTGTGTTTTATACACATTTTTTTCTAAAGCTCACCTTCTTTTGGAACAGGAAATGTATACAAAAAAAAATGCTCAAAATTAAATGGATGCAATTATTCTCTTGAGAGAATAGAAATATTTCTCACTTGGATAGGGTGGTTTAAACCAATTTTATTCTAGTGTAGATAAAGACTGAGTGTTTCATCTATAGAGAGACTCCTTCATGTTGAACTTGTGATTTTATAGACATATTCATGGTAACAATTTCAAAGTATTTTGCATACTATAATATCTTCTTGATCTCCCAGTTTAACCTATAGTGTTGAAATATTCTAGTAGTCTTCAATCTTATTTCTTAGTATAGTAGGCCTGACTTTTTTAAATTTTTATAGAGGTCAGTTACTCAGAACACTTCCAAATAATATGAGCTCACCATCCCAATTAGTATAACTTGTACAGTAAAAAAAAAAAAAAAGCAGCAGTGTGACAGAGAGGAAGAGATTACTAAAACTGGCCCACAGATATGAAGTACCTAGGATGGTTACTGAAAATTAGCAGTTTTATTGCAATAAACAGTGTATATTCCTAATAATGTAATAAACTGTACATTCTGAATGTCATCATGAAAAGATTCGGTGCCACATGAAGAAGAGACCAATCAAAAGAGCTGAATCGACCAGAATAGGGAAGAAGATTGTGAAATAATGCTTTTTCAGACTGAACAATCTACAATTCTCAATCTGGATTAAGGAAATTACTTATAGAACAAAAGTATTTCTTTGGAACATTTTTATTTTTAAACTGAGCTTTATCTTGCTTATTTTTTTAGTTCTTTTTGACCAGCTAAAATAACATGTTTAAGCTAATTTAAGTTGGATTTAATCAATTAATTTTAAGTTGACAACATCTACCAAAACATCTGAGTGATTCCATAATGAATCATTATCGTAAAAATTTTGGATAGACAAATAGAATGACACAAAATTAATGAAGAAGCCTTAGTAGGAAAAAAGATTTCCACTTTTTAAAAAATATGGATGAGAAGCAAAACGTCTTCAAAGGAAAAGCAGAAAGTCCAGCTGCCTCTTGAAAAAGTACCCTTGGGACAACTGTGATCTAGATAACTGAGAATCTCCATAGACTTTTTTAATAGCTAAAAAATGTTAGCATTCAGAAACTATGCAATATCAGGTATTGAAATATTAGAATATACTTTTATATTATAAAAAGGTCAACACATTACACTTTATTGTCCATGTGCTTTGTGATGTAATTACTAAAATGACTAAGAGAGATTCCAATCTATAATTCAATAAGGAATCATCCAGAGATAGGCAAATATTTCATTATTACAATTGCTTGGTTGAATCGAACAGACATTTTATTTTTAAAAGCCCATGTTAGTGTGCCTCATCATGACAATTTTTAAAAATCTTGAGTAAAAGTCAATGTTGCTAAGGCATCTTAAGAACTAAGTCATCATCATCATGTCTTCCTCTACTTACAAAACCTAACAGCCACTATCAGAAGATCATAGAAGCAATGCAAATCTCACCCCAAATCTCCCACTAAAGACCACAATCAGTTATTCCTCATCTGGAATGCTTTAGAGAATTGTATTTCCTCTGGTCTGTGTGCTGCTAAAAGAGTTCAAACAAGGTTATGACTAGCAATTTTAATAGCTAATTGACTCCTGGTAAGACACTTTATGCATGGAGCTGGTTGGTGTCTGCTAGTTTCTCCTATTTGTTTCTATTCCTCCCCACCCCACTGTTCTCTGCCATTCAGCATCATCAGAGAAGTACAGCCAGCCAGCCAGGCCTCATTAATCAGAAAGAAAGGTTCTTGTGAGAAGAGGAGGTCAAGTGAAGGGCTTAAAGAACTAGAATGAGCCAGCATTGTGCAGGCAAGGGGGTGGGGCAAGAGGAGCTGGCTCATATATAGAACAATAATTAGGCAGATAAGATAAAAAGAGTCAGGAAGGAACAAAATATCTGGACACAAAAAAGGTAAATATGTTCATTGTTGTTTTATGAAGTACCATCAGCAACTTCACTGTTGGAACAAAATGTTTGTTTTTAAGGAGAGGGTCATGGTTCATTCATCAGAATTAAGCACAGTTATTTTAGCTGAAGCTAGAGTTAAGAATACCCCCCCCTCCCTCATTTCATCTCACTTTTCATTTCTTTGGATATCACCCTTTCTAACATGAAAATCATGAAACAGCAATAATAATATATCTTAAGTGCTTTACAGCCCTCTCTACGTGCTTTACAGAATTAGCATATTGCCCCCAACAATCTGGGTTCTCATTTTACTGATCTTGGAAGGAAAGAAGGCTGAGTCATCCTTGAGCCTGTCAGGATCAAACTGCTGGCTGTTGGCAGAATTGGCCTTTAATACTGCATTCTAACTTCTGCACCACCATGGCTCTTATGTAAAGCTTCTTCATATTAGAAGTCAACATGTCATTTTTTTTTCTTCCCCAACATCTCTGTGTAACTCTAAATAGGTAATAAAATTGCAGTCAGATATCCATCACTGAGAAAAGCCTTCCAGAAATGAGAAGAGGTGACCACTGAAAAGACCCATCCTCTATGCCTTAACATGGGAGGTCACTTTTGTTCTCAGGCATGTGGAGAGTATCCTGTTTTCCTCACTGGTACAGTGATGCTTTCATTCAATCTAATAGGTAGTGTTCAAACACAGTTATATACATAGCTGTGTGCATTATCAAACAATAAACTACTAAATGGGGCATAGCTGGTAGTAGTTTACTCAAAGAATTTTATTTATGGACAAACAAGATTTTGTCTAGATCAGATTACTCCAAATTTTCAAGTGGTTCCTTTCCCTTGGGAACTATTTTATACAGCACATATCTCTTTGGTACTGAAAACAGCCAGAGCTGGAGTGTGTTACTTACATTCCTTCTATCTTATTATAGCTACAATCTGGCACACAGGAATCTATGAATAGCATCTCTGTCGTTACACTTGCAAACCTTATGTGTACAATCCAATTCTTCCTCCTCCACTTCTGCTGCTGTATGGTCATCTCCTTCACATAGATTTAACTCAGAGGAATATCAGAGCTACAAAAGTTTCTATTTAGCTGATATAGCACTGTGCAGATTTTTGAATGGATTTATGGAACATTGATGATGGCATTCTCACTTCCCCTCTAAAGATAACAAATGCATTCATAGTCCTTGACTAGGCTATTTTTTATTGTTATTGTTCATCTCCGATTATTAAAGCCAGTGTCCCTAAATTTGTTTATGTTCAAATAATGTTCTGGAAAAAAAAACCTAATCAAATATAGAAAGCAATGGGGATTGCTTTGCGGAAAATATTCAGAACCCTTACAAAACCAAAAAGGATGGTTACATTTCTTGAGTCTTGTGAAATATATTAGGCCAAATCTAATTTTGGCTACTTCCTTGATTCAAGGGCAGGAAAAACACAATCTTGCAAGATTCTGTGAATATACTGTAATCTATATTAATAAAGTATAATTCTGTTCTCCTTGCCTTTTGAGGACATTTGAGGAGAAAGAAGGAATAGTGGGGCTGGCACTGTTTTCACTAGGTAGAGTCTGATAAAAACATTTATGGATTGTAACTGTAAGAAAAGAAGACTGAAAAACTAAGGGAAATAGCAAGGAGTAATGTACAAATCCATTTGTTCCAAGGCATCAAATGTGCAGTTTCTAATCTTCATAAAATAAACAAACCGGAAATGGTTAATGTGATGTTAATTTTTAAAAACCATGTGGCATATAAAAATTACAAGCTGATTAGCTGAATATTTGCTTGGTTAACTGATAGAAAGGATTGCCTGAGCTTACAGGAAAAATCCTGGAAAATAGAAAGTAACCAAGTTTACTCAGTCTAGTAGCAAGTAACCAGATTCTGTTGTATACTAGATAGTCAGTGTTAGTGTTACAATTTTTATTTCAATAAGATATCATGGACCAAGTTTTATTTTCCAATAAGCTATCATGGACACGGACACACACACACATACACACACACACACACACACATTTATACAGAGAGGGGGGGAGAGAGAAATAGGAGGGGGATGGAACTTTTATAATCTGAGTTTTCAGGTAGCCATCAAAATGAGCAAATTTGGCAATGACACCAAATTCCTCAGAAGAGTAAAAACAAAAGTCAACCATGAACAGCTTCAGAAAAAATCTCTCTAAACTGGAAAAATATAAATATATATTTTTTCTAAAATAAATACTGAACACAATTCATTATAATTGTACTATATAGTGTTAGCCACTGGAGCAAAAAAAAAAAATCTAACTTAACTATATAATTATGATATTCAGGATGGTGATGGCTGATGAAATACAAGATTTTGGAGTTATGATGAAAAACGTAAATGAAATCATTGATCTAATCTCCAACTGTTGTGACAAAGATCAAATTTCATGTTTCAAATTAATAATGATGTTACTCTTTTTATACAAATCAACTTTAGAATGCAATGTAAAATTTTTCTTATTGCTTCTCAAAAATATTTGATCAAAGATAGGTAAAGATTTTCCCCATGAAAAACTAGGAAAATAATTCAAACATTTAAAAGGTTTAAAACAATACATGATACAGAAAAATATATCAATAGAATATAAATATACGATATCAAAAAATATAAATAAAAAATACAGAATGGAGAGAAATTTTGTTTATTCTGCTGGGACTTCAAGTCAGCCAATAAATTGAATGAGACAAGGGGAAAGTAATGCATTTCTTCATATAGATAAAATATGGGGCTTAATATTATAAGATGGAGTGATAGCTGCCAAGATAGCTGTCTTTGAGAGAAGACTGTTTTCTAAAAAATAAGCCTATAATTGATTAGAGATGTTTAATATATACAATATAATCTAGCAAGTAGGATGAGTACTATAAATTTCCCACAAGAATCTAGGAACAAGATGCTAGACTACATAAATATTTGATTTGATGAGAATGTCATACATTGGGAACTGCACAAAGTAAACTTTCTGTGTTGATGAGTAAAATCAGGTGGAAAAATATTCACTGAATTCATTTTTGAAATACATGTGGAAAAGGTAAGTAGACAGGGACCATAGGAGAAAAAAATGTGCACATTGAAATAAAAACTATATACCATATATTGAAAATGCTTCATTTCCTTTTTATCTGAGAAACAAGAAAAGGAGAATGCTGTCTTGAATTGCCACAAGAACATTGCTAATAAAACTGGGCTGGGGAAAACTTACCAAGAATTCATTTTCCTTTTCAAGTTTGTCCTGGTGAGAGCAATATAAAAAATAATTTAGGACCAACCATGTAATTATGTGCATTTATTCCAACCTTCTATTACTGGAGATAACAAGATGAATAGTAAAATGTGAACTTTAACAATTCTGTAATTACAGCCACTGAACCATGCATTATTGAAAGAATTGTGCACAGTTCAGATGCAAAAGAATCAACTGGGTATGTAAATAGAAATGAAACTAAAATAATCAAGTGATGAAGAGGTAATGTGTGGCACTAAATAGCTCCTCAGAATCTTTTTACTGCTGTGTTTTCATTTTTTAAACAAATAGTCCATTTATTTTTATCATTTTGCCACACATTATATAATTATATATATATATATTTATAGGCCATTCCCAAAAACAAAAACCAACCACAGAACAAAACTTTTAAAGTGGAGCTATTTTTCCCCTTCATAACCGAATCTGTATGAATTCTTGTCCCTCACCACAATACCACTGAAATATACCAGTAGCATAGATATTTACTCCTTAGTAAGAAGGTATAAAGAACTAGTTTGGTGTCGTGATTAAGGCACCAAACTAGAAACTGTGAGACTGTGAGTTTTAGTCCTTCTTTAGGTATAAAACCAGCTTGGTGATCTTGGCTTAGTCACACACTCTCAATGTGAGAAAGGCAATGGAAAATCACTTCTGAAATCCACGCAGTTGCCAGGAGTAAAAAAACTGACTCAAAAATGTACATGCACAAATACACACACACACACACACACACACTACAGCACTGCAATTTAAAGAAATGTTTAACCTCTTGAAGAAAAGCATAAAACAATAAACCATACAGAATTTTCTATTTGTTGGGTGGCATCATCAATTACATATCTGTAAAACTAAGAGTAGTACACCATCAAGAGGACAGATCAGCTGCCAATTGTAAGAAATGCTATGTCATTACAAAAATCCAACAAAATATGCTTTTAAACATTCTATAAATTACATGTTTACACATACCATTTTTTAATCAGTCTATGAAAATGTTGCAGAGCCAAGCTACAGAGAAAAGGAGTAAAGAGCATGCAATAGCAATGGCAATGAATGGAATCATTCTTGATCTCCAAGGGAATATAGCAAACATTCATTTTTTCATTTATACATGTTTCTTCATTTGAATATGAGAAATGGCTGGAGAATGATAGGAAAAGCAGTCAAAGGTGAGGACTCAGTCCCAAATATATATATTGGGACCAGTATGGAACGTAATGCAGAGAATTAATCAAAAAACTGTTCGGACACCAACTTTCCTAAGTATAAATAAATAACCATTTAATGTTTCACATGATTACAAGCAACTAATTTTCACAATTTCCCAAGTCATTAAATTTAGTTATTTGCTTGTTTATTAATTTATATTTGATCTAATAAATGTGACTCTGAGCATCAGTAACAGACTAAAAACTAGACCAGAAGAATAAACAAAAATCCCTGGATATCTACAGTTCTTGCCAAGGATAAACTCAAACAAAACAGTCAACCACATAGGTCTCTAAATACATCATCTAACTCCCTCAATCCAGGCCCTGGGGAACATCCAAGTCTTCATCTTCAGAGCTTTACAAAAATATGGCTGGGGGCCAATCTCCTCATTAGAGTGGTGGGATATGATGTTCTAATGGGGAGATGCTGCTCAAGAAAAAGCACTTTCCATCAGGTTCTTCTGTTATTAAAGCCCCTGTCATACTGCACCAACGGATGGAAAGAGGATGTAAAACGGAGAAAAACACTTGCCATCTGTTACTTAACGCGATGCTTCCGTTCTGTACTCACTGCCTCCATTTTGCTTCCTCTCTATCTGTCCAGCATCCATCTATTGACATTTCATCCGCTCAGAAGATTTTGAGCTGCTCAAAACTTTTGAGCGGAAAATGTATCCAATGCGTCCATTCTGCATCCGCTAGGCATACGGGGGACATCCGTTCTGCATCTGTTCTGCATCCGTTATATCCGCTAGGCATCCGCTGCGCATCCGCACAACTCAATCCACTCCAGCGGTAAACGGACGCAGGGAGGAAGCGGAATGGATGCGGAACGGACGCGCAGCATTAGTAGCACGGACGGAGAAAGGATGAAAGTGGATGCAGCATGCAAAGAAAGCATTTCAAACGGAAAAAACGTTCACAGAGGGGACCTATCTCGGATATTAAGGATGTCTAGAGGGTGCTGAGAGGATGCAAAGGGACACATAGTGGAAAACCTACATTGCTTATAAAAAGGGGGAGCAACTCACCTGGATCTCACTTTTAGAACAGCAGCCCAGCTGTGCAGACCTCTGCAGCCTTCATCTGCCTCTTCCTCTTCCACAGCATCCAGTCATGTCCACCATGGATCGTAACAAACTCCTTTTGGTAGCCAACATCGTTCTGCAACAGTGCGAAGCCATCTACAAGCTCTGTGAACTCTACTACGGGAAGAAAAGGAGGCAGCCAAGAAGTGTCTGGGTCTGAAAATGGATCGGGAGAAGAGCAGAGTACGGACTGTACAACAAGATGATGGTGGAGCTCAGGAACGAAGACACTTGTGCATTCCAGAACTTCATGAGGATGCCTCCAGCCATGTTTGACAAAGTTGTGCAGCAGCTGACACCCAGGTTGACCAAGCAGAGCACCAACTTCCACCCCAGCCTGGACCCTGGGATCAAGGTGGCACTCACTCTGCGCCACTTGGCCTCAGGGACCACCTACAGGAGCATGCAATACGGCATGCAGGGTGCCACACAACACCATAAGCATTGTGGTCAGAGAACTGGTGCAAGCCATCATCGAAGAATACCTGGAGGAGCTCCTCCAGTGCCCCACCACTGAGCAAGGCTGGAAGAAAGTTGCAGAGCAGTGGTATCAGAGGTGGAACTTCCCACACACCGTTGGAGCCATAGATGGCAAGCACGTGGCCTGCAAAGCGCCAGCCAAGTCGGGGTCCACTTATTTCAACTACAAGGGCTTCTTCAGAATCGTCCTCTTCGCCATGGTGGATGCTGACTACAAGTTCATGTACATTGATGCTTCAGGCAACGGCTCATGTTCAGATGCCCAGGTATACAATGCAAGTGACCTCAAGGAGGGGCTGGAACAAAACCTCATCATGGGCTTCCCAGATCCAGACCCCCTGCCCAACGACATGCAAGATGTGCCCTACTTCATCGTGGGGGATGATGCCTTCTCCCTCAGAACCTACCTCATGAAGCCCTACACTTCAAGACACCTCACCCGTGAAGTGAGGATCTTCAACTACAGGCTGTCCAGGGCAAGGCGGGTGGTGTAGAACGCCTTTGGCATCCTGGCCAACAGGTTCCAGGTACTTCTCACCACCATGCAGCATCGCCCAGAGACTGTGAGGAGGATCATGGAAGCTTGCTGCATCCTGCACAAACTCATGCGCACCCGCTACCCAGTCTTGCAGAACAGACTTGTGGACCTCCAACAAGGCAATGGGGACATGGAGCCTGGGGAATGGAGGCAAGGACAAAACCTGATCGACACTGAGGATATGCAAGGCCCCAACAGAGCCTCACGTGAAGGGAAGAAGCAGCGCAACCTCCTGAAACACTGGTGCAACTCCCCAGCTGGAGCAGTGGAGTGGCAAGACAGAATGATAGATGATTAATGGGTGCTTCCTTCAGCCTGTCTCATCACACTGATGAGATTGGGCCATGTATGTTGGGTGGGCCTACAATGAGCAGGGCATTTAATAAAGAGTTGTGTTTATGTTGAAATGTGTTGATGAATGCTTACATTGTTATTGATTATGAAGGGCCATTGGTGTGGCACCTGGGAGGGTGGACCATACAGTCTCACTATGCTTACACTGGAGGTTTATCTATCCCACAACTATCTTAACCCATCCCAAAGGTATCCCTGCCCATCCCAAAGGTATCCCTGCCGATCCCACTGCTATCCTTACCCATCCCAAAGGTATCCCTGACCATCCCACTGCTATCCTTACCCATCCCGCAAGCATGCAAAGGCTTATACCATTTCTAAAAGTTTCCACCGAAGACTTTATTAAAAAAAATAAATGAAGCAAGTGTGTGAAGCAAAGATAAACTTTATTAATAACAAGCTGTAAAAGAAAAATGACCCAAGTCAACTGTCCAAATAAAGTCTACAGGTAGCCACCCAGTCTCTGGCACTCTTCTTGGTCACTCGGAGGTGTGCCCAGTCTCAGGGGTGAAGGGTTCAGGTGCTGTGGAGGTGGCTGGTGCTGGAGTGCTGGTCTGAAGCCCCACTGGGGTGCCTGGCCCTGAGAGGACAACAGGTGACGGTGTGTTGAGGAAGCTCTCGGACAGCTGGCTCAGCCCCGTGATGTTGAGAGCTCCTCCCTCCATGCCATGGGGTGTCAGCCCCAGTACCGAGAACAGATGTACTGAGGCCGGGCTTGGCTGTGGGATGGAGGAAGGAGCAGTGTAGTGGGGCTGTCTGGTCTGCAGCTGGGTGAGGACTGGTGTGGGTGGCATCTGTGGCGTGGGTGGCATCGGTGGCATCAGTGTCGTGGGTGGCATCGGTGGCATCAGTGGAACCGGTGGCAACGGTGTCGTCTGATGACTCTGTGCCTGGACTGGGAAGGGCTGCTGCCTGTGCTGCTGGACCTCCTGGTAGCCGTAGCGCTGGTAGGTGAGGACCTGTGGAAAGCCTTGGAATAGGAGGGACATCACCTGGGGTGGAGGAGCAAACCTGGACTGGGTGGGAGCAGGTGCCTATGGGTCTGGAGGGTTGTGAAGCAGCTCGGTGATCCGGTCCTTCACCACCTGGTACTGGGGTTCTGCCATGTCCGTGAGGGTCTGGTTGACATAGGTGAGGAAGGGCTTACGGTTGGAGGATGAGGAGTCAGTGTGGACCAGCTGAGAGAGGAGATCTATGCTGCTCCGGATGGTGTCCCTGATCTCCAGCAGGACAGTGTGGCTCTGCCCCTCCTGTCTGGCTCTCTGCCTTTCTGTGGAGGTGGAGCTGGGGGTGGATGCAGGTAGGGCTGTGGTGGAAGTGCCGTCTCTTTTCTTCCACTGCACCAGGGAGTCCTCCACGCGCTCCGCCATGGTTAAAACAACTGTCTGCGGGTTCTCCGCCGTGGGACGCTCCACAGAAACCTGCCTGGAGACAGGAGCTGACTCTCGGTCGGAAGAGGACTGGCTCTCAGCAGGCTGCCGGAGAGAGAGGTTCGTGAGAGGGGCTGCTGCTGCTCCTCGGTGGTGGATCTCACCCTCCAGGAAGCGGCACCTGGCCATGACATAGCTCTCTCTGTCTGTCAGCTTAACCGTGGCCTGGCCTGATTTCTAGAGATGCAGCTTCCTGTACCAGGTGTGCATGTGCTTCCACCAGCCGAGGAGCACATCTGATGTGTAGCCCAGGCTCTCCGCCTTCTCTCTCCAAGCAGCCTGCTTCCTTTTGGTGTCCCTGTAGAGCCGGTGTCCCTTCCGCCACAGATAGTCATTCTCTCTCAGCCACTCCAGCACCTGATCCTCGTGTTCCTCCTCAATGGAGTATTGCCTCCTCTCCCTATCACGTGTCTGCCTCTTCCTCCCTCTGGCAGGGCCATATGGGCCCTCATCAGAGGGGCTTCGAGGTTGTAGGGGCTGCTCCTCCACACCACCACCAGCAGCAGCAACAGCAGGATCATCATCATCAGCAGCAGCAGCAGCATCACCAGCAGGATCATAATCATCATCATCAGCAGTAGCAGCACCAGCAGCACCAGCAGGATCATCAGCAGCAGCAGCAGCAGTAGCAGCCCCAGCAGGACCAGGAGCACGAGTAGGACCAGGAGCACGAGCAGGACCAGCAGGACGAGCAGGACGAGCAAGACCAGGAGCACGAGCAGGACGAGCAGGACGAACAAGTCCAGGAGCACAAGCAGGATGAGCAGGACCAGTAGGATGAGGAGCAGCTTCAGCAGAGGAAGCACCAGCAGAAGCACCACTGCCAGGAGCAGCATCAGCAGAGTAAGCACCAGCAGAAGCACCACCACCAGAAGCAGTCTCAGCAGAGTAAGCACCACCACCATAAGCAGAAGCACCACCACCACGAGCAGAAGCACCACCACCATAAGATCATCATCAGCTCCTTCAGAAGCAGAAGCAGCAGAAGCCCCAGCCGCAGAAGAGTGAGCCCCAGCCGCAGAAGAGTGAGCCCCAGCAGAAGCAGAGTGAGGGCCAGGGGACGGGAGGGTGGCCCTGTCCCTCTTGCTAGGGCTGGCAGCAGATGGCTGAGGCTTTCTCTTCTTCCCCATGGTTGTGGGGTTGCTGGCTGGCAGGGAGGCTGGCAGGCAGGCAGGCAGGCAGGCAGGCACCAAGGCTGGCAGGCAGGCTGACAGGAAGGCCGGCAGGAAGGCAGGCACCAAGGCTGGCAGGCAGGCAGGCTCCAAGGCTTGCAGGAAGGCAGGCACCAAGGCTGGCAGACAGCAAGGCTGGCAGGGAGGCTGGCAGGCAGGCAGACAGCAAGGCTGGCAGGGAGGCTGGCAGGATGGCAGGCAGCAAGGGAGACAGCAAGGCTGGCAGGCAGGCATGCAGGCAGGGCAGGCTGGCAACGCACTCGATGTGTCTGGATGCAGGTCTTTCTTCTGAATAGTGACCTAATTCCGAGCTGCTTCCCTTTATATCCACAGGGCTGATACAATAAATCCCCCCCGCATGCGCAGCGAACGCTCTGCATCCGCTCGGCTTCCACTGTGCATCCGCTAGGCTTCCGCTGTGCATCCGCTTCATCCGCTGTGCATCCACTGTGCATCCGCTCGGCGTCCGCTCTGCATCCGCTGTATCCATTCCGTGTCCACTTTGCTGAGGTCCCCCGGAAGCCTAGCGGATGTGCCATCTGCTCCCATCCGCTAGGCTTCCGCTCTCCATCCATTTTCCATCCGCCCTGCATCCTCCCCCCATCCATTCCTTTCCATGTTATCCGCTCTGGTTATGCAAATTTTTGCCCCTTTTGAGAGCGGATAACAACGGATGGAACATTTTTCTCGTCCGCTGTGTCCTTTTTACAAACGTTTTGCATCCGTTGGGCAGTGTGACAGGGCCTTAACTGTAAAGGTGCAGCATTGAATTCTGCCTGGATATGCAGTGGAAAACAGTGTAGTTTCCAGAGAACAGATGAAATGTGGGAGTACTAAAGCAGAAACATAGCTGCCTAAATTTCAATATTTTGGACTAGATGCATTTAGTATACTCTTCAAGGGCAGCCCCATGTACAGAACATTGCAATAACTGAATGATTTCTTTTGATTTGAAAGAAATACACCTTAGCTCAGGCTAATTGTTAAGTAATTGCAGGCAATACTTCCCAGGGAAATAAGAGAGAGAAAAAGAACCTTACAAAAGAAATTGTGTCCTGCAGCAGCATCTCTATTCTTCTGTTATTCGATTTTATTTTGTAGCCAAAAAAGCTAATACAATCCTGAGTTGTATAAACAGAGGCATAGAATCAAGATCACATGAAGTATTAGTGCCAATATACAAAACCCTAGTAAGAAAACACCTGCAATACTGCAACCAATTTTGGTCACCATATTACAAAAAAGATTTTGAGTCCTTGGAAAAAATTCAGAAAAGAGCAACTAAGATGAGCAAAGGTCCGGAGACTAAACCATATGAAGAACGGCTGCAGATTTTGGGCCTAAAGTCTAAAGAAAAGAAGAATTAGGGGTGACATGACAACAGTATTCTTGTATTTGAGGGACTGACACAAAGAAGAGGGGATCAAACTATTTTCCAAAGCACCAGAAGGCAGGACAAGAAACAATGGATGGAAACTAATCAAAGAGAGAAGCAACCTAGAATTAAGGAGAAATGTCCTAACAGTGAAGACAATTAACCAGTGGAAAAGCTTGCCTCCAAATATCATGGGCACTCCATCACTTGAGGTTTTTAAGAGACTGGACAGTCACTTCTGAGATGGTATAGGTTCTCCTGCTTGACCAGGGGGATGGACAAGAAGACCTCCAAGGTCCATTCCAGCTCTATTCTATTCTAAGTTTGTTGTGCATACCAACCTCTTGGGCATGAGTAAGAGATGTGAAATTATCAGAACAGATTAGCCGATTATCCCCCACAATAGACTTTCTACTTCAAATAATGATAATAATTCAGATCCAGAAAATATATATAAGAAATTAGGAAATTCTGTCTGACCAAGAATCAACATTAGCAGGGTAAATGATAGAAAGGAGTAGATATGTCAAAAGGGGGTTGAATGTTATTTGCTGCATCATCTGGAAACATTCACTAAGGAAATTGGTTAACACTAAGTCTAGATCAGTATATTTATGAATGCATTAAATCCCTCTGGCATAGCATATAAATTCTGAATTTGGAAAAAAAATGAAATATTTCATTAGCTGGATTATTGACCCATGTTCTTCAATTGGCCGCAGCTACTCCATTACATATTTTGCTACAGATTCCATATCAATAACCAACCATAGAGTGTCATGCTTAATTGTATGACATGATCAGGCTTGCTACGATGCCCTAATTATGTTTAAACAAATGCCATTGCTTCTCCTAATTGATATTCCTGAACTTTTCAATCTCCCGAATGTTTTTTTTGTGATGGCTTTTTCTTAATTTTTATAACAGTAAAATAAAGAACTATTTCAAATGCTTTTCAAAATGCTCTATATTATTTTTTGTTCACAGAAATATAAAGGTTTAACAGATAATAACCCTGTAGGTCATCTAGTCCAATACCCCTCCCAAGCGGGAGACCCTGCACCGTTTCTGACAAATGGCAGTCCAATCTCTTCTTGAAAGTCTCAAGTGATGGCGCACCCACAACTTCCAAGGGCAAGCTGTTCCATTGGTTGATTGTTCTGTCAGAAAGTTTCTCCATATTTCCTTATTTAGAGGGACACCTTTCACTGATTTTTCAGTGAACACTTGTTCACTGATGAACACTTTCTTCTAAATTTAAAGTTGGCACTAGCAATAGCACAGCTTTTGTGCCTTTTGCTTCTAAAGGATTTTCTCTCCACCACCAGCCCTTCTGCAGATGCAACAGAAACAACTGCATTGGCAATTTGAGGACTGGCCCATATTCTTTATAGTGCACAAGCACAAATGCATACATATTATCATTATATTGTCATTGTCATTGCTATAATGATTATTTTTGTATGTGTGTGCATATATATATATATATTAAGAAAGACAAGAGAAAGAAAAAAGTCAATATTCTCAGGATAAAATATGTTTGGATTAAATTTTACATTGAAGCTTTTCTCAAGAAAGCTTCCTAAAATCTTTCTGGCTTTGTGGACTGTAGGGGTGGGGAAAGGTTATATGTGAGTTGCAGGTGCTCTATTTGCATGAGCAGAGGGTACTCGGGAACTCAAGTGGAGTTCCATTTCTGTGAGCAATGAGCTTCACATGCACACGTGTGTACTTGCTGCTCACACAAATGGAGCTGTGTGCATGCGCTCGCCTGCCACTTGCGTGGCCTGGTTCTGAATGGGCCTCAGCTTAGTACCAGGCCATGACTCAGGTTTGGGAATCCCTGCTTTGTTAAACTAAGAATCTTTTCCTCCAGAACACTTGTGTAAACATGTAACTCAACTGAATAACAAAGACAGATAGCAATAGCACTTAGACTTATATACTGCTTTATAGTGCTTTACAGTTCTCTCTAAGAGGTTTACAGAATCAGCATAGTGCCCCCAACAATCTGGGTCCTCATTTTACCCACCTCAGAAGGATGGAAGGATGAGTCAACCTTGATAAATGTTATTCAACCTTTTCCTTGTCAACAGGTAATCTACTGTGTCCTAAATTCTCTTTGTGACAGGTCAAATGCAAGCTGGTCACAAAATAAAAACAACTCTTGTCTCTTTCCCTTCCTCCTCCTTCTGAACCATTACACAGGGAATTCTGTTATCAGTGACACGAATAAACTAACTGCTGTGCAATATTTGATCAAATTATTGCCACCACTTCCAAAGACTCTGATTATAGGTGAAGAATAACAAAGGTGTGAAGACAAGGAAAGGTAAAATCAGGAGTGTGGGTAGAAATGGTTTAAAAAGTGAAGATGGCAGCCAAGATAGTGTCATTGAAATTCCACTTGCTTTTTATGTGTCACACATTAAAAAAAAAAAAAGGGGGGGGAGAACATAGATCATACCATTGGAACTTTCATCTCAATTTTTTTTTTTTATCCTATGCTGCAGACAGTTGTGGAAGAGCTGCAAAAGAATGAGTGTACATAACCCTTAGCCTCCCTGCTGGAATAGCCGAGCCACATACAAATCTAAACAGACATTAAATTGAAAGAGGGGAAGGGAGGTCAAAGCAATTGATGAAGTATATGCAAAAGGAGCCCAGCACATGAACAAAGGCAACTCAGGGGGTACTTTACAAATCTATGCTGAAATCACAACTTTTGTGCTTCAGCGGGAAAAGGTTAAGCAAATGGCAAAACCTTTTCCCAGGTTCCTGTGTATGTTGGCTGAATAAATTTTGAATTATAAGAGGAGGGAAAAAAGGAATCTTGAGATGTCAGCACACTTCAAAACCAGAACATTTTCCTCTGTACATTTTCCATTAGCTGGATTGTTCACAGTGTTCGCTTGCATTTTCTCCAGCGATTCTTTTCAGGAATGTCAATGACAGAACTGAAGGTGCAAATAAAAGCATGGTGAAATCAGCCTAATTTCTACAATTGCAAAATGCTCTTCCCCCATTACATCCAACACTATTTTAGTGTAATTTTCTGCATGAAAACACAAAACAATTTTCTTTACATTTCATTCATTCCCTTTTACCTACCCTTATCTCCTACCAAGTGAGACAGGTATAGTGCTGAGTTTTCAGCATGAAGATCCAGGTTTTATTTCCCGTAAAAACTAAACCTGATATTTAAAACAAGGAAGAGGAAGGGAGAGTAGTAGTAGTGACTGCCAGGTATAGTACAAAGGTGCCACACATCATTGCAAGTAATTTGATTCATGTTTTCCAAAATTAAAAGTTTTGAGAAAAAAACAAGTTACTGTCTCCACATTGTCATCTGGATCTACAGTCATCTATTGGAAGGGATTTTTTTTTAGACTATTAAGTCTGACCCCTTGATCAGTACTGGAATGAAAATTAAACCTTCCCTGATTGATAGCTTTCTAGCATCTGCTTGTACAATCCCATGAGGGAGACCCCACCACCTTGCTAGGTAATTGAGTAATTCACTGTCAAACTGCTTTTACTGTTAGTTTTTTTTTAAAATTGTAATTTAAATCCATGATTTTATGTTCTGAAAGATGTTGAGCTTTTGTATGTGGCAGACATCCTTTCAGGTATTTAAAAGTTTCTATCATATTGCCCTTCCCAAACCTAAGGAAGGGAATTTGAATTATTTCCATTTCATCCTTGTTCTCTTTTTCTGACTCAATTCTAGCTGCTACAGATCCTTCTTAAAGAGTGAGTGTTCAGAACTAGATGCAGTAATGAAGGTGGGGTCTGATCAAAGCAGAATAAAGTGGAGCCATTACTTTGTATGATTTATTTGTATATCTGTTGATGGGCATAAAATTATTTTTTTTTTTTTGCAGCCTTATCACACATCTGATTCATATTTGCTTTGCAACTATTATTCCAAGATCTCATTCATAAATGACATTACCAAAGCAAATAAACCCCATCAAATATGTGTGCATCTGCTCTGAAGGTAAGCGGAACAATTTTGCAATTGCCTTTATTAATTTCACTCCCTTACTTTTTCACCCATTTCTTTGTTCCATGGAAATTATTTAAAAAAAAAAATTGTCTTCTATTCCAGCCAATTTTGTGTGGCTAATCTTATAGGCATTCCTTCCATAACTTCATCCAAGTCATTAATATAGGTTCTTAAAAAAAAAAAGTCCAGGACTGAGTTTGTGGCATCCAACTTGATATCTCTCTCCAACTGAATGAACAGCCACTGATTAACACCATATTCTTGATGAGTACCATTTTTGTATCTGTTTAATTGCCATGTCATCCAGCCTATACTTTACTAGCTAACCAGAATATCATAATCACACTGTCAAATATTAAACTCCTCTCAAACAAAAAAATAGTTGCTTTTTCTCCACTATTTGTATGAAACAATCTCTTTTATTGTAAAGAGTAGCTCTAGTTTGATTTTTTTTCTTTCTTTCTTTCTTTTTCTTTCTTTCTTTCTCCTTCTTAAAATTCTTTCTTTTTCTGTCTGTTTTTCTTTCTCTCTTTCTTTTTCATTCTTCATTCATTTATTCATTCATCTAAATTTTTATCCTGTAAATTGAGCTTGTCAGTTTTTCAGCTGCCTTCATTCTTTTACTATGTAAAGTTGTCACACTATAGTGTGCAGATGAGTTACTGTGTATACAAAGTGTTTCTTATCAATTTATAAATATATATTGATCATCCAAATATTATAGAGTATACAGTTTATAGTGTAGATCCAGGCAGTTCAAAGCATAATACAAATTTATATCCAACACATTATCAGAATAAGACTGAAAATATTCAGACATAATGTTTATGAATTGTTAATTAATGCTGGGATTTTCAATTAATAATTTACCAAAAGTCCACAATATGTTTGTCCTTGTGACAGCACAAGCTAAAGCCCATGTCACACTGCACCAACAGATGCAAAGAGGATATAAAAAGTTAAAAAAAGCTTGCCATCCGTTGGAAAATGCTATGCATCCATTGTGTACTCACTGCATACGTGTTTCATATGCTCTATCCTTTGAGCATCCGTCCACTGAGATTTCATCCGCTCAAGAAGTTTTTAGCTGCACAAAACTTTTTGAGCGGATGAACTTTCCGCTGTGTTCTATGTCCGTTTATCATCCGTTAAACGTCCGCTGTATCCTCTCTGCATCCTCTGGGCATCCCCTCAACTCACATCCGTTGCAGCTGAAAACGGAAAGAGGGAGGAAACAAAAGGTACACGGAATGTCTACATAGCGTTAGTAGCACGGAAATAGAAAGGAGGAGCAGTGAATGGTTTGCATCCTATATACATCCTCTAGGCTTCCTATGAACATCCCTGTAACATCCCTGCTACATACTACCCACGTCCGTTCTTTTCCTTTCTTTTCCGTTCTGTTTATGCAAATTTTTGCCACTTTTTGGAGCCGATGACAACAGATGGAGCCACCCCTGAAAATTTGCTCGTCCGCTGTGTCCTTTTTGCATACGTTTTGCATCCGTCGGCCAGTGTGACCTAGCCTTAACTATGGTTGAACCTGACTAGTACTTGGACAAGAGACTATCAATAAGTATCAAATTTGTAGGCCAGGATAGGGAATAAAAAAAGATTTTTAAAAAAAATATTTTTTAGTTTGAAAATAGTACTGGCACACAATTTATATATTAGCACCACATAAACCATATAGACATGCCCATATAGTCACAAATAGATAAACTATGGGAAATTTAACATCCAGGTATGTGTTTTTGATTTTTTTAAAAAAACTTTTTTTCTCTTATATATCCCAACTAAAACATATATTTCAAATAATATTTGATTAAAATATAAGGCAGAAATATAGCACTAAAATGAGCTTCCTAAAATTAATCTGGGGTTAACTTCTGATCTGAAACATTGTACATGTTAGCAGGATTGATTATATTAAGGTACCTTTGGACGATATGAATTATAGGGTCTTCTGTAACTATTGATTAATGTAAAGTGGAGAGCACTTTTCCCTAAAGTAAAAAGCAATTAAAAATAAGGTAGATGCAAAAACATTAAGTAGAAAATTAAGCAAGACTGTGACAAAGAGAGAGGAAAAAATAGAGGAATATTTGGTCTTTTATAACATGCCAAATATAAGCTTTAATAAAACATATAAATTACAACCCCCAGTTATTTTAATCACCAATAAATAACAAGACAGATAAAATCCCTTGTACTGGCAAAACCCCACCAGCACAAATAAAAGTTGCACATAAAATGCTATTGCTTTTAAAATCTGTGGAATTATCTGTTTCCTAATATAGTAATATTTTTTTATATTAGAAATAAACTAAATTAATAAAATCTAATGTTATGTCAAATGGGAGCTCATTAATAGACTGGTATGTAAAATTCAATTCCTTAGGGTCTTTCTTTGCACCCATATTAACTTTGTGAAATTTTTGCAGAACTGGATCTGTATCTATTATTTATTATTCATTGTTAAAAAGACATTCTCAAAAAAAACAAAAAAAAAACAGGATTTGCTGAGAAATAGAGATCCTGCATTAAATGGAATTAACTGAAAAATTCTCACCTATATAGTATTTTATTACTCAAAATGACCAGGAGGAGAAAAAAATTCAGATTGCATTGTGAATTCAAAAGGACAACATATTTGCCCCATTTTCTTTGCAACTTGTAAGTGGGCACCCTGTAGCAAAACTGGAGCAGAATAAAATATCTGTTTCTTCCTTCATAAAAAAACGCATCTTCCTAGCTAGTATTCCCCAACAGCATCCTACGGTTATTTTCATCAGACCAAGAGAACTCCTGGATATTGCTGAATAAATAAAAAAGGGAAAAAGAGACTGCCCTCAAGTTAGCATAATCATATCCTTCACAAAAACAATTCTCATTTTTCCTTCTTTGTTTATTCTAACAGAAGAATAATTCTTAAATGTGTTTCCACAGTGGATTCCTATGTAAATATAAACTTTCATTTCAATAGTAACTGATGAAGCCATGTCATGAATATATTACTAGCTTGATACCTCTGGGGATAAAATTTCTGCCTCTGCCTACCAGCATCCATCGGTATTCATCTGGCAAGTGTCTTGTCTGTGTGAGAGAGAATTGAGGGCTATTTGGAAACTGAAACAGTATTTGTTGTGTGAGCAAAGAGACAGCAAGGAGCCTGGGCATGGCTGAGCTCAACTGTTCTGTGCTAAAGCTGTTTGCTCCTGTGAAACTAAAACTGAAACTGAAACTCCTCACCTCTGCTTGTGTTTTGCAGGTGGGGAGGGAGAGTAGAACTCCTTAGCATCAGAGCCAGTGGTGGGATTCAATTTTTTTTACTACTGGTTCTGTGGCCGTGGCTTGGTGTGCATGGCAGGGGAAGGATACTGTAAAATCTCCAGTCAGAGATGGTATTTGCCAGTTCTCTGAACGACTCCAAATTTCCATTACCGGTTCTCCAGAACTGGTCAGAACCTGCTGAATACCACCTCTGATCAGAGCGTGTTAATACTAATATATGAAATACTAATTCTCTGATGGTCATTTCAAAACATCCTTTCTTAGTGAGCACCTAGTAGTCAAGAGGAACATACGTGCCAAATTTGAATTTTGTAGGCTTTACGGTTCTGGAGATTTTGTGATGATGCATAAGTGGTACTTCACTTTCATTCATATATATATATATATATGAATGAACCTCAGAAAACATATATATATATATAT
>BLBF01000005.1:23404438-23428143 GCA_015471245.1 Laticauda colubrina
CATATACATATACATATACATATACATATACATATACATATACATATGGTATTCAGCTTTGTTTGGGTATTTTCCCACATCATTGTAGTTGTGCTTTTAAAGTTGTAGCAACGTTTTGGTAGAATCTCATCTGCTATCATCAGGCTTCTGTGTTGTGTTTGTCTGTGAGTCAGACTTCTACAGCTGTTTCAGTTTTAAATTTAGGGCTAGCCTACTGCTGTGCCAGAATGTTTTTTTCTTCATCCTGATTGGCTGGGAGTCTTGGTCAGTGTTTATTGGTCTTGGAGTTTGCTGTGTTCTGCTTGATTGGTGTTTCTAATAGCTTCTGTCTCTTTTGTGGCTTTTTTTTGTCTTGATTGGCTGGCAACATTGTGTTCCTGTATTGGAGGCTTTTAGTGCAGCTTGGCTATGAGTAAATGGACAGCTATCATTTATTAGGAAGCTAGGTTTCATCTGGGTGCCTGGTTGGGGTGTGTTTGAGCTGGAGGTATCCGGAGGGATCTGTTTGTGCCCAGGTTTTTGGCTAGCTTGTGGTGTGGAGATTTTTTTGTTTGTGAGTGCAGGCTTCCAAATAATTGACAGTCTGGTGGAATCATCTCTTCTATTCATGCTTTCAGGTCTTTTTTCAATCTCTATGGATATTTAGTTGTTTGTTTGTTTTTAACATATCCATGGTACTGTCCAGAAAAAGAGTTCACAGCCTCGCTGATGATTCTATATACTGTGCTTCTTCAAAGTCCACAATGTAAAATGCAGGAATTATTAACCACAGGTGAAAATTCAAAGTTGTTATGTAAGGCCTCCTCCAACTTTAAAACTGTATCTTCCAGTAATAAGAAAGTGAAAGCTAGGCCTAAAATTTTAAATATTCTGGAAATCTCCCACTTATAGGAAAGTGAATTTGCCAAAATGCAATGAATAATAAAAAAAGATATTTGTGTACATTCTCATAGATACTCTGGCTATAGTACTTGCAGAAAATCTATTGGGGTAAAACATCTCCAGCATATGTTATTTATCTGAGAGATAGCAAGATGAGTAATTATAGAATGTTGTATCAACATTTCTCTATAATCATAAGACACCATTATTAACAGAGATAAACTCCTTCCAAGATCAATTTCTTATCCAAGGTCAAAAGCTATTTCAAATTAAATACAGATTTAAATTGATACTACTTCCCTGAAGCAAATAGGAGTTGGGGAATCAATCATACAAATATCATAAAATATGGGATCAAGCTATTCTGTTTGTGTCATGGGCAAAGTAATTACGTTTTGGGGGACCTATTGCAAAGAGACTATGTTTACAGTTGGAATCTAAACACTCATATACCATAGTTTTGTAGCAGTGGTGGGATTCAAATTTTTTTACTACCAGTTCTGTGGGTATAGCTTGGTGGGCATGGCAAGGGAAGGATACTGTAAAATCTGCAGTCAGAAGTGGTATTTGCCAGGTCTCTGAACTACTCAAAATTTCCTCTACCAGTTATCCAGAACTATGGATGAACCTGTTAAATACCACCTATGCTTTGTAGGATTGGAAAGGACTTTGGAGATCACCCAGCCCAGTATAGGAAACCTAACACTTCCGACAAATGGTAGCCCAATCCTTTCTTATAAACCTCCAACGATGAAGCATCCATACTTCTTTAAAAAGGCTATATTGAGCTTAATAGTTCTGTTGGGAAAGTTATCTTTATTCCAAGTTTCAAATTATCTCCCTGTTAAGATTCTTGTCTAATTCTTGTCTTACTCTAAGGAGTTATGAGAATAAATCCACACCTTCTGCCCTGTGACATCCCTTCATGTATTAAATGACACTCTGCACAGATATCCATACCTTCATATCCTCTGGATTACAAACTCAAGGCATTACAAATTCTTTCAGCTTAACTCCTCTCTTGTCTGTAAACTGCAGCTGTTAGTGAATGCCTCCTTTTATGCCCTTGAGACACAGTCAATCAGGAAAGGCTGTATTTAATAGCAGCAACTATTGACACTGACTTAACTAAGCTGGAGCCAACAATTCCCACAGTAGAGCAGAAAGGACATCACTAATGAGAAAGTTTTATTTACTTGGAACTTTCTTTCAAGTTGCCAAGAGAACAATGGGCTGATTGTTGGGAAAGATTTCTTGATAATATCAAGTATTTTCATTACCTCAAAAAAAAAAAAAAAAGGAAGGAGAGGAGAGCAGAAAAAGGAAACAATACTTGACAATTTGCAGCAGTAAATTAACTCCTATTAAATTCCAGCCAATTTTAATTGAGAAGACTCTATTAAATAGAATTTATATAGCCACTCATCCAGAGGTGATATTCAGCAGGTTCTGACCAGTTCTGGAGAACAGGTAGCGGAAATTTTGAGTAGTTCAGAGAACCGGCAAATACCACTTCTGACTGGAGATTTTGCACTATCCTTCCCCGACACGTCCCACCACTGCACTCATCTCAATCGTGGGAGCCTGTGTTCACAATTCAAAACAAAGTCAAATTACATTACAAAATTACATTACAAAAAAAATTGAAATTCTTAAATTTTTTATTCCAATCAAACATACATGCTAGACTTTAATAATAGTATGTCTACCCAGATTTACAGAAGGTTAATTCAAGTTAGAGCCCCAGTGGAGAGGCTGATCAACAAGACAGTGCAACAAAAAAACATGTTTTCTATGGCACTGTTTTCAAGTGGAGACCTGGATCATGTCCATTCGGTGGAATCTGGTAGGTAAGCAAATACAGGTAGTCTTTGACTTACGACCACAATTGAGCCCAAAATTTATGTTGCTAAGTGAGAGATTTATTAAGTGAATTTTGCCCCATTTTATGACTTTTCTTTCCATATTTGTTAAGTGAATCACTACAGTTCTTAAATTAGTAACACAGTTGTTAAGTGAATCTGGCTCTCCCACTGACTTTGCTGATCAAAAGTTTGCAAAAGTTGGTCACATGACCCCAGGACACTGCAAATATGAACCAGCTGCATCCGAATATAAATCACGTGACCATGGGGATGCTGCAGGGGTCATTAGTATGACCAATGCAATGGTCGTAAGTGTGAAAAATGGTGATAAGTCACATTTTAATGCCATTGTAACTTTGAACTGTTGCTAAGTGAGCTTTTGTAAGTCGAGGACTACTTGTAAAGTTAGGTTTGCCAGCATTATTGGGAACCACAACTGATCTTCCCAACTTATGGAGGGATATATGGTATCATAGGAAAATATATAAATATTGGGCCCATTCTTAGCAAAATTGTGTGATGAGAATGGAAGTAGAAGATTTTTAGGAAGCAAACTAGTACCATTCCCATCCTGAACTTGTCCAATAAAAGTAATCTGAAATTGCACAACCAAAATGTACTTACTTTCCCATTTCAGTGGCATAGCCTCACAGTGTTGAAAACTGTAAACTGGATGCTATGAAAATATTAGCAATTATTTCTCATGAATACATAGTTTTCCCATTATGAAAGCAAACACACAGAAATATATACTGCTATACACCAATGTGTTTTGTGGCATTTAATTTGTCACTACTTAAATAGCATGATAGTCTAGAATAGTTTTCAGTCTAATTTAGGACAGCTCTTCTGATGGTCATATTTCATACTAACAGTATGATGCAACTATTCATTGGGCTTTGGATAGTACTTTCTACTCACAGAAAAACAATACTAAGAGATTTAATTTCCATATTCTAAAGGAAAAGGATGGCATGGTGGCTCAGTGGTTAAGACGCTGGGCTTGTTTGCTGGAAAACTTGAAGCCTGAGTTCAAGATCCAAGCACCACGTGATGGGATGAACTCCTGTCCTCACCCCAACTCCTGCTAATCTAGCAGTTTGAAACATGAAAATGCAAGTAGATAAATAGGTACCACTTTGGTGGGAAGGTAACAGCACTCCATGCCATCAAGCTGGCCACATGACCATAGAAATATGTTCAGACAGCACTGGCTCAATGGTCTTGAAATGGAGATGACCACTGTCCCCCACAAGTCGGTAATGACTAGCAGAATAAAATCTGCAAGGATTCCTTTACCTTTTATCTTTATTCAAAAGGAAAACATTCCAATAAAAGGGAAGGTTATGGAAATAATACCTTATAAATCGCAGTTTGATAATTGAGATTTTCAATTATGAATAATACCATAATGTAAATGTACAATTTTCTGCTTCCAATTCTCCTATGAAATCTAATGCTATTAGAAGAGAGTTATTCTTTAAATACAGGTGTGGCTTTGAAACAAGATATTGTATAGAGATATAGTTTTAAGTGCACATTAGCGTTTATGGATTTGTGAATTTAAAAGTCTTTCATTTTCCCCCAGGTTTCACATTCCAGGTTTGTTTGTTCCACCCTGAACAAGTTAAATGCTAGTTTTGTTCATTCCTCTAAGGGTCCTGAAGAGTCTTTTTCCATAGCTTGTTCCTGTAATGATGGCTCAAAGCAGAAAAAAGCTAACTCGTCCAATTAATGAGGCTACCACATACCTCTGCTAGGAGACAAGTGGTTGGGCAACTAAAATGAAGGCCTGGATATATGACAGAAAATGGAAATTGATACAAACGTTTACCGCAACATTATGCAATAAATATTAGTTTCTACAGGCCACAAATAGTACAGACCAAAGTCTAAAATGCCTTGAAACTTGAGCAGTTTGCTTAACCAAGTTGAAGGCCTAATCATAACCATTCTTGATTGATTGTAGCAATAGCAATAGCACTTAGACTTATATACCGCTTCATAGTGCTTTGCAGCCCTCTTTTAGCAGTTTTGAGTCAGCATATTGCTCCCAACAATCTGAGTCCTCATTTTTATCAACCTCAAAAGGATGGAAGGCTAAGTCAACCTTGAGCTGTCAGTCAGGACTCAGCAGCAGAATTAGCCTACACTGCGTTCTAACTATTATGCTGCCACAATTGTAGTCCATTATCTGAAACTAGATAAGTAGAAGTATTTAAGAAGGTTTTTTTTTAACTATTTGAGAACTAGAGAAATGTCCTTCCCATCCAAACCTAGTGACAATTTAAAATAAAAGCATGCTAACAAGTTAAAATCATAAAGCATATATTGTTCTCCCTGGGACCAATCTATAGCGTGGTAGTTTGAGGGATCTATCAGTCATAATTTCCCTGTCTTCCTTCCATTATTTTTCTCCCTGGGCTAGCTTTGCCTTCTTCATTTTGCCAGAGATAGTGAAGATTAGGAATGTGCTATTGGCTGGTACAATGTGCTAATGGCTGGCTCTAGATCTCATCCCTGATTCCTAAATTAATGATCAAAAATTGCAGTGCTGCTAAACCTGGATTATGTGGGCTGCAAAAGTCAAGATGTTAGGTATAATTGCAGGTTTCCAATGTTCTGCAGTGTGCTTGAAAACTTAAAAGGAGAAGGAGGGAGGGAAGGAGGGGGAGGAGAGAGAGACAGAGAGAGAGAGAGACAGAGAGAGAGAGAGAGAGGGGGGGGGGGGGCACTATTGTTTGGAGAAAGTGAATGAATTATCTATTTTTCAGCATTTTCGTTCCCACTCTGGGAAATTCTCATAAAAGATTCCTGCTTCGCCCCAAGTAAAAACTATTAGTTACTGGATTGCTCAAAGGAATTATTCTGTCTTTATTGCTTTTCATTTTCTTTGTAGCTTCTTTTACACATGCTAGATTCCACAAGAAGAACAAAACATGTAAGGCAGGAACTTGTCACATCATGACTTCCTTTTTATTTTCATATTCTCACTCTGCAGAAGCATTTGGCTAACTGTATCTAGCGTCACTAAGAATGTGACTTGAAGGTCAATCTCCCCCTCCCCCCCTTTTTCTTTTGTTTTCTACAGCATTAGCTGTTGGGTAGACTTTAGAAATGTGCATAAAAGTTCTACGATCATTAGTCTCACCCACCAAAACTTAACATTTCATTATGCAAGACATGAAAAACAAGTGGTGCTTTTTAAGCAGTAACTGGCTGGGATTAGACTGATAAGTACTTAATATTACTTAATTACAGTATTTAGCATTTCAGCCCAATGACCTAACTAATAATTCACATGCATTAATATTCTTTCTCTGCACTCTGTTTTGCACAGAGACAGGGGTTCTGAGTCCAACAAAAGCTGTTTACAGGGATGGCCAGCTGCTTTCCTCAACATATGTTTACGATGTCGTTCAAAACACTCAATTGCAGAAACTGCAAAGGGTCTTTTGTCAAATGCAAGTGAAAAAAAGGAGCCACAACAGTTTTAAGATTACAGCACAGCAGGAGCAATGCTCCGTGCCTAAGAAGATAAATAATAACCAACCCACAATAAAATAATGGATCTCTTTTTCTCCTTGGAATGCCTTTTTTTTCCTGCCTCCTGCATTTGTTTCCTGCAGAATCAGCACTGAAAATAGCTTTCACATATTAAATGATGTTTAAAAGTTTTTATTTTTTAAGTGCCACAGTGGTGGGCACTTTTGGTTCATTTTGATCCCTGGTGAAAGTTCATACCACATACAACAAAGTTCAGTGAAGCAGGCATTTATTTCAGAGAAGCAGCAATAGTATTTGTTTCATTCTATAGTCAGTTTTCAAGGGATCCAAACTGGAATAATTACAGCAGGATCAATTCCTTGTGCTACTAATTGGTTGACTGATTATGGACCATCAAGTCAGTGTTTAATCTTGACAGTCACATAGATGTGCGATCAACAGATCATTTCTCCATGGTGACCTGTCCCTATTGTAAGTGGTAAATCTGCCATGCTGCTAATGTCATCCTTGTTGATGGATGATGGCAACTGTCTCCAGTAAGGCACTCTTCAGAGGCCCTGTCTCACTTTTTAAAACCTTAATTTTACAAAAAAAAAAAAAAATGCAGAAAGTTTCCAAGAACAAACAAAAATCCCCAGAGCAGACAGTTATGGTTCTCATATGAAACTGATGAGAGTAGAAAGAGAAAGCCATTAAAAAAACACTCTTTGCTGTATTTTAGATCTCCAATTTACGAGGATCCAACTGTGTTTGGGTTGTAACTTCCAAGGAATTTCTGGATTTTGCTTTCCCAACACATCTAGAGACTGCCATATTATGGAAGGTTGATGTAGAGCATCTTTCCTTTTCCTGTAGGAACTCATGAAGCAGAGAACACATGAAATAGGCTTCCTCTAATTTCACATTTTACAGAGAAAAGATGCTTTGGCCATTCATTCCATTTTCAGGACTAAGTCCATAGGCTAAGCCCATAAGGCCGGAGGTCTCAAATTTCTTCTCCAAAAATGCACTAGATCTTCACCCCCAAACCTTGTCTCCTGTGCTATAGGAGTAGCTTGGTCATTTCCACGCTACCATCTATTTTCCAAAGTACCACTTCTCCCCTTTATGCTGCTGATGGTGAGAAAGATAAAACCATTGGCTTTCTAGTAAATGAAAAGGTAATTATGGAATAATTAATTATTTTAGTGTGTGAGAGACAGAGAGAAAGGGGGGAAATGGAGAGGGGGGGAGAGTGTTGTAGGAGCTAAGAGTACAGAGCTGTCTAATTTACAATTGGAATATTCTTTCAACTAAAATAAAATCACTCCCTCCAGTCCAAGATGACAGATTACAATTCCTACTACAGTCCAGCTTTTAAAAGGCTCCCACAATTTCTAAGGGAAAAAGTGATCTCAAAATATTTAAAACAAAGTAGCCTCATGGATTGAAGTATATGCAATAACACAGTTTATATTGAAATATAAATAATATTGAACTTCCAGGCACAAGGAAAAAGAAATTAAAATTTAATATAACCTGAATCCCAAAGCACACTTCTTTCACCTGCACTTCCCTGTTTCTGAGTGATTGAGTTAAAAAAAAACACCATTTTTTTAACCTGTTCAGATACAGAATAGAATAGAATACTTTTATTGGCCAAGTGTGATTGGACACACAAGGAATTTATCTTGGAGTTTATCTTGGAATTTATCTCATGTATACTCTCAGTATACATAAAGAAAAGATACATTCATTAAGAATCAAGAATCATAATGATAGTCATAGGATACAATCAGCAATCAAATCATACTAGGAAACAGTCAATATAAATTGTACGGATACAAGCAACAAAGTTACAGTCCTACAATCACAAGTGGGAGGGGATGGGTGATAAGGAGTGATGAGAAGATTAACAGTAATAGTAGTGTATCCTTTGTAAATAATTGAACAGGGTTGAGGGGATTACTTGTTCAGCAGAGTGATGGCTTTCAGGAAAAAAACTGTTCTTGTGTCTAGTTGTTCTCGTGTGCAGTGCTCTATCGCATCGTTTTGAGGGGAGGAGTTGAAACAGTTTATGTCCAGGATGTGAGGGGTTTGTAAATATTTTCACAGCCCTCTTTTTGACTCAAGCAGTATACAGGTCCTCAATTGAAAGTAGGTTGATAGTAATTGTTTTTTCTGCAGTCCTAATTATCCTCTGAAGTCTCTGTCTATTCTGTTTGGTTGCAGAACCAAACCAGACAGTTATAGAGGTGCAGATGACAGACTCAATAATTCCTCTGTCGAACTGTGTCAGCAGCTCCTTGGGCAGTTTGAGCTTTCTGAGTTGGCTCAGTAAGAACGTTCTTTGTTGTGCTTTTTTGATGATGTTTTTGATGTTAGGTGTCCATTTTAGGTCATGTGATATAGTAAAACCTAGAAATTTGAAGGTCTCTACTGTTGATATTGTGTTGTCTAGTATTGTAAGAAGTGATAGTATAGGAAGGTTTCTTCTAAAGTCTACCATAGAGTCTACTACAGTGGCTTCTTGTTCCATTTTCCTGGCATTCTTTTTCCTCCCTAGGAGAAGGAAACACTGGCATATTTGTCTTTATTTGCCTGAGAAAAAACATATGTCCTAAAATTTTGATTTTGTTTGAGATAAACTAATGTGGATTCCCAGTCTGAGATCACAGCTGTCATTCCTAACATCCACAGACAATACCACTGAATAGAACCCTAAAAACAAGAAATGATTACAAGGAAGAATCTATGAGGAGTAGCTGCCAACATTTTTTTAAAGAAAAGTTACTTACAAAGAAAAAAAAACACCTGTGTTTTTGAAAGTATTTTCAGTAATCATGCTAAGCTGCATACAGATCCAGATTTGATGTATGTTTTAATTATGCAGCCACCATCTTTGATATAACCAAAACAAGACTGATCACCAGTTCATGTAATATGGTCAGGTTGAAATACATTTTGGTTTGGGTTATGATGAAGTAATTACAGCTATAGACTGCAAAACCTGGATGAATTTCTGCCTTTGGGCAAACTCAGGAATGGACTTGTCAAATGTGCTGCAGCTCAATAGAGAATGCAGCAGAAAATAATGAAAAATATTCTTGTGCCACCCTAACTGGCTAGTACATGAAAATCTATCTTGGAAAACCAAAAATCAGCATTAGCTCCAAAAGGAATAATAATAATTCTGTTTTCAATGCTTTCTTATTTGGTCAGACTTTTGTATTGATTTTTTTTGTAGAATATTAGATCAAAGCAAAATAAACATCTGTTATTAATACTGTGGCCTGGATACCATCACTTGCTAGACATTCTTCTCCTCTCTTGCCCTTCTGGATCTATGCTTCCAGGGTAATTTAAATAAAAAGCCATTTTAGTCATAATGGCAGCACAAGGCATCAGCATTTGCTTTGGGAGACCTAAGAAAACACTTGGAAGCTAAGGAAGGGTTATATAAAACCTGCCTCTGCCACTTGGATCTAATTTCCTGGAACAAAAATAAAAGGTAAGTGATGAAGCTATGCCAGGGAAGAGGGAATTCATTGCTGTATTGTTTTCACAGATTGCACTGAAATCCTCTTGCTATGCAGAATAACAAATATTTAGGAGTGGTTAGGTTTGGTGCTGCTCAGTGGGAATCCATTGCCTCCAGAAAATGAGAGATGCTGTTTCGGCATCAAGGAAGAAATGGTTATCTCAGCTGGAAAAAGAATGATTCCTTTCGTCAAAAGTATTTTACTGAATTATATGGATAGCAGTTTTTCAGACACTCTCCTACAAGCTGCTAAGGATGGCAATGGCCTCAGACTCCTGGTCCTAGGCACGCCTTGCCACCTTTTCTAACAGAAGGGCTGCTATTTGCAAAACAGCGGTCAGAGAAGGGCCATTCATGAAGCAGTATGTCATACTATTTATATATGCTTCATTAAGATTTAAACTTTTCCCCTCCATGAAATCCTCCCTGAGAGACTCTGTCTGACTTTCACAAAGCTCCCAGTGGGACCAGAAACCTCTCAGCCTTACTGCAGGGGAAAGCAAAATGAACAAGAAACCCTGCAGTAATCTTTCAGGCCTGACAGACAATCTGTTGCTTTTTCGCTATATATTTTAAGTTGCAAGAGTCATGGGACTAAAAATAAACCATTACAACTCTCCAACCCTCATACTTCAGAACTATTTTCCATATTACTGAAAGAGAAATCCAGAACTCGAACAAGAGATAATAGGGATACAGCCAAAGTACTTATTCTCTTTGCCGCAACTGTTTTGTTTTTTGTTTTTTTAAGTTAGGCTTTGGAGAATTCAGCACACTCACAACAAAGAAAAAAAGAGCTTCTGGATAACATGGGCTTCTTTATTTATTTTATTTCTGGAAGTGTACATCCTCTATGGTGAGGCCAATCACCATTCCCAGAGCAGTTTGCAAAATGGCTTTAAAAATGCATACACTGCAAAACATGGAAGAGTGTAATGAAACAACCACAACTGTTTGGATCATTAAGCAAATTAAAAGCTTTAAAAGAGAACATGTTAAAAAAGAACTAAAAAAACCTTCAAAACTATAGATCTTCACCTAATACTGAAATTCTGGCTTTGTTTTAGAAGGTGTTCCATAGCTCAGATAGCTCCTTCATGACTATCTTCAGAATCAGATGTAAAGCATTAATATTTCAATGTTTCCAGTGAAAATTGCTCCTCTGACTCTGCACATGTTCTACCTAGCAAACCTTTAAAAAAAAGTTTTGGACAAGTCCAGCCAAACAAGATTTCCAAAAAATCATTTAAGTTAGCTGACAAAATATAGAGAAAGTTTGTGGTCTATTTCAGTGATGGTGAACCTTTTGAGCATCTAGTACTGAAAATGTCATGTGGAAACATGGTGCACATCTGCTCGTTGGGGCCAGGCTCCAGAAAAGCCAAACTTCTAGTGCATGTGCATGTTCTAGTGCATGTGCGCCTGATGATCAGCTGGCCAGCATGCAAGCACTGCTGCACATGAAGGGATTGTGCTCTGGAAAAGGCAAACTTCCAGGTTGTGGCATGCATGTGCACCCGACAATTAACTGGCTGTTGTGCATGTGCACACTGTTTTTTGATACTGCTGCGCGCATGAAGGACAGCTGTTTGTAGCGAAAGACAAACAGGCAAGGCCACACACGTGCCAGGCGACATTGCTTCGTGTGCCACTTTGGGCACGTGTGCCATAGGTTCACCATCATGGGTCTAGTTGTATAAAAGGCTATAATCCAGTTCTGATGGGGCAGAAATTAAAAGAAACAGAGAAGAAAAGCAGCTCTTGGGAATGATATAGAAATGGTTCAGCACTGCCTCCTTCTGGCTGTTTTTGAGCTTCCCAAACTAGGCTACAGCCTTAAGAATTCTTATTGGCTTCTCTTTCAAGTCATAATCCATCCTGATCATGCTTAGCTCTTCTAAAAGCTGTGTATCTGGGTGGGGACCACTGCAAGCAATGGAGAGAAACCTAAATAATTATTTTAAAAAATATCATGCTAACCAGAAAATGATTTTGTTTTTGAACAAAAATGCCAGTATAAACATTGGATCTCTAATGCCCAACTTCAAACATACATCAAAACATCTATAATTTGAGAAGGGACTGGACTATACAATATATTTGCTGGTGCAAATTTATATTTTGTATTTTTAATCAGGTTTAACTTCTCCTACCCCATTCTATGGTCAGAGATATATTTCCTGAATTTTATATTGAATTATATCTACTGATTTATATAGATTTTAAATACGTACAATAGCATGATCTGAATTTTTTCCAAAAAAACTTGTGAATAGTTTTTTGTAACTGTGATGGACACAGCTCATCTCTGACTATAGTAAATTAAAGCTGACACCAGCTGCTGAGGCCGTTCCTCTGTTAATACAGCAGAGAGGAAAATACTACAGATAATGCTGCTAGCAGCCATAGTGCACCATTAGGAACTTAAAAGCTTTTTCTGTGTATCATTCTTATTGGCCATTTGTTCCAAAACACCCTCTACAACCCGATTGGGGAACATTATTGTGTTTCATTGTTGTTCTTGGTTTTGGTATGCTATGCTCAACACTATATTTGTGGGTGGTACACAGACATTTGTACTCATGGAGACAAATACTTCACATTTTGCTTGATTAGTCCAGATGGATGGGGGGAAACTCTGAACACTGCATCCATAGTTAGATGAGTACAAGTATTAGCAGTGAATTAATAGTTTGCAGTGATATTAGAGGATACCTTTCATTTATTTTCAGTTAATCTGTAATTAGTAAACAAATTATTTTATTGTATTGTTTAATTGCCATGCACAAAGGATCTTTTCATGTTTAATCAAATACTCTAGTTTAGATGATACATACTATATGTTAAAATGTACTAAAACTCAGAGCTGTGTCTTAAGATATGATCAATATTCACAATGCATTTTCTTTGTGTATGTGTGAATCTGCCATACTGTAGTCTGAAGCCAAAAACAGAAAGTTGTGGAAGGAAAAAGAAAAGTGGCAATTAATTTTGTCTAGCACATGCTCTGATTTCTTTAACCTTCATCAGATATTTAAAACTGTCAACATTAAGGACTAATTGGCACTATATTCTCTACTACACTTCCCTGCATAAATGGGGAAATTCTAAAATTGTTGTGGTCCACCGGAGGCCAGCAGAGTTGGCAGCAGAGTTGGACAATGAGGAGGAAGATGGGCCAGTCCTGGAGTCTGGGGAGGACTCGGATGAAGGATCTGCGTCTGACACAGAGATAGCCAGGGCCATCTGAGAGTTATGTGCTGACTCCAGAGCCTCCAGAATCTGACATCAGCGAGGCAAAGGAACAGGGGGAGCCTGTTCCCAGTGAGTGCTTATACAGAGTTGCTAGAAGGCAAGAATAGTTAAGACAAAAGGGGCAACTCAGGAGTAAGGCTTGGAGATGATGGTGCCTCCCATAAGACATAAAGGAAGAGCAAAGGGACATGAGCCTTTGCAGGAAGCAACTTTGTTCATTCTCATTAGTTTAACTTCTAAAGCTCCATGTTGACTTTGTGCTCTGTTTGGCCTTGTACACTAATTGGCAATTTAGTTGGCAGCATTTCAAGGGAGATAAAGGTGGGTGCTTATCAGCCTTATCCCGAAAAGACTGTGGCAGACTTCTGTTGAACTATTCACAAACTGTTTGGCACTCATTACGGGCTGTGAATAAATATAATTCACAGCCACTGAAATAAAAAGAAGGGTTTTGGGACTAAGCATGTCATTGTTACTGTATCAGGAAATTTTGGTCAAAACAAAAATATGCTTAATTGAATGAACTTTTACTGTGCACCTTGGATTCCCAATGGCACAAAGAAAGTGAACCTGATCCCTAACCCTAACACAGCGGTCCCCAAACTTGGCAACTTTAAGACTTGTGGACTTCAACTCCCAGAATTCTCCAGCAAGCTACAGAACACCAGGCACAAAAACTAGTTTTACATATCTAAAGAAAGCATTCAAGCTTTCCAGGTTTTCAAAGCTCTGGAAAACAGTTAGTAGTCTACCATTATCTCACTTTTGTTAGGTCAATATTCTATTGATATGCAGACAGCAAAACATCTAAATTTATTTCCAGGAAGGTCTGTTCTGAAATCATTGTTAACAGTGCACTAAATGAGAATCTTCCAAAATAAGCCTCTTATCAGTAACATGTAAATGATGGACATTTGGGTATCCTTAGAAAAATCTATACTGTCAATCTCAGCAATATTCTTTGCACATATAGCAGTGATGAGAAAATATTACTTTCATGTGAGAAACTGGCAATGTTGTTTTAATACCAAAAGCTTATCTTTTAAGCCAATTTTTTCACATGGTACACCTGAGGTAATCTATAAAGCAATTTATTTCTCTCCTTTTTTGCCAATCCTTGTTAATGTTGATTATGTTCGCTGATGATTTGCCACACTAAATTATAGAAATAAATCTATACCTATTGAATCAATTGATCTGCATTTTACAATTAACATAAAACCAAAATTACATTGAGGTTAGCACTTCTCTTTGTAAAATATTCACCAATTAGACAATTAAGGCACCATTAATTGGCACTGAATATGAACTGTCAGCCAATATAACATCCCAAATGCTGGATTGATAATCAAGAACACCATCTGAAATAATTCCAGGTGCACACAGCTTATGGTTAATGATGCAAGCAGTCATTCAAATCCTGTCGCTTGGTTATTTTCAATTTAAGATGACTGAATATCTGAATTACAGAGTAGAAAGGGACCTTAAAGGTCTTTTAATTAATCCCTGCTCAAGCAGAAGACCCTACACTATTTCAGACAGATGGCTGCTCAATCTCGTCTTAAAAATCTCTCGAGATGGAGCACCTACAACTAGATATAGATACAGTAGATAGAGAAGATAGAGACAGAGAAGATAGAGATGGAGATAGAGATTATAGAGATAGAAAAAAAGATATATAAAAATATTCTTGTTCTTCATCAATAGAATAACAGAGTTGGAAGAGACTTTGGAATTTTGGAAGGGACATTTTGGGAGGCCAGTATAGAAATAGTTCTTTACTTTTTTCATCAGTCTTCAGTAAGTTTCATGTCCACACATGTCCTTCCAACTCTCCCATCTGAAGTCTACTTTTCATTGGATGAAACCAAGAGGCATGTGCTTCCATTGCTGGGTTCTAATTTGCTGCCTTCTTTCTGTGATGAGAATGACATTAGCACACACTATTCCTCACACAAGCATAAATGCCTCTCTGTCTGTCTCTTTTCAGATTTGGCATGAAGATGGCTCAAGTGCTGTTCAGAAAGTGGGAAAGGTTGTGGCCTCTAAAAATTCCATATAATAGCTGAATTAAATTTAGAGCAAATCACTCTGAATAATCACTTCACTGTAAGTTTGAACAAGCCCCATTTTAGAAATCTGATTAAGTTGATTCTGTATTAAATAATAACTCCTGAAAGTGTAACTTTTTTCATTTATTATTCACTCAGAAATGTGCTGATATTTCCTTCTTGTAGATCTGATTTCACAAATGGGCATATAGTAACGCAAGAAAAAATTATTCCAGGCTGTTCATGCAAAAATGGATGAAGTTTTTGTTGATTTAAAGGTTAAAACATAAACAAATAAAGCATGTGAACACTTGTTTATTATTGTTACCAGTCATGAAACTGAAGGTAGAAATGGATTATAGAGATGATTTCAGGAGCGTAAAAACCCCACAAACATTACTGGAATAGAAATGTAGCAAAAAACTGGTTGATGGAAGATAAGCAAATTTGCTGAGATACAAATCTGTTGTTTCCATTTTGTAATTCAGACATCTGTGCAAGGAGAATTGGGTAGTAGCTACTATAAACTCTTCCTTTCCTTGGTTCCTCCCCCCCCCCTTGGGACTTTAAAACAGTCGAAGAATCTCTGGACCACACCTGGTTTCCTGCTATAAAAGGAAAATACTCAGCACATCAGAGCACAGGTTTTGAAGGTAGATTTGGGTCTTATGGTAGAACAGAGAGGAAAAATTTGCAGCCATCAGCTCACCAGGCAACTCATGTTGTCGAAGGACCAAGTTGGGGCTTCAGCACATAAGCTGAGTGGAAAGCAGAACCCAGTACCTCATAGCCTCAGCAGAGATGTCTTATGGAGATTCTCAGTCATCCAGGTCATGCTTGACCCAAAGGTATATTTTCAAGAGGCAGCTGGACTTTCTGGTTTTTGTTTGAGGGCATCTCACTTCCCATCCAAGCTTTGCTTTGGGACTCAGCAGAGATGCTGAGAGACTACAGCCAGCTACTGACAAAGTACTTTCTTTTACCCAGCACAGACTGAGAAACTGCCAATCTAGTGCTTCCGTAGCAGTTCAGGATAGCAGCTGACAGCAATGGAAACCAACTAAGTCAACTAATCTGAAGGTGGCTATTTGGTGACTACAAACACTGTTATAAGCTCAGGCATCAAAGGAGAGATAATTGTTCATAATACTACTTAGAAATCAGATAAATAGCTTACGCACAGACATAGATGTTGGTCTAAATATTGTATAGTATAGTAGGCTTGGAGACTTGTGTTAAAGCAGCCACTAAGAAAATAATTTTATATTTGTGTGTGTGTGTGTGTGTGTGTGTGTGTACACACACCCTCCTCGAAAATACAAGGAAAATAACAACAGACTTTTTGTTCATGGTACCATTTTCAAAATAACTCTTTTACAATGTCCCAAAAGAGTTAGAATTTAGTGCCTATAATCCTCATCCAGCATAGATAAATTCATGCTGTTTGATAATGATTGAAATTCAGATCTAGTATGTCATGAGCTGCTGTTTTTGGAAAGTTTACATGTTGAAGTATTTTAGAAAATATAATCCATCATAAACAATATTGTTTTGTTCTTGATTCCTTAAACACACAGAAAGTACAGTATAGAAAATATGTAAGTGCATATGTGTATTTGATTCCTGAAAGTTTCTTCGACTGTGAAATAGGTTTCTATTTTGTATCACATTTTGGGGGCTTAAGGATTTGTTCAGAATTCCCTTTGGTAATGTTTTTGAGATTCACTGTAGCAAAAGGAAGAAATTTGTTCTTGTTTGCTTTGTTACACATTTCCATCTGTAGATTCTTCAATTATCCATACTTCCAGATCTGAAAAATCTTCATGAGAGGAATTCTTGAATGTCTTTCCTTGAGCTGTGATTGAATCGAATAACTTTACAGACATCTGACAATTACTCACAATTAAAATACTGTAGTAAAAGATTTACAAACTCACTCAAGATAATTTTGCATAACTTTGTTTTCCTATTTTAAAAAACCAGCATTTTTTCCCTATTCTAACTGAACCAGATTATTAAATAATAAGATATCACCTTGCAGTAATGCACAGTTCTTCTAAAATATTCAGGAATTTGCAAGAGTAATCATGTAATCTTAAAAGTCACTATATTGCAGGTGAAGAGAGAAGATTAGTGTTCTAGATTTTAAGAGGGCCCACTTCAAGAAACTAAGAGACAAAATAGGAAGGATTCCATGGACAGAAACAGAACAGAAAACAGTTCAGGAATGTTGGGAAATTTTGAAAAATCCGTCAAGTACGATCCAAACACAATCAATACCAAAGTGAAAAAAAGGGATATACCCAATGGGACTGACATGGTTGCACCAAAAACTCTCTGATAAACAAAAAGGACAAATTCAAAACAATGCAGCATTAATTTGATATCTTTGTTTTTAATGTTCACTTTTCCACACCATGCATACACTCTGATAAGTGAATGCATGGTCTTATGGTTTAAATTTGTTTGAGATTTCATCTGCTTATAAGTGTTATGTGCTTAGAGCTCATAACATTGTTAGAAATCCCACATACCCATTTTATGGTCTGTTTGTGTGCTCCCCTCTGGGAGGAGGTTTCAAAGTATTTCTAGCAGGATTTCCAGATTCTGTAACAGCTTTGTTCCCTATGCCATCCATCTGGTACACTTGTAATATTCATTTTTCTCACCATGTACATATCTACATCTGAATTAAACTGTGTTGTTTTTTCTGAGTCATATATCACATGCAGGTATATTCGTAATTTTGTATTTGTTTATTTTGTCATGTTTATGTACTATATATTGGAGGTGGTGTCCCTTTGAGAGCTGTATGCAATGAAATTTCATTTTAATATATGCTGATTAGTGTACATTCAAAGTGACAATAAAGTTATTATTCTATTCTATGCTATGCTATGTTATGCTATGCTATGCTATGCCATGCCACACTATGCCATGCCATGCCATGTCATGCCATGGTTGGTAAAATGAGGACCCAGATTGTTGGGGGCAATATGCTGACTCTGGAAATAGCTTAGAGAAAGCTATAAAAGTACTATGAAGCAGTATATGTCCAAGTGCTAAGGCTATTGCTATCCCATTTTTGTTTCTAAAAAGCATTTCTCCTAATGCATAGAAAAAATGCATTTCTCCTAATGCATAGAAATACTCTCATAAGCAAAAAAAAAAAAAAAAAAAACCCAGAAGAGTCAAATTAGTGCACAAGCAAAACAATAATATGAGAAAATACAGTCTTAGCAGCACGCTACTTGTTATAAAATCAAAAATTTAACAATCATAGATGATGTTTTAGATAGTTTATATGCACATTTTTAAATCCACAAGTGACATATTTGTGGTGTGAAATATCTGACTTGTAGTCATGAGACAGTCCTTTAGCACATGCAGATTTACTCTCATGCAATACAACTTTTTCAGGATTGATTTTTCAGTACATCCATCTTGTGTTCTAATATATCGTTTTAATTTCTAAACAAAAATAGAAACTGAAATGCAGTTATCCCTCAAACCATTATTTTCTGAATTCTTTAATACAATTATTTAATCAAATCATTACTTAGAAATTCACAGTATGAATACAAATGCGTATAAAAGAATTTAAGGTAAAAAGTAATTGCATATAAATCTGCACATACATATACAAATATGCAAAGAAAAAAGACAGGAAATAAATTGAAGGAATCATCCACCTATATAAAACATGGCAGCCTCAATTTACTATTTACTACAATACTATTAAGTTTCATAAGACAACTTGCATCCAGCGTTATTGGATCTTAAGGAGCCTGTCCATATTTAGACTATCTGCAGAGTTTATAGGCAATTGCAATTGGGCAATTCTGAGCAGTATATACTCTCCAAAATGTAACTGGGATTAAAAGTAATAAATATCAACTTTAAAAACAAAATCATACATTATCTGAAAGGCATTTTCAGAAGAATACAGTCAGTTGATCCTTAGGAGAATGCAATGAATGAACCTTCATGGTTTTATAAAAACAAAACAAAACAGGGATTCATTCACTTCCTAAAATCAGGAGAGATCAAACTGTTCTAAATCCAGGGGAGATGCTATGCCATACAATGAGATAACAACTGAGAAGGGGTTATTCTGGGACACCTGAGCATGACAATCTTTGGTTGTAATTGGGGCGGGTCCCCTTATTAGATCTTATTTCTTCCTATTATTACTGAGAGAAAGGTATCCTTCAGGCAATAATCTTTAAAATTGAGTAAATTTATGTTACAGGTATATTTGCACATTTGTATGAATAAAAAGAAGTTAATAATGCGTTTCAAATCTGAAACCCTGCTTCTTATCATGGGAAAGTTTTCTCTGAAGGAAGATTAGTAACCGAGAAATAAACTACGAATAAGTAATCAGCAATGATTTCAAAAGGCATTAGGTGCTCTCCTCCACTTTCCTTCTCCAAAATACCCACAACCTGGAATGTTACTATCTCCACATCAACAAAGACTGGAAAAAATCACATCTTCTTTCAAAAAAAAAAAAAAAAACTCCAAATGCAAAGCAAACATTAGAAACCAATGCAGGTGAGATTTCTGCAGATTTAGAAAGACTGATACTTCTCAGGCTCTAATCTTGTATTTTCATGCCAGAGAAAGCTGTTTCCTAATTAACGGACAGAGAGATTTTATTGGTTATATGGTGACTGCATTCAAAAGGCAGACTTACAAGATCGATGCAGTGAACTTAAGCTTCCCCCAGATTAATTCAGACATTAAGGTTTATTAAGTAGTTTTATATTAAAGTATAATTAATAACCAATCGATTCAATTGATGTGTGTATGGCTTCCCAATTCTCTGCAACAAATCCATATTTAAAACATATTAAAAACATTAAAAAAAATAGGTGGCTGTTCTCCCAGGGCTTGGGGTAAAGTAGATATGGTGTCCTTGCTGATTTGATATAATTTTTGGCAGGTTTTTTTAAAAAATATTATTTTTGCTTTGTTTTAATTGTGAACTATCCAGAGTTGTTTAGGAGTAGGGTGGATGAGTGTGCATGCAGCAAGGAATTCTGACCATCTCGTCATTCTTGGTAATAGGATGTGCGGGGTTGGTTTGTTCTCTGCCAGAATTCCTAGCAGGGGTTTGTGGTCTGTGATAATAGAAAATGTCCTACCATATAGGTATTCATGGAATCTCTTGACACCTGCTATGATTGCGACAGCTTCTCGGTCAAGTTGGCTGTAGTTCCTTTCAGTTTTGACAGCATTTTGGAACAGAAGGTGATTAGTGCTTCTCTGCCTTCTGGTAGCTTGTGGCTCAGTATGGCGCTGATTCCAAAAGGCTATGCATCACAGGTGACCGTCAGTGGCAGGGTGTTGCTGTAGTGTATTAAAACAGTTTTGGATGTTAATAAGTCCTTAATGTTTTGGAATGCTGCTTGTTCTCGGTGGCCCCAATTCCAGACAGTATTTTTATCTAATAGCCAATGTAATGGCTCTGCCATGGTTGCCTTTGGGGGCAGGAAGACATTATAAAAGTTAATGAGACCTAAGAACACTTGTAAGTCTGTTTTGTTCTTAGGTCTGGGTGCATCTTTAATTGCTTTTATTTTATTTTCAGTGGGGTGCATCCCTTGTTCATCTATAAGGTAACCGAAGAATTCAACTTGATTGGTGGCTAGTTTACATTTTTCTCTTTTGACTTTAAGCCCTGCTTCCCTGAATCTTCGCAAGACTTCTGGTGTTTGTTTTTTGCTGATACTAATAAGTCATCAAAATAGGGAACAACCCCTTTTATTCCATTTAGAAGGTGCTCCATTAGGCTTTGGAAAATGCCTGGGACCATGCTAAGGCCATATTGAAGTCTATTGCATTTGAATGCCCCTCTGTGCGTGACTATAGTCTGTGCTTCTGCAGTTTCAGGGTCAATCACCAGCTGTTGATATGCTTGCGCAAGATCAAGTTTTGCAAAAAAAATTCCTCCCCCTAATGAATGCAACAGGTATTGAACTACTGGAACAGGGTACATGCTTTGCTGGAGTGCATGATTGAGGGGGGCCTTATAGTCACCACAGATGCGAACTGACCCATCTGGTTTGACAGGAGTCACAATGGGAGTTTCCCACCTGGCATGGTCGATTGGCTCTAACACCCCTTGTGCGATGAGTTTGTTAAGCTGCTCATCTATTTTCAGCTTTAAGGCAAAGGGAACGCATCTGACTTTGAGCCTGATGGGAGCTATCTTAGGGTCTAGGCTGAATGTTATAGGGGTCCCCTTGTACTTTCCTAGAGTCCCATTGAATACGTCCTGGAACCTTTTCAGCAGGCTCTCCTCCCAATCGGTCTTGGCGACACTGTTGATTCCCGTCACTCCAATTCCCAGAGGTGCAAACCATTCGATTCCCAGCAGGCTTGGGTGATCATGGTCGAAGATTGTCAGAGGAAGTACTTCAGCGTGATTTCTGAATTCTATTAGAAAATGTCCAAGACCCACTACCGGGATTCGGTTTCCCTGGTAATCTTTGAGTATTAGGCTTTGCTGTTCCAGTTCTCTTTGCTTGATGTCTGGTATCAGATTTCTGATAGTGTTCCATGATACCATTGACAGGTATGATCTGGAGTCTACTTCCATCTCACAGGGCTTTCCTTCGATTTTTATGTTTATTCAGACCTTTCTTGCGTTTGCTGCCCTGGCTTTTCCTATGATTATTCTTTGATGTGTTTCTTCTCTGTCATTCATTCACTGGCTTCTGTTCTCTCGGCTCCATCGGCTTCCGGCTTGTCTATCTCTGTTTCTTGGGGGGGGGGGGGTGCTGCCACGTCTTTTTGGACTATAGTTCTTTTTGTTCCAGCAGACCCTTGCAATGTGCCCCCGTTTCTCACAAAATCTGCAAATGGCATCCAGGAATCTGTATTTGGAGTGCAGGTGGTCCCCTCCACATCCAGCACACTGGAATTCTCGCCTCCTTCCTCTTTTTTCCTGCCATTTTCTTTCCGACTGAAGCCTATGTATGTCTTCATTGTCATCATTGGTGTCGCTCGGGGAGTCGAGGTCTTCATGGTGGGCAGTCGCGGTGGGTTGTTTTTGGTTTCCCTCCATCTTCTTTTCTTGAGTTTGGTTCTGTGGTTCTGGATTTACTGAGTTCATTTGGTGCATGATGGCTGCGGATTTCTTGGCTGCTTCAGCAGTGGTGGCTTCTGCGATGGCCTCAGCCACTGTGATGTTCGGTCTGTTTAGTAGCTTGCTTTGGAGTGTAGCGTCCTTCAATCCGAGGACCACGTTGTCTCTGATGGCTACATCCATGTTGAGAAATTTGCAGGCTCCTCCGATTTCTCTTAGGGCTGCTACGAAATCTCTGATGCTCTCGTCTTCTCATTGATCTCGCTTATAGAATTAGTGCCTTTTAATAAGATTGGAGACCACAGGTGCATAATGGGCTCGTAGCATTTGGTTTAATTCTGGCCATGCTATTTGTTTTACATCCCACGGTTTGGCTAATGCCTTGGCCATTTTGAAAACAGCAGGGCCACAGTGCGTGAGGAATACGGCTCTCTTCCTCTGGTCGGTTATTTCTTGTAGCTCATTGCTTTCTAAGAACATTAGAAAGCAGTCAGTGTATGACTTCCAATCTTCTTCGGCTGGGTTGAACGGTTCGGACGGCGCACTGTTACCAGCCATTTTGATTGCTCGGTTCTTGTTGCTTCATGCTTCGGTCTCGCTCTTCTAAGACGATCCCACCCTCATTGCCAGTGTTCTGTTCTGAGAAGAAAGTTATGCGAAACCAGTGTTCCAACAAACAGATCTTTATTATAGCAACTCAGTGACTTGTAACAGAACATTTGCCGGAGCCGCAGCAGCCCTTTTTATAGCGGCTGCTCATGGCTTGTGGACAATGACAGTTCTTTAAGATTTCCTGCTGTCAAGTGGGCCAATTGCAATGGTACTTTATTGACCAATCCTATTGCGGCCTGCTCGGCCAATCAGATTTAGTTATTGGAAGTATTCTAATTTCTATACACAACACTTATTATGAAAATATCAGAGACAGAATGTTTGGTAAGGAGATCATTTGCTGGAAGAAAGGAAGCTGGCTCAGAATCAAAAGTCATCTGGCAGCATGTACAGTATTCTGACTGTATTCTGTGCAGATTTAAAATATTCTGTGCAGATTTCTTTGGTGAAATCTGCAAAAGCAGTGAGTGGTGCAAAGAGCCATGGAAAGATACATATTTGGCATTACAAGACAAGATAGAAAGACTGCACATGGATCAGAGAACAAACGGAAGTATACATCAAGAGAGTAAAATAATTGAAATGGAAATGGGCTGGTCACATAGCAAGAAGAATTAGATATGGTGTCCTTGTTGCAGATGGAACAAGGCAGTCATAGAATGGACCCCATTTGATAAAAAAGCATCCACGAAAGAGACTTAAAACAAGATGGATTGATGACATCAGCAAGTATTGGGAGCCCAATTGGCAAAAGAAAGCTCAGGACCTTATTGGTTGAAAACATGCAGTTGAGATCTTCATCCTGCATTGGATAGACAATGGCTAAATTATGATGATGATGAAGAAGAAGAAGAAGAAGAAGAAGAAGATGAAGAAGAAGAAGAAGAAGAAGAAGAAGAAGAAGAAGAAGAAGAAGA
>BLBF01000005.1:23428153-23482285 GCA_015471245.1 Laticauda colubrina
AAGAAGAAGAAGAAGAAGAAGAAGAAGAAGAAGAAGAAGAAGAAGAAACAAATAAAATCATAATTTTATTAAAGATATTAGCTTTCATATGTTGCAGCTCATTCCATCAGATGTTTGGATCGGCTAGACCAGGGGTCCTCAACACCCAGGACCAGTCCACTATTGGTCACTGGCCCATTCGGAACTGGGTCATATAAGCAGCAGGTGAGAGCGCACTCATGCAAAACCATCCCCTCTCCCCCTTCACACCACTCTGCAAAGCCGGAAAAGTTGGGGAGTGCTAGGCTAGACTGATGTAGGATTTAAATTGGGATAAAATAGAGGGAAAAGTGGAGGGAGGATGGGTCAGTTATTCAGATATAAATCTTCCTCCCTTTCTCCCATTAATCTATCCAATTGTGGATCTCTGTTTGGGGAATGTTTTCTTCCCATATAACATTTCTACACTTGTAATTCTTTTTTTAATATGAGATTTATGTATGCTTTAAATTGATGCCCTTTTAAACACCAAATCTTGGATTCTTGTTTGTGTGACTCAGGTAGGATACCAGAGGTCTGAAAAGGTATTGTTGCTAAAATTCCTACCCACTTCCTCTATTTCTTTTGTCAGATCATAAAAGTCCATATTACTGTTCATACAAGGACAAATATTCCAGTTTTAAATTGGCCAAGATAATTTAGTTCAAATTTCAAAACTTTTATTTTTCTGTATAGCTTATTTGTTTTCATGGGGAATCATATACAAATTGTAACTGAGCTTTGATCCCCATATAATGAAACACTTAACATTAAAAATATCTGCCAGGGTACACTTAGAAGAATCTTGAAAATATGATTATTCTGTAAGGTCTATGAGATTTTCTCCTGTTATTACTTGGCTTTGAAGATATAAAGCACAACTACAATGACATGGGATAATACCCAAAGGAAGCTGAACAGCATACATGTAAGTACCTGTGAAAACTTAAGAAAACAAATATATAGATATAGATATAGATATAAAAATAGATAGTTATAGTTATAGATATAGATATATAGACATACACACACACACATTCTGTTTCATGAGACACTGGAAAGAAGACATTTGAATAAATGCAATTTTGTATGTCCTAAAAACCAAAATTGGGCAATCCCTTTTAAAAGGCATTGGTCATACATGGTTTTTCTCACTTTGCTTATTCAAAGAAAATCACTGATGCAGTATGTTGGAGGAGGCATGCAATTTATATTTTTAGCAGCATCTAAAGCATATAGCAGTTCTGTCTGAACCTTACTGAGATTTCTACCTGCCCCCCCAAAGGTCCTTTAATAATAGGCAGTAAGCATTGTCCTGAAAGATCTTGGGGCAGGGGGCAAGCACTATTTCCACTTAATATAACCTTTAGATGTGACTTCAAATGTTGATGGTATATCTTAAAGCAGGTCCATTTTTTTCCTTCATTGTCCAAAATTGCTCATCAGAAAGTTATTTTTACCCAATGTTAGGTAAAGCACTTTAAGTCAATATAAATGTCCCAGTTCTGTTTGAACAACAGGTTTGTGGGTTGTTACTCAAAGAAAAAACACTTTTACCCAATTTTAGATAAATTATCCAGGTTTACAAAGCACTGTCTTAGAGAGTAAGACAGTAATATTTATAGAGATTTATAAGGGAGATTTATAAGGAAGCAGGAATATGGCTGCATTCATGAACAGACTGTAAAGGTTATATTGGGTATGTCAGAAAATTTGAAACTATGAATGTTATAGGTTGTCAGAAAGAGTCATACTATGCAGCAAAAATAAAAAGAGTAGGACAGAAATCTCAAAAGGGTGGTCGTAGGCAATGGTTATGCAAACTTCATATCAGAAGTAGATGCATCTCTGGGAACTAATCAAGGAGAAGCAGAATACATCTTTATTGTGGGTGTGACAAATGTTTAGCCTAGCTGCTTGGTTTAACCTATTTAAGGAAGATCATAACAACAATGATATATGGTCTATAAGCAAACAGGTAAGCTAAAGGACACAGCAAATAATATTAAATATCCCAAGTTAACATTTTATATTAATGCTTTCAAATGGAACAGCACACATAAAAGATATGTCAAGAAAGCCCCATATATTATGTTTGAAATATTTCTATTAATGCAGCAATCAATTTCTACAACTTTTCTACTGTCTCTTTCTTTCTTATGTCAGAAATAGCCTAAACCCTAATCCTAGATAAAATAATTAAAGATAATTATTTAAAAAAATTAGTCTGGATTTCAAAGGACCAGATAATTCAATCAAAATTGAATGTCCAAGACTTCTGATAGCAATAGCATTTAGACTTATATATCGCTTCATACTGCTTTACAGCCCTCTCGAAGTGGGTCCTCATTTTACCCACCTCGGAAAGATGGAAGTCAATCTTAATGCAACAATTTATTTATTTTTCTTGGCTAATTTATATTTATATTTATGATGGTGATGATATACAGTATATATGATGGTGAACATACATAATACTTCTTTTTCCACCTGTTCTTCCTAACAACAATAACCCTATGAGGTGGTTGGGCTGAACAAAAGTGACTTGCCTAAAATTATTCAGCCAGCTTTCATGTCTAAAGTGAAACTAGAACTCACCACATCAAACTGGTTCAGTTTTTCTTTAATTTTTTTTCCTGGATTAGCACACTACAAGGTTTTTTAAAATGTTGAGGGAGACAAGTACTCCATATTTCTATATCATATTTAAAAACATTTTAAGAACATTTCATGCACCAGTTACTTCAAAGATTTAGTGAAAGTATTAGAAGTTCAAAGCTGCAGTTTCTTGCTTTGCTTCCCCATGTCATTTAAATAAACTGTGGCTAAGAGGAGAAACTGCATACAGTTTAACACTCTTCCCCTCTCAAGCTTTCTGTTGAATCTGCAACAGTATCATCAGCAGGAGAACTAATTTCATTTAAAAGGAATACATCTAGTTGGGTATCATAGTGCTGACTACGTCTACATTGTCTAAAGTAACATGAAATGGAAGAAGCATCCTGAAAATAAATAGTTCTGTAGACTGCTTCCGAATATCATACAAGAAGCCTGCAGGAAAGATTATCAGAATCCCAATAAGTTCATATATTTAGATAGCACCTATACTAAGTGGGCACAATAGTAAGCATTTTAACTGCCCCTAAATGATGTGAAGTCAAGGATGAGCAAGCCATATGAAATTGTTTAGAGTGGTTTTAACAAACAAATAAGCAAACACTGCAAAAGCCCCTGGAGGATTACCTCAAACTTGAGAAATGTACACCAAAAGGACAAGTGCACCTTCATGTAAACTAATGTAAAATGATACATCCTGGGGCAAAAGATTCAGATATTATATAAAGCCTGATGAGGTCAGAATTGGTAGTGATAAACCAGGAAAGGTATTTGTGTTCACAGTGAAAATCTTAATGAAAATGTTGATCCAAAGTGAAGCTGCTATAGAAAAGGCAAAAATCTCTGAAGTTATTTAAATCCTCTGGTTGATTCCTGAAGCAGGATGCTAGTCAAAATATAGGCTAAATCCAATGTTCAATTTTTTGGTACCCTAAATTTATGGCATCTAATCAGTCATACTGGATCACCATGAACAAAGGTATTCACCAGGTTTTAGTTCCAAAGTATACCACTAGTATATAAAACGAGAATAATCCCAGCACTGATTATGTTACCTAGTTTGGTAGTGAAACGTCTAGAAGAAAAGAAGCAAACTCAGAGACTACCAAGGACCTGAAAGGATGCTTTTAGTAAAACTTAAATTTAGAATTCACCAAGGGCCCCTAAAATTGTAATGGTGAACCTATGACATGCATGCTGTCACGCTAGCCACAGGCAAACTTACCTCACTGCGCATGTGTGCACCTCCCAGCTGATTTTTCAGCTGGTTTGAAGCCTTTTTCGGCCTCCCCGTGGCTTGAAAAAACCCTCTGCAGGCTTTGCAGGTCAAATAAAAGACCCGTTTCATCACTTCCTGTAAGTGACAAAGCAGGCCTATTATTCGGCCTGCAAAGCCTGCAGAGGGTTTTTTTTCAAGCCTCTGGGAGGCCGAAAAAGGCCTCAAACTGGCTGAAAATCAGCTGTGAGGTACAGTGCAAGTAAGAGGACAGGAGGAGATTGTGCACGCATGCACAGGGGGTGGGGGTGCATGCATTGCCTTCTAGGTGGTGGCACGCAAGTGCGCAAGGGCAAGCATGCACACAATTTTTGGCACAGGAGCCCAAAAAGGTTAGCCACCACTGCCCTAGAAGAACATTTTTGCCTTTGTAGTTAAGGTCAGATAAAAGACAGAAAACACAATATTCTACACTGCCCCATTTATCATGTGATTAGGAAAAAAAATACTGGAACAAATGATTGATTACAAAGCAGGTTTTAAAGCAGAACATTTTTTGGTTGTTGGTTATATGCCATTATGTTAATTATCAACTAGCCATTTTTACTTTGTTGCCTTTTAAAATTAGAAGGAAGTGTATATCTGTCAGTTCTTCTAGACTTGTGACTAGGTTACAGATGTAGGGTTAATTTTACATAGCTTTTAATGTCATTAGAGCTGTGACTTTTAAGAAATATCTAAGATTAAGTTTTACATTTACTCTGTATGTGTATGAAGTGTGGTGACAAGAATAAAATCTATTACCCTCCAAAACTTAGCAGTAAGTTTTAATTTGAGGGAGGTAAAAACTACAAACCTGAGTAAACATCACATGATCAAAATGTATGCATTCAAACTTTGTGTACCAAGAGAGAGAAACTGTGATTCCTCTCCCTCAGACAAGGGACTCCCTCTCCCTATTCTATCTAATAGAAATGGGCAAATATTTGATTTGACAAAAATCCAATTGAAATGTCCCTTTTTGAAGCACCTTGTTGAAGAGAGGTGGATTCCCACTTTTAAGTAGCAGAGCATTCATATCACTTTGATGCACTTGAGAAAACCTGCTTTGATGCAAATACAGAAATCACTTTTCTAGGCATAAGAAAACTGGAGAAGATAGATCAGTTTTCACTCCAAGCTTCTAATCAAAGATTAATCGCTTCATCTATCACTACCAATCAAATAAGATTGCAGTATTAGCTGTGAACAATCCATAAAGGGGGAAAAAGACTGGACCAACTATTCCATTCCCTGTAGACTTTACTACAATACTGTGCTGCAAAGTGTTACTAGGGACAATATTTGAAGATCCTATTAAAAACTACAGTAGTCCACTTTCAGTCACAATTCAAAGGGATGGACTTGGTCTTCCAAAGTCCTATACAAAGTGAGGAATCTCTGAATGAAGACCACTTCTTCCTCCAAAGACTTGCCCAGATGTGAGATCATTGTCAAATATTCTTTTTCTTTGTGCTCCTGCCTCCTGCTCTGTTAAAACCCAGACAACAAATATTTTAGACTGTAAAATCCCTTCTGGTAGTTGTCATATCATGCATGCAAAATTCTTTCTAAACTTTCAGTGAATGAATTTTTAAACATGACCTCCGTGTTTTATCCTGTTGCTGCCTTCTGTATTTTACAGACATTTTTACTGCACTTACATTTTCATATTTTTATTATTTGCTATCCTAAGGGCACTTTATATTGTGACAGTAAAATATGCATCTTGCATAAAGTATGCTGGTTTAACATTCTTCTGACCCTATTCTACCCTTCTATGTGACAGGAGGGGAGAAGGATGGAAAGAAAAGATTCAGGAAGATGCTTCTGTGAGTGATAAGTTACTTGAAGCAGAAGCCATGGGTCTTCAGGTACCAGTTCTTTGATCATGCACAGTCAGGGATGGGATTCTACCAGTTCACACCTATTCGCTAGAACTGGTTGTTAACATTCTGAGCAGTTTGGAGAACTGGTTGTTAGAAGAAATTGCTGGCCTAATCCTGTAAGGAAGGTAGGAAGGAAACATTCTGGTATTGCTTACAGAAACTGCCTTTCTGTTAACCCTTATTACATTCTTGGCAGGACTAGACTTCCTGTCTCAGGAGCGTCTCTGGAGTTTCTTTCCCATTCTTTGCTGGTACTTTGCTTGTGTGGAGTGACCATTCAAAGTTACCATGGCACTGAAAAAAGTGACTTATGACCATTTTTCACACTTATGACTGTTGCAGCATCCACACAGTCATGAAAGGCCAGGCGAGGAGATGCGTGCCTCGATGTGAGTGATATTGAGTTGGACACACACAGCCAATAACATGACCATCAAGCCATGTCCACACAGTCACATGACTACCAAACCACACCCACATCCCAAGCCACGCCCACAGAACCGGTTAAAATTTTTGAATCCCACCCCTGGGCACAGTGATCAGGCAAAGTAGTAGGATAGTAGACCAAGGATTTTCTTCCTTTACATAGTTGACAAGACAAAAGGGCACAAAGGAACATTCCTGATTATCCAAGTGCTAAAAGTTAAACAGCTCTGAAACTGTAAGAGAAACCCCCCCAATTTTTGGCCTCTCCTCAATATGATATATAATGACTCAACACAGTTTGAGCTGGAAGGAGCTGTAAAACATGATTGGAGAGGTTGCCTTTGGGGCAGAACAGTGAGAGTTCATGATAATGTATATTAACACTTTTATTTATTTAGTGCATGACGTATCATACATGAACTACCAATATATATTAACATTACATCTAGATTGATAAAATACAATAAAATATAAATGTCAAGAAGATCTATGTTCCGATACCAATGTCTAGGTCATCTAACCATTGAAGTCCAGCGTGGTTTATATTTTTTAAAAATCAGATATTGGACAAGTATATGCCCTCAACTTATAGCTGTTCATGATATGATCTATAGTTTGATGTGGGACCCCACAGTCACACTAAGGAGAGGATACCATGTCCCTTTTATACAGAGTCCCAGCAGATGTTGTGTGATAAATGACAATACCCTATAAATACAGCAAAGGATTCTAGACAAGGTCAAATCTTTGAATGCTCCCAAGCCAGTTCCATATTTATATCAGATTTTCCTAAAATCAGGAGAGCTTTAGCTCTAGCCCATTTTAATAGATTTGCCATAGCTGCTTTGGAAAAGAAATACAGGGAAGCTTCTTTGGAAGCCTGACATTCTCCCTCTGGCATTGGTGTTATAGAAAATATAGTCTTCACTTCTGCCAGTTCTAATTATGTCTTTCATCATCAGTTTATTCCTCTCTTTTTTCTAAAGTTCTTCTAAGTTTTTTTCTACTATTTGTTAGGCGATTGAGATAATTTTATTTCCTTAAAAGAAGCAACATATTGTTACATTATATAACTTTTGCCCACAAATGTCCGATAATAATTATTGATATAGTTGGGCAATTATTTCATATCATTTTTTTATTTTATACAGTTTATTATTCCTGTTTGCCATCATTCACACTCTTAGGTTAAGTATGCTTAAATCATCAATATCTATACAACACCTTTTCTGGGGCCTATAATTAGTTCATCAGAAATTAAAATCTAGGAAAATGTTCCTTAGGTCGATGGAAGATTTAGAAGAATTTAAACGCAAAGAGGATCTATGGAAAGCTATAAAGAACCATCAATGGATGCAACCATGGGAGTACTAGGCACATGGATCTGGCAAAACTGGGAAGTATAGAAATCATTGAACAGATTGTACTTGAGTAGAGCAAGACCCAAAGATACTCTGAACAAATGGGGCTATCCAAAGGATTCTACCCTTTGCGATTGTGGTAACATGCAGACATATAGTATACATATGTATACTTGTTCCTTTGTGTCCTGATCACTGCACCCTTGAAGACCTTATGGAAGCACAATGGAACACAACCAATGTTTCTAATTTCAGAGCAAGATCTGTTTAACTTATACATATTTTAATCGTGCATTTTATATTTTAAAATGTATGTCCTATAGTATGCCTTAGTTTAATTGTGATGCTTCCAACACAAATAAACAAACATTGTTAAGTACTGCAACCATTAGAATGATTATGGCAATACCCATAGAATTGCAGGGCTTTGTTTTTTTGTCATTTTAGAGTTTAGATGCCCTTTCTAAACTCATCCCTTTCTGCATCCTACCTACATTTTGTACCATAGTTTTACAGTCACACTGTTAACTGTTTGACTACTTGGAGATTTGAGTGATTTTGTATTCTGTATTAATAGCCATTCGTACATGTGCTCAGTCATATATATGTGTGTGTGTGTATGTGTATATCTTCAAATATTCATATAACTATATTCATTATCCTAATTATATTTATAATTATAATAGTATTGCTATTATCTTTTAATATTTATGCTAGCACATCAAAATTTAGCTGCAGCTATATTATATACATTAAATTATTGGCACCTTGTACCAATACAAGATACCTTGTACCAATAATAGTTTGATTACAGTTGCAATTGTTTTAGTTAATGATTAGAATAACTGTGATGATGATAAAAACCAGAATTATTGGCAATTTGTGTTATACCAGGTTGCCTAAGGTCATTCTGAGGAAGAAACTTTGTATAATGCCAGCAGCAATGAATTTAACCTTCTGTAACACTTTTGTGATAAAGAAATATGTTAAAGAAATGATGTTGGCTGCTGTAGAGTATAAAATTGAGTAATAGTTCCCTTTCCAGAAATGACGGAGAGAAAACTTACTATCCCATAAACATTCGATCATGTTTACTACTAGTAGGGCAATATTCTGATCCAGCAGTATTTTAATGCATTTTAAAAAACATATTAAGCTTTAGGATACAATATTCATCCCCTAATTTACATACCTGTTACACAATATTGTCTTAGAAGCTTTTTTAAATGCAAATTACTCTGATTTTGTTCTTTGTGATGCAGCAGTAGTAGTATCTGATGCTGTATGTGTTTATTATTGCCTGTGTCTAACTTCCAGTTAAAGTGAAGTTATTATTTTCAGGCTGGTTGTATTATGGTTCATTACACAACCAGATGTTTAGACTGGATTTGGCATTTTTATCTACCTGTTAAGTCTTTCTCAAGGACTCAGGATAGGGATTATTATATATACACAAAAATGTGAAACCACAGCTGCCAATTCTTTAACAGGTGTTGGCTGTCATAAGCATCAAGTTCTTTGATGTGGGATGCCTTAATGTTTTGGAGGAATATATGTGCAGATCAAGGCAGAATGGCTTTTTTGTAATTGACAGATAGATGCCTTATAAATCTGCAGAATATGCCATTCAAGAATTTTTGGCATAGCACCCATTGGGCCAATAACATTTGGGACCACCACAGCCAGTTGATGTCATAATTTTTCCATTTCAGTTTTTGCATTTTGATACTTTGTGATCATCTCCAATTCTTTGTCTTTTATTCTACTATTTCCTGGTTTTGCCACCATAATTGTCCACACTTTCTCTTTTTCAACCCTGTTATATCTGGCTTGTTATGAGCCAAGATCTGATCAATTTCTATTTGGGAATCCCACAATATTTTAACCTGCTCATTCACAATTTCTTTTTTTAAATCTGTGTTCTGACCATTTTTTATGACTGGCATATGATAATCTTTACAAGTGATTCAGTGAATCATTTTAGTGATTATATCCTGAACATGAATTTTGTGACAATAATAATTCACATCTGTATATCCTAGGTGCTTGGGAAGAACTTGATAGGTAGACAAAAATGCCAAATCCACTCTGAACATCTGGCTGTGTGATGACAAATAAGTGAACTTGAACAAGATGAAATTTTATGACATCTCTAGATTCATTAAACAAGAGGTTGCTCTAGTTCAATATATGTGCTATTGATGGAGAAAGAAAACATCTGGTGCTTTTCCACTTCTAAATTCATCATTCTATGCAGCAACTTAGAAATGCAATGAAACAAAATGAAAAAGTGTCACAATTCCAGTCATGATGCAACTAACCATTAAGTGTCACATTCTGTGTAATTGGGACATTAGCTAATGAACAACAAAGATGGCATTTAAAAACAAAATTGAGAGCTTGGGGAATAAAAAATGCCACATCAAATGATTCAAAGTAGTCTGCACCATGTAAAGTTATAACCGTCCTCTTTCTTGGGGGGGGGGAGAGGGGGGGGGAAGTGCCTCATTTACAAGAAAGCTAAAAGGAAGCAAACATATTTGCTATAATTGAAGAAATGTTAAAACAGATTTGAGATTTGCAATTTGTTTAAGATGTTTGGTCAGAAGTGAATGTGTGATGAATAATGTGAATTGAATGAAAAAGTTGAATGACCAGTACAAAAAAAAAATGCATTGAACTACTCTGGTCAAACAGCAGAATGAAAAAAAAACTAGATGGGGTGGGGTGGGGAGTATAATAAGGAAGAGAGGTTGGGTTGGGAGGAAGAGAAAGGCTTAACATGTATTTGGGATGAAAAAGAAGAGATTCTACAAAAAGGTTGGGATAGTACACTGCCTATGTCCCAAAGGCGCTTTTTCAAAAAGCAATAGGACTTTCTTTGCTTTTCCTTGAAGACATTTTGCTTCTCATCCAAAAAGTTCAGAACTGAACCTTCTTCAGAACTGGAGAATGATCTTGGGTGAGAAGTGAAACATCTTCAAGGAAAAACAAAATAAATCCAATTGCCTTTTGAAAAAGTACCTTTGGAACCATTATGGTTGTAGGTTGGAGAAAAAGATCCAGTATAGCCATACCCTAGAATACCCCAGACTATACTATGTTAGAAGATTATAACTTTAATCTGACAAAATTCTATCTAATAGGTGTAAGCACATAAAGAATTGGACTCAAATAGATCTCACCATGTTTTCCTGGGCTTAGACCTGATAGTTTATTCTATAATCAAATCCATTGTCCACTTTCTAGAATTCTGGGGTATATGAGTATCTACTCCATCTTCAAATTAAATATGATGCATTTCTGTTTTGGTTAAACATTTTTATTTCTCTATGAACATAAAGTCTACCATTATTTTGTCCACCACTGACTGCTTCAGGGTAAAAAAATAAAGAGTATTACATACTGATAAAAGGAATAAAAGAGCAATTGCAACAGTTCAAAAATTGTGTCCATCATAAATGCATATATTAAGAAGTGCAGAGAACTGGGTTTATTTGTTTAGCAATAGTTATAACTTGCCCTGCTCCCAACAGGCTCTGTGCATGATGCCATAACATCAAAAGCAAAAGTAAAAACTGAATATAAGTAATAAAATAATATAATTTAAGATAAGTAGCTGCCATAACCATTTTTTAACCTAAACTAAGAGCTGAACCCTCAATGGAACAAAACTGTTTTGGCTTATTTACAAAATATAAGAAGGATCAGGAGAACTATGCTTCCAGAGGGCTGGTATTCCATAAAATGGAATATAAAAAAGAGCATATCATCCAATCCTATACTGGAGAAATATTCTCAAGGTCTTAAGGAAAGAGCAAGTAAAAATATAGATATTCAGTAAAGGACTCAAATCATTTCCCAAAGTGATACATAAATAGTTCAAAACAAATTCACATTAAAATAAGTAATGGAATTTACTTAAATTTCAGTTTGAGAAGACTTGAAATAAACAAATTCAGTCATTCCTATTCTCCCACATCATGCCTGCTCATGCTTTATGTTGATAAACATGCTCCATTCATATTATTTTTCCTTAAATGCAGAACAATCAGTAATTTTCAGAGATTGGATCATGCTAACTGCAGAGAAGCCATTCCCAATATAACTAGGGTGGTTTGAAACAAGTTCTTACAAAACTGAACTGGTAAAAACATCCCTGGATTGAAAAATGTAGATTTGTGGAGGAGGGGGTGGACTCTAGACTATAAAGCTCGGATGATTCCCCTTAGATAAAAATCTAACCAAATTAGATGCCAGGGAAAACAAGCCTTGCTATTTCTTTCCATTATAATGTAGTCCCAGATTAACAATTGGACTAAGGGATTGCTATTTATTCAGTAGGCTAGACTTTGAAATCATCATTACCATCAACTAAATCTTGTAGAAATTATAAAAATTCTGCAAAGCTAGCATATTTCCTGGAATTTATATGCCTTAATTCCATTTCCTCCCCCATTAGAGGAAATTTAACTACACAATCACATTCAACATTATTTGCAAATGCATTTTACAGTATCTTCTATATATAAAGTAATGTAATCAATTTCACTGAATCATTAGCTATTCTCATTTTCAGCAAAGGCAAACTTGCTTCACTCATTGAACTGGGCCATGATTAACTCCATTTATTGAACAAATCACAATGTATACAATGCATAAACCTAGTCAAAAAGGTATTTGAGTGGATACTTTATTTATGTATAACCAGAACTTGCTTGAGCTTGTAAAAAGGGGGAAAAGATTAACTGCAGCCAGTCATAAGAGATAAAACAAATAACCTGTTATTATCATCTGTAATGTTTGTAATATTTAAATAACCAAGATGGGAATATTCTTCTACCACCCCAAACTTTGTTTCATCTGGCTTATGATGATCCTGAATAAAATATATTAAATGTACATCTCATGAAGATAATCATGATTTCTAGGCCAATCCTAGATTCAGAAATAATGCATTCCTATTTAATTCTCCCATGGAAAATTCAAATGGCTCCCTCCCACACTGAGGTGCTGCCCTAGTCTCAGGAGGATAGTTTGGCATTTTTATTACAGTACAATTGGCAGGCCTACCCAAATTTTATGGTTGTCCTATGGGAAATAGGTCCTGCTCTGCAAGAAAAACTACCATGTTCTATTTGCTTACACATAAGACCCTTGCTGAATCATAAAACCAAGGATCCAAAGGGAATTGGCATGTTTAGAGTTTTGTCTTACCCACCCAACAATAAATTATGATAATTGAGTATTAAATTGTTAGAAAATGATTTGGCAGCTCAAATATTGAGCAAGCAATAATGTTGTCATCTTGGCAAAGTGTGTAAATATCAGTGCAGATGGATGCTGGTTTATCTCTGTCCTTCCTTCATATTTTCCCCTCTAGAGATAATGAGAGAGAGAGAGAGAGAGACCACTTTTATCTCTACAGTACAGCTCTGTTGCTGGCAGGAGGGTTTCAGTCTAAAAGCTTTGGTACTTTAGAGAGGGCAGAGGGCAGATTTCACCCTCACATCCCAAAGCACATTTGCACAGTTTTAGCTCAGCAACTGGAAAACTACTGTTCAGTCATACAGAGGGATTGCAACATCATAAGTCTTCGTGGGCAACATAAACAATATGGGACTAAACTCTCATTAACAAGAACATTGCACTTGTACATCGTATGTGGTTTATTGAACATCTAGAATTTCTTTGAAGTCTCATTCTTTGTACAAGGGTCCACAAAGTGTCTGTTTAACCCCAAAATAAGGCATTTCTTCAGAAAGCATCTCTTTGTCATTATATTTAAACAAAAGCAATGATTAGAAATGCATCTAGTGCAAGTATGGCTTAAGGACTATACAGATCTTATTTGGATGCGGCTTAGATACTGCTTTTATTAATATCCATGTTGATCAGACTGAGAAGTGAACAAAGCTTTCTTTCAATCAGTTGAGACTGATTCAGAAAACTAACATATTTAAAGGTTGTTTTGTGTCAACACTTCCCAGCATAAGAAAAAGAAATGAAGAAAAGGAGCAGTAAATTCAGGATGGTTGTCAGGAAAAAAAAAAAAAAAACAATTCTGCTTTCTTAAAATGATGTGAAAGAAAGCTAGGTTAAAACCTTGTAATCAACCACCCTAATATGGCATGATACCAGAAGAACTGAATCATGCACCTTTAGCTATCTAATATCTCCAAGTACTCTTATGAATCTAATTATAATCGAAATGACTTCCCATTTATGGATCCTGTCTCTCTTTACAGAAGTAAAAACCCACAGAGGACCAAAGTTACTTCACAGCTAATCCATAGACGATGCTGCATATGTTAGTGCAGCAAAGTATGTAGTATATATGATACTTGACTCTATTATTAGTTGATATGGATGTTTAAAGAGAAAAAAAAAGATGAACAGTGTACATATATAAGGCTAAGACTTCATCCTGATGAGAAGATTTAAAGCAGCTGCATTAAAGCAACTCCTTGTTGATCCCCTTTCTACAAATGCTTTGGAGCAAGGGTGTCAAACTGTCATCATGGCGGCATCACGTGATGTATTGGGACTTTTTCCTTAACTAAACCAGGCATGGGTATGGCCAGTGCATGATCCATCTGGCCCATGGGCCAGGAGTTTGACAGCTCTGCTCTGGAGCCTGACATTGTGTAGGATCTTACTGTGGTGTCCGAAAGATGATGGAAATCCCCAGCTGACCAAGAGGTTAATCAAACATCATCTTTTTTTCAAGCAGTCATAAAATTCTTATTCCAATATTGTTCCTTTTTGAATCTGTGTGTTTTAAAATGAGACAGTCAGTCACAGGAAGATGATTTGGATATTCTATTATGAATTATACAGTTTATTTAAATGATTTCAAAGAGATGGCATTTTCACAGAGCTTCTCAAGGACAATTTCATAAAATGTTTCCATTCTGTGGAATGAGAGAATATATACATTCTCTGTTTGGAGATACCTTTAATTAAAAAATACCTCTGTTGATAATTTATCTTCAGAAGCCAAAACAAAGCTGCAAAAGCATGCCACAAACTATATCCCCACAAACATCATTCTGAAGAATGTGATCATCTCTCGGACTGATTTATTATAACAGCTTCAGTGATGCCATTCTCCTACTTTCACATTGCAAGCTACTTTAAGGACTGCTTTGTGGTTCTATTTAAGTTGCCTATTTCATGCATGCAGTAACTCAAGTAATCCATAACACTAAGCTGTCATGTGCCTAGTTGAGGTTTATAGAATAAACCAGAATTTGTTGTGTTCACATATGCAACTAAACCATTAAAAACATTCATACACATGGCAATTAACTCAGTGTATGATTCTTGACAGCTGATCTATTCCTGAAGCAATGTTTTTTTTTTGAGAAAAATAAAGAAAGAACTTCATTTCACTCTTTAATAGTACAAAGGGAATGTAGGTGTTGTGGTTCAAAAAACTCTGGAAGGCATCTGATTACTTGAGCTTTCATCAGAACCAGACAAACGATCAACCCATCCACCAGAACACCAGGAGCTTCCTGTATGCAGACGACCTGTGCATAGCCTCTCAGTCCCAGTCATTTCTGGATCTTGAAAGAACGCTAAGTGAAGCACTAGAGGGCCTGACCAGCTACTATGCTGTAAACCATCTTCAGGCAAATCCAGATAAAACTCAAGTCAGTGCTTTCCATCTCAAGGGTCGCGATGCAAACCGCAAACTGAAGGTCCACTGGTATGGCAAGAGACTAGAATACATAGACAAACCAGTGTATCTAGGAGTCACTCTAGACCGCACTCTCAGTTTCAAGGACCACGTCAGCAAGACAAAGGCAAAGGTGGGAGCCAGGAATAACATCTTGAGAAAGCTGGTAAACTCCAAGTGGGGAACAGACCCAGGAACCATCCGCAGCACTGCCCTTGCCCTGTGTTACTCCACAGCCGAATATGCATGCCCTGTCTGGGGACGTTCCTCACATGCCAAGAAGCTGGACCCTGTTCTAAATACAGCTTGTAGGACCATCTCTGGTTGTCTCAAGCCTACCCGAATTGATGACCTCTACCTGCTGTGTGGAATTGCCCCTCCTACAGTCAGAAGAGATGTATCTTCAAGAGTGGAACGCACAAAACAGGAAGATGACAGTCGCCATCCACTTTTCCAGCATGTTCCTCCACCAAAAAGGCTAAAATCCAGGAAGAGTTTTCTACACTCAGTACAACCCCTGGATGGCAATCCCCAGAGCTGCAGGATAGAAGCCTGGTCAAAACATCTACAGGAGAAACCCCATAACCTCTTTTTTGAGCCAAAGGAATCCCTCCCAACAGGTGCCAGTGAGCCATGGCAAAATTGGCGCTGCCTGAATCGCCTTAGAACTGGAGTTGGGAAGTGCAAAGCCCTGATGCAGAAATGGGGATACAACCATGATGGATCCACAGAATGCGACTGCGGGGAGGCTCCCCAGACAATGGAACACCTATTAAACTGCACCCTGCTACCACAACCCTGTACATCACATGATCTCCACGATTACACCCCATGTGCCAGAGCCTGTGTTCTACAGTGGCTGGGAAAAGTGTAGCGATACGAGAGAAGAAGATCAGAACCAGAGGTGATATTCAGCAGATTCTGACTAGTTCTGGAGAACCGGTAGTGGAAATTTTGAGTAGTTCAGAGAACCAGCAAATACCACTTCTGACTGGTTCCGGCCCCATCTATTCTATGCCTCCCTGATCGTCTGGGTCTTATTTTGTTGCTCTGCACAGGAGAATGGAGCTGGAAAGCAGGTTAGTGGGGTGGGGAAGGAATGGGATTTTACAGTATCCTTCCCCTGCCATGCCCACCATTCTATGCTATGCCCACCAGCCATGCCCACAGAACCAGTAGTAAAAAATTTTGAATCCTACCACTGATCACAACCATTATTTACAGCTCAGTTAATAGTGCCTTGTACCTTTATTTGGTTTTAAAAGTGCACTAACATGAACTGGACCCCACTTTAAAAGATATAGTATCAGCAACATATAATTTTTCTAAAGTTTAGTGCCTACTTTTCTGGGTATTCTGCTACAGAATTTGTGGAGCTGTGTAGATATTTGTATAAACAAAAGCAACCATCTGGTCATAGCTGATGAAGTATCTGTTCTTTCTATTGTGACAGGTGAAATCACATCTATTTTTGTTAATATTTTTTTCTATCTTTCTCAACTTCATTTGAAAAAAAATGTTCCAGACTCTGGCAGGAAAATAGATGGCTTTTAATCTTTTCATTGCCGCAGCTATAAAGGAAGTTAAGAAGCCTGCAAAGTGAACAAACTGAATCCATCTGGCAGGTTTATTCACTCATAAGGAATTCCTTACATTATTTAGTACAAATATGTACCACACATAAAGGTTTCTACAATTCAAGCCTCTTGCATTTATATTTGATAGTTGAAGCAAGAAAGGCGATTGGCTTCTCTTAATCATCATTACAAAGAACTCACATGAGATAACTGGTTTGTTATAAGCCAATTAAGTTTCTTTATGCTAGTTTATTATGTCTTAACATATTTGGTTCAGGAAACCAAATGTATTATAATTAAAATATTCAGTGCTTCAAAACTGCTTATTCTGTATACAGTACAGTCAGGATTCAATGGAAAAATCCTAGATATTCATATGGTGCTATAATGTGTTAACCATGTTAGTTTGGTTACAATCACACTACATGCCAGACTACTAATAAGAACCAAACAACAGAAACATAGGCTGATTTCAACCATCTCTTAAGAATTTAAATAGTTAGAGCACACTGTGTGATAAGAACCAGGTCCTCATTATGTCATATCAAGACCACTGCAGATAATGCAAAAAAAAAAAAAGTGTTGCTGCAAAAAAAATAAACAGTACACTTTGTTGGTGGCTGAAGGACAAAGTTTTGTTTGGATATGATCAGAGGTGGTATTCAGCAGGTCTGACCACTTTTGAAGAACTGGTAGCGGAAATTCTGAGTAGTTCAAAGAATTGACAAACACCACCTCTGAGTCCCAGCTGATCAGCTGGATCTTCTTTTGTTGCCCTGCACAGGAAAACAGAGCTGGAAAGGAAGTTAGTGGGGTGGAGAGGGAATGGGGATTTTGTAGTAACTGTGATGACCCAGAGTGTAATACAAATGTAACAAAATCCAAAATGCAAATAAATGTCCTTTAATATCTCCAACTTAGCCCCACTGTTCAATAATACTCAGTTGGGGATAAAACATACTCAAAAATAGTCTTCAAAAGAAAGCAAAACAGTCTGAACTTAATGAGCAGATAGAGGTGAAATAAAAAGCCAAACAAACTACAGTGATGAAATTTCCACAACGGAACAGGAGAAGTATTTACCAAATTCAAGGAGATAACAAGGCACAGTCTGTTGGAAGGACGCCAACCAAGATAACATCAGACAAAAATAAAATATTCTTTGTTTTCAGCATTTGCCAGTACACAGGTCCAAACTCTTATGCAGTTGTCACACCTACGACCCTTGAAGAGGATCAAGGTCCTCTCCTCCCAAGTAAACCACATCTCTCCCTTATCCTCTCCTCCCTGCATGCCCTAGGAAGGATAGGGGGTGGGCCTGGGTCCTCCTCTGACTGCTCAGATGGCTTCTGCCCTTCCCCAGCCTCCTCCACAACCTCCGGAGCCACGCTTCTGTTCCTTCTCGCCCTCATAGTCAGTCTCCACTGGGACATGATAGTAACCTTCCCCAGGACTGGGGTGAGGATGGAGATTTTATAGTATCCTTCCCCTGCCATGCCCACCAAGCCATACCACACCCACCAAACCAAGCCCACAGAACCGGTAGTAAAAATATTTGAATCCCACCACTGGGGATCACTCTATGAGTCAATGAAAAGGATATGAACAAAAAGGAATGGGGAGAGATTGTAAGATACCAGTATATTCAGTATATATGAACAGGGATAGATCAGGCATAAACTTCTGGGAAATGTCTGACTCTTTTTTCCTGCAACAGTAAATTTTTAACAGAAAGCCCTTATAACATAACACAAATGCTGTAAACATTGCTACTCTGTGTTCCAGAGTATTCAGTGATAACATCTCATTTGAATGTAGAGCAACCCTTGGTGACTTTACGGAACTACAAATCCAAAAATTTTCTGAAGTAGTTTGCCATTGCTTTTTTCTGAGATACTTTTTGAGCTTCCAGTTTAGCTTATATCTAGAATTTTTTTTGATTCAACCCAACTTTGACTTCAAAGTCCAAACAAGGTCAACTCTCACTTACAGTTCATTTTTTTCACCTAGGCATCTTTTTTTTCATATGCCAGTCCTGTTCATATATTTAAGAAAGGATGAGATGAGATACTATGTTCTGGTAAATGAGTGCAGAGAACAGGGGAAACCCATCTTTTGTTTTGCCATTCCTTTGATCATGTGATCTGGATCGATCACAGCATTATAGTAGGTAATCAAGAGAAATGTTCAAGTAGAACATTCAGTACAATGTTCCCTTTAATGTTAATGTATGCTCACCTACCCCATTCCTTTATTCTACATGAAAGTGAGAGATGAGGAATTTAGCATTCAATTAAATCAATAATTAAAAATACATGCTTGGCTTTCCTCTGTAATATATCATGGGGCAGAGTGTTCACAACCTGATACTCTGCAGGACCATAATCAGGGGTGGGATTCAAATTTTTTAACAACCAGTTCTGTGGGTGTGGCTTAGTTGGTGGGTATGGCTCGGTGGTCATGTGACTGGCTGGGCGTGGCCAACTCAACATCACTCACATTGAGGCATGCATCTCCTCACCTGGCCTCTCATGACTGTGGGGATGCTGCAACAGTCGTAAGTGTGAAAAATAGTCATAAGTCACTTTTTTCAGTGCCATTGTAACTTTGAATGATCACTCCACACAAGCAAAGTACCAGCAAAGGAGGGGGAAAAAACTCCAGAGAAGTTCCTGAAACAGGAAATCTAGTCCTGCCAAGAATGTAATAAGGGTTAATGGAGAGGCAGTTTCTGTAAGCAACACCAGAATGTTTCCTTCCTGCCTTCTTTACAGGATTAGGCCAGTAATTTCTTCTAACAACTGATTCTCTGAACTGCTTAGAATGTTAACAACTGGTTCTAGTGAATAGGTGCAAACTGGTAGAATACCACCCCTGACCATAATGAATATCTTGTCTTTGAACAGTTTCTATATATCAATGACAATGTGTCCACAATTGGAGAAATGCCACTTCAGCAACAACACAGAGACTGCTACCTTTTGCTTAAAAGTTAGGTCCCATTGGCCGAGTTATCGCAAAATGTATGCAGAAAGGACACAGCGGACGAGCAAAATTTTGGGGGTGGCTCCATCCATTTTCATCTGCTCCAAAAAGTGGTGAAAATTTGCATAAACAGAACGGAAAAGAACAGACCTGGGTAGTATGTAGCGGGGATGTTAAATGGATGTTCATTGGAAGCCTAGCGGATGAAAGCGGATGGAAGTGGATGATACCTCCGAAGGGGTTCCGGGGGAGAATTTTGAAGTGGATGCATAGCGAGAGGGGCAGATGCATAGCGGATGAAGCAGATGCATCACGTACGCCTATAGGAAACAAAGGGGATGCGGGTGTATATCGGATGCAAAGCATTCACTGCACATGCGGGGGTATGAATTGCATCTGCTCCGCAGATATAAAAGAATGCAGCACGCAGTATAGTCTATTCTGACTCAGAATAGTCTCAGAGACTGAATTGTTTACTTGTTTAATAAAGTTTATCTTTGCTTAAGACACTTAATAAAGTTTACTTGGTTCATTTTGTTTACTTAATAAAGTGTTGGTAAAAACTTTGAAAAAATGGTTAAGCCTTTGCATGCTTGTAGGATAGATAAGGATAGTTGTGGGATAGATAAACCTCCAGTGCAACCATAGTGGGACTGTATGGTCCATCATCCCTGCTGCCACACATATGGATCTTTATTATCAATAACAATTTATTCATTGATCAACACAGTTTAAAATAAACAAAGCTCTTTATTAACGCCCTATTCATTGTAGGACCACTCAACATACATGGCACAATCTCATCAGTGTTATGCAACAGCCTCAAGGAAGCATCCATTAATCATCTATCATCCTGTCTTGCCATTCCACTGCTCCAGCTGGGGAATTGCACCAGTGTCTCAGTAAGTTGTGCTGCTTCTTCCCTTCACATGAAGCTCTGTTGGAGCCTCGTACATCCACAGTGTCTACGTCCTTGCCTCCATTCACCAGGCTCCATGTCCCCATTACCTTGTTGATGGTCGACAAGTCTGTTCTGCAACACTGGGTAGCAGGTGCGCATGAGATTGTGCAGGATGCAGCAAGCTTCCACGATGCTCCTCACAGTCTCTGGGTCATGCTGCATGGTGATGAGAAGTATCTGGAACCTGTTGGCCAGGATGCCAACGGTGTTCTCCACCACCTGTCTTGCCCTGGACAGCCTGTAGTTGAAGATCCTCTCTTCACGAGTGAGGTATCTTGAATTGTATGGCTTCATGATGTAGGTTCTGAGGGAGAATGCGTTATTACCAATGATGAAGTAGGACACATCTTGTGTGTCATTGGGTAGGGGAGGGGGTCTGGATCTGGGAAACCCATGATGAGGTTGCGTTCCAGCCCATCCTTGAAGTCACTTGCATTGTATACCTGGCCATCTGAAGCTGACCCGTTGCCTGAAGCATCGATGTAGATGAACTTGTAGTCAGCATCAACCATGGCAAAGAGGATGATACTGAAGAAGCCCTTCTAGTTGTAATAAGTGGACCCTGAGTTGGCTGGAGCTTTGCAGGCCATGTGCTTCCCATATATGGCTCCAACGGTGTGGGGAAAGTTCCACCTCTGATACTACTCTTCTGCAAGTTTTCTCCAGCCTTGTTCAGTGGTAGGGCACCTGAGGAGCTCCTCCACATATTCTTCAATGATGGCCTGCACCACTTCTCTGACCACTTTGCTGATGGTGTTGTGTGGCACCCTCCAGGCATACTGCATTTTTCTGTATGTGGTTCCAGAAGCCAGGTGCCACAGAGTCAGTGCCACCTTTAGTCCAAGGTCCAGGTTGGCACAGAAGTTGGTGCTCGGCTTGGTCAACCTGGGTCTCAGATGCTGTACAAGTTCGTCAAACATGGCTGGTGGCATCCTAATGAAGTGATGGAATGCAGAGGGTCTTCATTCCTCAGCACCACCATCAATTGATCATACAGTCCAAACTCCATTCTTCTCACGATCCATCCTCGGACCCACACAGCTCTTGGAGGTCTCCTTCCTCTCCTTCTGTGTAAAACTTGATACAGTCTGAACAGGTTTTGGTTCTGGTGATGAATGAGCGCAACTGTCATATGGACTGTTTCATCATCCATGGTGGAGAACAATTGGTGATGTTGAAGACCAATACCAAGGGTGAAGAGGTCTGTACACCACAGCTGCTAGACTCATACTGAGATCCAGATGATTTTCTCCCCCTTTTTATAGAAAATATCGGTTGTCCGCTAGGTGTCCTTCTACATACTCTAGACATACTGCAGACATCCTAAATATACGAGATACATCCCAGATACAAACATTTTGTCCATTTTAATACTTTATATACAAGATGCATATGCTTACATCTTTTCTATTTCTGTGCTACTAACACTGTATAGATGTTCCATGTACCTTTTGTCTCCTCCCTCTTTCTGTTTTCAGCTGCAGCGGATATGAGTTGAGGGGATGGCCAGAGGATGCAGAGAGGATACAGTGGATGTTTAACGGATGATAAATGGACATAGAACGTTTGTTGCCCATATGTCATGGATGTACATCGTACGTGGCGGAAAGTTCATCCGTTCACAAAGTTTTGTGCAGCTCAAAACTTCTTGTGCAGATGAAATCACAGTGGATGGATGCTCAACGGATAGAGCGGATGAAACACGTATGCAGTGAGTACACAATGGATGCATTGCGTTTTCCAACGGATGGCAAGCTTTTTTTAACGTTTTACATCCTCTTTGCATCCGTAAGTGCAGTGGGACTGGGCCTTAAGGAAGCAGTTTGTGATCTTACTGGGTTCCAGCAGCAAGCTGAAATGACTTGGTAAACAAACCCCAATGCGGAGCTGGCAGTGCTGGAAATTTTGAAAGCAAATCAAGGCTTAGCACTATGGAAATTGCAAAAAAAAAAGGGAGGGGAGTGGGGGAAGCAACAATGAGAAAATACTAGTAATATGTTCTCTTTCATTTCTGAGAAAAGGAGAAAGTGAAATTTATTTCGGCAAAGACTTGAGTAGTTGGGATAAAAAACTAATTATGATGAACAAAGATTGCTGATTGCCTGACTGTAATCTATACTCAGTTATTGCCAGAAATGGTAAATGCTAAATGGCTGTCAGTCCTCAGTGGGGTCTAGACTTGGGAGCATCCCAATATACCCATAATCCTGCAAATATTTAAATTGATCTGAAAAAATAGTAAAAACAAAACAGATTAATCTAGGGTGCATTTTACAACAGATAGAATTTTTTGAACAATGGGGGTAGATTGTGCAAGAATTTCAGGTATATGGCACCCTTTTCCACCAGGTTTCTAAAGGCCCCCTTTAGATACACAGATTAAATAGGCAATGCAGGTTAAACCAGTTTGTGCCAGGTTTTAGGAAGCTATTATTTATTATGAAATCCTATCTATCATCTTAGTTGAAGGCAGATCCATCTGCTCTCAAATATGAATAAATGATGATGATTACTGTAATTATACTGATCTAGTATTCCCTCCCACCACCTCAGTACTGCTGTGCATTAGACACATTGTTATACAAGATCTACCCTGCAAGGCAAAGTTGAAGGAAAAGCTGAAGCTTGCAGAGGGTATGGGGAAGGCTTGGAGCTTATATAATTTAGTTTTTGGAATCACTGATATAAACAAGCTTCTAATTTAGTGCTATTCATGCAGGAAAATTTAAATCTAGTTAAGGAAATTCAGCAACTGATGTTGATGATCACCCCAGAGAAATATTTACAGACTAATGAGTAGACTAGATGCTCTCAGACATTAGGCTAAACCTCAGAATATAAAGCATTTTTTATAGTGAAGGAGAACTGGATGCTTTACAGCATCCCTCTGTAGTTCCTATTTTAAATGCTTTTCCAGAGGTAATCTTAGCCCAAAGTTAGCACACTCTGGAGCAGAAGCAGCTCAACCTGAAGATATCCTTAAATTTGCCTTTGATTAACTTGAATCCTTCAAAGTACTACATTTTAGCTCTGATGTAAAAACAATTACAAAGGCTGGAAAGGAGACAGGATTTAGAGCCCAAAACTTACAGACACTCTCCTTTCTGGCTTTGCTTCTCCCCTTCTAATGGGAGATCATTGAGAATTTATCACAATACAATTTTTTTTTACAGAAACAGGAAAGAACAAATTTGAGGTTTTAAAACACTGAATGTTTTGAAAGAAAATGAAATGAATAGGTAAGAAGATAATTAAAATATCTTTCTGCCAAGCAAAGCATAATAATATGCCACCAATCAAGTTAAAACATTCTTAACTTGAGTTGTTCCTAGTACTTCTGTCAAATACTCCTTTCTAGCCCAGGTCTTGGAAAAATGAAAATAAGAGTTCTTTCAATTTTCTTTTTCCAATTTCACAATATCAGACTCCACCAATTTCATGTCAACCCTGAAACATTAAGGATAATAAGGGAGAATATCTGTAGTTCAGGGTTGACACAAGGGGTCCTTGGAGCTCTCTGAGCTTCCTTGTTTTCTTGCAAATATTTCATTACCCAAGCTAGGTAACATCAAACAGCACTCTTTACGAGCACTCATTATGTTACTTAGTTTGGATAATGAAACATCCGCAAGAAAACAAGGAAGCTCAGAGGACCCTTTGCATTAAGGATAGCTGTATAATGTGTGGGAAGATGTTTAAGTGATAAATCCTCTTATTAAGCCAATGAATCCAAGCCACTTAGAAATGCAAAGAAAATGAGGGACAGCAACAATCTCACAAGGAATTCCCATCAACGTAGTTACTTATTAACTGCTTGAATAAGTGCAAGCCAAGTCTTTTGCAGGCCACTCATTGTAGTCACTGCTCTTTTTAGACAATGTTAAATTTCTTTCAAAGCATATAATCAGTACCCTTAGCAGCAATAAAGAAAATACTACATTTTTGGGAGGGGGGAAGAGTAATATATCAATGAAAATGATATTTTTCTGCACTGGGAAATAGAGCCTCCTTTTGCCAGTGTTGCCAAATTTGTATTACTCATTGTGATTACCTATTCTTCATAACCATCCCCTAGTTATTTCCACCCACTGATTGTCTAATTCTGGAGTGTAGGTGTTGCCTTTTCTCCTCCCACATTAACATTTATGTTATTTTACTCCAACTGATTTAACAAGCACCTGGATTCTCCAGAGGCAAACACCTGTGCAATGTTTGTTGGGCTCCAAGAATAAGATTGCAAAGAGGATTGTTCACAATTGCCAAAACAAACAAAAGGGAAAATCTATTTGGAAGCTGATTCTTGGTGTACTTTCAATATATAATCTTGTCATAGCCAGCGACCAGTCATATATGAAAAAAGGCATCAAATAACTTTACAACATACACACTCATTAATTATAAAGTTATACCATTCTAAAATTAAGACATTTTCTTGCATAAAGCAATAGCAGCTGCAAAAATTGTTGTGACTGTTCTGAAGATGTTAAGATTTCAGTCCAATCATATAAAAGAAAAAGCAAGCAGAGCTGTGAGGTTATGCTACACGTTGCTATAGAAAAAAACAACAACAAAGGAACACATGGATTAGAGTGTCAGGTTATACTGACAGTGTAATTTAATTTTAAATTCTTATCTCAGACAAATTTAAATTATATATAACATGTAAATATAAGAGCAATGAACAGATAGATATATTTAAGATATGTAAGAATGCATGTATTATCCAGAAATATAATTTGGAAATCAGGAAGCTGTAATGAAATTGTTGTTCTCTGATAATATTATGAATCTAAATCTGTCTCCATTTAATGTGTGAAATTATCAGTTTTTCTTTCTCCCCAGCTCAGGCAGGGTCTTTGGTAAGGAAAATCCAAATGGTCTCTGCAGGTTTGCAACATAGCTGATCACTTGCAGTGAAATGCCACAATGGTGGGCCAAAAATTTCACATCTGCCTGGAATTTTTAGAGAACTGTCAAGTAGGAATGATTGCATAGGTTCAATTATATGCTGCATCTTTAGTGTTGAGAGCCACAAAACACTACATGAAATTTAGTGTTGACTTTCAATTTAATTTGGCATATTGTGTTCTGCTTGTTCCCTGGTCTCTCTGAAATTATGAATGAGAGCAAATGCTGCCTAAAGAAACTACCCCACTCACTATGATATATTATTAATACTATATCAATCTTTTAAAAGGAGTGTGTATAGAAAACACATGGAAAAATAACTTTCTTTGTATCTATTTAGGTTGGCATATGGTGAGGTGAGGGAGGTGACAATCTCTTGGAAAATGTGAGGGAGGAAGGCAGAGCAAGCAGTTTTAAAAATATTTAAAATATAACATTTGTAGTTTTGAAAAAGTATGTGAATGAGTCTTTGAAATAAAGCTGAGTCAAACAGTTTTGAAGCTATTTTCTGAAAAGTTTCTAATTATTTTTTTTCTCCTTCTTTAAAATTTGTCTTGGTATTCTTCAGCATTTTGGGGCTACTGATAATGTCACTGCTAAATTCCCTGTAAGAGTTCCATTGTTAAATTTTATTTTTCTTTCCCCTGGAGAGAGTGATAAAATCTTCCTCCCTATCCCTAATTTTTGCAAAGAAGATTGAGAATTTAAAGAGCCTACTTCAATGAACAAGTAGAACCTGCAATACATTTTGGGTTTAAATATTTGTTTTTAACAGGGGTGGGTTTCTACCGGTTCTGTCCACCTCTGTAGAACCAGTTCGATGTCTGCTGATGTTTTTGCCCACCTGCCCACCTGTCCTCTTACCTGATCTTTATTTCCTGATTTTTCAATTTCAGCTGCCGAACGAGGCACAGCTGCAATTAGAAAAGCAGGAAAAGAGGGCTGTTTCAAAGGCTGCTTCTCTGCACAAAGAGTGCTGGTGACGATTTACAGGGGCACAGCTCCCAGCATGCAGGGAAGCTCGTAAATCTTGAACCAGTAGTTAACCCTGTCGTATCCCATCCCTGTTTTCAAGCCTTCCTTCAAGAAACAGATACCATCCAAAGCTTTAACAGCTAACATGTTAAACTTCCCCCAACTCTTAGAAATTGGGAGAAAGTGAAATTCTAAAGCATTAAGAGAACACCAGGTAAAAACACACTTTCATAAAAGACAGATTCTTTGTTCTAGTCTAGGTGTCAATCCCCAAAATGTAAGGAAATAAAATCATCCTGATGAGCTCATCAAAAATGGACAGCAGGAACAGAAGGAATTGCAGAGAATCTTTAAGGGTCTCCCCCAAACAAACAAGCAAAAATGCTAACTAGCCTTAGTAAATTGGCAAGATATATTAGGAAATGTTTACATTTTATCATGACACAATCATGGCCTGAAAATTCTAATCTTCTTTGCTGAAGTTGCTCTCAGATCCATAGCCAATGGGAGAAACAGCTTTGAGTTATCATTAGGAGGTTATCATTTTTAAAGTAGTTTTTCTCCATTAAGTTGAAGTAAACAACAGTTTCAAAAAATGCAAAGTCTATAATGTTTTGTCATTCATTATTTGAAGGTAAGGTTAGGTGACCAACATGAATTTCAGTAATAGTGTGTTTGGGGAATTCTTGGAGGTGCAAGTTAGTCCCCTCCCTTCCAACCATTACTCTGCCTCCACTATAGCTTCTCCTCAGCTGTGAAGATCTAGCATTAACCCTTTATTTCATGAGTTCCTTTTATGTCTATCATTCTGCCATTTTTTGTTTGGGCACTTAGGAATTTTGTTCCTCATTTGCCAGTGTTGAGGTAATTCCCCACTAGGAGAATGAATGCACACAGGGAGACGTAGGAGAGTAATGTTAATAACACACACATAGCACACAGCTACACTATATAGTAAAATGTAGGTTTTACTTCCAGTAAACGGTTAAGCAAAGTCCAACAAACAGTCCAAGTCATATACAGTTATAGCAGTCAGTTTTCAAGTCCAGGATAATCCAATAACAAAGTCCAGTATCAAAAACAGTTCAGTAATAGACTCACATCAATCCAAGAATAACGACGATCAGCAACAGTCAATAAGGAAAATGCAGGAACCAAAAACAGTGAACATCCGAACATCAACCAACTAGCAACAAGCAACACTTTCTGGGAAAACAGGTTTCTGGCTCCATCTTATGGCCATTTGAGGAACCACACCCAATTACAATTTTTAGCATTCCCTTAAAGAGACAGTATTAAAATGTCTATCCTGGTTTATATATTTCCAACCCAACTGTTAGGTGACTTACACTGCTAACACCCAGTTTACCTAGTTTATTCAGTTCTGTTGTCCCACTATATGAAACAAGAAACAAGTCAGTTTCAATAATCACACTCTAGAAATCCTAGTTTATTGTAGGATTTCATTAGTCTGTCTCCATCCTTTCTGGAGCTATTTCTTCCTTGATGTCTTTCTAGATGTTTCTTTATTTCTGTTTTAATCCAGAGGATGTTAAAAAGAGATGCAGTAAGAAAATCAGACAAATCAGCTTAGAAAAAGCCAGGAAAAGTTCTGAAAACTGTTCCTCCCCATTCTGGCTGGTGAAATATTAAAAGGAGGAAGATAACAAAAGTAAAGAAGAATCAAAATCAAAATCAGAATCAAACTGGAAGGGACTTCTAGTCCATTCCAACCCTGTGCTCAATCTGGAAATCCTATACCATTTCAGACAAGTAACTACCCAGCCTCTTCTTAAAACCTCCAGTTGATGAAGCACCCACAACATCTAAAGGAAAGCTGTTACACTGGTTAATTGTCCTCACAATATCATTTGGCAGTCGCCTGGAATACATGTAACTGAGGTCAGGATTGGCAATAGGAATAGCAAACATTGTTTGTTTATCCCACCTTTATTAGTTTATAAATAGGCAGCATACATACCTAATAATCATCCCTTCTCCTATTTTCTCCATAATATATCAGCTTTGCATGGTGATGTGCCAATTCAAGGATGGGTGAATACCATGTTAGGAACAATAGTTTAGAAGAGCCCATAATCTATTTTGATTGTAAAATTATCTTTTATGAAATGATACACTTACACATGATAACAAAACCTAGGCGGTTAAAAAAAACAACCCAGTTTTTACTCCAAGGACCCTTTTAAAAGTTTTCAATCTGACATGGTACAAATTCTATTATCTAAAGCAATCCATATAAATACATGGGAGCAATCTAATCACTCCTTGCCTTTTGGTTCTGTCTTTAAGAAGCCCTATCTTCAGTTATTTGTAATCATCAAACTTAATGGAGCCAGTGACAGTCACCCTTGCCAACACAGTAAAGTAACAAAACACTCTGAACACCTTGCAGAGACATTTTAATAGAATGAGACAGTATAGACAGACAGCCGAGAAAGGTGCTATCTGAGTCAGGCTGATGAGATTGTATTTTGCAGAGATCCCAACCTTATCTTGGACAATAAACAATCAGATTTGTGAGCAAAATACGTACAGATCATTTCCCCAGGAATTTACCTCTAAGCAGTAGGGATATGTGAATAATGTCTAGAAACCTTAAAAGAAATTAAATTAAGCTTAAGTGTCTTGTTTTTTCATTTAAGGCAAAAGCAGCTAAGTTGATAGAAATTTCTATGTTAGCAAACAGTGCACAATTGTTCACCTTCAAGGTATGGTACTAGATCTTTCTGATTTGGCTAGAAGAAGCTACCACATTTTCAGAGCCTGGGATTTACAATATTGTAGTCTCCAGATTTTTTGCTGCTCCTGAATAGAGAATGGGCACCATTCAAATAATCTATTACTACATGTTTATCTGGAAATCCCACAGTCCCCAAACAGATGTTGCAATGCTTGAGGATAAAAAAAGACAAGAATCTGTGCTGAGAATTGAGGAAGCCAGAGTTCTGTATAATTTTGAAAAGAATAATATCTCAAGAGAAAGTGTTTGCAACTTTTGCAGCTCCTTATCTTAGCCCTCTTCCCCTCCTTAAAAACAGTATTAATTAGGCTTACCATTTCTCTTCTCTGCTGGAAAAAAAAAAAAGGCTTAAGCAAGAATTATGCAAGGCATAGTATTCCCTGTGATACTCTATGAAAGCAAAAACTGAATTTTGAAGAAGCAGGATAGTATTGCTGCTTTTGAACTTTAGTGTTGGACAAGACTCCTATGGATAGCCAAGAAAACAAACAAATGGATCATCAAACAAATCAACCCAGAGTTCTCACTGGAGGCACAAATGACCTCAAGTTATCCTACTTTGGGCATATGAGAAGACCCAGTTTCCTGGAAGAGGCTCTAATGCTGAGAAAGATGGAAAGAGAGACAAGGAAATGACAACTAGTAGCAGGGTGATGGACTCAGTTACTTGGTAATGAGTATATCAATGAAAGACCTAGAAAACCAGATTAGGGATAGATCATTATGGAAAAATATCTATGTTGTGTCATCAACAACTTGCTAATACATAATTAATAACTGTTTTTATATATGGTAGAAGGTTTTATGTACAGAACCAAACAGACTACTTTAATAATAAAGCACTGATTTCAACAATACCCTAAAATAGGGATGTCAAACTCGATTTCATTGAGAGCTTCATTAGGCTTGTGTTTGACCTTGGGGGGGGGGGCAGGATGGGCGTGGTCAGCTCAATGTCACTCGTGTTGGGGGTGATTGTGGTGGCCTGAGCACTTGAGGACTGCCGAGCTCCGTTTTCATCTCGGATGGCCTCCTGCAACCCTCTGCCAACAAATGGAGCTCGGGAGGGCCTCATACAGCCCTCCAAAGCTCCATTTTCACTGGCAAAGATTCATAAGGCACCACAGGCTGGTCCTTCACTGTTTCTAGGGCAGCAGCATGGGCCACATCTAAGCACCCCGTGGGCCTGATCTGGCCTGAGGGCCTTGCCCTAAGACACCCCTGTCCTAAGATATGGATGTAGAACTACATGCTATTTTCAAATGTGTATAAAACATCCCCTCTAACCAGAATACATAAATACTTCTCTTTCATCTTTCTCAAGACTCTTCGATTTTATCACATATAAAGACAGAACATAATGCAGTATATTGTATTATACACATTGAACTACATCCTCCTGAATTTAAAGTTACTTTACCACAAGTAAATATAGTGTACTGCATGGTTTGTAACTTGATAAAATAACAGTATTTCATGACAGGAGAGGAAGTTCAAAATCTGTGAATGATCAGATTTTGGACATTGCTAGATTTTGAATTTCCCCTCCTATCATGATATCTGTTATTGTATCAGATTACATTACAACCATGCATATGAGTTTCCACTGATTCTTGTGGAATTTTACTTTGAAAATTAACACTACTTAAAGACCCACTCTAGGTCATCTATGCCTTGCTCTGCATAATTCTCATATTTCACCCACATGAATGATAGGGTTGCCCAAAATTTGGAAAGTCCTCTCATGCTATACTGCACTTTCTTCACTGGTGGTGCAGTGGTTAAAGTGCAGTATTACATACAAACTCTGCCCACAGCCTAGAGTTTGATCCTGATGGGACTCAAGGTTGACTCAGTCTTCCATCCTTCCAAGATCAGTAAAATGTAGACTCAGATATTGGAGGCAATATACAAATAGTGTTTTTACACTGTAAACTACCCATAGACTGTGTATAGCGCTTTGGGGCATTCATAAATCTAAATAATATTGCATTGTGTAAAACCAGAAGAAACTAATTAGGAAAGAAACTAATAAGCAAAGCGGCTGTGCAGATGTTGCTATAAGATGGCTGGTCTCATAGTGTTAGAAATGAAGAAATCAAGAATTCTCAGAAAAATGCATTAATCAATTTTTGTCCTCTTTCAATTGGTTCCTCAATAAAAAAAAAAACCCATATCGTCAGCAAATGCTTGCAATTTGTGTTCTTCTGTTTTAACCTTTAATCATTTTATCTCTGAATTTTGTCTAATTCTTATTAATAGTGTTTCTAATGAGAATATGAAGAGCAGGGGCTAGAGCGGGCAACCTTGTCTGACTCCCTTTTCTATTTTTATTGGGAGGGTATATTCCCCATTTACTATAATATTGGCCTGTTGTGTATCATAAATGGTTGTTATAATATTTTCAAATTTGGTGCCTAATTTCATATTATATATTTTTTGTATTAAAAATTGCCAATTTAAATTATCAAAGGCCTTTTCAGCATCTAAGAACATAAGTGCAATTTGTTTCTCGGGGTCGGCTTCATAAAATTCTAAAATATCTAATACTGTTCTTGAGTTATTACTAATCTGTCTAGTCGGGAGGAATCCATTTTGATCTTCATGTATGTATAAATGTAATATTCTTTTTAGTCTATTAGCTATAATGCAGGTAAATATTTTATAATCAGTGTTTAATAATGAAATCGGTCTATACTTATTAATATATCTGGGTTCAGATTCCTCCTTCAGGATCAATGAAATCAGTGCTCTCCTCCATGAGTCCGGCATCTTGGCTGCCAATAATACATCATTAAAAATTTCCATCATAAAAGGTCCAATTTGTTCTGCAATTATTTTATATAGCTCTCCCAGAATCCCATCTGGGTCCGGGGCTTTATTATTTTTTTGGTACTCTATTGGTGATTTCAATTCAGACCGGGATACATCTTTGTTAAGTGATTCTATCATTTCTTCCTCAATTTCTTTATCTTTAATTTCATCTAAGTAATTTTATCTTATTCTGTCCTCATTTATTTCTTCCTTTTCATATAACTCTTCAAAGTATTTATGTACAATTTCTTTTTTTTTTTGTTCTATCTCTTGTTGTAAGTCACCATTCCCATCTATTAATTGGTATATCAGTCTCTTTTCTTTCTTTTTTTTTTAATTTATAAGCTAACCATCTTCCTGGCTTATTAGCATTCTCAAAGTAGGTTTGTTTCGTCATATTCAAATTTATAATCATTTTCTCTTGTTCAATTAAATTCAATTTGTGTTCAGTTATTATTATCTGATTTTGCAATGTTGAATTCTTTGGGATCTTCTGTAATTGCATTTCTAATTCCTTAATTTGTTGTTGCAATTTATTTTGTTGAGCATATTTTTCTCTATTCCTCTTGGCATTGTAAGAAATTGTTATATCTCTTATTACTGCCTTCATTGTATCCCAAATGTTTTGTTTTGTAGTTATGCCATTGTTATTTTCTTTTAAAAAATAATTTAATTCCTCCTTAAGTTTATCAATATATTCTTTTTCTCTTATAAATTGAGTATTCAGTGTCCATCTTTTCTTTGGTTTCTTCCTGCCTTTCCATATTATCTGAATTGGATTATGATCTGCCCATTCATTAATATTTCAATTTCTTTTATTTCATTTGCTATTTTCCCATTCATCCATGCCATATCGATTTGTGTCCGTATTTGATGTGGATTAGAATAAAATGTAAATTGTTTTTTTTTGGGGGGAATAGTTTTCTCCATAAATCTAGCAAATTTAATTCTTTCATCATTTCCTTACATATCTTAGGGAACTCTCTTTTCTCTTTTTTATTCTTCCCCCCCCTTACTATAGTCTTTCTGATAATCGGCAATAGAGTTAAAATCTCTTATAATACAAATATTCCTTTTTTCAAATCCTATTATTTTTCGATATAGGTGCTTGAAAAATTCTTTCTGATCTTCATTTGGGGCATAAATTACTACTAACAAAATTGAGATATAATTAATCCAGATCTGCAGAACCAAAGTTCTTCCTTCAGGGTCTGACCATACTAATTCTGATTTCAAATCCTCTTTAACATATATTGCGATTCCTTTCTTTTTTCCTGTATCTGCTGGCGCAGTAAATAACTTCCCTAGTTTTGGGCAATTTAAATATCTTTCGTCTTCTTTCCTTATGTGGATTTCTTGTAAGCATATTATATCAGCATCTTGTTTAATTAGTTTTGTTAATATCCTTTTTGGATATTTGGAGCAGTTAGCAGGACTCAAAATTAATTGGAAAAAAACAAAATTAATGACTAAAATTTTAACAGAAAAACAGAAAAAAGAATTAGAAGAAGTTATGAGAATACAAGTGACAAAGAAAGTTAAATATTTAGGAATATGGTTGACAGCACATTGTAAGGCACTTAAAGAAAGTGCCTTACAATTATGATAAGTTGTTGCTACAGGTAAAGAAGGATTTAGAATTATGGGGCAGACTGCAACTTCACTATTGGGCAGGATTGCTACCATCAAAATGAATATTCTCCCAAAATTCTTATATTTGTTTCAGATGATCCCAATTAAATTACACACACAAAAAAAGAATTCTCAGAAAAATGGCTGCTTCATCTAATCATGGCACTCCTCTGGGAGATACATAACACTGCTAAGCTCACAAACCTTACATAGCCTTGGGCAAGCTGTTCTGCTATTTATCTTAACTCTCAACAAACCTATAGTGTGAAATCAGGTATCACTACTGTTGAGATAAACCCATGGGCCTTAATGTTATACTGCATGCATCCAAGTGTAGCATGTAACCCCATCCCACTCCCACAGGAGTAGAAATTTTAAAACGAGTTCAGACAAATAAAGATGTATTATTTTCTCTTTCCTTTTGCTCTCATGAGTTTTCTTCCTCCTATAATGTTATTTCTTTCCCACCATGCTTTGTTCAGATATAACATTTCTTGCTCAGTCACTTATTCCAAAAGCCCCTGAGATTGAATTCACACATTCAAACATGGTGCCTTCAGTAAAGACATATTAACAGCCAGCAGCAATCTTAGTGATATTAGCAGCCATAAAAGTCTCTTAGAAATCAGCAAACTAAAAAAAAAAAAAAAGCTTGGCTAGTAAGCTTTATTGCTTGGTTGTTATATTGTGATATCACATTCCAAGCAAGTAGCTGAAATAAAAAGTGAAAAGTAGTAGAATAGTTTTTAAAGTGACTGTGGAGAAAATGAAGAATATTTGCTGCTGTTCCTTTAGGTTTCATATTTGTAATATTAGATATCCTTAAACTTTAGAGAGCACAGAAGATGTTTTGATAAAAAAAAGCCTGCTCTTGTTTTCTTGCCCCTTCACAGAAAATATGCCATTTAAAAAGATAAATACATCAAGGGGATATGCATAAAATGCACACATTTTCTTTCTTGGATTTTTTGCAAATATGCAAAATGATGAAGAAAAAAGGCAATGCGAGAAAAAATGGATAATGTGGCAATATTGAACTGGATGAAATCATGCATCTCTTAGTATAAGGTGTAATAAGTATTTTTAGTTGCACTGAAACATGCCCTTTCTACTACACATAATCCCTGGTTTACAAGCATTCCCTTAGCAAATGTTCAAAGTTATGCAATAAGAGCTCCCTAATGTTTACGAACAAGTTGTGTAATTATGAATCTTGCAACACTACAGCAGTTGTTCACCCTTATAAACAACCACAAAGGCTCTGAACATTTGTCCTTAACTTTGCCAGCCAAAATGGAGGAACTGCCCTCCTATTGCTCCACTTCAGCCTTCAACGTGTCAGGCAAGGCCTCTGGAAGCCAGAACGGAACTTCAAAGGGGCAGATCCACCCTCACAGGCCATTTCAGCCTGCAACATACCAGGTGAGGCCTGTGTAGGCCTAAATGAAACTGTAGAAGTGCACACAGCTGAAAGGCTGGAGAGGAGACTGCTTGCTGGATCTTTGCATGGTAAGTGACCTTGCTCGGCAGGTTGGGTGGGAGGGAAAACAGTTGTAGGGAGCATGAGGTATTTCAGTGGATCAGGGAAGACTTGGGTGGTCTTAGACAGGTGGCCTGTTCTATCACTAGCCCCCTCTCCCATGGCCTTCCCCACCCTGAAATACCTCATGTGCACTTATCAAGCCGCACATTCAATTAGCAAATGTGTGGTCAAAAGGAGGGAGTGATCCAGTTCAAGGTATGAGATTCACTCCCACAAATCCTCAGGTTACGAATGGAATAGGTAGGCTCCATTCCATTCATAACTCAAGGACTACCCATATCACCAGCAAGATCCCTGTTTCTTTAGACAATATACTTTTCTACTAGCAGAATGGAAGGTAGTAGTTGAGGACTCTTTGCATCCTTAATTGCTCTTTTGATTGTTTTACTTTTTTTTTAAAATGGCAAATTGAGAACTGAATTCCCAGCAGATCAACATTTCAACTTAATTTTTTTCTTGTCTTCTCTTCTAGTCTGTCTTCTTTCTTTCACCTCTGACATACAAGGCTGAAAGAACAAGATAAGGACTTATTCAGTGATTATAAAAATAAAATGATAGTAGGCCTACATGGTGAATGAAGGGTCTCAGGGTTAACAAAATGTACCTCACTTAAAAAAAAAATGTTTCCCCATTTTGAGTTTGTTTGAAATAGATATGGATAATTTTGCTATGACAGGAGAAAACTCCTTCACTAATTGTTTATTTTTGCCTCTTGTTCCACTAGGGATAGAATGTGAATTTTCATGTAAATATTCATAAATGTGGAAATGCATAACCTTTCTGATGAGTGATTTGTATTTAATGGAATCCAACAAAATAGATTATCATGAGTAAATCAGATTTTTCCTTGCCCCTGCACTCCAACATACCACCAAATCAGCTACGGAGGTTAAGAGACCCACAGAAACACATTTTGAATGCATTGAGCAGTGGCTAAGGGAAAGGGGAAAAAAATGAAAATTGCTTTTCCAAGAGTAGCAATTCCAAGAATAGCAATCCATGGCATGGGGTATTAGTGTATGTTTAATTATGTAGTCAGAAGCAAAGCATTCTTAAGTTAGAATTCACATCATGTGATTGTCACTGTATAATTGAAGCAGCAAAATCTTATTTGTGCCATATCTCATACAATAGCAGTGCTTTTAACTTTTTTTTGTCACGTCCAAGACCAGGAAATCAGTTAAAGGTGGGCTTCTTCCAACACAATATCATCATTTACATAAACCTTCTTTGAGCATTTCTTTGAATGGGTGGCTTCAAACAGAGTAGAGGATTAGGCTTGAACATCAGCTCCCCTTTCTCATATACTTTCTGACCTCCTCTTTCTGACTTTCACATTTTTACCCAGAGGCTCTGGCAGAGAGTGTTCTATGGAGACCCAGGCTCCTGTTAGGGGGCAGGGCTTTCTGCTCAGCTGCATAGACTATCCACTTTCAAGTCCTTGTGCATTGGGTCAAATGTTGAAGAGAACTACAACCTTTGCTGCAAATTAGGTTCTTTGATTGCTTCTTTTAATATTTGGCTAATTGATACCAGGCCAGTGGTAGGATTCAAAAATTTGTACTACTGGTTCTCTGGGCATAGCTTGGTGGGTGAGGCAGGGGAAGGATACTGTAAAATCTCCAGTCAGAGGTGGTATTTGCTGGTTCTCTGAACTTCTCAAAATTTCTGCTGCTGGTTCTCCAGAACTGGTCAGAACCTACTAAGTATCACTTCTGGAGCAAGCCCAGTAGAAGCTTCCACACAGCTTCTAAATGCTCACCTCATTTTGTATATTGAGATTTTAACTTTAACATAAAAAGTGATGTTCATCCACTTTCCATCAGTCTAAAGAGGCTGGGAATGATGACTTTCTCAGTACTGTTAATTTTATTCATTTTTGCAAGTCTATTGTTCTTTCAATTGGAGGTGAAATTATACTGGGCATTGTGCGACTGGAATCTCTTTTCTTCACCTTGATATCAGTCCTGTGCTCATTAGAAATATAAACTGATATTTGTCAAAAAGGTACATGCAGTTTGTCAATGTTTTCATTGGTTATATTTTAATGTACATACATGCAGTTGTCCATTAATGACTGCACAGTTTCAAAATTTCAAATGAGTTTTAAAAGAAATATAAATATAACCTGACCCCCAATATTAGTCAAGGAATACCGGATTTAGTTTCTTTTCCTAACCCAACATATAAAATAAATGACATTTTTCACTTGCAAATGAAACAGCTGCCAAACAGGAATTCCCCCCCCCCCAAAAAAAAAGGTAAAATAATTTTTATTAAAGGAAATTTTCTCCTCCAATTCTCACCCAAGCATGTCATACAATAAAGAAGTAAAAGTAAGATAGAAAATTAATAATACTCTTCTCTACCTCTTTCATCTCTCTCTTTTTCCCAAAAGTGGCCAATACAACTCACAAGAAAAAATAATTTCTCCCACTTCTCCTTTGTCTACAACGAACTACCTTAGATGGCATACAAGCAAAGGAATTACATTCAGATGAATGAACTAATAAAAAGTGTGCAAGTATTCAAAGCCAATGGCTATTACAAAAGCAAACTGATTCTTTCTCCTTGGAGGAAAGACAGGAGAGCTGTTATATTTAATATAATACCACCAACAGAGTGTGGCTTGAACACTATTACGTCGTTATGGTAAAACTGGAAATGCAGCTGCTCTGAAAAATTGTCTTTCTTAATGACACATGAGAACTAAAGTATAACTCATAGAATAGAACCATCTTGATGATCCTCGCAAAATGAGCCATAATTGCTTTGGCTGAGCCTCATCTGCAAGATGGACCAGAAAAATCCATTTGTGACCTGTTGAGAATCAAGATATAAAAAGGAAGAAATCTGCTACCTCATGGGTTTGCAGTATGCAAAAGGAATAGACAAACTATTTCCCTTCATTTCTCCAATCTTCCAGGACAATCTGATTTATTCAAACCCCATCCCATCAAATTCTAGCAACAAGGAGCCTGTCAGCTTAGCAGTCCTTTCTTCAACAGCTGGGAAGCAAAGAGACAAAATGGTGTGACAGGGAGGGAACAGATGCTGAAACATATCCTTAAAACTGATTTATTTCAACCCTGTCCTTCATCAGTCTGTTATTCATAAATCACAGCTTTTATTGTAAATCTCACCCTATTTCCCTTTAAATGTGCCATGAAAAAGAATGGCCTTAATACATATTCTCCACCCCAGATGTGAAGGATATCATGTGCATAATACAAGAACAGACAGATGCTTTCCAGTACTTTCTTTTTTAGTAAAAAGACAAAACAAAATATAATTTACACCCAAAACATAGCATTATACTCAAATTCTGACAAGTCTCAGAAATACTATTAAATTCATAGTTGGGGAGAAGTCACTCTTAAGCATGTGCTATTATGTTTTAATGTAAAAAGGCCATATTTTAAACAAATAAATACACTGCAGCACAAAGAGGAAATCAATAGTTTAAACCAATAGATTGTGAAAGACCTATTGTAAATTATAAATTCAGCCACTCCTGGTACTCTAGCATTCTAAGGAGCAAGGGTCACTTCAAAAATGTTTTTCAGAACAACATGGCAATTATGACTGACACACACGCACACCCTTCACAATGAGAATCAAGAAAATTCTGCCAGGCTTTTGGTTCAGAGATGAAGGTCTTGAAGATTCTTCAGATCAGAGCTCAACTACATCATTTGCTTAGCTGCCTTTAACACACACACTTACCCCATAGGAAAAGTACATGTGACATATTTAATTGCCTTTCAAGGAAGACTCTCAAATTTTGCAAGTGAATGGAAAAAGTACAGTCTGGGGTAAAAAGCAGATCTATAAGCAGATCTCTATTTTGCCAATAAAGAAAACAAGACCTGGGAAATCATGTTCAATTCTCAACTAGAGAGATCAGTGGCAGTTCTAATTATTAATGCCTCCTATCACCTCTAAGGACAGTATGATTTGCCTACAGACTGAATTAAAGATTCTGTTCAAATCAGGATGACTGTTCTTGAAGATTCTGTCGTTCATATCTTGAAATTTGTATGTTTCAAGTATTTGTATACAGTATCTAGTGAAAACAAATAAAACACCCAGAAGCCTATTGTGTATTTTTACGATTATCTTAACATGTCTGCAGCTGAATATATATGATTAACATTCAGTTCCAATGAGCTTTGTGTCAAGCAATATAAAATCCCATTTTAACTATTTCAGCTAAATTTCTTGAAAATAGATAATGTCCTTGAGGCATTTTGTTTTCAAGCCTGATAGCTTCCCACTGCTTTTTTTTTTTAAATTAAGAACAACTTTTTAAAAAAGTAGGTAAAGGACTTGATGGATACTAATGGAGATGATGAGAAACACATTAACAACTCAGATACCATGCTGGCACAAGACACCTAGTTGAAGACAACACATTATGGTATTTATCACTTGTATATCAAATCAAGAATTTTCAGAAGAAATGCAAATAGTACAACAAATATTAATAAAATGTTTATGGAAGTTAAACAGATACTAGGTATAACTTGGATTTTGTGGGAATGGGAGGAGGTCAAGCTGGATGAAATGAAATCTAATAAATCCAGTTATTATAAATGTATAAGTGTTTGATGGTCATGATGATGATGTGCCATCAATTGATGTTGACTCTTATGCACAGTACATTTTGATTTTCTCCAGGATAGTCTTTCTCAATCTTTGTTTCTGTCCTGCTTCTTCAACGTTCGATTTTCACCTACTTACAGTAGGTGATTAATCATTGCTTGTATGATTAATCATTGCTTGTACAATTCTGATCCTTGTAGTCGTAGATATGTCATGACATTTTAATATTTTCAATTTTACTTTACCATACACTAGTGACTAGTCTATGGCATATTATTTGATTGCTAATTACTTTACTATTGTTAGTTAATCCTCGAAGACAGAAGTTTCCTTAGAGGAGAATATTTGTAGCACAAGGTTGAAATGAGGGGTTCTTGGTGCTCTCTAAACTTGGTTGTTTTCTTGCTGATGTTTCATTACCCAAACTAGATGAGCCAATCCATCATGAGCCATGGTGGTGCAGTGGTTAAAGTGCAGTATTTCTGCTGACTGACTGCAATTTGGCAGTTCAAATCTCACCAGGCTCAAGGTTGACTCAGCCTTCTATCCTTCTGAGGTGGATAAAATAAGGACACAGATTGTTGGGGGCAACATACTGACTCTGTAAACCACTTAAAGAGGGCTGTATAAGCACCATGAAGTGGTCAGTATATAAGTTTAAGTGCTATTGCTATAGATTGCATTGTAGCCAATTACAGTTCTTGCTAGATCTACCCTAATGATGAAAGCAATGTTGTTTCGTTTTTGTGTTTTCTATTTATTTATTTGCTGTTTATTTAAAAAGTCCCGCTTTTTTTAGGCTTCTGAAAAGGTTGAAAAAAGCCGAGGTACTTTCATGAATAGCAGGAAGATGTACTCATTCTGAGATCTAAAACACTTCTCAAAATCATTTTTGAATTATTTTGCTGCACTGCTTTATCCAATATTTATATATACTCACAAGTACAAAGATATACTATTATGCCCATGTCTTCCTGGATTTATTGTAAAACATTTCCCCCCTAAAGTAGAGCATCAAATCATCATTTAGAATTATTACTATGAGACAGAGGCTATATAAATTGTATAAATAAATACATTTATCTGGTCTGCAAAAACTCCAAAGATCAGAAAGAGCTACGTAGTCTTTGCACCTAATGGTTCTCTGAATTTTTGCATTTCAGATATGGTAGAAATACTAGAACTATGTAAAAATGATGCTTGTGGCTACCCCGCCATAAGATGTAGCATCCACACATTTGTTTCTTTTTATTTTCAGGTTAGCTTTGAAGGTGCCTCAACAATAATGCTTTTTCCTCTCCAGCTATTCATATTGTTTCAACACATACATTTAGCAATGGTTATGGGCTTCGATTAGCCACCTGCTGTATCAAACAAGTGTTCTACAGGAACCTTGTTCTCTGAAAAGAAGCAAAGAAGAAATCAACTTAATTAATTCATCATAAGCAAAGGCAAATCTCCTCAGTTTATTCACTAACCAAAGGTATGCATTATTCAACAGCTTAGCCCTAGCAATGAAGACACACAGAGAAAGGCTGGCTAACCATTGGGACCAGCTTTAAATAAGAAACAGACTTAGCAGGGAGCTAAGCAGGGTTAGTAACTGTTTGAGAGGCTGAAAAGCTTGCTATATCTCTATACTTACTGGATCTACCACATATTATGCACACATTCTCACACGTTATGCACACAAACTTGCACATAGAATAACAAATGCTGATTTCTCTATTACCCCTAAACGTTATTTGTGCCTTATAGTTCAAGTATAATTAAAGCTTTTTTTGTCTTTCTCTGTCACTTTTTTGGCTTTAATCTTAAACTTGGCTTCCTTGCAGAAATGTAAATATAATTCAGGAAATCTATCTTTACACAGAACATGCTGGTTGGTAAAATTCTCCAGCCCTGTTTCAACAAGCACAGGTTGCTGTTAAAACTGCAGGGAAGCAAGGTGATTTTTGGACTAACACTGACACTTCTGGCAAGCCCAGTACAAGGCCAGTTCCTACATCACAAACTTCTGATTCAACATTTTACTCAGAATTTGCCAGGCCAGTTACAAAAATAAAATACAGAAGGAAAAAAAATATTGTGACAATAAAACAGCAATGTTGTTTTTTTTTGTTTCAACAAAACAAAGGGAAAAAAAAGGAAAGGGTTTGTTTTGCTTTTTTCAATTATGTAAAAGCAGTGTACGTTTTTGAGATCCATGTTATTAAAACATACAATACAAATCTTTCTGACAGTTATGAAGTATAAAAACTAACATTAAAGCATAGAAATGTGCAATGCTGGATGGGTATGTGTCTGTTTTTCAGAATGCAGGATTTATCATGCCATCTTTTGAACATCAGTTCACATATACCTACACATCCATACACATCAAAATCTACACATACATACACACGTGTGCACACAGATACACATCAAAACTAACCAGCAAGTTTAAATTACAACAGAGAAATCCATAAAATATCCAGTCATCCCAAGCAAAAATGGACTCCTGAATCTCTTGATGATGGAAATATTGTTTTTCATTTGCAAATGTTCAAAGTATTTTTCTGAGATTTTAATGAAATGTCCTTGTCTTAACTTGCATACAATGCAGGAAACAGCTTTAGAAGATCTAAAGTGTAGAAAATCAAAACACCCAATTGGATGGATGGTTTTTGCCATGTAAATGTTAGTTTGTTTATATCTTTATAGGGTTTGATTAACATGGACAAAGTTCATGCCCACTGAGATATTGTGCTACGGTATGGATGGCCAAGCCAAAAATGTATGTACCATCTTAAACTCAATCTGTGTGAAAAGTGCTGGTTCTCACATACAAAGACATCAGCTATGGGAGGGAAGTATCAAGGGAGGACTAACTTCATGCTTTTGCTGTGTGAATTCTGCCTTTTTTGTGTACACATACACACGTTTACAACAGCATCAGAACTTGCAAAATACAGCTTTTTTTAGTTATTTGACAAAGCATTGGATATGGCAGACACCTCTGTTAACATATTCTATTTAATCTACTAATCAGGAGGAGATTGAACAGTGAAAAGTACTAAAAAAATCACCTTTTCTTGTACTTTACCTCTGTGTTTTAATATTTCAAACCTACCTCGTATACTTCGATGATAATTTGCCCTCTAAATTCATGTTTCCTGAAATGCAAGTATTCCACGATACAATTTTATTTACAATTCAAACACACATTTACTCTTTGGAGATATATTATTTCCCCAATCAGTTCTGATATATCCTGGGCCACTTCTTCTGGCTAAAAATTAAAGTGGTGATTATTCATCTCAGAACTGTTGATTTTTTTTAAAAAAAAAAATCAGGCTAAGAAATCACTACCTGTACTGCATCCTATAACCATAAGAAAGTGCTTTGGCAGGTGTACCATTTATACTTATCAGTGACAGTATTGTCCTACTTTACCAATTTATACCATTCAGTGCAGCTCATGAACATCAGCTGTACATGCTAAAAATCACCAGTCTCTGGAGCAACCTGACAGTAATGACTGTTTTTAGCAAATTCCTCCCACATTTTATTTTAACTGTTATGAGTACAGACTCCATAGTTTCAATAACAATTGTATTTTTCCCCATTTATGCCACCCTTTCTTTCCTTTGTTTGTCATCTAGCTTACTATTTTATGATCTTTTCTCTGGACTAACAAAAGAATAAGCCCAACATGAAATTTGCATTTGTAAAGTTAACTGAGTTACATCTGTGTAGCACACAAACCCAAATATTTGCACATATTGCATATCCCCTAACAATATATGAAATATGTGGGCCAGTTTGCTGTAATGGTTAAGGCACCAGGCTAGAAACCAGGAAATCATAGGTTTTTGTCCCATCTAGACAACAAAGCCAACTGAGTGACCTTGGGCCAGGGTCAAGTTCTCAGCCCTGGGAAGGAGACAATGTTAAACCACTTCCAAGAAAACTATTGTCCAGGGAGTTGTCAGGAATAAATGAATCAAATGAAATATATATATGAACAGATGTGTGTATGTGTCAGTGTTTCATTGTTGTGACATTGAGAGTTAGAAACATACAAGTTGTTCCAGAATGAGGAAAGCACATCCTACACCAGCTAACCTACACCAGGACAACAGGAACTGAAGATCACCCCACTTTGACTTGTTAGAATCTATATTTGCTTTCAAGACTGTATGAAAAGTTCCCATTCATAGGGAAACTCACTTTCCATAATAAAAATGGAAAATTAACAGAATTTCCTAGAGTTAGATCATTTCAGGCTGAGATATGGTTTACAACAATACTAGAAGGAAATGTACTGTATTTGTTGCTTGATTTTGTCAGTTTTTATTCTTAAGATTACCTAGAGTATGTCCACACTTTATAGCATCATCCAGTCACCACAATGACAAACATTTGGCCATGTTAGGGATATATCTGATTGATGCTATAAATCGGGAGTATGGTTATTCTTTTCGCTCATGGTTAAATACTACAAAGGGACAGAGTTGGAAAGTTTAAGAGTTAGCAAATATTTTGTGAAGTCATATTAATTAGAATTTGCAGTACTTCAGATATAATTTCAAAATGATATTCTGAGGCCTGTGGGACTGCAAATATTGCAGCTTATTTAAGTAGCTGTGCCTAAAACAGAGAGTAGAGGGGTGCTTTAAAGAGCAGGAAACACATGCTACATTTGCAGTCCTGTGCATGCCAAAGGCCTTTTTTGGAACAAAATAAGAAGGGCTGACTAATCTTAACACTAACAGATGTACTCACTCAAGACAGTACAGAGATAGGTGCTCTTAACATTTAACAATATTATTTTAATGGCTTTCTATGCTCTATTCTGTTCATAGTTTTGCTATTAGCTTTGTGAAAATGGCATGATTGGCTTATTTTTTTCAAAAAAGTATGTTCCTTTCTGCAAAGAAATTATACTGTGTATAAACACAGACAGCCTGCTCTTCACTCTACTTTCTTGAAATGTGAGTCAACAAAACTGTCACTCATCCAATTTTTGAGCATCTCTATCGTACAACATAGAAGAAAACACTGATATAAATTAAGCATGTGTTTTGATAAGACACCAGATGTCCTTGTAATCCCTTTTTTCTCATGTTCATTCCAAAGAGAACTGCAGTCCAAGTTATCTGCATGTACTGTAGAGATGAGCAAAAACTCAAACTGTCGAAGGACTTGAATTCATTGATGGAGACTCCTACTTTTCTTCCCAATCAAGTGTCTGAGAAGAAATGAAGGCAATTGCTTTTATAGAAGCAGCAACAGGAAGGGAAAAGAATTGTCAGAACTCACATTTTGTTTTCTTTCCCTACATAGCAAATGAAGAAGAGAACAGCAAGCTTATTTAAATCTTCCAGGTTCAATGTGTTTCCCCCCCCCCCCCAAAAAAAAAAATGTACTTAATATTGGGCTACTATATCCAGGGTACAAAAGTCTAGAGATCCTCTAGTGATGGTTGGAAAAATATATCAGAAACAAACTCTCTTACCATCCAGTGGCTTTCTGAATTTTTGCAAATTGTATTTGTAATCTTAATTTGGCAAAGATGGCAAAGCAGACCTTACAAAATCAAGTGTGCTTTATCCCAGAGAGGACATAATAATTTGCCTTTCCTGCAACCATTGAGTTACCAATAATCCCAAACTTTTTTTCTTTTAATGGAAAAGTATACTATTTGTGATTCCTAAACATGTAGTATTAGGATGTCCAACGTCCTGGGTCGGGTTGTATAACTTGTGAATTGTATACAAACATATATATAAAAATGAGCTGAATCAGCATTTTTTTTTTTTGAAAGCTAAAAATATGGGGCTGACAATGAGGGTAATGTTGTAATTATGATTTGATTTTTTTAATAATTTTCTAACAAACAACCAGACTGAAGAAACATGCATCTCTACATGATGACAGAAGTTGTTTTTAACTAACTCCACCATGACCTTTATTGACAAAGACTTTGACTCCACCTATTCTACAAACACTGTAGTTCAATATTCTTCAACTTAGTGCTTTGTAGGTATCACTGGGCTACAACTTCCATAGATGCTCTGAATTTAGGAGTTGCAGTCCCAATAAACTAGAAAATTGCTATGGTCGCTAGAAGGAATATCTTTTGTTCATATATGCGACAAATAAATGGTTAAAAAAACATGGTAGCAATCCCAAACTGGCTTATTTGGAGGCTCATTTATTTATCATTTATTTCTTCTTAGCTTTCCTGCAATGCATTCTATCTCCTCTGTTTGTTTTCAACCTGTGGGTACCTCTCCATTGGATTGAAGGGAGAATACCTCTAGAGGTCGCCAAACATTAGCAGCAATTAGGAAAGGGGTATAACCTTTATGAAGGAAGAATAGAATTTGATTTTAACAGGAATTGTTGCTAATGTTCCAGGTTTGAGACAGTGCTTTCCTTCTTCCTTCCCTCGGATTGTCTCTTCTGTTCAGGAAATAGCAATGAAACTAAGAAACTCATGCAGCTTCTAGTACAATTTTGATTTTCCTTTCCAGCTTCACAACCCATTGGGCTTTGGAGGGAGGGGGGAAGGGAGAAGGGAGAAGGAGGAAGAGGACGAGGATGAAGCTGTCCTATTTCTCCCCGATACATTTTCCTCTCTGCATTTTATCCCTTTTTTTTTTCAGATCAGCTATTTTCTCTCTCCTTGATACAGATACAATTCACACAGTTTTAATTCAATTCCCCAAGAAGAAGCTACCACGATATCAGGTACCTAGGAATCTGTAGTAATTGCTTCCACTAAAATTTTATTGACCTTCAATAAAATACATCAAATAAAACAGAATGGATGGACAATAGTCATTATTTATGTGGATTAATAAAAAAAAAATCCTTGCAAGTGGGAGTGGAAGAAATGAATCTAAATATATTTCCAGTATTATCCTTGGGATAATAATAAAAAAAAATATTTAAATGAGAGCAAGCTGCCTGGACCTCAACCAACTCCTAAATAAAGCAGGTAAAATATGCAGAAGATTCTTTTGCAAGTGTCCCATACAGAAATGAGAAATAAGGCAGCTTATAAAGCACTTGTCGTCCAATGCTGTTTAAAAAAACATGACTTCTATGGACTTTATGAACACTATAAATTGAGTATATTCAATCAGAGCTCCTTCCTTACTTGCTATCCCCTAGATGTGTTAAACCAGAATTTCCATTATTCCCAGCCAACACTACAAAATAATGCTGGCCCAAAGGTTGGAAACTCTGGTACGACATATCTGGAAGACAACAGGTTGGGTAAGGATGCAATATGCAAAATTTTGATGCTGAATATTCAGGTTCAAATTTAATTAAAGAAACACATTAGAAATTTAACACAGAGAACTATTACTGATTGATATCTACCTATATAAAAAGGTATCTTAGCTGCATTTCAGTTTAAAAATATAAAACTTAGAACTTTAAAACAATTTAAAAGTGAAAAAACCATTTACCATAAAATTGATTTGATTGATACCTTTATATTATTTGATATCAAATATGTAGAATGTAGAATCACTATCTTTATAAATGGAATGATTTCCCTGGATTAAGAACCCTGAGATTTGGGTGCCATCCCTTTCAAGAGAATAAATGTCCACAGGCTAGACTTCCAAGTTTATCATTCCAATCCTTAGGAGTATTGTTGCAAGCATTTTGCATCCTGGGACCAACATCCCATTTCAAAATCTCTGCCTATCGTGCATGGCATTCTACTCCAAAGGACTGGCACTGCAATTCCACATTATCCTTCTATTTCTATTAGCCTTATTTCTAATACCAAGATTAAGAATGAATATATTAAGTTTGTATTAAAGGACATATTTAAAATAACATTTAAAAATCAATATGGTAAGAGTAATTTAAGTCATTTCTGGGCCTCAAACCAAATATGTGTTTAATCAATAGTAAAGATCAGAATTAAGTTTTAAAATGCTAATAAAAGAAAATTAGAAAGATTTCCAAATGCTGTGACCCATTTCATTCTCTCTCAATATCCTAAGTTTGTTTGTTCCCTATTTGTACTTGCATTGATCTCAGTGAGCCTAGTCATGTAAATAGGCTTTGTCATCTCCTAATTATTTCTAATGGATTTTTCAGATCACTTCTAGAGTTTCCAATCCATGTACCTGGCCCTTCTTTGACTTTTAGGTAGGCTTTAGTTAGGTTAGTTTAGTCAGTGCCCCTCGCTCCCTTCTCGAACAAACTCTTCATTCTGTGGAATGGGTTGTCATACTAGTCCTGGGCAGGGGAGAAGAAAGCCCCTTCAGCAAAGTTAAAAACTGTAACCAGTGTTCTTGATGTCTTTCCTTTCAGGCCACTTCTACATGCCTACATTCAATTTCAGATTTGCATTGCTCCTCCCTGCTAAGCTTGGCTTCAAAAACCCTTTAAGGCAACCTTTGGTTTATTTATAGTTTAGCAGGTTGCATGGAGCATATCCACTGTAGTTTGTAAACCATGACTTATGTTTTTTAACATGTGGTACAAACTTAAGCCAATGGGAGTTGATGTAATGCACCCCGGGGAAGCAAAGCAGGCTTTGATATTATGGGAACGCTAAGCCCCCATATCTCTTCCCACTAAACCACACGCGGTTCTTTCTTAAATGAGGGATTTGGGCTGTTTCCCCCCCCCCCCTTCTCCAGAACCTACCGAGAGGCAGTAACTCCGCTGGGTTATTAAACACGAATTTTCCTCGTGTCGAGAGAAGAAAAGCCCGAGGAAGTCCCCGCAGTTGGAAGAAGAGCAGCTCGGATCGTGGGTCAGCAAAATAAGCTTTGACTGTGGGGGAAGGTGGGGGCGACTCCCCCACTCCCCCACAATCACTCCCGGTGCCCCAAATCTGGCATCGCCACTGCACAGAACCTTTTCTCTTCCCCTATTTCCCCGCCTGCCCTCCCGGCCCTCCTTCAGCTTAGCGAAGAGTGTAGAAAACCGCAACCGGGGACGAGGCATCCTGCGACGCGGAGGCTCCTTCGGTCAGTTCTAGGCCAGAGGAAGCCGCGGCCACCGTGAGGTGCGAGCAGGCGGAGAAGGAACAGGAGCCGACAGAGGGAGGGAGGAAGGCACTCCCCGACCACCTGCCAGGGCCAAGAGCTGAGCACACAGCCCAGGAGAAACCCTAACCCCCGCGCCCTTTCCAATCCTTTGGTGCCCGGCAGCTGTATCCCTGGCACTCATCCCTGCTGGAAAGCAAGGCTTAGTGAATATCCCCGCTGGCCGGGAACGAACAGGCCGTCCTCCGCTTTAGGGCTTTTTTTAAGAGACCGGGGAAAGTTTCTTCCCTTCCTCGGCGGCTCCGATTCGATCCCGCTGTCCCTGGGGCACCTGTTCGTCTTCTCCCCGCTCCCCAAACCCAAGGACCTTTCCGCGCGCCAGCAAACCACCTCGGGCCGGGCCGGGCCGGCCCTCGCAAAAGGAAGTGTGAGAAGCACCCACCGTGTCCTCCCCGCAAAGAGATCGGAGAGCGGTAGATCGAAATAGGCACGGAGTGGTGCTTGCTGCCATGGAAATGATGCTCTGGCTGAACCTGCGAAGAAGCGGACGAAGAAGCCGGCAAATCCGCGCCGGAAGAACTCCGCGCCGAGCTTACGATACATCCCCAGACGAGGGAGCCCATCCACAGGGTCCACGCGGGACAGAGTCCTGGTGCTGTTCTCAAAGCAGTGCACCGCATGGTCAAAGCGCACTGAGCCAAAACCCGGAAAAAAGAAGAAGAAGAAGAAGAAGAGGAAGAGGAGGAGGAGGAGGAGGAGGAGCACCTACGGGCCGGGCAGTTCAAATTCCAACCGGGAAAAGAGGGTCAGGTTCATGATGCCAAAGTCCCCATCCTACTTGGTTGCGAGGGGCGGGGGAGGGAATCGTCGCTTCCAAAGTGGGAGTTGCGCGCAACAATGGACCGGGCGAGGAATGGGTTAAGAAAGCCGAGCAACACAGGAGCGAGCAATCGAAGTCAATCGCTGCTAGATCCCAAGAGCTGGTTTGAGTGGGTTGGGAGGGTTTTTTGGGGATGAGTATTTTTTGGGAGGGTAAGGTTCCCTTCAGACGTAGCAAGCTTCTAAGAAGGACCAGCGGAGCCACCGCGTACTAAGCAGAGAAGGATCTGATTTTCTCATCTGCCACGATCCCTCTCCAGGTTCACACAATCCACGGGCATTTCCCCTTACCGGTCCCTCTCCCGTCGTCTCACTTTTAACTGGAGAAAGGGAGAGGGAGAGAAGGGGAACAACAGCAACAACAACAACAACAAAAAAAATAGTTGGAGGTGTGGCGGGGGGAGGGGAATGCCGCCCGACACCTTAGAAAGGTTTTTGATTTCGCCCCCACCGGCTTATCCCAATTCCAGTTGCTGGCTTGGTTGCTTCTCCACGGACAAAAAGGTTGCACTGCGGGGATGCGTTGATCTCCTCTTTCACAACCGACACGCGCCGGGGAGCCCACCCGCACCCAGCAACGGAAGGGCACTCGGCAAACTGAACCGCCTTCTCCTCGAATGCGGGACGGCAGCGGAGGAAATCTCGCAGCGTGTGTTGCCCAGGAAAAATTGCCTGCCAAGATCCTCCCGAGGAACTCAAACGGAGCAAACGGAAGGAGCAAAGGTGGTGGGTTTTGTTGTTGTTGTTGTTGTTGTTTTTGTTTTGTTTTTAAAGGAGAGACGAAGAGAAAAGTCCAACATCCACAAGAGAGAAATCAAGAGTCGATCCGTCGTCCTCTTTCTTTTTCCTGTCTTTTTTTTTCCTTTCCTTTCCTTTCCTTTCCTTTTTTTTTCTTCTCTTTCTCCTTTCTTTTTTCTTTTTTAAAAAGTGGAGCAGGATGCTCAGGGTTGCTCAGTTAAAGGGAAGGCAGCTAGGAAGCCCAGGTGAAGTGAAGCGAGGACTTTGGGAACCAAATTCACAAATGGGCGAGCCGGATGCAAACTGGATCGCTCCCGAGAACCAATCAGAATAGCCCAAACACCCTGCAGAGGGACTGGCTGGTTCCCGGGAAAGGAGGGGCTGAAGTTGGAACCTGCAGTCCCACCCCCTCCATTCATATACAGCTTCTACACAGCACCGACGGGCTCGCTCTTTATTCTGATTAGCGGCGTCGCTTTAAATCGTAAAACTTAAATATAGGGAAAGTGGCAAGGAAAGTAACCTTAGCCGTTCGTCAGGTTTAGCCTCCGAACGGTGATTATTGCAAATTACTGTTGTCAACGACAACCGATACAGATCGGTGGAGATTTTGCTCCTTGGCTGGCTCAAGACACAAGTTACAGTACAAGAGTTGTTTTTTGTTGTTGTTTTTTAAAGAGTAACAATAGAAAAGAGCATTTGATTTTTTGGAGCTCATCTGAATTTCTAATGCATTGGTCACCTTATCCATCAGATTATCATCACTGTCTGGAATTAGTGCTGGGGACAAAAATTACCTACTGCATAAATGGGGAAGAGTGGAATTATAGGGAAGATAGGGGGAGTTTTCCGGCTGTTGAACATGTCTTTAATTCTTCTCTCCTTTCTATCCAAGTTTGTGAGAAGGAAGTGTCATCCTTCCCATCCCATCCCAAACACAAATATTACAATCAAAATCCTGATTTTACAATAGTTTAAAAAGATGACAGGAGCTCTGCTTCCATAGGTAGAGAGAGTGATCAACTCTTTCACTGACTGCACAGAACTACAAGCTTGTGCCACAAGAACCTGAAAGCTATTTTTCAATCGACTCTGAAATTACCTTTTTATGGTTGCCAACACTCAAGGGAAGAGGAAGAGCTATGTCCTTACTGAGGCAGGAGACAGAAATAAAAGTGCTTTGTACTGTGGGAGGACACAGGATGAAGAGAACAGAAGGCTCCCTCCCCCCACCACCAAGTGTGGTGAGCCCCAGATTGGGGATCAACACCGAGCTTCTCACACTAGTAGATTGCAGTTTTCTCCAACTTGATATCCTCCAGATGAGTTAGACTATAAGTCTCATTAGCACCAGCTGGCATAATTCTAGCAATGACATTAGTTCCTGTGCTTTAATTTATGCTTTAGCGCATATTCTACCAGTTGTAACCACAGTAGCCAGTTTGGGGAGTTTTGAAAGGAGTCTGGATAGAATCAAGCTTTCATAGTCACTAATACTGATGTTGGCTGTTTGTTACTTCCGGAATTGGAAGCACCAGCCCTCTGTGTTGATGTTAATTGTTGAAAGTGGAAATGGTAATTGTCCAACCTAGGTTTGTGATTTCCCAAAAGCACCATGACATTCACCTGATCTTTGTATCATAAAAAAAACATTGGGCAAGATTAAAAACCTGTGGCCTAAACCACCACAGAAATTCCTATAGTTTTAAGTTAATTTTTAAAATCAGTTTATGTTCTGGTGTTTCTTTCTTTTTCCCCTGACTTATCCTAATTATGGATGACAGGGTGGGAGCAATGGCATCAGATTATAAGGGTATCTAGGGTTCAGATGGAAGTAGAGATTTTAAACTGAATCTCTGATGTCTTAACTTAGCAACTTAATCTTTTCATTTGCAGAAACTGAGAAAGCATCATTTGTGAATTTCTTCTTGTCACATTGTTACTAAGTTGCTGCATTAATGTGGTGTTTTATTTTGTTCTGGTATGTATTTGACTTCACACACTCTTTTGTCTGAATTGTTTATCTGAAACAAAATCGATTGAACATTTTATATAGGCTATTCAAGCTATTCAGGCTAGTCAACTGGAGTGCTGAGGAAAAGTATATTGTTTTTTATTTACACCATTATCTTATCACCATTACAAGAGATACTATTTGTTCCATGGAACAAAGTTTGCTGGTTTCCATGCTGGACACATTTCTTTTCCAAAGACCATTACTAATTATTTAGACACAGGAAATGAAATGAGAGAAATAATTCTCTGCATTTCTTGGGCCTCAGCCAAATTAATTTGGTTTCTTAACAGCTGTTCATCAAAACAAACATATGACAATGGAAGAGATAGAGGGAACTATAGAATATCTAGACACTAATGTCTTGCAACATCATCTGTAATTGTCCCCTAAGTCACATTCTCAATGAGGATCTTCAGGTTCCCCCAATTTGGCCAATGTATTGGGATTATATAACTTTGGAAGGGTGATCTGCCTGTACACACATTGCAACATTTTAAAACAGGGCAAGGTTAAAATGATTCAATTGAATTTAAATGTGCATATTAAATATAATTAATACAATTATTTCCCATGTGTTCTATAACTTGCCTCTTCCATCATTGTCAACATTGCAGATCCATTGGAAGTAGTATCTAAGGCTTCAGGGGACTACACATAACTCTATACTTTGCGACAGAGAAATAATTATCTATTTTAAAATGTTCTAATGAAGAAAGAACTGACAGGCGAGGATGTAGTATAAAACATTAATAGAAAGGTGCTCCATACTAATGCATAAACCCTCTGCTCAGAATGCAATGTTAAAAAATGTAAGTGTATACTTATGTAAATAAATGTCCATGATCCATCTGAAATCTTTAGCTTGCATCATTTGGATTAGAAAGCTAGGGAAACAAAGAGTGGAGATCTCCACATAAGTGGAGATAAACAGCCAATTAGCAAAAAAGACAGACTTTCAATCACCACCTTTTTATTTTCTTACTCCCAACATAAATTCCCAGATTTATTTCTTAGTTCTTTTTCATCATCTATAGAAAAATCTATCAAGTACACAATCAAAAAAGTCAAATGAAAATATTTAAGGAAAAATGAATTCCTCAATCAACAATCCATTGAGTTAGTTTTAGATACATAAATAAATGAAAGACAATACTAATACTAATACTGTTTTATTAAGAATGTAATAAAATGGAGGTACACTGATCTTGGGATAGGGATAGATGTTTATGAAGGTATATCAGGGTTGTCAAATTCGCAGCCAGTGGGTTGGATGCATCATGGCTGGTCATGCCCACACCCATTTAGCGAAGGGGGAAAAGTCATGATACATCACGTGATGCTGCCATGACAACACGAGTTTGATACTCCTGGTTTACATGGTCACTAAGAGTTAAAAATGACTTGATGGCACAAAATAAAAGTGAGCAGAGGGAAGGAAGGAAGGAAGGAAGGAAGGAAGGAAGGAAGGAAGGAAGGA
>BLBF01000005.1:23482295-23493129 GCA_015471245.1 Laticauda colubrina
GGAAGGAAGGAAGGAAGGAAGGAAGGAAGGAAGGAAGGAAGGAAGGACGGACCTGAATATATTATATTCATATAAATCTGCCTTTAGAACTTTTATCTTAATCTTGTATTCCAACAATTAAAAAAAAGTCAACAATATCAACAAACAGTACATATTGACATTCTATGATGCCAAATATAATCTTACATTATTTTATTCAATTATTTTCTTTTGTTGGCTGAGAAAAAATATGGAAATTAAATATTCAGAATGAAAGTATTAAGTATTCAGAATAAAATTCATCATTTTTGCATTCCTCTTTTTTGTAAATCTGAAAACTTCTTAAGGAAGAATCAGATCCTGCAAATTCTCAAATAGTGCAATATATTCAACATCCAAGGTAAAGTTGGATTTTTTTAAAAAAAGCAGTTGATTTTTTAAAAAAATAACGGAAGAAGTAATTGAAAAATATGGTTATCAACATATAATGTTGACTTTCAGTGACTTAAATGGTAAATTGGAAAAGTCAATTGCAATTTTACTTGATGTAGAATTTCCTTTTCTCCAAATTAAACTAAGATTGTCAATTAACACATATTTATAGACATCATTTTAAAAAAATCATTGTAAAAGAAGAGACTTTCTTTCTAAGTAAGCCTTAGAAAAACTTCAAGTTTTATTTTACAGAAACTTTACTAGGATCTGACTTATCACAAATGTTACATAAGTTCTAAAGCTCCTCTTACAATGTACTATTCCTCCAAACTGATTCCTAATTTTTATGCCAATTTCTGTCCCTATGCAAGCCAATCAACACAAAGGAATATAATACCCATTTTTAAATGCCTGGTAAAATACTGAAGACATGGTAGTCCCAGAAGGATTCTCATAGACAAACTGTTAAACTGTGCAAGCTTCTCCCAGAAGCTCCTGTTACAATACATACTGTAGTTCATTGAGAATTGCTCTCCAAGGTACTGATTCTAAAGTTCAGCATCTTTATCTGATTTCTTCAAAGCGACAATCCTGAATCTTGTCCTCTTTTTTTGGTCTCATCAGACAACTTACTTTGCAACCTCCCACCCAACCATCTACTTGCGGTAAGTCATGATGGAGGAGGAATGTCAAAGACTACTTAAAATAAGTAATTCCAAACCTATTTTTCATTTCAGAGGTTGGGATCCTCATATGTACTGACATAAGGTGGCCATCAAATAGTCCCTAGAGTCTCTTCAGAAGTGTGAAATGCTTTAGATAACATTGTTATGTAGTGCTAATAAACTTGATCATATATTTCATTAACTTGCATCTTTGGAAAAAAAAACCTGAGAAGTGATAAAGGTACTTTTCTCCTCAGCTTGTTTTCATGTCTAAGGCAGGACTACAGTCTGGTTTCTAGTCTGGTGCCTTAATCATTAGATGAAATCATTGTCGGGGATTATATTTACAGCTTTATAATTCATTGGTAACTCATATATTAAACAACTATCATTGGAGGAAGTGGGCAGATTATGTATCTATTTCTCCATTCATTGATCCACCCATCGATCCATATTCATTCAGACAATTTACTCTATAATTCTCCCCCTGCAAGTATTTGAAAATCCTATGCCTATTATCAACAACTGTTATAATGTCATTTAATTTCAAATGCTACCCAGTGGTCCTTGGCAGTCACAAAAATAAAACAACATCAACAAAATTCTAATCTCAAATTGCAAAAAGATAATTAGCCATCACATGTTTTCTCTCAATCCCTTTCTTTCACTTTTCATGCTGAAGTAAAGTAATTCAAAAGAAGTAATTGGATACATTTGGATCCTAATGTTTTATCTTTGTTATTTTGGTGATTAAGCCAAACTTCCTTAACCTTTTGAATGGAATTTTAAAAAGATTACTCAACCAAATGTCTAGTCTGAAAAAAAATCACAGTATTCAAAACCCAATTAATAACTTCTCTAAACTAACCTAAAAGCCATTAATACTGGTAATTCTTGCACTTCTAGACTATTTGCTTCTTGCACAGAAATTTTAAAAGTATTAGTTAAGTGTATACAGGTATTTTTTCCAAGAAAAAATAAACAAAATTGCCAGTGAATGCTAACATTTATCTCTAACATTACTGCAGATTTTCTTTTGATTGGGTCTGAAAAGATTGAGCTGAGATAGCCTTCACATCTGAAATCCAGAATTCTGTTCTCAGTGTTTAAGCTGAAAGAAATACATTTAGAATACATCAGATACATTTACAAGTGAATTGCCAGATGAGACAGCAATTAAACCAAAAAGCTTATCACTTATGGCAAAAAGTAAAATTGTTCTTAATTCCAGTTTGTGTAATGCATTCACAAACTTTTTTTTTTTACATTCAGGCAAGCTATACTAATTGTTGCTTAGCATTAACTATTGTTAAAGTACTCACCTAGACATCAGTTCTAGATTCTGGATAGTGTTTTGTGAATCTTGCTTCTTGCTGAATGAGTAATTGTTACTTAACTATCAGTTAACAATCAATTTGGGTTTGGATAACATACTAGACTACAGGAGTAATACCAAAACGTAAACACTTGTCACTTGGCCCAGAGTCAATTTATGAGAAGGGCAACTATATAAATCTGATAAATAAATATATAAAATAATGCAGCTGACAGGTTGGTGAAGCAGAAGAGAGGCATGGAGTAAAGTGCGATGAAAACATATTATGCTCCATCTTTCTACTCCACCGATCTATCAGCTGAGATATTTAGAACACGGGTTGAGAGCTCTTCCAGAAAAGCATAAAAATGTTCAGAAATAATCAGAATGACATGGCATGAAGAAGTTCCAGACTGTGATCACTAGCTAAAGTCCTCATCCCAAATATGTTTCTAGAGTTACCAATCTGACTCATAAAATATTAAGGACTGAAAATTATGACTATTTTTCTCATGGGCTAGTCATTCTATGGAATATAGGAGGATAAATGCAATCAGGGATTCAAACAACTGTTGCACTGAAATTCTCCTGTGTTAAAAGGACATTACCAGTCATCACACATATCACAGAGGTAGCAGAGAGCCAGTTTGGTCCAGTCGTGAAGGTTCCAGCCTGGAAAGCAAGATATTGACTTCAAGCTCTATCTTAACCATGGAAGCTAGCTGGGTGACTTTGAGCCTCAAATGATTGTTGCTTTGGGAAAAATTGGAAGGTGTGTTGATTATGTTCCCTGCCCTGAATTTAAGAGAGAGAGAGGGAGAAGGAGGGAGGGAGGGAGGGAGAGAGAGAGAGAGAGAGGGAGAGAGGGGGAGGGAGGGAGGGAGGGAGAGGGAGAGGGAGAGGGAGAGGGAGAGAATGAATATTCATCCTATCCCCCAAGCCAGGATTAGAAAAATGCTCATTTCAGCAAGGAAGTACTCCGAAGTAAGACTACCAAACCTCTCTCATACATCGAAAATCTCAATCCAGTCAGTGCATTGTTTAAATGCTAGGCAGCTGAAAGTATTTGTAAGTAACTGAATGGATGAATAGGAATACTTTCTGTCTATACAACAACAAAATATATTGTTCTTTGTTTGAGGAACCAGTATTTATTTCCTTGTTTGTCAACCAGGATCATTTACAAAAGTAAAAAGAAAAGAATGAAGGAAATAAGTTCAGGAACAGCTGGCCAAGAAAGTATTTAATTTGAGATTTTTTTCCCATTGTCATAATTTTAGGATGCAGTGAAGACTTCTCTCTTAGGAGATTTCAGATGAAGTAAGCCAAGAAATATAGTCCTTCATTTTTTTTTTTCAATTTATAACCCAGGCTTGTCTCCATGCTTATGTTAAACATACAAGATCTTATTTAATTTTTTTTAAAGAAGAAACAATTCTTCTGAAAATGGATATAATTTTAAATAGTGTACTAGATGTATTAGACAGAAGACAAATAGACTAATATTATCTATTTAGGAGTGGTGGATGGAAGAATGAAATCTTATAAAAGAAAAATTCTGATACAGTGAGTTCTGATTTTGTTATCTCTAGAAATTTGACACTGAATGTTGTAATAGTATTTTCCAGGGGATAAAAAAGCCAGAAACATGATGAAATTATATAATAATATTAAAAGTATTGCATCTTCATTGGTCTAATATATTGTAATACAAAAGTTTGGTTTCTTTCTATTATCTTCATGACTAGGTTTTTCTTTCAATAACATTGTTAAGTAATACTTTGACCACACTGGATTTTGTTTCTTTATAGGCTTCTACATCAATAATATATTACAGATAGCAAGCAGATCAAATAATTCCACACTAATTAAAAGTAAGAACAGACAGCTCACTGAAAGCACTAATCTAAGGCATTTTTAAAAAGGCTGTCAAAAGATAAAATTATCTGATGCTGTTAATGATATCAGAAGAATGAGGTCACAAAATGCAAAGGTGCATAAAATCCTGGAGAACTGATGTCTACCAAGCCATGAAGAATCAGAAGCAACTGAGCAGTAATCCCACTTTTTCTAATATCTATTGCATCCATACCTGATTTTGATCAATTCCTATCTAGCACAGTTTTTTTCTGTTAAGTGCTTAATTATGTAAATGAAACAAGCATGGAAATGGTATGCATGTATGCATTGATCAAATTTGCTATGCCTACCTTAAAACTGCATAATTTGAAAAGTTGTAGTTTTACAACTTTAGAATTTCTCGTGTATGTTGAAAAGTTATACTCCAGTTTGTTAGATATTCCACTTAATATGATGAGAAATGAAATGGTCATCAACTAAGGGTCTGTACTATATACATTATGAAAGTTAAAAATAGCCACGTATGGAATTATCATATTTTGTACAGAAATCTCTTCCACTCTTTTAGATTGAAAGGAAAGAAGGTATGTTCTATTGTTTCCAATGAATTCTAGTTAGCAGGATGTACAAATTAAGCTACATTGAGTCAGTTAAATTTGTAGGACTCTTTAATTGCAAGATGTTCAAACAAAGAAGAATGCTTATCCATTAAGTAGGAAAAAACTATAGATACATTGTGGGTTCTCTGTGCATCTGCTATAAAACCCAGAATGGGCTGTAACAGTAATAATAATTAGCATTTATATAGCACTTTAAAATGTTCAAAGTGTTTCACGTATGTTATCCTGGCAACCTTTACAACACTCCTGTTCAGTAATAGGGCAATATATTATTATCCCCATTTATATCTCCCAACTCTATCCATTTGGAGTTCAGTGGGTTTCAGGTGATAGATAAATTACATTTGTAGATAAACTGAGATTTGCAAACAAACAAACAAACCCTGATTTATAAAAGGATATTTGATAAGTTCACAGGAAAGATGGCATTTATGTTGTCAGCTTCTTAGCTTATAGCTTATTGAGAAGCTCATTAGAATCTGTGAATTGGGTTAGGAGGGAAAATAACTCATAGCAGATTATATTGTTTCCATAGAGGCCCAGGTACAGTTTGTGGCATTTCCTGTTAAAAACACCAGATAACAGGTGATGAGAAAGAGATTTAGCTGAGATAACAACCAAACTAACAATATTGGGCTAGTTTGGTTGGGATGCAAAAATATTTTATCTGTCATGCTGTTTCCAGCTGTTTGTTAAGTGAACTTCAGAAATTCCAGGATAGATTGCAGTAGATTGGCAACAAATCTGGATTGCTGAGTTGTTGGTGCTTGGTTTCACTTATGGCCACCATAAGATCTGATCAGTTGTTTCCATATTTCTTGTTTCCATCTTTCTTTCTTGATCATCCATGAAAAAAATGGTAAATATTACTGGCTGGCTCCTATGTATACTGGCCTGCCCCTTTGTTTTAGGAATTAATCCTTGCTTGATGGATAATCCTTGATGGAATAGGAGAATAATGTACACTATTTTGTACAAATAAAAGTGGGTCATAAATCATACCAAGAAAACAAATCATAAAACAAGCCAAGAGCCAGTTTGGCATGGTGATTAAAGCTGAAAACCAGGAGAGTGTGAATTCTAGCCCTGCCTTAAACACAAAGCCAGCTGAGTGACCTTGGGATAGTCACTCTCTCTTCCTCAGCCCTGGGAAAGAGACAAAGGCAAGCCACTTCTGAAATCTCTCTAGAAAATTGCAGTCACTTTTCTGGGCAGTTGCCAGGAGTCACCATAGACACAAAGGTACAAATCAGATCAATCATCTATAGGATAGGTTCCTGTGCTCAAAATACAGTATTCGAGAGCAGAATTGCTACCCTGGAGAATCCGTAAGGAAGTCTTCCCCATAATGTTCCCTTTTAGATAAATTAGATAAATGATGCAAACTTCAAATAATCTGAACAATGAGTGGTGGATTAGAGGAGTAAAAGATCATTGGAGTCCAGGTCAAAGATATCTAGAGATAACCAGGTAGAGTAAACTCACATAGTTGATATGAAAATACATGGAAAGAGATAGGATTAAGCCAGACACAACTTGTTAATGGTCTGCTATAAATATTCAGAAAATAATAAATACATTTTCATAGTTTATGTTCATCTTTTTAGCCCCATTGCAATTTGAATTTGAACAGAATGCATATTTATTTCCACAGAGTAGCCCCGTCTCTTTCAAAATGGTCAGAAACTTTAAAACCCATTACATTTTCTGCCTTTGATAAGCAGTTTTGTTTTTATTTTCTCTCATGATTCCTTTCAAATTGTTTGATTGCTCAGTTGACATGAATGGGCACAGTATTAGTGTGTAGGAGTAGGGTGTGTTTGTAGTGGGAGGGGGAGAAATTCATCATTCAACCCTCTAGTTTTATTTTCTTTCACTCTTCAGAACCTATACAGTGGAGTGGGAAGGTGCAAAATCCCATTTTAGCTTCTGTTTAGAGCATCTAAATGTCAACAGAAAGTCCTGTTAACTTCAATTATTCCCAAATGTTCCTAGTTCTAAAATGGGTTGCTCTTTTTTTCCCACCTGTTTTCTGGAAGTCAGTCTCCTACTGAAACCCACTTCTTCCTCATTTATCTAAGCTTTCTATATGTAGAAAGGACCTATAATATATCTTTGTAATTCTATTTCAAATCCCTTCTAAGCTCGTGAGCAAACTATATAACTCCAAAGATAACAGATAAACAGATAACATATAATCAGAGTTGGAAGGGACCTTGTAGATAATCTAGTCCAACCACCTGCCCAAGCAGGAAATCCTATACCATTTCTGACAGATGGGAGTCCAATCTCTTTTTGAAAGTATTAAGTGATGGCAGTCCCACAACTTCCAAAGGCAGGCTGTTCCATTGGTTGCTTGTTCTCACTATCAGAAAGTTTCTCCTTATTTCCAGGTTAAATCTTTCCTTGTTCAGTTTCTATCTATTATTCCTTGTTTGGCCTTCAGGTGATTATCCCGTTCATTGTTTTTTTGTGAAAACATGGAGACATTTTATTTCCTAAGGTTTGGAGAATGTTGAAAATTACAATATAATTTGCAAATTTTGATCAGACAATTCTTTCATTAGTATCTATTTCATTTTTGTTGTTAACATGGTGTTCCCTGATAACTCCTCTCCTCTGTTAAATCTCATCTTATGTTATTCATTCTGTTTTAAACATAAATTCAGATATTCCTTAATGACTACTATTTTAAAGTTTTCCTACATGAAAGTTTGCCAAGTGATAAAGTAAAAGTGCATTACTTTCAGAGGACCAGCCTATTTTTAGGATGTGATTTAAAAAATGGCTTGGTCACATTCCAGTCCTAGGTGTATAGAATTAATTTCATGTTAGAAATATATGTATTCTTTTCAACAATTACATCTGATATAAACAATAACCCATAAGAAATCACCAAACTATTCTTAGCCATTTTCTCAGTACTTGGCAACATTAGGAAGCTTACTAGATATTTCATACTGGTGAGTCTACACTGACTCATGTGTTTATATTATCCATATAGTTTTAGAAAGGGGAGCTAGATGTTATTTGTTTCATACCAAACATCTTCCAATACCAAACATCTTTCATGGCCTTTTCTGCTGTGGCTTGGACTGTCTGGGACATTGTGCCCCATGAGGCGAGATCTGCAGTCACCCTTTTGGCATTTCAAAGGGCCCTGAAAATCTTGCTCTCCAGTTGAGCCTGGGGCCCCAAGGGATGTATGTGTGTCATACAGGAGGTGGTTAAGGTCCCACCTGAGGTAAGACCCCCACCTCCTCCCTATATGCATCTTGATGACTTCTTTGCCATTTTCATTCATTCTTAAGTCAATTTTTGTGTTAATATTTATTGTTTTAACTTTTTAATGTTTTATCTTGTTGCTTTATCAGTCATAAGCTGAGATGGACAGCACATGGGTTAAATAAATAAATAAACTCAATTGTGAAGATTCACTGACATCTCAGAACTTTGGAGGAACATTGACAAAGCAGCTTGTATCTATATCAAACTGTATGCTAAATACATTCTCTTCCCTATTAAGCAATGTACAAAGTAATGCTGACCATGTATTTATACTGTTACTTTTTCATGTTATTTATATTGGCTATATTCCTGACCAACCCACATCAAGAAGAGGGCCTCTGCCCTCTCCTGTCTGAACTCTCTTATGTTACCTTTGACTATTTTCATTGATTTTTGTAGTACTTTAAACAGAAAGCATAAAGATGCTGCAAGCAGAAAATTTGTTGGTTTTTGACTTAGATCTTGTTGCCTGTATGTAAAATTTGCTTTCTGTTTCTCTTTTTTTTTTTGTTCTGATCTAATTCTCCTTCAAGCTTCCGTGACTGTTGGATCTCCCTTACCAGTATTCTTTTCTTTTGTACTATGTTTCCTATTTTTTGGCTTGCCCACAAAAGAAGAAATTTGTGCTGTCTGCATGTCAGTGTAAGTTATCCAATTATACAGTTACATACCAGTGTCTACAGTTTTGCAATTCAGAAAGTATATAAAATGTAATGAAATGTTTTGTATCAAAGAAAATCATTTGGGAAATCAAAGTATCAGATAAAATGTCAATCTTGGGAAGATGTTTACACAGAATAAATAGAAAAATGTGCAAGAAAATTCATATTGTTGTCTATATCAAAACAAATTCAAATGAAGGCTGGTATAGAAAGGGAGCAGAATGAATGTGAAGTTGGAAGAATGGGGATCTAAGCAAAATTTAATTGATCAATAACAGAATGGAAAGGAATGATTTGGATAGATGTCATAAGAAATATCAAGTGTCATTGTCATTTCTCAATGACAATGTCCAGGCAACTCAAAACACTATGTAATAGTCTCACTCTGATCTTATAGTAAACAGATAGTGAATTTCATGAAATTGGACCATGATGTCATGTATTTATCTAAAAGTGTATTCAATTTACAAAAACCTGGTTTCTTTTTAAATTCATGCTAAGTCTTTAATGCTAATCAAACTATTAGCTCAATTCTGCTATGTCTGTGGCTCTCCAAATCTTGCTGGATTATAAATCTAAATATGCCAACATGGGTAATAACAATAAAGGTTGGGAGATCTAGTTCAGCATCTACTGTCACTGTTTCCACACTCCACCCTATGTTATTTTTGGGAAATATAGTGGCAACTTTCCCCAGATTACCAGCTTGATCCACAAAAACACACTAAGACATAATAGAGACCTAGAAGATCAACAGACCTATGGAACAGCTGTCCTGCCCTACATAAGAGGTACTACAGACAAAATCAGTAAGATACTACACAGGCATCACATCAAGACTGCCTTCGAAACAGACAGAAATATAGCAGCCATCCTTAGAAACCCCAAAGATAAAATTGATCTGGAAAATCAAGGCATATACGAAGTTCCCTGTGCATAATGCCCGGCCACATACATTGGACAGACGAATAGAAGAATAAGTACCCACCTAGATGAACACAAAAATGCAGGAAAAAAGCTGGAACACACCTCCTCACTAGTCCAACACAAGAAAGCCACAGGTCATAACATCAACTTCAATGGCACCAAAACCCTAGCCACTATAGAAAACCCCAGCCACAGAATCATCAGAGAAGCCATAGAGATTGAAAAAAGACCAGAAAACATGAATAGAAGAGCTGATTCCACCAGACTGTCAATCATTTGGAAGCCTGCACTCTCAAAAAGAAAGATCTCCACACCACAAGCCAGGCAAACACCTGGGCACAAACAGACTCCTCCTGATACCTCCAGCTCAAACACACCCCAACCAAGCACCCAGATGAAACCTAGCTTCCTAATAGATAACAGCTGTCCTTTTACTCAAAGCCAAGCTGCACTGAAAGCCTCCAATACAGGAACACAGTGTTGCCAGCCAATCAAAGCCACAAAACAGACAGAAGAAACCAGAAACACCAATCAAGCAAACTCCAAGACCAATAAACACAGACCAAGACTCCCAACCAATCAGGATGAAGAAAAAAGCATTCTGGCTCAACAGTAGGCTAGCCTCAAATTTAAAACTAAACGGCTGTGATAGCCTGACTCACAGATGAACTCAACACAGAAGCCTGATGATGGCAGATGAGATTCTGCCGAAACGTTGCTACAACTTTAAAAGCACAATTACAATGACGTGAGATAATACCCAAAGGAAGCTGAACAGCACACATGTAAGTATCCGCGAAAATTTAAAAAAACATATATATATATAGACTCCCAACCAATCAGGATGTAGAAAAAAACATCCTGGCATAGCAGTAGGCTAGCCTCAAATTTAAAACCAACGGCTGTGATAGCCTGACCCACATACAAATTCAATACAGAAGCCTGATGATGGTAGATGAGATTCTGCTGAAACGTTGCTACAACTTTAAAAGCACTACAATGACGTGGGATAATACCCGAAGGAAGCTGAACAGCACACATGTAAGTACCCGCGAAAACTTTATATATATATATATATATATA
>BLBF01000005.1:23503438-23516712 GCA_015471245.1 Laticauda colubrina
AAAGAAAGAAAGAAAGAAAGAAAGAAAGAAAGAAAGAAAGAAAGAAACAAACAAACAAACAAACAAACTTCTCTCTCCTGGAATGTGTGCTTTACTTTTTAATAAGGCAAGCTAACTTTACAATTGTGTTAAGGCACCAAGCTAGAAACACAGAGATTGTGAGCTCTAGTCCTGCCTTGGGAATGAAACCAACTGGCTTACTTTGAGCTATTGGCTTTATCTTAGGTCTAGAAAGAAGGCAAGGGCAAACCAGTTCCCAAAAGTTACCTATAAAGACTTGTCCAGACAGTCACCAGCAGTCAACACTGTCTCAAAGGCACAAAAATATTAGTAATACAGCATATACAAAAAAGCAGAGGTCCAGTGCATGCTGTTCTTAGTGGTGCTCTAAATAAATCTGAAGTTGTAGGATGACAGTCATGTTGATCTACAATAGCCAAAATGTCTGATGAAATGAAGTATGGCTCATAGAAGCTTATGTCTTTTCAAAGGATTTGTAGATACGAAAAGCAAATAAATTACATTGGTTTATGTCTACTCTTCGATGTCTACTCTACATTTCTTTGTAAGAAGAAAATGGGGATTTAAAATCTAAAATGGAGTGTTTGGAAGACAAGTATTTTCTGGCCTTCCTTATGCTGGTAAGATGTAGCTGCATTCTTGGGGTTATGGCACCTATTTTCTGAACTCCTTCCTATTTACCAGAAACAGTGTCCATTGGAATAAAATTGGAATAAAATCCATTGGCAAAAATTCTCATACAGGTCTGAGCAGTTTATTATACAGTACATTGCTGGGAGACATTGTATGCCCTTAGGGACAATAATTGCCATTTCTTCAGACCTCTAATGTGAATAGCTTCTTTGATATTGCAATTTTGTAGCTGTGTGACTCTAGTTATTTTGCACAGAAAGTGCAGAATGTCTTAGTTTCATCCAAAATGTGTAATGGTGTAATATTTTTGCCATGGGGCAAGTTTGTTATGCTCTGTGCATAAAAAGACAGAATAAAGTTGAGATCAACTATGAATTTAGCAACATTCATAGGAGTAATCTCATTCCTATGCAAACATCCATCTGTTACATATATAGGGTTCAAGTCAAAATAATACATTGCAATGTCCCTGTGCAAATAACTGATTTTTAGAGATCTTAGAATATTGCCTGTGAACATCTGTAGAAGTATAATTCAACTTTCAGTTGGATTCCTTAAAGCAGGGCTCCTTTAGACGATATACTGTACTTTGAGAAGTCATTCAAATAAATATGCTCATGACCCAATGTCAGATTTTTATAGTGGATATGCAAATATCTACTACAGAATATTTAGGGTAGAGTTTTATAGGTGTGCACATGTGTCTCCCTTTTTGACACTTTAATTGCCATTATTGTTCTTTTAAAAAAAATTACACTAAAATTTTATTTATCAAATTTAGAAATCAGCCATCTCCCACACAGAGGAACTCTAGGAGGTGTACTAGTAAAACACAAAAGGAGCACTATGACTCATGGTTAGGCACTTGGTAGGAGGTTACAAGCCCACGTTCGAGACCCGAGAGCTGCCTTGGGATGGGGTAAGTTCCCATCCTTCACTTTAGCTCCTGCCAGGGACATGAAAAGAGTCCCCAACTGGGCATCCCTGGGGAACAGTGATATCACCAGCTAATCCTTTCAAGCTGGAAGCATCACAGTGCTTCGGACATGAGTGTAATGCAATAAAACATAAAATATGCATATAAATATAAGAATGCAATTAAAACAAGAATAATATAATTAAAATTCAAGGTAAAAAGGCAAGGGGAAGGGACTTAGTCAAGGGACTAAGCAGCCCTATGGTTTCAAGCTCCTTCTGTGGGCCTCAAGCAGAGTTCGGTCTTCAGACATTTCTGAAAGGCCAGGAGATGCTCTCTCCCTGGGGAGAGAGTGATCCAAAGAATGAGGGCACTAGCAGAAAAAGCTCTCTTTCTGGATGCCACCATTAGAAATTCTTTAACTGACATGGTTCACAACATAGACTCCCTGCCTGACCAAATGGGATGGGTGCATGGATATAATTTCATCCAACAGATCATTTTACAATATTTGAAAAATTAAATTTAATGTTTTTAGTTACTTGGAAAGCTTAGACTAGTATAAACAAAGGTAAAAAGCTTTGGACAAATTGAGAATAAGAGAATGAGAGCAATACAAGAAGCTTGGATACATGAAAGCTAATCTTAGAACAGAATATTTTTGTACATATGTCATCTTTCCTTTCACTGATGTGCAGTGTTTCACAGGTAAAAAGAAAACAAAAAAACACCTTTTTTTTTTACAGTGATTACAAGCTGGCTTTCATTCTCTGTTCAGGCTTTACATAATAAGGAAAATAAAATGCAAAAATTACAGGATGTTTTTGGAGGGGAGGATCATTCCGCATAAATGAAAGAAGAGAAAGAGGTGGTAGAATCAATGTTGAGGTTTTAAAAAAAACCTTTAAGTACTGTATCTATAAAGTTTAAACATTTCTAAAGTTATCCAGTCTGTCATGATCTGATTTTTTAAGTTTAAATTATTACTTGGGGGAGGTGACAGGTATATGGTTGGCTCCTAAACAAACTTAAGTCCTAAACAAAGCATGCAAAAGCATTCTACTTCAGTTAACTACACATATTTCTTTTTTATACAAACACAGGTGTTTTTATCTTGACTGCTGAAACAGATAAAAGCAGATTAGGAAAAACTGCAATGTGATATAACTATATATTTTTTATTAAACAGGGAAAGCTCCAGTCTGAGTTATATTGAGTAAACAGGGCTAAGGCAGAAATGGGCAAGCCAAAGGGAATAGGCTGGAAAAAAAATGAATCAAGTCTAGCAGGGAAAACATGGTTTAATTTGACAATAACATATTATTCTGTATAAAGATAGAGTGCTTCAGCTAAAAAAAAAAAATCAGGCTAGAATCTTAGGATTTCTGAACACTTACATAATTCTACTATTCAACTGCATTATTTAGTGGTGGATAGCAGACAATTATTTTCTGTCAAATGGCTATGACATTATTTATGTTAACTATAAAGTTCAATATCTGGTTTCCAGCCAATCCATATGCCTGGAGTTCTGCAGAAGTTCTATAATCTTTTATTTCCCTAAATCCAGTTCCACCTCTCTTGAAATGGATAACTGGGCATGACTCCTCTACTTAGCTAGGGAATGTCTCCCTGAAAAAATGTCCTGTCTCTATCAGAGCACCAACAATTATTTTTGTAACAAACAGTTTCTCCAACCCTGATTACAATATCTCACCCTTAATATGAAAATTGACTCCCCCCCCAAAAAAAAGATAAATAACCCTTTAAGAACATTCTATATGGTTGCAAAAAGATGGAGTTCTGAATTGCCAACTACAAATCACAATGTAGTGTCAACATTTCTGTTAGCAGCCCAAGCTAACGTCTTAACATTCTGATATTCATTCTAAATATATTATATATATATATTTTGGAAACATGTGAGTCCAAATGCATTGCATTAGCTCTGTGATCTGTACCTTTCTATTTTATTCGTACTGGATATACTTATAAAGGTCAAGAATAGCCATCCGAAATAGTGGGAGTTCTTTAAAAATCCATAGGTAATAATAGAAACTGATATAACTATTGATTTTCTCTCATCATACAGTTCCTTTCTGTTCTTCTTTACCATGCAGTTGGTAAGCCATGATTATTGTCACATCATGTTACTGTGCAAAACAGACATAATGACAGCAATTACCATGATTTAAGTGAATGTCTTTTTCAAACAGGTAAGTTTATGTTTGTTAGCCAAACTGAAGGAGTCTGGGACATAACCAACCATCAATCTTCCTCAAGTGATCCATTATGATTCATTTTGTAACTATAAACAGACCTATATTGTAATCTAGCACCCAGGGCTGTATAAAGCTTTAAAGAGGTCTTTTGCTTTGATAAATTTTCATGCAAAGTATGCCTTCAAAATTGTCCTGTAAAGCAGCATACTTTTTCCCTGCTTTTAAAAGTGAAGTGGTTCCAAGGCAATGATTTGTGTTGCCACAAAACCTTGTCTAGTAGCTTCCTTTCTGATTCTTGCAATCAGCTATTAAAATAATGGAAGAAGCATCAGTGCATAAAAACAGAAGCATCTTTTACACAGAAGAGTTACACAAAAGTACTTCCAAATCTGTTACATCTGCACCTCATCTACTAACCAGCAACTACACCTTAACTAGCAACACCTCAATTTTATCTCTATAATCTAAGTTGTCTCTTTGAATTTTGAAGCATAGTTTCACCACACAATCCTACCAGTTTCATATTTTGCACAAACTCAGTTTCTTGACACTTTTACAGTATCACTGTTGCAGTTTTGATTTTTAAAAGTTTATGCAGACCTCCATCCAAACATTTGTTTGGTCTAGTAGATAAAGCACCAGGTTAGAAATTAGAAGATTTGGAGTTCTGAGGCACAAAAAGTCAGCTGGATGATTGTGAGCCAGTTACCTATTTTCAACCCAAGCTACCTCTAAGGTTCTTAGGAAAAAGTATTAAATATGTTTGCAATCTTTAATTATTCATAAAACAGTAAAGGCAGGGATATATCTGTCTGTCTGTCTATATTCTGCATCAGAGAGTGTGTGTTTATATGCTAGGCTATGAGCTGATCTGTGGCATTTTTGCACATTTCAAGTGATAATTTGAAATATTATTATGGGTTTGTTTAGCTGAACCTGTTTTCAAACCAGATAAGGGAGAATCTCTGAAACAGAGACAGTATTCTGCTACCCAGTCTAAGGCCTAACATATTGCTGGTAAGAAGAAGAGATGAAGAGAGATAGGTGGAAGAATAGAAGATTTGGAGGCCAAATTACTTCAAAGATTGGCTACAAGAAGAACTAAATGGAGTTTCCCCTGGGTTTAATAAAGCAGAGGTGAAGCAAGAAATAGAAAATTAGAGAGTGGTCTTTGTGTAACTTTTTTTCTGAACAAAGCAAATGCTCTGAAATGAACATGGGCTATTCTGGAAATGAAACTGTCAGCCTTCAAGATCTTCTACTATCGCTTTGCATCTTTCGGCTGCCATAAGTAACGGGGGGAAGGGGAGGTAGAGATAAGTCTGGGAAGTGAGCTGGAGGTGTTACATTCTTCTGTTGTGTAAATGGGGGGGGGGAACATACAATATAGTTAGGTTTCTATTTCTCACTTAGCTTTCTTTTTTCTGCGCAACTGCAACCCGTTATCAAAGTATGCCAAGGTCAACGGACAGAGGCCTCATCATCACCTGAAGATGCCCACATGATCATATTCACAATTTCTAATTGGAAGTTTCATCTGAACTATTGTATATGTGAATTGCACGCCTAATTTCTCAGATTCAGAATTCTTTGGTTGCTACCACCTCACTTTCAGTAAAAGATATATTTTCTCTAAACTAAAGAGTCTAAGTATTTCTTTCCTGGATTTTGAATGGAGCTCCGCTTGACATTATTCTGAATCTCCTCCACCAGCCCACCCGGAGAGAATACCCAATTTTCTTCCGAGGGGGCCTGGATATCATGTCATCTTCAACTAGTGATCAGGAGGACCTGGGAGCCATTGGAGGGCAAGATTCTCTGCTGGTACAGGAAGCCCAATCGCTAGCAGAGCTCAGTCTGGAAGAGGATCCAGCTGTGCAGCCCAGATGGTCAGTGGGGGTTGGTTGGAAAGATCTGGAGAAGGACCCCCCCTAGAATCACAACTACCCGCCGGCGTGGAAAAGAGGAGCCATGGCAAGAGAAGGAAAAGAGAGAACTCTCACTGAATCAAGCCAGGAAACTCCTCGATGAAGCCTTTGAACAACTCCAAGCTGCACAAAGGGATGAAGGGGGAGGGGAAGTAGCCCCAGCCAGAAGAAGCAGAGCAGCTACCTCTCCCATAATCAACCCGATCCAGCAGCAGCCCCGGGGCCCTCAGCGGGAGGTGTGATTCCTAGAAGGCGTAGAGCTCCTAGGCTGCCTTCATTAGAAGTAAGATATGGGGGAGATCCCAAAGCCTTGGGATTTTTCCTAGCCCAAGTTTGGAGCTATATGGAAGAATATGGGGAGGATTTTCCCTCAGAGGCAGCCAAAGTGAGATGTGTTACCAGGGCTCTGGAGGGAATAGCTGCAGAGTGGATAATGCATAATGATAATGCTCCCCAGTTGCTGAACTATAAACTGTTCATGACTGCACTGCAGGCTAGGTTTGAGGATCCACTGGCAGAGTGCAAGGCCTGGATTAAGATGAAGACCATAAATCAGGGGTGGAGGTCAGTGGCTGACTACACCCAAGAATTTAGATAGTTAACTGGTCATATCTGAGGCTGGCCCCAGGAAGCCCTGATAGAAGCATTTAAAGATGGTTTAAATGAAGATGTGTACCAGAGATGCATTGCTAGAAGAGACCCCAATGACTTGCAGATGTGGTACTTGCTGGCAGAAGACGTGGAGATTGATTTAACCCGAAGCAAACGGCGGGGAGATTCTGGGTGGAGCAAGCCTTCCCCCCCATGTCCTCAAGAGGTTCCCAAACCTCAGAGGGGAGGAGTGGCGGCAAGACCCAACCCCTCGGCCTGCTTTCAATGTGGAAAGGAAGGTCACCGGGCTGTGAACTGCAGAGTCAAGCTGGGACCAAAGGGGGCGCCAAAAGAAGGGAAGAAACCCGAAAAGTCCCCAGCGAAGCCTCGCGAAGCAGCACTAAAGTCGAAAGAGATGGCAGAGGTCGCCCCTCCCGCAGGAGAGGAATCAGAAACCTCAGTGACCCCTGAGGAGGATGCTTTCAACTCGGAAGACAACTTCCTGGTAAGTCCAAGCGTGGGCCCTATGACCATTCCGGTGAAGTTGAGGGTACCTAATTCAGGGGTCGAAGGGGAAATGCTATCCCTATTAGATTCTGGGTGCACAAGGTGTATAATCAACACGGAAGTAGTGAAGAAAATGGGCCTAAAACTAAAACCTTTGAAGATGCCCATTTCCTTTTGCCAACTAGATGGATCAGTGGCTGGAGGTTGCCCTGCACGTTTTGTCACAGAACCTATAGAAATGATCATGGGAGAGCATGATGAGACCCTGCGTTTTATTGTGGTCCCTGGGATGGAGCAACCATTAATACTTGGATTGCCCTGGCTCCGGAAATGGAACCCCCAGGTTAACTGGAGAAAGGGGTTGTTGCGCATACGCACCAAGCAGCGACTGGGAAAAGAGGGCAGATCCCAACTGAAGCCCGAGGACCTAATTGAAATAGCTTCCACAGGTACTGAGCCCGTGAAAGGGGAGGAGAAAATTCCCAAAGAGTGTTGGGATTTAAAAGAAGTGTTCAGTGAGAAGGCCTCAGATGAGCTTCTGCCTCACCGGCTAACAGACTGTACTATTGAGATTTTGCCTGGGGTGAAGCTCCCGAAACCAAAGCTGTACTCAATGACCCCACGGGAATTGGAAGAGCTAAGATTGTTTATAGATAAAAATCTGGAATGTGGTTTCATTCAACCTGCTAGACCCCGGGTAGTGGCCCCAGAGTTGTTCCATGAAAAGAAAGATGGTTCCAAATGCTTGGTGGTGGATTACAGAAATTTGAACGCTATTTCTGTGGAAAACGTGTATCCCTTCCTTTGATAAAGGATATGTTGGTCCATTTAGCGAAGGGGAAGATTTTCACGAAGTTGGATTTGAGAGAAGCATACTACTGAATTCGAATGAAGGAAGGGGATGAGTGGAAGATTGCTTTTGACTGCCCGATGGGTTGCTTCCAATTCAACGTTCTTCCTTTTGGTTTACAAGGGGCCCCAGCTGTATTCATGCAAATGATCAACCAAGTGTTACATGAACATTTATACAGGGGGGTTCTGGTTTATCTTGATGATATCCTTATCTACATGGAAACTCTGGGTGAACATGTGAAACTAGTGAGGTCAGTTCTACAGAAACTGTGTGCCGCTAAGTTGTATGCTAAATTGTCAAAGTGTGAATTCCACCAAGACAAAATTGACTATTTGGGATATCGCATTTCATCTGAAGGCATAGAAATGGATCCAGAGAAGATGCGTGCCTTGTTGGAATGGGCTCCACCATGCACCAGAAAACAACTTCAAAGCTTTTTGGGATTTGCAAATTTTTACCGGCAATTCATCCCGACGTTTGCTAAGATAGCAATACCCATCACAAATCTCTTAAAAACAAAAGTGGAGGTGAAGCCAAGGCCAGGAAAGCCGCTGGAGTGGTCCATGAAGTGCCAAGCAGCTTTTGAAAAGCTAAAACGACTGTTTGCTGCAGAACCAGTGCTAAAGCACCCGGATATGGAAACTCCTTTCGTGATTCAAGCCGATGCAAATGATGTGGCTATTGGAGTGTTGTTACTTCAAATCAACGAGAAAGGGACCTTACAGCCTTGTGCGTATACTTCCCGTAAGCTGTATGAAATAGAGAGAAGATGGGCCGTCTGGGAGAAAGAAGCTTTTGCAGTTCGTTGGGCCTTACTGACCTGGAGACATTTCCTGGAAGCAGCAAAATACCCATTTGAGGTATGGACTGATCATAAGAATTTGGAAGCTTTAAAAACGCCCTGGAAGCTGTCCCCTAAACAAGTTCGCTGGGCCCAGTACTTCAAACGGTTCAACTTCTTATTGAAGTACATTCCAGGAGGGAAGAACTTCATGGCGGATGCTCTCTCTAGACTACCCCAATATAATTGTATGCACCAGGAGGTGATAAGCCCAATTATCTCAACGAAACATCTAGCTGCCCCAGTGATCACCAGAGCCCAAAAGAAGAACCAAGAAGTGGATTTATCGAATGACCTAACCGAACAATTAAAAGAAGCTTTAAAACTGGACGAATGGTTCCTGGCTTATTCAAGTGACTATACAGTTAGAGATGGTTTGGCTTGGGTGGGGGCCAAGTTGTATGTGCCACAGGTGCTGAGGGGCCAAATACTACAACAGGCTCAGGATTCTAAAGCAGCTGGCCACTTTGGATTTGTGAAGAACTTACATCTGGTTAAGCAGCAATTCTGGTGGCCTACTTTAAAGAAGGACATTGAAGCTTATGTAGCTAGCTGTCCAATTTGTGCTTCGGCAAAGAGACCTCCTGGTAAGCCAGTAGGATTGTTACAAAATGTAGCTAGACCAACGGCCCCCTGGAAGGAAATCTCTATGGACTTTATAGTAGAATTACCCGAAAGCGGTGGAAACATGGTCATCTGGGTAGTAACCGATTTGTTTTCCAAACAAGTACATTGCATACCTTGTTCCAAGATTCCATCTGCTAAGACGCTGGCTAAATTGTTTATTTCACATATCTATAGGTTACATGGCATTCCGGAACGCATAATCTCTGACAGAGGGGTCCAGTTTACCTCAAATTTTTGGAAAGAGTTCCTGAAGTTGATAGGCTCCGCCCAGGGTTTAAGCTCTGCCCACCACTCCCAAACCAATGGGGCCTGTGAGAGAACTAACGCAGTGTTAGAACAGTATCTTAGATGTTATATAAATTATCAACAAGATAACTGGTCCGACTTACTACCATTTGCCGAAGTGGCATATAACAACTCCGTACACAGTAGTACTGGATTTACTCCATTTAAAGTGGCTTCGGGACAAGATTTCGTATCCATACCTGAACTCCCTCGTGAAAAGCCTAACATCCATTCATTGGATGAATGGATAACTCAACTCCAACTTAACTGGCCAGTGACATGCAAAGCACAAGATGAGGCCCATCAAGCTCATAAGAAGTTTGCAGGCAAGAAAAGATCTCCACAGAAAGAATATAAAGTGGGCAACAAAGTTTTCCTGTCCACCAGATACCTGCAGACCACTCAAAAGTCAAAGAAGCTTGGTCCTAAGTATGTTGGTCCTTTCATGATTGAACGGATTATAAATCCTGTAACAGTCCAGCTGAACTTACCCAAAACTCTTCAACAAATTCATCCGGTTTTCCATGTTAGTTTGCTAAAACCTGAATGTACTTCTGACTTAAGACCCGTCCAGGCTGACCCTCCCATACCAATACTGATTTAAGGCGAACAACATTTTGAAGTTAAAGAAATTCTGGACTCTCGCAAATGGAGGGTTCGACTCCAGTATCTCGTAGCCTGGAAATATTTCCCTTCTTCACAAGCCGAATGGGTTAACGAAACCGACGTTAAAGCCCCTAAGTTGGTCAAGGCATTTCATTCCAAGTATCCTGATAAGCATTAGGATTGTATTCTTTTGTGATTGTTTAATGATTAATAATTGTCTTTATATTTTCTCCTCTCTCTCTTTTAGGACTAATGGTTTTCCTTTTTCTAGGAGGGCCGAATGTCAGCCTTCAAGATCTTCTACTATCGCTTTGCATCTTTCGGCTGCCATAAGTAACGGGGGGAAGGGGAGGTAGAGATAAGTCTGGGAAATGAGCTGGAGGTGTTACATTCTTCTGTTGTGTAAATGGGGGGGGGGAGCATACAATAGAGTTAGGTTTCTATTTCTCGCTTAGCTTTCTTTTTTCTGCGCAACTGCAACCCGTTATCAAAGTATGCCAAGGTCAACGGACAGAGGCCTCATCATCACCTGAAGATGCCCACATGTTCATATTCACAACTTCTAATTGGAAGTTTCATCTGAACTATTGGGGGTGGGAACACTTCCATCACTTTGTATATGTGAATTGCATGCCTAATTTCTCAGATTCAGAATTCTTTGGTTGCTACCACCTCACTTTCAGTAAAAGATATCTTTTCTCTAAACTAAAGAGTCTAAGTATTTCTTTCCTGGATTTTGAATGGAGCTCTGCCTGACAGAAACTGTACAAGCATTATATTTAAATTTATTTAATTGGAATGTGTGCATTGATTGGTAAAGAATTGGGAACAGCAGAATGAATAGACATGGACTTTCTATAAGTTTCCCAAGGGACCTTAAACATTGATTTGAGGGAAGAAAATGCTATTTTTTACATTGTTATGTAACTCCAAAAACTATATTTCATTCTGTCACTCTGCTCGCTCTAGCAACAATGCAAAATCAGCTTAAATGTACCATTCTGTCCATCCAGTTTCTGAAGTTTCCCCATTCAATTTCTCAACAAAAAAAAAATATCAAAACGTTTTTTATGAGTAAAATTCAATTTGCAAAAAACAGCCTACTGTATCATGTAGCTAGTACAATTCGGACAGAACACCTTGGACACTAGCATAACGGCACATTGTCCATCCAAAATACTGTCACTGATTGCTCAAGATTAAAGGGAACCAAATAAGCAATAAACACAAAGAAGAAATAACACCAGTGGGTGAAAATACTTGCTGTGATCAATTGTTGAGAGCCACAAAAATATATATGTTTAATCTGCAAAACAGCAAGTCAGCAACAAGCAGCTCAGCCCTAAAAAAAAATATTCATTTAACTGCCATGATTTTTGCTATGTTCCACCTTTTAGTACATAATCAGGCTTTTATTCAGCTAACTGCTTCATTCCTTAACAAGCTATTCATCTGAAGAGGTTTCACAGCAGGATTTCCACTGTGTAACTTCCCTTTATGTACAATGAACACTGAAGACTTCCCTCCCTTTGACATTACACATTTCCCTTAAATAAAAATTCTCAACAAGTTGACTGAAGAACTGCCAGCAATTTTTGCTAAAGCTTCAGAAATTCTAAAGGAAAGAAAAGACAACGCTTGGCTTTGAGATAGATGTGCTCAATAATACAGGAAAGATGGATTCCAGAATAAATTTGTAAGACCCTTGCTCTGCTTACTATTCTTAAATTAAGTTTAAGTGAATAAGATATAATTAAGTTTTTTTTAATTTTTCTTACAGAAAATGCAATTGATCAAGCTTAGTGCAATCTTTCCTTCTGCATAACTGAAAGCCATTCAAGCTGCACATTAAAAAAAAAAGTTCAGTAATTGAAGAATCTAGTCGATTGGGATAGCTTAATGTCTTGTGAAGACTTAGAACAGAATGGAAGCTTTCCTTTGAGTAGGATGCTGTTGGCTGTCTCAATATCTTTTAGTTCAAAGAGGTGGGTGCTGACACCTGGCCTGCACAATCTACTGTTGAAAAAACTTTTATTTAATGCCACATATTCCAAGAACACAACTTATTCTGATACCACCAACATGCCTCCAACCATCCTATATCTTTTCCCTAGAATTTGAGGCTTGTTCAAATAGAAGCCCAGAACTTCTTCAAATAGAAGCCCAGAACTAAAGTCACAGATGCCATTTATTTATATCTGATTTCCCATACCTAAACCAGTGGTAGAATTTAATTTTTTTTACTACCGGTTCTGTGGGTGTGGCTTATTTGGTGGGTGTGGCTTGTCATGTGGCTGGGTAAGTGTGGCTTAGTGGTCATGTGACTGGGTGGGCATGCTTGGTGGTCATGTGACTGGATGGGCACGGCTTGGTGGTCATGTGACTGGGTGAGCGTGGCCAACTCAATGTCATTCACATCAGGGGGTGCCTCACCTGGCCACTCCCCTCCCAGCCATTCCTTGTCACACAGCCTCAACTTATCTATAGTTCTGTAAAAATGTTCACCTTTTTTGACTTTATTATTTGCAGACTATAAATGTACTTTCATGGACCACTGAAAGTAGGAAATGGCTCACATACTTTACTCAAGAGTGTGATAGGCAACAAGCTTTTAAGGGGCTGATACAAAGAAAGGGGGCCAATGTATTTTCCAAAGAAGCAGAATGCAAACAAGAAGCAATGGATGGAAACTGAACAGAGAGAAGCAACCTAAAACTCAGGAGAAACTTCCTGACAGTGAGAATAATTAACCAATGGAACTGCCTGTCTCCAGAAGTTCTGGGTGCTCAATCACTGGAAGTTTTTAAGAAAAGACTGGACAGCCATTTCTCTGAAATGGTATAGGGTTCACCCCAAGGTCCCTTCTAAGTATTGTTCGGACACCTTTCCCAGGATTTCTACTCAGAGTTTGGCATCCTTACTTTTCTTGCCTGAGCTGGGAGTTGGACTAGAAAACCTCCAATGTCCCTTTCAACTCTTGTTAAACACCTGTGCATTTTATGCTCTGGACTATTGACACTGAATGCATGTAAACCCTGAAAAATATGTGGTATCCCTGGGCAAAAAAAGGCAGAAAAATCACTCTAGATGCAGGGGCAGTGTAAAATATTAACACCAATATAAATAATGGGACAATTAAAAATAATAGCACAGAGTTTTATCTCTCTCTCTCTTCCTATTTTTTCTTTCTTTACCTTCCTCTCTCTCTCTCTCTCTCTCTCTCTCTCTCTCTCTCTCTCTCTCT
>BLBF01000005.1:23516812-23575377 GCA_015471245.1 Laticauda colubrina
CCCTCCCTCTCTCCCTCCCTCCCTCCCTCTCTCCCTCCCTCCCTCTCACTCTCTCTCTCTCTCTCTCATACACACACACACACAGATCACTTAACAGACAAGCATTTTGGAAGCAGCTCCTTTAAATTTCTCCAAGGCTTGAGTGGATTCCCCCACCCTCTCTGTCAGACCACACTCCTTCTCACTCCAGCACTTTAACTCACATGGAAAAAGCGATACTTGCAGCATCCACGGGGAATCCTGGAGAAGTTTTTAAAAGACCTGCTTCCAAAATGCATTTTTTTTTTACATTGCAAAAGTGCTCCAAGGCTCGATTCACCCCCCACCCCCTCTGTCAGACCGCACTCTTTCTCACTCCTGACACTTTAATTCACATGGAGAAACTGATACTTTCAGCATCCATGCCTTTCTTCCTTTTCCCCAGGGAGAAAGAGGATGCGGGGAACAGAAAGCTAGGAGAGTGATCATAAGTGAGCGACCGGGCGACCAGGTTGGGGGCATGGCTAGCCAGGGATTGCCACCAATTCGGTGACCCATGCCAAATAACTGCTCCGGTTCGCCTGAATAGGTGCGAACCGATTGAATAGCACCTCTGACCTAAACCTGATTTATAAGAGAAGGTAATCTTATTTAATCTAATTTAGGATATCAGTAATTATGCCTAACGTGGGATCTTGGAACTCCAGGAAAAGTGTGAAATAGCAGGGGTAGCAATAAATCTGTCTGGCTAATATTGAGGCAACATTGACTAAGTACCTTATTTTATTTTGTTTACAGTCATTTTCTGGGAAATTCTTTTACTCTCTTGAACATGATTTTTCTCCATATTGGAGGACAATTCTCCACTTTTTCATTACAGTAGTCAGGTAAACTACATAGCTGTGGTGACAGAAACAAAAGGCAATTTAGCTTAATATGACATGCTTTTTGAAGGTCTGCTTTGCTTCTCAATTGATATATTAAGTACAATAATGGAAATTATATACCTTTTTTTAAAAAAATCTTCTTCTCCAAGGTCTAGCTTGCATTATTTGTAATGATTAACTGGAGTCCAAATGTCAGTCTTCAACTTCCTCTGATCCCTTTTTTCAGATAATTTTAAGGCAACTCTCTTTCCAAAGAAGTACTTATCAATCTTCATGTCATCAAAAGTGAAAAAGCAACAATGCTCAACAACTATATAATGCCAAAATATATTATGCAACTGATACATATGCAGGCAATAGAACCCTGGAAAAGGAACACTGGTCCATTTATCAGAATTGTGGTTGGATTCATCAGTCAGTTTTACTTTTTTATAAAGTTCACATTGTTTTCAAGCATACATCTATTCTGCAGTTAGTTTTCCTTAACAAAGTTCTATATGAAAATATGTATGTTTTCTTTGACATCACAAAAAAGTGAAAAATAAACATTTTTCAATAGAATTATCTCTAACACAGAAACCATTTTCCACCATTTCCAACTAATAACTTGATTGTATGCAATTTTTTTTTACATATACATTTCTATATGCAATTTTTCCAATTGTGAATGTTCAAATGCAGCTTTTGAATTGAAAACTGCATTGGTTCAGGATAAAAACTGAAGAATATTTTTGTTCCACTTACATATCAGAAAGAAAAAAAATTAATTTAGGGTTTAACTATATATCCCAGTTGCCCTGTTGCCTGCATGACCAGCAACCATTCTCCCTCAATAAGTGAACATTATCCATGATACCTTTATTAATTTCCAACTCACAATCACAGCAATCTCAGTAGACATTTTTCTGTTTTACACATTTCTTATGTCATTTTGAGTGCTGCTGTTTGTTTTAAGATAATGTGCTTTGATTGCTGCAGGCTAAGCCCAGGAGTGCATTGACAATGTTGGAAAAGCAGTGTCACAGGTTCTTTTCCATGTACCCAAGTCAGTGGGCTCCAAAACCCATGAGAGCAATACACCCACCCAGGTCCCTATGCAACACACACACACACACACACAAGCATTAAGGACTAGTACTCACTGCTCACTATTCCACTTTTTCCCAATTCTACTATACCTTTTACTTCTCCCCTGTTCTATATGTAAATTGGGTTACTCCAAAACATGCAAACCTGATTGGTTAACTGAAGTAAGCATTGGATTGGTTCACTAGGAACCAATCCAAATCAACTGAAAAAGGCAGCAAATTCAAACAGCTGCCATTGGCTACAAGCCGGCAGGCTAGCCTGTATAAAAGGCTGCCGCGGTTTCAGCCAAAGGTTCCGTTCACTGACTATTTAAGAATAAAGACTTGTTGTTGTTGGAACCCGGTCTATCTCGTGTTTTTCCGAACACAACACTGGCGACGAGGATGGGATCATCCTAAACGTGAGACCTGCACGCGGTGAGAAGAAGTCCAGACGGTGACGAAAATGCCTGGAAACAATGCACTGCCTGCACCCTTCAATCCCAACGAAGAAGATTGGGATTCCTATGCAGACCGTTTCCAAATGTACTTGGAGAGTAATGAGATGGAAGGAATCTCAGAGCAGCGTATGAGGGCTGTGTTCTTAACACACTGCGGACCTATGGTTTTCAAGATGGCAAAGGCTCTGGCAAAGCCCCGAGATGTCATACAACTGATGTGGCCAGAACTACAACGAATTCTGAAAGCCCACTACGCCCTGATGGTGTCTAATTTAATAAAGCGACACGAATTTTACCACAGAGACCAGAGAGAAGGAGAGACCGTCACCGATTTCATTGCTGCCCTTAGACAAATAGGGGGTGAGTGCAATTTCCTGAACATTGACGAAGCAATGAGGGATCGCGTAGTGTTGGGTTTAAGAGACTTGACCACACAGAGTAAATTACTCAACAAGCCCAACATCACCGTAACCGAAGCCATCGCGGAAGCCACAGCCGCTGAAGCTGCAAAAAAATCAGCTGTCACAATGAAGAAGATGAACACACACAACGAAGAAACAAACCCAACCAAAGACAAAAAACAGTCTACCACCACCGCCCACTATGAAGAGTATGGCGAAACACCCGAGTCGAGTGAAGAAGACGACGAGGTCCACCGTTTATTCGCGAACAAAAAAGAGCGCGAAAGAAGGAATTGGCGGGAATGCGCTGGCTGCGGAGGAAACCATTCCCGAGCTGAATGCAGATTTCTCGATGCCATCTGCAGACATTGCAAGAAACGAGGGCATATCGAGAAAGTCTGCAGGAACAAAAAAAGCTACAGCCCAACGAGACGCAGAAATTCCCCAACACAAGCTGAGCCAAAACGAACTGAGAGAAAGTAGCAACAAGAGAAGCGAACCAATACACACCAAACTGTCAATATAGAAAGCACTCAGATGGAAAGCGGGAAGAAAGTTAAAGTAATTGTAAATATTGAAGGAAAGCCTTGCAAGATGGAAGTGGACTCGGGATCTTTCCTTTCAATGGTATCTTGGGACACCATAAAACAACTAGTCCCAGGTATCGAATCCAAGGAACTTCAGAAGCAGCAACTAACCCTCAAAGACTACCAGGGAAACCAAATCCCTGTAGTCGGCATGGGACATTTCCGAGTTGCATACAAACAGTATGTTAAAGTGCTACCGCTGACCATAGTCGACCGAGACAGACCAAGCCTTCTGGGTATCAAGTAGTTCGCACCATTGGGCATCGGGATGACTGGAATAGACCGAGTAACCACAACCGGCTGGGAAGAAGACCTCATCCAGGAATTCCAGGACGTGTTTGACGACTCACTTGGCAAGTATCGGGGAAATCCTATTTCCTTTAGTCTAAACCCCCAAATAACACCGCGGAGACTAAAAGCCAGGCGAGTTCCTTTTGCACTAAAGGCAAAGATAGAGGAACAGCTAGACAAATTAATAGCCCAAGGGGTATTAGAACCTGTGGACCATGCCAAATGGGAAACGCCTATAGTTACACCTATTAAACCAGACGGGTCCGTTAGAATCTGTGGTGACTATAAGGCTACCCTGAACCATGCATTGCAACAGAGCGCATACCTGGTGCCAGTAGTCCAACATTTACTACACTCCCTGGGAAAAGGAAAATTTTTTGCTAAACTCGACCTAGCGCAAGCTTATCAACAGCTCCCAGTGGACCCAGAGACAGCTGAAGCACAGACTATAGTTACCCACAAGGGCACTTTTAAGTGTAACAGACTCCAATTTGGAGTGAGTGTAGCACCAGGCGTATTCCAGAGTCTAATGGAGCGCCTCCTAAATGGCATTCAAGGAGTCGTACCATATTTTGACAACGTCCTCATCTCAGCCAAAGATGAAGCTCAACTTAAAGGCAGACTTAAAAAAGTACTCACTAAATTTAGAGATTCTGGCCTCAAAGTAAAAAAAGAAAAGTGTTGCCTAAAAAAAAATAGTGTCGAATTCCTGGGCTATTTAATAGACGGAGAGGGTATACACCCTACAGACAAAAAATTAAAGCTATCAATGAAGCGCCAGAACCAAGAAACAAAACCGAACTACAAGCATTTCTTGGACTGATAAATTTTTATAATGTATTCCTACCAAATAAAGCCACAATAGCAGAACCATTACACCGTTTATTGGACAAGAAAGCAATTTGGACTTGGGGTTATAGAGAGAAGAATTCCTTCCCAAAAATTAAAAAATTGCTAACATCAACAAACGTTCTCATCCAATTTAGCAACACTCTGCCATTGAGGGTAACCTGCGACGCTTCGCCATTCGGAGTCGGTGCCATCCTGAGCCACCAACTGCCTGATGGCAGAGAGGCACCCGTTGCATATTACTCAAGGACCCTGTCTAAAACTGAGAGAAATTACAGCCAACTCGACAGAGAAGCTCTAGCAATTGTCGCTGGAGTGAAACGTTTCCACGAGTATCTCTACGGGCGGACTTTTCAAATTATAACAGACCACAAACCGCTAATGGGAATTTTGGCGGGAAACAATCCAACACCAAATATCCTTTCTCCGAGAATGACCAGATGGTCAGAGTTCCTAGCAGCCTATTCCTACACTCTGACACATCGACCAGGGAAACAAATTTCCCATGCGGACGCTTTGAGCAGAGCACCCTTACCAGCAACCGACGAAGACCCGGCACCAGCGATGACAGCATTACAAATAGAGACTTGCCCCGATCTACCCATATCAGCTTATGATGTCGCCAGAGCCACCGCGAAAGACTCATTGACTGCCCGCGTTCTTAGCTGGGTAGGTAAAGGCTGGCTGGAAAACCAAAAAACTGAAAACTTTAAACCTTTCCGGACCAGACAGACTGAACTTTCTATTCAAAAGGGGTGTTTATTGTGGGGCGATCGGGTAGTCATTCCTAACAAACTACAACCCAGGGTACTTAGGATGTTACACGAAGGGCACCCGGGAATTGTAAAAATGAAAAGCCTTGCTAGAAGTTATGTTTGGTGGCCGGGTATTGATAGGGACATAGAATATTGGGTAAGCTCATGCAACAAATGCCAGGGAATTAGACCGTCCCCACCTAAAGCACCCATTAGAGACTGGGAAACCCCGCGAGGCCCTTGGTCAAGAATCCACATTGATTTTGTGGGTCCTACCAAGGGGCATACATTCCTGATTGTCGTTGATGCCTATTCTAATTGGCTAGAAGTAAAAATCATGCCATCAACGACAACAGAAACTGTAATTAAACAACTAGACAACCTTTTTGCCACCCATGGTCTACCGGACATCCTCGTATCAGATATTGGGCCACAGCTAACCAGCCTACAATTCGAGCAATACCTAGCCTCCCTAGGTATAAAACATACCCTAACCGCGCCGGCTCACCCGGCTGCAAACGGCAGGGCTGAGAGAATGGTCCGGTTTACCAAAGAGGGGTTAGAAAGAATGGACACCGGAGATGTCCAACAGAAAATAAACCGATTGCTCACACTCCAACACATAACGCCCAGCACCACGACCAACAAATCCCCAGCAGAATTACTCATGGGGAGGAAATTAAGATCACACCTTGATAGGTTGCACCCAAATTTTACGCCAGAAAACCCTCCCGACTCCTCTACATGATTTAGAAAATTTGAAATAGGCGATTTGGTTTACGCTAAAAACTTCACCGGGGACCCTGTATGGCTACCAGGACAAATCACGCAAATAACAGGCCCAAATCCTACCGGTTAACAATTGATGACAGCAGGGAATGGAAGCGGCACATAGACCAGCTCCGTTCCCGAAACATAGAACGAAATACAGACATACACCCATACGTTAAAAAAACCGGTGAATGGCAAACCAAGGTGGGGGGGGATATGCGAGAAATAAATAAAGAACCATTACAAACAAAACCCGAAGAGATTAACAAACAAAAAGAGCAAATGAAAGACTCACTGTTTGAAGAGACTTGCAGGAAGAGCCCATCGGAAGGGGACAGCCAGGCCAGCTCGACCTGCCCGGAGGAAACGGGAGGGAGCGGCAAAACCGCCGGCCTAAGAAACTCAGACGGCAGTAGAATGGCTGACTCACCCTTCCAGACGGTTCCAGAGAGAGGGACGGATGACACAGCAGCCCCATCTGAACCGGTCGAAGTCTCCGCCAAAAATGAACTGCGCAAGTCCAGTCGAGTCAGGAGAAGCCATGCCTACCTGCACGACTACATCACCACGTAGGACTGAACTAAGAGGGGAGGGGTGTTCTATATGTAAATTGGGTTACTCCAAAACATGCAAACCTGATTGGTTAACTAAAGTAAGCATTGGATTGGTTCACTAGGAACCAATCCAAATCAACTCAAAAAAGGCGGCAAATTCAAACAGCTGCCATTGGCTACAAGCCGGCAGGCTAGCCTGACTAAAAGGCTGCCGCAGTTTCAGCCAAAGGTTCCATTCACTGACTATTTAAGAATAAAGACTTGTTGTTGTTGGAACCTGGTCTACCTTGTGTTTTTCCGAACACAACATCCCCTATGTGCTTTAGGCTGCTTCATGAACAAACAGAGATAGACAGATAACTCCAACCTTCTCTCCCAACCACCTCTATCACCCCCATCTGCCTTTCTGTTTAACTTTTGATACTAACTGAAGTAGCTGGCAAGAAGCCTTAGAGGCAGTGGTGGGATTCAATTTTTTTAACAACCAGTTATGTGGGTGTGGCTTAGTTGGTGGGCATGGCTTGGTGGTCATGTTATTGGCTGGGCGTGGCCAACTCAATATCACTCACATCGAGGAATGCATCTCCTCGCATGACTGTGGGGATGCTTCAACAGTCGTAAGTGTGAAAAATGGTCATAAGTCACTTTTTTCAGTGCCATTGTAACTTTGAATGGTCACTCTACACAAGCAAAGTACCAGCAAAGGAAGGGAAAAAAACTTCAGAGAGGTTCCTGAGACAGGAGGTCTAGTCCTGCCAAGAATGTAATAAGGATTAATGGAGAGGCAGTTTCTGTAAGCAACACCAGAATGTTTCCTTCCTGTCTTCCTTAAAGGATTAGGCCAGTAATTTCTTCTAACAACTGGTTCTCCAAACTGCTAAATATGTTAACAACCGGTTGTAGGAAATAGGTATGAACTGGTAGAATCCCACCCCTGCTTAAACGGTAAGAACATTACAGGTGCTGGGCATTTTGTTGGCAACCTATCCTCTCACAGTCAGGAATGCCCCTTCAATTGAGTCAACATTCATCACAGTTTCTTTTAGACTCACAAATGAAGGCAAATATATGTGTCCTGCGATAATGTTGCAGGATCCAATCTTGGTTGGTCACCATGACTAGAGGTTTAGTCTTTTGAGTTTTTGGAATTGTGCTGGAGCCCATCTTCAGATAACTTCTCTCTTACTAGAATGTGTGCTTTGGGATATTCTATGCATAGTATCTTTGCGGTGCCTTGTTATGTGTGGCTTTTTAATTGCTGATTGGAGTGTTAATGGCTGGCTATTAAGTCACTGGCTGTTGTTTCCTTTTGCTGCCAAGTCCTTACCTCCTTAGTACCTAATAAGCTAGTGGCAAATCAGTCTTGTTGACTCACAAGGGGCCTATTTCCTAGGTTTCTATCATTTCATGAAGGGAACACACAGCACCAAACCGGACATCACATAGAATACACATACTACACATAGAATAGCCAAAAGTATACACTCTGGTGAGGAGAAAAGTTCCCTAAGGATGGGCTCCAGCACAGGTCCAAAAGCTTGGAAGATGAAATTTCTGGCCTCAGTGCCTGACCCAGACTGGATCTTTCAGAATTATCTTCATCATGTATCCACTAATACCACAATAACTGTAACTGTTTCCTGGTTTTAAAAAAGGATTGCGCAAAATTCAACAAAAACATATTTATTTTTAATTATTACCTTTCTTTGTATGGGTTTCATATTTTTCTCTGCCCTTTTTTTGTTAACAAAAAATCCTGGGATGCACCTTTTCCTAGCCACCCAAGATAGAAAGATTCCTCCCCCCCCCTTTCAGCTTTCAAGTAGTGACTGGAAAAATAATGAAATAATCCACTGCATTTATAAAGGCCCGGTCCCACTGCACTTACGGATGCAAAGAGGATATAAAACGTTAAAAAAAGCTTCCCATCCATTGGAAAATGCTATGCATCCGTTGTGTACTCACTGCATATGTGTTTCATACGTTCTATCCGTCGAGCATCCGTCCAATGCAATTTCATCCGCGCAAGAAATTTTGAGCTGCACAAAACTTTGTGAACGGATGAACTTTCCGCCACGTACAATGTACATCCACAATATATATGGGCAACAAACATTCTATGTCCGTTATCATCCGTTAAACATCCACTGTATCCTCTCTGCATCCTCTGGCCATCCCCTCAACTCACATCCACTGCAACTGAAAACGGAAAGAGGGAGGAAACAAAAGGTACACGGAACGTCTACACAGCATTAGTAGCACGAAAATAGAAAGGATGTAAGCGTATGCATCTCGTATATAAAGTATTCAAAAGGGACAAAACATTTGTATCTGGGATGTATCTCGTATATTTAGGATGTCTGCAGTATTTCTAGAGTATGTATAAGGCCCCATAGCGTACAACCGATATTTTCTATGAAAAGGGGGAGAAAATCACCTGGATCGCTGGGATGGTGGACCATACAGTCCCACTATGCTTGCACTGGAGGTTTATCTATCCCACAACTATCCTTATCTATCCCACAAGCATGCAAAGGCTTAACCATTTTTTCAAAGTTTTCACCAACACTTTATTAAGTGTTCATTTTATTAAAAAAATGAACCGAGTAAACTAAGTGTCTTTAGCAAAGATAACCTTTATTAACTTTCTTAGGTAAACTTTATGACTGTATTAAATAAGCAAAATGAACCAAGTAAAGTGTCTTAAGCAAAGGTAAACTTAACAAGTAAACAACTCAGTCTCTGACACTATTCTCAGTCACTCTGAGTCATGTCCATGGTCTCAGCAGTTAAGCGGGCAGGGACTGTGGAGGTGGCTATGGCTTGAGTGTTGGTCTGAGGCATCATTGGGGTGCTTGGCCCCGAGGATACAACAGGTGGTGGTGTGTTCAGGAAGCTGTCCAAGAGCTGACTTCGTCCCATGAGGTTGAGAAGCCCTTCATCAAGGACTTGAGATGTCAGGCCCAATACTGATGACAGATTGTCCACTGACGGGCTTGGCTGTGGGGTGGAGGAAGGAGGAGTGTAGTGGGGCTGTCTGGTCTGCAGCTGGGTGAGGACTGGCGTCTGTGGCATGCGATGAACCTGGGCCTGGACTGGGAAGTTCTGCTTCTGCTGTGGGAAGTCCTGATAGTTGTAGCCTTGGAAGGTGCGGGGCTGTTGAAAGCCGTGGGAAGGCTGTGACATCGCCTGGGGTGGAGGAGCAGACCTGGACTGGGTCGGAGCAGCTTCAGCTGGGCCTTGAGGGTTGTGCAGAAGTGCTGTGATCTTCTGCTTCATCACCTGGTACTGGGCCTCAGGCAGGTCCCTCGGGTCTGGCTCACCTAGGTGATGAAGGTGTGGCAGCCCGAGGATCCTCTGTCCAAGTGGACTAGCTGAGAGAGAAGTTCTGTGATGGTCTTCATTGTGTCCCTGATCTCCAACAGCACACTGTGGTCCTGGCCTTCCAGTCTGCCTCTTTGCCTGCATCCTCTGGAGCTGGGGGTGGGGGTGGGGGTGGGTTGGCCTCTGGTGGCTGCTGCTTCTTCCTCCATTTGTGACAGCAGGGCGTCATCCTCCACAGGATCCTCCAAGTCTGCCGGCATGGGGAGTGCAGCTGTCGGGGGGGTCTCTGCCGTGGGGCCCTCTGAAGACACCTGCCTGGATAGGGTAGCTGGCTCCTGGATGGAAGAGGACTGGCTGTCTGTGGGCTGTCTGAGGGAGAGGGGTCTCAGAGGGGCTGCTCCTCGATGGCAGATCTCAGCCTCCAGGAAACTGCACTTGGCCATGACGTACATCTCCCGGTCAGTGAGCTTGAAAGCGGCCTGCCCAGATTTCTTGAGATTAGCTTGCCATACCAGGTGTGCATGTGCTTCCACCATCCAAGGAGTACTTCTGCAGTGTACCCCAGGCTCTCTGCCTTGTCTCTCCAAGCTGCCTGCTTCTTCTTGGTGTCCCAATACAGTCTGTGGCCCTTTCTCCAGGGGTACTCATCCTCCCTCAGCCATTCCAGCACCTCATCCTCATGCTCCTTGGAAATGGTGTACTGTTTACTTTCTCCCTTCACCTTCCCTTGCCTCTTCCTCCCTCTGTCAGGCATTTCAGCAGGGCCTTCAGGGGCTTGAGCAGCAGGACCTTCAGGGGCTTGAGCAGCAGGGCTTTGAGGGCCTTGGGGCTGGTCCATCACAGCAGCAGCAGCAGCAGCAGCAGCTTCAGAGTCAGTGCCAGGGGGTGGGATGCTGGTTCTGGCCTTCTTCACCTTGCCAGGGCTTGAACAAATAGGCACGGGCTTCCTCTTCTTGCCTGACTGATGAACCATGGTGTTCCTGCAAGATGTATATGGCAGCACGTCTTTCCCCTGTATGCTGACTGCATGCGTGCTGCATCCTTTTATATCCATGGAGCTGATGCAATTCATACTCCCCGCATGTGCAGTGAACACTTTGAATCTGATATACATGCGGCATCCTCTTTGTTTCCTAGAGGCGTCCGTGATGCATCCGCTTAATCCGCTATGCATCCGCCCCTTCCGCTATGCATCCGCTTCAAAATTCTCACCCGGAACCCCTTTGGAGGTATCATCCGCTTCCATCTGCTGTCATCCGCTAGGCTTCCTATGAACATGCATTTAACATCCCCGCTACATACTCCCCACTTCTGTTCTTTTCCATTCTGTTTATGCAAATTTTCACCAGTTTTTGGAGCGGATGGCAACGGATGGAGCCACCCCCGAAATTTTGCTCGTCCGCTGTGTCCTTTATGCATACATTTTGCGTCCGTCGGCCAGTGGGAAAGGCCTTTAAAGCAAATAAAACCAGGGAAAAACAGGAAGTTCAGGGGATAACAATAGCATTACAGAAACAACTCTCCTCAGGTTTCTATAGGATTTTGAACAGCATCCTTCTACTTACAAAAAATTAAAAAACCATAACCATTATGCTATTATGTACCACTAAACCATTATGCATAATGATGTTTCTATCTGTATAATTTTAAAAACTCTAATGCCTGAATAAAAGTAGCTTATGGTTCAACTTGAGCAGGATATTGAAATATAATTTCTTTCCTTTTCTGTATACTGTTTTTGGAAAAAAAATCAAGTCATTATCTGAAAATACACACTCCATTTTATGACAGGAATTATTTATATCTAATAGGTGTATATGTATGGAGTCAAAAACTACCAATATGGATCTAATCTAAATAAGCCATATGGCAATAGATTTCAAATTCCTTCTCAGTCTTCTATTGTCTAAAACTTTGAAACTTTAAAATATTTTATGTAAGTGGTTAACATTGGAGTTTATCTATTCACTCTGTTGTAAAAAGAGACTTCATGTGATCTGAAGATGAGAAAAGATTATTCCAAGGTGCAAAATATATTAATCTACTCTGATGGGGTTTAACCACGTATGTCATGTAAATAATTAATCACATTATTTGCTGAACAGAAAAACTAAGATAAATTGTGTTACTTTCCTCCCAGGTGTACATTACTTATCCCTGAAGAATTTGCTCTGGGAAATTATTCTTCTTAGTATCAGACCTATTTATGATCTTATCATCTTGACAAAAGATAGGGGGAAAGGAAAAGAAGAAAGAGTCAATAATTAGCATCTATATTAATTAATCCACTATAAAGATTATATTTACAAGTTGGATAATGTTAGGTTAATAAGCCAAGAAGATTAGCCTTTTGTTCATGGCTCTATGTTTATGAAATGATTTCACAACAAGGCATACACAATGTTCCCTCTATATCTACCACCATATAGGTTTTAATAACTTCATCGTTGGCTGGAGAGATTAGTGACTATCTCAATAATCTTTTATTTTTATACCAAGAATTGACAATATAACAAGTCTTAATTATTGGCTCTTCTCCTTTGAAACACGAGGACTTAAACACTGACACATGTAGTCCTCATTTAGCTACTGCTACATTTAGGAACTGTTCACAGTTACAATATTGATGAAAATATAACTTTATAACCAATCATCACATTTACAACTTTTGCAAAGGAAAAGAAAATAAAGGAAAGGAAAGCTGAAGTAACATCGTAAGTACAGTTACATCTTCACTTAGTGACTACTTCACTTAATGACCAAATTGCCAGTCCCAATTGTGGTAGATAAACAAGGACTATCTGTATAATATACTTGATATAAAGCACAACAGTTTTCTTTCCATTCTCTTTCACAACAGGATGAAAAATTGTACTTCTGGCATACTTAAAAATCTATATTCTCTATATATTGCAGAATTAGTATGATCACTACTTCAAAAGAAATAAAAATAATGCTGATATTGTTTATTTCTGTTTGGCACAAAAAGGTTCCCAGAATGACTAGACAGATAAGGTGCACTGGAGATTGTCTCAGAAGTGATATTGAAATGGTAAGATGTTTAGAAAATAGCGAGAAGACAATAATGCAGATTTTTGTTGATTTAACCCCAATATTTCCTTCTATGGAAGTCCTAGTTGGTTTGTAAATCTTAAGCTTGTCTTATAAATACATTGTTCAATATAAAATATCCATCCTGTGAAAAAATGATTTTTAAATTCCTTCTAGAGTTATTTATTACTTACTTAATTGATCAATTAATGTAGCTGCCCAATGAACATGTGATGCAGAGAGATGTACTGAGTTAAAAAACAACATTTAAAAAAAAAATAATGAAAAACACTGTACCCACCGTCATCTTAAAATAACCAAAAAAGTCAGAAACAATCAAGACAGGTATAACATCTTCAAAAACAGTGCGTAGATAAAGGAAGAAGGAAGGGAGGGAAGGAAGAAAGGAAGGAAGGAAGGATGCAAATGCAGGCAAGCTCGGGGCCATCTGGATGTTGGGTCAAATGCAATTACAGAGAAGATACATTTCCTCCATCCTGCCAGAATACATAATATGAAATAATCAATGCAACTCAAGCATGCCTACTCTGTCAAATCTTATCACAGAGATTTATAATTAGAAACAAATAATCAGCCTCTCTGCCATGAAGGGTTTTTTAGTTGATCCGTTAACAATGGCAACTGGGTTGAAACTTCCATCACTAAGTGACACAGTTGTGTGACATCTTGTGACCATGCTACTTAGCAACAACAGCTCTGGCACTCCAAATTTCTGTTATTAAGATAATTCCATGCCATCATTAAGCATAACATCACACAGTCAATATCTGTGACTCCTGTTAGCTTCCCTATTGACTTGTTTGTTGAAAATCAGCAGGTTGCAATACTGGCGATCATACAACTGTGGAATTGTGTGATGTTGTAATTGCAAGTCAGCAAGCACACATCATGATTCTGTGATGGTGATGGCCCAAACTTTGAGAAATAGTCATATTTACCACTTATTACATGTCATCACAAATTATTGCTGAACAAGTGCTCATTAAGCAAGGAACACCTGCAAACAACACCTTGAATTGCACCCCAAACATAGCAGATTATGTCAAGTGCACTAAATCAATACTTTAGTGTTTCCCCTACTTGATTCCTTGCAGATTCCATAGAATAAAAATGTATGTACTGATCACAATGAATGGGAAGAGTTGAATCACAGGCTTCTAACTTTTAGTATCCAGAATACATCTTTCCAAAATGAAGAAGGGGTGGGACATTCCCAGAGAAAATTACTACTGTAAATTTCTCCTCTTTTTAAAATTACTGGAAGCTAAGCAGTTTAAGCCCTAGTGACTGCACTGTAGGGAACAATCCTCCATTGGCAGTAAGGTGAAAAAAATCTGCTTTGAATTTTGAAATGGTGATTGAAAGCACATGCTGGTCTATGCGCAAAGCCAAAGTATTTTTCTGGGCTGCAGGGAACCTGCCAGAGTTGAATAGGAAAGAAGATTTTAGCAATTTCTGATTTAACAATCACTTAACAAAATGTTCCACAGTTTTGTGGTAACTTTTCCAAGTACTTTCCAGTATAGATAAGAACTGTGTCTGCGGGTGCAATGAAATAGTACCGTAATACATTTCCAATTACCACAATGTTTCAAAACCATCCTTTCCTTCCCTTCCCTTCCCTTTTCCTTTCCTTTCCTTCTCAGTTGCTATAGAAACTATGCTACTGAAATGGGTGGGGCAGCATGACAGCTAGCAAAACAATGCTTTATCTAAATGTTATATCTATTAATAAATTTTCAAGCAAAGTCTGATCACAGTTTAACACGCCTTCCTTAAGTACAGTATCCTTCTTGCAGCTTTTATGAGTAAAGGTAAAAAAAAAATATTCTTCTCCTATACAAAACAGAAAGATCAACAAATCAAATACATTGCTAATTTCTCTCTTCCTTATTTAACCAAGAGTTCTGGCACTGCAAAACTGTCAGATTTGCAAAGTTGCAAAGCTCTTGTAAAGTTGTAATCCTATGCACACATGGGCACCCACACACCTACACACAAACATACACCTACACACACACACACACACACACACACACACACAGAATAAATATTTCTGACCTTAAAGGTGTTCAGGTCTGAATACTATGAATTGGGAGTATACATACTGGCCTGTGTTGTGCAAATCTGTGATGCATACTTAGAACTAGTCAGAGAATTGGCTTAGGAGAACCAATTTGCTTGGCCCTCAGATTCAAAGTAGACATCAAACTTTGGTGTTAAATTTTTTTAAAATGTTTCATTTATGACCATCTCAGGACTGCTTTTTTTTTAAAATAACACAAAACATATTACCTGCCTGAATCTTTGAGAGAGATAGTGTGCACTCATCCGAACCACTTTACCTTTAAACTACAAATATAGATGTGTGAGAGTGGATAGAGACATGTGTATGCAGAAATAATACCTTTGATTCATATCAATGAGGTTGATCTTATATTAAAAGTTGAACTGATCAGGTTTTGAAGATGAAGAAGCTATTTCAGATCTGATACATTGATTATCACCAACTCTTGGACTTGTCACAAATCCATGATATCTTAAACAAAGTTAATCTTCCTGACAGTCTCTGGAATGGCCCAAACATTCTGCTGTCTTGGCAGAGAATCAAAAGGCATTTCATCTATTCTTACTTCAAGAACCATCATAGTTTAGACAAAGTATTTGGGCATTTGAGCCAGAAAATCCATTTCCTTGCAAACATGTAGTAATAAGTAACAAAATAATAATGTATGGTTTTCCCTTTATTAACTATATATAATTTTATCTATCATACCTTCTAGACACTACAATCCACACATTAGTATGGATCTCCTAAAATTATGAGTACTCCCATTTCTTTTAATCCTGGGTGTAATTAAAATCAAGTTATGAATTGCTAAAGAGAGTTTTCTGAATTTCCATTCAGCTACAATAAATACTTAAATGTATGGTAAAAATAAATGATGTTTAAATTAATGAATTCTATAGGATAAATTAAAAATCTTTTTGGATTTGGAAACCCTTTACTGGAATTTTTATTTCCCATTCCATATGCCTACTTACTTTCCTTTTTTTTTTTTTTTTTGCGCAACTAGTGCACATCCATACTGCGATGCTGCTATCTAGCACTTTTATTTTTCAAAAATTCTTAAGGAATATTTAGGAAACAAAGATGAAACTGGAGACTATTTTTTAAAATTTATAGCATGTCATCTTCTTTTAATTAAAATAGTTCTTAATACATAGGAGGAGGCAGAATCTGTTTTTCTGCTTTGCAGAAATTAGGTTATCATTCTTTGGTTCAATTGGAATCTGTTTTCCAAAACCAAGCAACTTTTTTATCATGGAAGATTATACATATCTGTGGATTCCACGCAGAATTCTTCCTGAGTTTTCTGTGAATGTCCTTTGTGGGGGTTTAGTTGCAAGGGTGAAGGTACTTTGTAGTAACATTAGGAAGATGGTCCTAATGGTGCAATAAGGAATAGAGTCTAGGTGGAGACTGATTCAGTTACATAGACCCATTCATATATCTTCTTACACTCCAATAGGACATGTACTCTACTGCCCAATTTATAAATTATCATCTCAGCAGGACAAACGGGCAAATAACCTAAAACAATGTAGCCCAGAGCAAATTTGGCAAAGTTCACATATGGTCTATACATTACTCACCTGTGTACTACAGAGCAATTTATGAGCCACCGATCTGGTAGTAGTAAACTCTCCTTTTTATAACAAAGAGAGCATGACAGCCCCATCCTTTCCATCTCAAAATCAATTTACAGACAAAGATTTTCTTGATTGAAAAGCTGATGTCTTTCCTATTATTTATGCAAACAAATTAGATGCAACAAGCTTTTATATTAGCCAGACTTTAAGTAATGGCAGCCGGACACTCTTTCCCATATAAACCTAGATGTAGTCTGCTTCACTCTACAGTTTACACACTTTCTCTGTCTCTGTTTTTTAGGCTGCCACAGCTAGTAGATTCCTAGTGCTCCGGGGGTTCAGACAAGAATTCTGCAGAGAAAATGACTGTAATTTAGCAGGGCTTCTCTTTGCTTCACTTTCTGTGTGCGTGTGCTGAAGCGACACTAATTGTAGAACAAGGCTTTACCTTAGGGGTCTTCACAGAAGGGAATGTCCATTACTGAAGATTTACTCTGCCTGTTTCTTGACCTTGCTGGGTGGGGGAAGGAGATAAGAAATAAGGTGGATGGTAGCAAAGAAATGGAGTTGGTTTAGTGAATGGATATTCAAGAAATCCCAAACTGAGATATATCTTGTATATCTTTATCCTTTAAAACAAAACAAACATTTATATCAATATGAGAAGTACTCTGTTTAAACCATAATGCCCAAATTAATCAATTTCCACACCAGAACACTGTCCTTATTAGGACAATTCAGAGGTTACAGAAATAGTACCAAGGTTAAGTGACCTAATTACCCAGGTAAAATATAGTTAGCCATTTAAAACAATTATTTCAATAGTTCCAGATACCCTAAAGGGTCACGTATAGCTAAATCTGGTTATGCCCTGATTAATATACCATTATTATTTTTTTCCATTCCCCTCTCAAATTTTTTGTTTATATCTTTGTCATTCTTCCCAAAGAAGGATTCTGGAGACTGTATGGTGCCCTATGAAATGGCTTAATAAGGAGTCTCTTTGTGCTTATGAATAATTTGGAATTGCATTCTGTGTTTGTGTGTGTGTATGTGTGTGTTTGTGTGTGTGTGTGTGTGTGTGTACATCATGCATACATACTCTATATATACAGGTATATACTTATATACACATGTGTTTGTACATATGTCTTATGTATCAGAGATAATTATATACATGTATGTTTGTACATATTTGGAATATTCAAAAATACATAAGAAGTTCATGCTTTTCATGTGGATTTTACTTGGTGAAGTTTTCTTCTCCTTTTCCTCCTTTCTCCCTCTCCTCCTTTATCCTTCATCTTCACCATTCTATAGTATTACTTTACATATAAGTATATGATTTGAATAGTAAGTCTTCTTACCATGTTCCTGAAAACTATAGTATTTGAGATTTGTTGATCACTAAACTCTTTCATAAAAGTACAGTTTTGAAGGTTCCATCTGAATGAGAATAATGGTTGAAAGAGTGTCGGCTAATATGAGCCAACTGTCTCAAAATTAATATTTTTAGATTAGAAATTAGAATATAAAATACTTTCTTTCAATTCCTGAACTATAACCCTGGTTACCATGGATCCCCTAATATCAATAATGCAGATTTCACTACGCTCATCTAAATAAGTTCTTTGAAAAAAAAAAAAAGTTAAAAAGCATAAAGCAAAGTTTTTTTTAAAAAAAAAACTGTTTCCTTAAAATGACAATGCATTTGAGCTTATTCTGAATCCTAGAAAGTTCTGACATCCCTCTGGAATGTTTTCCCCACATTTCAGTCTAGCCTACATTTTGGAAGTTTCTGGTGATCTCCTGTCCAAATATTAATCAAATCCAGCCCCCTTAAATTTCTGTGTTCAAACTAGAGCTGCCTCTCTTGAGACCCTCTCTCCTTACAATCTCCTGCCTACCCCTATTTTTGTGTCTTGTTTTCTAAAGTCTACTCTGTCTAACCTCTGGTCTGTACATGGCCTAGAACAACCTATCATTGACGAGCCATGATTACCCCTTCGCTATTATTACCACTAATACAGTATTAGTAGTAGAGTAGTGTATAACTATTACTGAAGACTAACAATCCCTCAGAATATATTTGTCAGATGCAATTATAAGAACCAATAATTCTTGGTTGTCTTTATGAGAGTATCATAGAACATAGAATAATAGAGTTGGAAGGAACAAATTCTTTAGATAGATTTCACACTCTACATGCCCTAATGTTAACAGCTTGTGTAGCAAACTGGGCCAACTTATTATGTTCAATAAACCGTAATTAACATATTATTTGAAACAGAGCACAGAATTGTAAAAAAACAACAACTTGCCATCTAGTGCAGTGGTTGCAAACCGGTGGGCCACGGACCATTGGTGGGCCATGATAAAATTTTGGTGGGCTGCAGAGAAATCTCACCCCCAGAGCACTCCCCCAAATCAATGAATCCAGGCTGCATAGAAACACAAGGCTGCTCAGCCCTCATGGCCCATGGGAACCCTCCCCGCCCACTCACTCCTTACTCAGTAACCTTGTATGTTAAGTTGCTATTTTTCCTTTTTCTGACCATCATCTGTTCTGCTATGTGGGGCAACTTAGATTAGCTAGGAAGCAGGAAATGGTTGGACTAGTCTTTGGATCTTTGGCTCAGCACAGCCGTTTCTCCCTTAGGACTGAAGGTTTGCTTGCAAGCAAACCTTCAGTGCAGACTCACGGCAAGCAAATTTGAGAGACTAAGAGCTAGCCGATGGCAGATAGATAGATCTGAATGATTCTGCGAGCAACTCAATCTGCCTGCTTTGCCTGATTTTGGGTAAAAGTTGCTCTTTTTTTATAAAAAATTCAATATTTACATGCATGGTATGTTGTGAGTTAATTTTGTAGGTTTGCTTGCAAGCAAATTTTATGTGACAGACTGAGCTAGCCAATGGCAGATAGTTGGATTTCTGAATGAATCTGTGATTCTGTGAGCAACTCAATCTGCCTACCTGCTTTGCCTGATTTTGGGTAAAAGTTGCTATTTTTAAAATAAAAAATTCAATATTTATATGAATATTTATAATATTTACATACAAGCCATGCCCAGTCAGTCACATGACCACCAAGCCACACCCACAAATTAGGCCACCCCCACAGAACCAGTTTGTTGTCCCTGGGATCTAAAATTATGAGTTTGGTGGTCCCTGAGGTCCAAAAGGTTGGCGACCCCTGATCTAGTGTAGGTATGGGTAATCTTTCTAGTTTCAAAGACTGCATGCAAAGATGACACACAGTTACTGCTTTTTCTCCTTTCCTGCTACATCTCTACATTTCTCCTCTTATTCTTTTTAGTAATATTCTCTTCCTACCTTGACAGGCTTCTTCTCATTCGTAACTATATAAATTGTGCATTTGGCTGCATTTCTTCATGAAGCAGAATCAGTTACAATTCCACAGTGATCATGTTCAGATGCAAATGCCAGAACAGACCTTTTGCTAAACCTGGAGAAGCTGGACAGGAAACTGGTATAATTGGTTAAGTGGCAATGCAGCCAATGTATTGTGAGCCTCTGTTAGCAACAACAATCATTTGTAAAGAGCCTATTCAGAGAGGCATAGCCTACGGCAATACCAAAACTGAGCAATGGCAGGCCCATCATAGCACCAGATAAGCATTGATGATGAAGGGAACTGGCAAGGGACAAATAGTAGTGTTCACGAGAAAGATAATAGACTAGACTAGACTAGACTAGAAGAGAAGAGAAGAGTTGGAAGGGATCTTGGAAGTTTTTTTAGTCCAACCCTCTGCTTAGGCAGGAAACCAGATACCATTTCAGATAAATGGTTATCCAATCTCTTCTTAAAAATTTCCAATGTTGGAGCTTTTACAACTTCTGGAGGCAAGTTGTTCCACTGATTAATTATTCTGTCAGGAAATTTCTCCTTAGTTCTAAGTCGCTTCATTAGTTTCTATCCATTGCATCTTGTCCCTTCCTCAGGTGCTTTGGAGAATAGCTTGACTCCTTCTTCTTTGTGGCAGCCACTGAGATGTTGGAATATCTATAGCAGAAAGGATATCTAAGTATTATATTCCACCCAGTGTTTTAGTCCTATTACTTTTTGTTGTGTAATTCATTTCAGAATTAGGCTTTCCTGGATTTAAATCATGCTCATTCTAAACTTACTTTGGCAACACCATGAGTTTTTAACATTTCTTAAACCTACAATCCTGGAAACACAAAATGCTCTGTCAAGGTTTTAGATCTCCGGGTTGTGGAATTGCACTGGGCTGTGGCATGCCAGAAACCAGGCCACACAAATGAACAAAGTCCCATCTGTGCACATGAAGGATGCAGGCAAAGCGCAAAACCACATACTCCTCCAGTCTACTGGAAAAACCTCTCTCCAGGACCTGATCCCTGTCAACCCAAAAGGTTGGGGGCTGCTGTTCTAGACCATGTAGTTCTTCTCAACAATAGACTACATGAATGATGTATTAAACATCTCGAAGTAGTAATTGTATGCACAGTATGAATTGTTTCCTTAGTAACTGCTTCTGAGTTTCCCCAAAAAATAATGTGACAAAAAAGGTTTGTCATCAACTATAGAAATAAGAATTTTTTATACAGAACCAGTGTTGGATGGTAAATGCCATTCAATAAAACTGTACACTATTGGGTGATTTTAAAATATTTATTTTAGCAGCATAAGCCTCTCAGGTTCACGGTCTTAATCATTCAGACCCCACATCTCTAAAATCCTTTTTGTGCTCATCACAGACCAATACAAACTCAAGGTAAACTGCTTCAAACTCGACTGCAGAAAATACGACTTCAGCAACAGAGTGGTCAATGTCTAGAATGCCCTTCCTGACTTTGTTGTTATATCCTCAACCCCTCACAGCTTCAACCTCAAACTCTCTATCGTAGACCTCACCCCATTCCTAAGAGGTCTTTAAAGGGGGTGTGCATAAGTGCCCCAGCGTGCCTACCGTCCCTATCTTACTGTCCCCGTTTATCTGTATTTATTTCCTTTGTTCATGTTTATGTTCATAGCTATAGTTGTTTTATTGTACATGTTTGACAACAAATACATAAAATAAAATAAATCCTTTTAAATCCCATCTCTTTGAGATGCATTCTAATGGAATGGCAAGTGGAACTTCTCTCCACCTTTCTCTTCTATGCAATGCTAAATTACCTTAGTTTGATTACTAGATTACTTCAGTCCCACAAAGGTATCAATTTTAGTTTGATACTTATGACACAACTAATCTGATGACAGGGATGACAACAAGTTTATCAATAATTTTATCAGATACATGTTTTCAAGAATTCTCTACCACTTCAGGACATGGCTCATAGCCTGCTATACTCTTGCACATGCATTGTTTTCAGAGGGTTTTTTTCCTCCAAAGCAATTAAAAAAAACTTTTATTTTCAGGCTATTTATTTATTTATATTTTGTATTTCTTGACTGCCCATTTCATTGTCTTGTCCTATAACAATAGTTCCACTTTCTTTTCTTTTTTTAAAAAAATGATATTTAAATAAGAGAGGAGCAAGGATAGAAGAAATAGTCAAGGGCATGATCAGGAAAAAAAGGGGAAATGGTCAAACACTTAAGGCTAAATATTTGATCTTGTTGACTTCGTGGCATTGCGGTTTCACTCCCAGCACTGGAGACATAATAAGTCACTTAATATCAAGTGACTTTAGCTTACTCTCAGGGCAACTTAAACAAGCTTATAGTTTGATGTCACATCATTAACTAATTCACCAAAAGAAGACTGAAAAGTATATATTCCACTTTCCATCTGGATGCTTATCTGACATGTAAATATTCACACAAACACATTTGTTATATGATATACACACTTACACACACACTTTAATATGGCATATCTACTTGTCTGTGTATCTATGTCTTCTAGACCAGCCCTTCCTGTGATATTTTCTTCATATGGTGAAGAATTTTGGAAGACTTGAAATCTTGCACACTTTCATGTGAAAATTGCAATAAAAGTATGACATAACAACAGTATTGGTTTTGATTTTTTTTGTATCAGAAATATTTTGGTATCCATGGAAGAAAAGACTGTTAGCAGATGGTTCTGACAATATAAAGCAGTCCTACAGTAAATAGGAAACAATTTACTGCAATTGTATAAGTACCCTAAATTGCAAAGAGATGAGTAATTGACATGACCCAAGAATCACATACCTAGTAGCCACTAAATGTATTTTCAAAGGCTTACTTATGTGAAAATTTACTGAGGAAATTAGGGTAACGAGTAGCATTGTCAAGCAGTCATTTCATTTCTAGCCCAAGAATTGTTCTTCTGATTAGCTTCATTTTGTGCACTTGGCACAGCAAAATTAGTAAAGGCCCGGTCCCACTGGCTGACGGACGCAAAACGTATGCATAAAGGACACAGCGGACAAGCAAACTTTCGAGGGTGGCTCCATACGTTGTCATCCGCTCCAAGAAGTGGTGAAAATTTGCATAAACAGAACAGAAAAGAACGGACGTGGGTAGTATGTAGCGGGGATGTTAAACAGATGTTCATAGGAAGCCTAGCGGATGAAAGCAGATGGAAGCGGATGACACCTCCGAAGGGGTTCTGGGGGAGAATTGCAAAGCGGACACATAGCGGATGAAGCAGATGCATCACATACACCTAAAGGAAAGAAAGGGGATGCCACACGGATGTATATTGGATGCAAAAGGGATGTTCATAGGAAGCCTAGAGGATGTATATAGGATGCAAACCATTCACTGCTCATCCTTTCTATTTCCGTGCTACTAACAATGTATAGACGTTCCATGTACCTTTTGTTTCCTCCCTCTTTCCATTTTCAGCTGCAGTGGATGTGAGTTGCGAGGATGCCCAGAGGATGCAGAGAGGATACAGCGTACGTTTAACGGATGATAAATGGACATACAATGTTTGTTGCTCATATGTCGCGGATTTACATCGTACACGGCGGAAAGTTTATCCGTTCACAAAGTTTTGTGCAGCTCAAAACTTCTTGCACGGATGAAATCGCAGTGGACGGATGTTTGACGGATAGAGCGTATGAAACACGTATGCAATGAGTACACAATGGATGCATCGCGTTTTCCAATGGATGGCAAGCTTTTTTTAATGTTTTACATCCTCTTTGCATCCGTAAGTGCAGTGGGACCAGGCCTTTAAAATGCAGATTTTTAAATAGAATGTCTCACTAATTTTAATGTCTATTCAGAACTAGATGTTTACCAGCCAAAACAGTTATAGTTCACAGCTTACTGTAAGCCACAGGGGTTCATGAGAAATCAAAGCAGATGAAATTTTAGAGATATATTTGAGAATAGTCACAGCAAGGAAATATGCCAGCACTCTGTTAAATGTGATTCACACAGTTCCAGTCATCAAACCACAGCTCCAAAATTTCAGCCCCCAAAAGGAAAGCCACCTCTCAAACAGTAGCAGTTATTTGGAGGTACTTAGTGAAATTTTCTAAATGCTGTTTGCCTCTGAAAATAATGACAATTGTTGATAATTTATAAATAGAAAGAAAGGGCAGTTAACTGAGTCACCATAATCTATATTTGAAGGTGAAAAGTGAGACTAAGAATATGATCATCTACACTCTTCCTACATTCAACCACATTTTGCTTTCACGATTCTTGTGCCATTAAAGAACTCCCACATCTTTCAACTGATTCGATGAAATCTACTGATGAACTGTTAAACTAGTATACAGGAAAAAAAAAAACAATCAACTCCCCCCCTCCCCTTGCAGGAATCCTTTCCATGCTGACTTGCCTGGAAGAAATTCCTTTATAAATGTTTCATTGCATTTCATAACATTAGTTTCTGGAACTTATTTGCTTTAATGGAGCCATGAGTTTCCTGCAGTGGGCAGCCACCATTTTCCTCCAAGGAAGAGTCGTCATATAAGCTTATTGGGACCAATACATTACTTGTCACAGCAGGTGGCAGCACATGGCAATAAAGGCTGACCTTAAGAAAAATAAGCAGCATTACACCTGGTTAGTACTTGGTTAGGAGACCAGTGGAGAACCCCAGATTATAGGCTGGATTGGGAAATTTAGAGGAGAAAAAAACCCAAGAAGGTGATCAATCACTTCTATATATAATAAGGAGATTAACCTTATCACCAGGAAACAAGCTTTTATCTCAAAAGTGTATGTGTGTGTTTTTGTCTGTTTATGCAGGCACAAGAAATAATGGCATCTAAATAATCTTTCTAAATATAGTGTAGCTGGTTTAGAGTACTGAAACAGTCCGCAGAGTGCATGTAGTTCTTGGATTATGATGACAGTTGGGACCAGAATTGCCCTAGCTAAGCAACACAGCTGTAAAGCATAATATTATGTACTTAGCAATGGCAATCCCAGGAACTCCTAGTTGCCATTGTAACCCCAGGTGTGTGAGTCCTTAAGCAAAAAGAGGCAGGAGTTCAAGGTAAGGTGGCCAGGGGTAGACACAGAGACAGAGAGCAAAGGTCTGGCAGGGACAGCACAGACCATGTGCAAGTTGAGGGAACCCAGGGAAGGTCTGGGAAAGTTGGCTGAGGCTGAATGCAAGCAAGAGGTTTATAGGAGGAGGGGGAAAGGGTGTTGGTGCTTAACTGATATGCCCATTTTCTGGGAGCTGTGAAGAGCATCCAGGCCAAGGAAATGCTTCTGTCTGCTGTTCAATAGGCTGAGCAGATTTCTGAGGAGAGTCCTCCTTGCTTCTTGTCCCAAGTGTCCTGAGTTTTGGCGAAGTTCAAGTGATAAGTTCATCACTATTCTCCTTCACTGTTGCTCTTAGACTTGGCCAGGAATGGACCCAGAACCAGATCCTCTCTGGATGGGGCTCGACGCTTTTTGTCTTATGAAGGGCGATGGTGATGACCATGTGGCCTTGCAGATTTCATTGATCAGTGCTGAGGCTGAACAAAAGCAAGTAGTTTATAGCGGGTGGCGGGGGGGGGGGAGTAAAAGTAACTTAAGGCTTTCTTTGTCAGCTTCCCAATTGCTTTTGTTTTATGGAAAACTGGCAAGGAAGGTCAGAAATGAAAAGTACATGACTACAAGTCCCTATAGTGTCCTGAAGGACTGATTGTACATCAATTTGTCCAGCACCACTGTAACTTCATATGGTTGCTGAAGAAATGGATGCAAGTGGAGAATTGCCTTTATTTCACACAGAATTACAGTGCAAAGCCGATCTTTTTATTCTCTTTCCACATTTCTCATGAAAGATTGGTCATTCTACTGCTGAATCTCTAGCCCCATAAAAAATGGGCTTGATTTTGAATTAATAGTGCACCATTCATATTATACATCACATTTTGAAAAAAAGAGATGCAGGAAAAAGCAAAATAGGGAGTTGTTTTTCAGACAACATTTTTTAAGATGAGATCAGGAAGGGAGTGTGTGAGAAATTTGGGGGATTGTCAGTACAGAATAGGTTTCAGAGTCATCGACTTTGATTATTTTCTGTGATTTCCAGGGTTCTTTTTTTTCATTGAAACAAGGTTGTGTAATTTAGTGCATTGAGGGCAGAAGATAAATAAATTACATTGTACCTGCAAAGATTTACATGAATTATATGGACAAAAATGATCTGACAGAAACTATCACAAAGGGATGGGGGAGATTACATCAAGAAGATTTTCAGCCAGATGACTTAGTTATAGCTGGAAATGGAAGTGCTATTTCCCAGATGAAAAGCAGACAAGTTAAAAAGAAGAGGAGAAGAAGAAAGGTCTCTAAAAGTGATAACTTAGACAATCCAAATGACATTGCAGGAGAGATTGTGATAAGGGTGGTTCATTAGCTCACATCTATCACTTACATTGCTTTGGTAGCATGTAAATGACTGTATAATCCTTATCATGTTCACACAAAAACAATGTATTTTGAGGGATTGAGATAGAGAGAATTGAAGGTCAACAACAAATTTCTTACTGATTTGAAACTTAAATCTAGGTTTCTAAGGCCCCAATTGTAAGAGTCCCCTTTTTCCTAGAGATTTACTGTTCAGTTTCATAAGCTGGTATTGGTACATTATGAGAGGGGGACTTCTTTTACGTTGTGTTAATATTTTAGCAAAGAGTGATATTTCATCTATCCTTTCCATGGACAATACTTGTTCTAGCCATAACCTCACCATATCATGACAGAATTCAAAGTGGACACATTTCATTCCAGTAATATTATTTTCTGCTGCAACCTCACATTGAGTCATGTGTAAGTATCAGAAAGGCAACCTTAAAGTACTAATATATGCAAAATGCATCAATTATTGAATACCTGCAAGGTGCATTTATATAACATATTAAGCTAACATGAAGCCAGCTAATTTGTGGTCAGTGTGTTGTGCTAACACTATGGTAGCATTGGCATATTATCATTATGTATGAATACACAGGTAACATAATATTATAGCTAGAAGTAATTTTAGTAAAAGTTCAATCTACTTTACCCTTCCAGTATTGTGGCTCCAGAAACAAACAAACAAAAAAACTAACCAAACCAGAATTGTTTTTTTGAAATGCTATGAAGTATCTAGAAATTATGAGGAAATATAATTTAGAACTCTAAACAAGAGTTTAAAGATTTCTATATGCACTCTTGAGTCTAATATCTTGAAAACACTAAAGTAAGGCACCACATAGTTTCATGAAAATTTCCTGATGGATAAAATATTTTTGATTGATTATGTGGTATCAAGTTGTTGTTGACTGCTAACAACCACACAGATCAAGGTTTTTTAGAATGATCTGTCCCCAACCTGGTCCTTCACATTTTCCAATAACGTACCTATTAAAGCTGAACACCGTGCTTTTCATTGGCCTCTTCTTCTCTTTTCTTCCACATTTCTCAGCACTAAAGACTTTTCTAGAGAGTTAGGGCATAATGTGCCCAAAGTTTGATCATCTGAGCCCAAGCATTTGTGCTATGTATGAGTATACTGGATTTTGTTTGTTTGTTTGTTTGATGTCCCACTGGCTTGTTTTCTTGACTATCCAAGATATTCTCAATAGTCTCATCCAATACCAAAGATCAAAGGTGTCACTATTTTTTCCCTATCCTGCTTGCTCAATAACCCACTTTCATTTCTATACAGCATCTCAAATGATACCTCATATGATTTTGATCTTTATAAGTATAGACACATTCTAACATTTGAGCATTTTTCCAAGGTCTTTATGGCTAGTCCAGGTGCTAGTCTGCAATATATTTCTTCACCATTGGTTACTTTACTGTTTATAACCTATCAATTCTCCAAAAGCCTAAAGTTTAGAGTTCTACTATATCGGTAAATTTCTACGTTGTGCAATTAACAACAACAACAACAACAAAAAAGAATTAAGTCAAAGAGGTTGCTTATATGGATGAATAAGATAAGATTTTAGGACATGTATCAAAGATGAAGATGAAAATAAAGTTATATAAAAAGGTGAGTCACCCTACAAGTGAGATGGGTGGTCTCAAAATAAATAAAATTTGGAATTATTTGACTTTTTTAAAAATAAACTTTATTGCTAGCTATGAAAAACATGGCTGTCTTTTTTGGAGATGGAACTTTTTATTGTGACAAAGTTCCGACTTCAAAAAAGATAACGATACTTTTAACAGCAAGGAATTTTATTATGCCTTAGGGAAAATGCTTAATTCTCTTTAGATAAGCTTTTCACAGTTAAGGAAAATAGTTTTTCTGCTTAAGATTTCTAATACCTCTTAATTATATTTCTTTGGATAAGGCTTGATCTAAATGATCCCTTTCCTGGGTTGATTTTACACAGCTACCTCTATCCCCTTCAACCTACTCATGTTATATATGAGTATATTTGTTCCCGAAGAGCTTCACACAGTCGCCTGATTCTCCAAGGAGAGAGGAAAACAAAGCGTGCCTTCAATGCACATAGAAAAGTAACAGATTGTCCTGAGATGTGGCTACCCCATGTGTTCTGGCACATACTCTCAGTCTATTTACTGTATTATGCCATATGTTTATTGGGGGGGGGGGGCAGAAAAGAGTTGAAAAGAGAAGTGCTCTTTTCAAATAGTTGTAAAGAGAAGTGTTTGCTCCTAGATGCCTGGATCTTTTGTATGTTGTCAAATGAAGTATTTAGCATAGAAGGATCCAATGAGGCTGTTTATATGTCCGTGTGTCTATTCTTTTCTCAGTCTGCAAACACATAAAAGAAAGTACAGCATGATGAAGATTTAGCTAATTCACTATTAGACCAAAACAGGACTTCTAGTTGGGAAACACTGCTGGAGAAATTCTTGTTATCAGAGCAATTCAAGTGATACTTCAATGAAAGGCCTGTTTGTTCATTGGACTGAAAACAAGCATAGTTGATTTTGTTCACTCTGGAACACCTTCTCACACTGCTTCAGCTACCTCATAGTTGATTAAATCTCATATAACAATAATCACTTGCTTTCTTCTAAGGTTTTCCTCAGTCAACATCTGTTCAAGTGCCTAGAAATCTCAGATTTAAGCTATATATATGCTTATAGGCTCACTACACTTTCCTTCTTTCAATTTGGGCAGAAAACAACAGAAAAAACAAAAACTCTCCTGATTTCCATCTCTGATTCTTTTCTTTTTAATAGATCTATACAAAATGGACCCATTTATCATCAGTATGGGCTTCTCTTTTTTAAACCTCCTTCAAAACAGCCTGGAAGCCATCTATGTATAAAGCACAGTACATAATGAAAAGCAAAAAGGAACAACAGGATAAAAAAAGACCAACTCGACAAAGGAAGATTGATGGCAATAAATATAGAGAAGTATCACAAAGCCAACTTCACTTTTGGCAAATTCCAGGACCACATTTGTCATCTGCAATGCTTTCTCCCCATTGCAGGTTCCTTGTTAAAGGAACCAGCTTGAACAGTCCATACCCAAGAGAGGTAGAGGTGAGGAAGTAAAGACATCATTCTTCATTACTCACTCCAAAAAAATAGGAGAAATAAGAGAGCTGGCTACTGTGCAGCTTTGATTAATTACAAGTCCTGGCAATAACAGTAAATGTACCAAAAAAAAAAAAAAAAGTTAGAATCAATTTTCTAGCTGATAATATACACAGCCAAAACGCTTTAAATGAGAGCGATGAATAGAAAAAGGGGGAAATGTTTATGCTAAGATCCTAAAGATAAAAGCAAACTATTCAGGAAGAATTTTTTTAAAAAAAGATCCTTTATAGCCTGCCTTGCTATTTTAATTCAGTTTCCCAAAATACTTATCTTGCATTGTGTCTGAATATGTGGATGGATGGATGGATGGATGGATAGATGGATGGATGGATGGATGGATGGATGGATGGATGGATGAATGGATTGATGGTGGATGATTAAGACAGCCTTCTTTATCATAGACAATATTATAACTTGTGAAGCTATGTTTCTGACGAAACATATGCTCTTGTGTAGCATTCACAGTTAATGTTTCAAATGTAGACCTACATAAATAGAAGATTTTTATTTCATATTTATTTATTTATTTATCAAGCAAGGTATAAGTATAAACATAAAATGATACGAATAAAAAATAAACAATAGGACAGGGATGGTAGGCACGTTGGGGTGCTTATGCACACCCCCTACATACCTCTTAGGAAAGGGGTGAGGTCAATAGTAGACAGTCTAAAGTTAAAGTTTTTGGGATTTGGGGAAGAAACTAGAGTCAGGTAGAGTATTCCAGACATTGACCACTCTGTTGCTGAAGTCGTATTTCCTGCAATCAAGTTTGGTGCGGTATACCTTGAGTTTGTATCTATTGTTGTGGTTGAAGCTGAAGTATTCAGTGACAGGTAGGACATTGCAGTAGATAATATTAAGTACGATATTTAGATCGGACCAAAGACAGCATAGTTCTAGGATGTCTAGGTCTAAAATTTCAAATGTAGTGCCATAAGGTATTCTGCTACGAGCAGAGGAGTGGAGAACTCTTCTCGTGAAATATTTCTGGACTTTCTTGACTCTATTAATATCCGATATGTAATGTGGGTTTCAGACTGATGAACTGTATTCAAGTATTGATCTAGCAAATGTTTTGTATGCTCGAGTTAGTAGTGTGATATTACCAGAGAAAAAGCTATGCAGGATAAGGTTAACAACTCTTAATGCCTTTTTAGCTATGTAGTTACAGTGGGCTCTAGCACTTAGATCATTAGAGATGAGTACTCCAAGGTCCTTGACATAGTTGAGGTCATCGACAAGGACTTGACTATTCAGTTTGTATTTTATTTTCTGATTTTTTTTTTGCCAATATGAAAGACACAACATATGTTTGTTGAGATTTGAAGTTGCCATTGGTTTGACAATTCTGACACATAGTCAAGGTCATTTTGAAGGGAATCAGTATTGTCAGGAGTGTTGAATAGCTTTACATCATCAGAAAAAAGAACACAGTTGCTCTTAATATGATCACAGAGGTCATTTATGTGGAATATAAAGAGTTGATCCTAGAACGCTGCCTTGGGGGGGACATTGTTGACAGGTACAGGATTTGATAGGGCACTCCCTATTTTGACCATTTGTTGTCTGTTTGACAGGAATGCTTCTTTCCAGTTATGCAGGTGTCCAGAGATACCATAAGATTTTAGTTTTAGGATTAGTTTGTTGTATACCACTGAATCAAAGGCTTTACAGAAGTCTATGTAAATAGAGTCAATTGCTTTGTCCTGATCAAATTGTGTAGGACATATGTTTTTGCAGTGAAGGAGTTGCAGATTACAGGATAGTTTTTCTGAAACCAAATTGTTTGTTAGAGAGTAGGTTGTTTGTCTCTAAGTGGAGGATATGGATTGATTAATAATTGATTCCATGACTTTACAGGTGATTCAACATAAAGAGATTGGTCTGTAATTTTCAACTAGGCTGAGGTCTCCCTTTTTGAAGATGGAGATGACCGTGGCTTGAGACCATAGGCAAAGAGCTGGTCCTGAAAGATTTTTCAAAGATTATGCTTAGAGGTTCAGCTATGGCAGTGGATAGCTTTTTTAAGAAGTAGGCACATATTCTGCCCATTCCAATAGAAAGAGATGGTTTTAGATTGCATAGTGCTTTTTCAACATTATCTTCTGTAAAATCAATATGTATTAGATCATTGTAATTTCAAAATTCTTCCTAATCCACAAACCTTAAAAACATGCCAATATTTTAGAATTATTTCATAAATGTTAAGGCATGTCAAGTGAAACTATTAGGAAGACAGTTACAGTATATTATTTTGAATAGAAGAAGGGAAATCAGTTTTACACAAAAAGAATACTAGTGAGTTGAAATAACATCTACCTATGTGTTGAGTTGGCTACTGCTAAATTGTTCTTAGTTATCATTACATGGAAACTCTATGATCAGCACATACTGAGAGAATTGTGGAATTGCTATCATCACATGTGGCACAGTATCAACAAACTGTAGGGACATGATTTGTTCAAGGTTTATTGCTATTACAAGTAGCTACATGCTGATGTGATCATGTTCCTCAATTCTCAACCTGTCTCACATAAGACCTTCCAAGCTGCTTCAAGAGGAATATGGACTGAAGTGAAAGAAACTACATATTTTGGAGGGATGCATTATTTTCCTTGCATTATGAACTTACAAATATCACAATTTCATAGCAGACATTAAAGCCCCTGTCACACTGCACCAATGGATGCAAGGAGGATGTAAAACAGACAAAAAAGCTTGCCATCCGTTGGTTAACGCGATGTACTCACTGCCTCCGTTTTCCTTGCTCTCTATCCATCCAGCATCCGTTTACTGATGTTTCATCCGCTCAGAAAGTTTTGAGCTGCTCAAAACTTTTGAGCGGAAAATGTATCCAATGCATTCATTCTGCATCCGCTAGGCATCCGTTCTGCATCCGTTACGTATCCGCTATATCCGCTAGGCATCCGCTGCACATCCGTGCAACTCCATCCACTCCAGCAGTAAACGGACGCAGAGAGGAAGCGGAACGGACGCAGAACGGATGCCTAGCGGATGCAGCATGAAAACAAAGCATGTAAAACGGAAAAAACATTAGCAGAGGGGACCTATCTCGGATATTAAGGATGTCTATAGGATTCCTAGAAGATGCCTAGAGGATGGAAAGGGACACCTATACTGCCTATAAAAAGGGGGAGCAACTCACCTGGATCTCACTTTTAGAACAGCAGCCCAGCTGCAGACCTCTGCAGACTTCATCTGATTCTTCCTCTTCCACAGCATCCAGTCATGTCCACCGTGGATCGTAACAAAGTCCTTTTGGCAGCCACCATCCTTCTGCAACAGTGCAAAGCCATCTACAGGCTCTGTGAACTCTACTACGGGAAGAAAAAGAGGCGGCCAAGAAGCGTCTGGGTACGAAGATGGTTCGCCAGAAGAGCACAGGATGGACTGTACAACAAGATGATGGTGGAACTCAGGAACGAAGACACTCGTGCATTCCAGAACTTCATGAGGATGCCTCCAGCCATGTTTGATGAAGTTGTACAGCGGCTGACACCCAGGTTGACCAAGGCAAACACCAACTTCCGGCCCAGCCTGGAACCTGGGCTCAAGGTGGCACTCACTCTGCAACACCTGGCCTCAAGGACCACCTACAGGAGCATGCAGTACGGCTGGAGGGTGCCACCCAACACCATCAGCATTGTGGTCAGAGAAGTGGTGCAGGCCATCATCGAAGAATACAAGGAGGAGCTCCTCCAGTGCCCCTCCACTGAAGAAGGATGGAAGAAAGTTGCAGAGCAGTGGTATCAGAAGTGGAACTTCCCCACACCGTTGGAGCCATAGATTGGAAGCATGTGGCCTGCAAAGTGCCAGCCAAGTCAGGGTCCACTTATTTCAACTACAAGGGCTTTTTAAGCATCATCCTCTTTACCATGGTTGATGCTGACTACAAGTTCATGTACATCGATGCTTCAGGCAACGGCTCATCTTCAGATGCCCAGGTATACAACGCAAGTGACCTCAAGGGTGGGCTGGAATGCAACCTCATGGTGGGCTTCCCAGATCCAGACCCGCTGCCCAACGACACACAAGATGTGCCCTACTTCATCGTGGGGGATGACGCCTTCTCCCTCACAACCTACCTCATGAAGCCCTACACCTCCAAATACCTCACCCATGAATAGAGGATCTTCAACTACAGGCTGTCCAGGGCAAGGCGGGTGGTGGAGAATGCCTTTGGCATCCTGGCCAACAGGTTCCAGGTACTTCTCACCACCATGCCCAGAGACCGTGAGGAGGATCATGGAAGCTTGCTGCATCCTGCACAATCTCATGCGCACCCGCTACCCAGTCTTGCAGAATAGGCTCGTGGACCTCCAACAAGGCAATGGGGACATGGAGCCTGGGGAATGGAGGCAAGGGTGAAACCTGATAGACACTGAGGATATGCAAGGCCCCAACAGAGCCTCACGTGAAGGGAAGAAGCAGCGCAACCTCCTGAAACACTGGTGCAACTCCCCAGCTGGAGCGGTGGAGTGGCAAGACAGGATGATAGATGCTTAATGGATGCTTCCTTCAGCCTGTCTAATCACACTGATGAGATTGGGCCATGAATGTTGAGTGGCCCTACAATGAACAGGGCATTTAATAAAGAGTTGTGTTTGTGTTGACATGTGTGGATGAATATTACATTATTATTGATAATAAAGGGCCATAGGTGTGGCACCTGGGAGGGTGGACCATCCCGTCCCACTATGCTTGCACTGGAGGTTTATATATCCCACAGCTATTACCCATCTCAAAGGTATCCCTGCCCATCCCACTGCTGTCTCAACCCATCCCACTGCTATCTTAACCCATCCCACAAGCATGCAAAGGCTTAAACCATTTCTAAAAGTTTCCAGCAAGACTTTATTAAAAAAAAAGAAATGAAGCAAGTGTGTGAATTAAAAATAGATTTTCTTAACAACAAGCTATAAAACAAAAATGAATCTCTGGCACTCCTCTTGGTTGCTCAGTCTCAGGGGTGAAGGGTGCAGGTGCTGTGGAGGTGGCTGGTGCTGGAGTGCTTGTCATCAGCTCCTCCAGAAGCAGAAGCAGCAGAAGCCCCAGCCCCAGAAGTGTGAGCCCATGCTGCAGAAGCCCCAGCAGAACCAGAGTGAGGGCCAGGGGGCGGGATGGTAGCCCTGTCCCTCTTGCCAGGGCTGGCAGCAGATGGCTGAGGCTTGCTGTGCTTCCGCATGGTTGTGGGGTTCCTGGCTGGCAGGGAGGCTGGCAGGAACCAAGGCTGGCAGGAAGGCTGGCAGGGAGGCAGGCACCAAGGCTGGCAGAAAGGCAGGCAGGCAGGCAGGCACCAAGGCTGGCAGGCAGACATGAACCAAGGCTGGCAGGAAGGCAGGCAGCAAGGCTGGCAGGCAGACTGGCTGGCAGCAAGACTGGCAGGCAGGCAGACAGCAAAGCTGAAAGCAAGGCTGGCAGGGAGGCTGGCAGCAAGGCTGGCAGGCAGGCAGACAGCAAGGCTGGCAGCCAGGCTGGCAGCAAGGCTTGCAGGCAGGCATGTAGGCAGGCCAGGCAAGGCTGTCAATCCGTCCAGCAGCAGGTCTTTCCTCTGAATGGTGACCTGCTTCTGAGCTGCTTCCCTTATATCCGCGGGGCTGACGCAGTGCATCCTCCCCACATGCGCAATTAATGCCAGGCATCCGTTAGACTTCCGCTGTGCATCCGCTGTGCATCCGCTGTGCATCCGCTGTATCTGTTCCGCGTCCGCTTTGTTGAGGTCCCCCGGAAGCCTAGCGGATGTGCCATCCGCTCCCATCCGCTTCCATCTGCTGGGCTTCCATTCCGCATCTGCTTTGCATCCGCCCTGCGTCCTCCCCCCATCCGTGTTATCCGCTCCGGTTATGCAAATTTTTGCCCCTTTTGAGAGCGGATAACAACGGATGGAACATTTTGCTCATCCATTGTGTCCGTTTTGCATCCGTTGGGCAGTGTGACAGGGCCTTAAGGTCCATTAAATAACAATAACAAACATGGTTAAAAACTCTAAGTGTCATAGGAGAACTTCACTTGGCGGGCTGGAAAAACTAAAAATATTCCTAGGGCATAGGACTTCATTTAATACAGAAGTAGGCATCTATAGTGGTCAGAAGTCAGAATTAATATTTGGTAGGCAGGCAAATGGGCACTCAGTGGGCTACATATCAGCCCTTCAAAGTAGACCAGATTAAGAAACCAAAATCATACATGTTAATGCTATGTTATGATATGGCTACAGTAACAGATTCTTTGAGGTCTGAATGCCCCTCTGTGGGGTCATATGAGCTCTAAACTCAAAATTCTCTGCAGAGTGCAGAACACAACAGTCAACATTCAGCTCTTATAATCAATAGACAAATTGTCCAATACTGGAATTAGTTAGAATTGTTTGATTTCTACTTTTCCAAATTTGTAGATCCATTTGAGGGAAACAATCTCTTCTGCTTGCTCTAACTGAAGTTTAAGTTCCCAGCTTAAGCCAGACCTCAAGACACCACACTATGTATGCTAAGTTTACTTGATCAGCTAGCTTAGATGTAGTTGAACATTGGCATCATTTAAGTGCAATTGCTTCTCATTCTTCCAGACTGAAATACCTGTAAAATGCAAATCAAACATTTAGAAGTTTTGTTTTTTTCCAGCATCTCTTTCGCCCACTCACAGCTATTTACTCTGAAATACTCATTTACTCTGTTAGCAGGTGTTTGGATTGTGTTCAGATTCAGGGACCTTGACAATGTCATCCAGCAACCCATGTGCCATTCACAGGTGCTTGCCTTGACCACTGTAATTAATGAAAAGGAGTTGTTGACAGGCTTCATTAACAGGACATAAAGATGATCAAAGTACTCAGAGATCTCTGGGGATGAAGGAGAAAACATGTATAAACACATAAGCACTCTGAGATCCATCCATGCATTTGGCTTCTGACTCTCCCTGGAGCAGGCCACAAATTTGAATGAATTGATGAATGTATAGATAAATCTGTTAGCAATGAACAGTTATGCTACTTGAAGCCAAGCAGTACAGGTAGTCCTTACAATAGTTCATTTAGTGACTGTTCAAAAGTTACAATGGCACTGAAAAAAGTGACTTACTTTTCACATTTACAACCATTACAGCATCCCCATGGTCATGTGATTTACATTTGGATGCTTGACAGTTGACTCACATTTATGATGTTACAATGTCCTGGGGTCATCTGATCCCCTTTTGTGACCTTCTGACAGGCCAAGTCAATGGGGAAAGCAAATTTACTTAACAACTGTGTTACTAATTTAAGAACTGAAGTGATTCACTTAACAAATATGGCGAGAAAAGTCATAAAATGGGACAAAACTCACTGAACAAATTTCTCGCTTAGCAGCATAAATTTTGGGCTCAGTTGTGGTCATAAGCTGAGGACTACCTGTACTTTACCCTGGCCTTTTGTTGTTTTTTTATAAACATAATTATTAAAAATCAATGAGCCTGGGATTTTTAAAAAAAACTTACCACAAAACAGGTATTTAGCTATATAACTCTGGCACAGAAGGGCAGATCACATGTGCCCCACGGTTCTGTACACTCTGCCTCCTTCATTATCTGTTGACTAAAGTAGGTACCTTATTCACAAGGTCTTGCTTTGATCCTGAGAAATATCTGCCATGTTTTAACAGTTTTTACTAGCAAAAGAACAACAACAACAACAACAACAACAACAAAAGTCTACAGTGCATTATGTGATATATCCAGTTGTGCTCTCTGCTTTAGTCCCATAAAGCAATTGCTCAATAGACAAGTTTTCGACTAAGCAAAAACCTTTCTACCCATTTCTTCAGATGTACAAAGGGTGGCTCGGACTCCATCCTTTCACCTAGCAGAAAAGATCTCCAGGTCTACAATTTTAAGATAAGCAGATAATATGTGTTTGCTTAAAATGACCAAAAATACACCACATTTTAATAAACATAAGAAGAGCTTATGAAAAGCTCTATAGAAAAATAACTATTTCCTGACCTCTGCATGCTCACTTTATGATTTTCTTCCAACTCATCTCTTCTGGCCTCCTGTATGTGGAGACTTCCTATAGTTCTCTTCTGAATTTCTGTTCCTCATATTAGACACATCTCTCTGGCTGTAGGTAGCACAGAAACCAGTGGGAATGAAAAAGCAATTGGCAGCTCCTGATATCTGTCTAATCTAGATCATTGCTACAGAACAGCATGAGGGAAGTCATTCTAACTTGCTACCATCTGTAAGTTGCCTGAGACTTGTGTACAACATCCAGCACTATTGGTTTTATCTTCTTCCAGTGCATGCACAAACCAAAGAAAATAATAATATGAGGGGGAGAGAAGGATCCCCTCAATAACCATGGACTCTGACTTCTACTACTTTACTGAATTCTCTGAAGAAATACAATTAATATAGCTCTCTTGAATGTCTGCGATATTCTGTTGCACCATCAATGGATTATAGAGAAGAAAAGGAAGAGATAAAGATGAACAGCAAATAAAGCTATTACATTCACATATATCTTTAGATATACTTGAATTGTTGGCTTTATATCAAATTGTAGATCAGTGTTCCTGAAACTTGGCAAATTTAAGATTTGTGAACTTCAAGTCACAGAATTCCACAGCCAGAATGAATTCTGGGAATTGAAGTCCACAAACAATAAAGTTGCCAAGACTGCTGTTGTCATGCCCCTGGTGGAGACTGACTCTGAGGAAGAGGGGGAACAGCCAACAGGGAGTGAGAGTGTAGCTCCAAAGATGGTGGACGAAGCTGGGGAAGGGCAGAGGCCAGCTGAGCAATCAGAGGAGGATCCTGGCCCATCCCCTATCCATCCTAGGTCACGCAGGGAGGAGAGGATCAGGGAAAAGAGAGGCCTACAGGAGGAGATTACCATGATCCTCCTCGTGGCTTGCAGCTGGGAGCTTTGTATATAAATTTGTAACTGCATAGTCAGAATTGCTGGAGTCAAAGTTTAGTATTTACTTTGAAAGAGGTTTATCTTTGCTGGCGTTCTTCCCATGAACTCTCCTCAGTTATCTTCCTGGAATGTATGATTAATTATCTTGGCTTGCTTCGGAACTCTTGTCAATGTGGTTTGTTTTGGTTTTCTTTTTGCCTCATTATTTACTTTTGTGACTTTAAACTGTGCCTAATAAACAGTGAAGTTAAGTTGAAGGCATTACCGGACTTTAATGTATGTTTTGGGTTTGGGTTATTTTGAGAGACTACGGGTCATCACAGTTGTAAACTGTAAGCCAGGGTTGTCATACTTGCAGCCCACAGGCTGGATGTGTGACACACTGGCCACACTCATGCCTGGTTTAGTGAAGGGTAAAAAAGTTGTGGTATGTCACGTGATGATGCCATGCTGACACAAGTTTGACATACTTCTCGTACGCTCTTCAAAATGACGACTTGTCTTATATCCCTGTGTATATTTATGTTGAAAAATATTCGATGAAATATTGTAGAAATGGTTTCACTTCCATTTCAGTGCATGCCAAGGCATATGAATTAATTAATTAATTAGAAAGATAAAGTAATTGTCTCAAAGTCATTATCAGCCTACTTAAAACTTTCATCATTATTATTTCTTAATGTGCAGTATGAATTAAGGATTCTGATGTAGGAAGCTTTTTCTTTCTTACAACATTTTTTTAAAGACTCCACTCAGCAACCTAGAGATAAAGTTATCAGGCTGATCAATTTAATTTTTGATGAACATAATACCATGGGAATTAAAAATGTCCTAAGACTCTGCACATTTATTTTGCAGAATAACGGTTTCCATTCCCAACATACAAAGGACTACCTAGAAACAAAAGAGGTCTCCCCACTTTGCAAGTGATGTCTTCATTCCAGTTATCTTTTACAATAGAAGTGATTGAGTCTGCATTATGCAGCTCTGTATAATGAGCTCTTGTATTGAGAAATCTTAGATGAATGTTAATGTTCACTAAGGCAGATATCACCATGTTCACAGTTCTTTTTTAACATGGGCAGACTTAAAAAAAACGACGCTCAGGTTAATATTAGGTAGGGAGTGTTTTCTCCTTTTATGTTAGGGTTGAATAAAACACTCTTGATGAAATCTTTTCATTGCAGAAAGGATTTAAAAAACACCATTTCAAGCCCCTTTTCCCACAAATAAGAGGAACATTTTCTCTAACATAGATTTGTATACCTTTATTGGCCTGATCACAAACTGGGGGTTACATCAAAGAACTTTCCCATTCTCCCTTCAGCAAAGTTGTGATTGCACTGTGAAGGAGTTACTACAGAGTAAGATCATTGCATACTTGACAGATAGCCTGTGAGATTAAGGAATAATTTCTCTACAGTGCCTTCTATCTCTAAAATATTTGGGAAAATCTCAGCAGGGGGAAAGCTTTTTGCAGAAGTAGGGGGGAATCTGAAATATTCTTCCCTGTTTTTGTTCAAGCTAATGTCAGGTTTGTCTAATGGCTTATCAAGGAGAAAATATTTCCACTCAAAACAATGCAACTGCTTCAAGTTACAGCAATCTGAAAGACATCGCTCCTTTCCTCTCCTAAAGTTTTTATTTGATGGGAAATTTTGGGAATTTACCACACAACAGACCTGTGAAGTTACCAATTAGTACTAATCAGTGCAATTATGTGGTACCATACTCAGCTGCACCAGGCCCATTCAGAATACAGATATATGCTGTAAGTCATTATCTTGAATAGTTTGGGTACATAGTAATTCAAATGTGGATCCCCAACACAACACCAATGAACACTCATGAATTTGGCAAACACCTTCCTTGGAGCAAGTTCCATTACACTGATACATAGATAGCTACAGAGCAAAGCACCATTTTCCAGCATTATATCTACTTCAAGAATGACTCTCCAGGAGCATAGTTACAAAGTGTAGATGGCAAGCAGCAATAGTTCAGTAAATTGTTTATACATGTACTGACCTGTCTAGAAAAAAATATAAATAAATAAATTAAAAGTGCTAGGAAACATCTCGATAGTTAAAGAGTTGGTGGGCAATTATTCTCAATAAAAGTTAGCCATATCCTCTGTGAGTGCTTTTAATAGTGTTATTATTCATCTATAAAACTTCTTATACGCTATAGAGAGCACTAAATTATAAACACAATTTATACAAATTATAAAGAGATAAATATATAAATATTATAAACAGAAATCAGACAAATAAGAATTTATCAACCAATTAAAGAAGTTCATTAGATTTACCTTATCAAACTGTCTAATTACTTTATCTTCTCTGCATCTCCCTGATTTCTTTCTTCCTGGTCATCATTGTCATAACCCAAAACACCAACTCAAAACACCAAAACATTACATTATATTCAAGCTAATTATATGGATTGGATTGACAAAAAAATAATGCCATCAATGAGACTGAACTGCAAGAGGATCAGCTGATCAATTATTTGACCCTCAATTAAGAACTCAACTGATTTTCATGGAACCATACAAATCAAGCTGTACATCTAGGGATAGAGTTCAGACACTCATGGAGAAAATACTTGCTAAGAAATTAACTTCACATTTTGTATGTAATTTATTTTGAATTAATGTAACACATGAATGATCTCTAACATACTTTTTTCTTGGTACTATGATAATTTGTTTTGTTAATCTCAGCCCTTTTGTATGTAATGGATTCATCATTTCAAGAAGTTAAAATGTGAACAAGAAGAAAAACTCACAATCTATTGGGTTCTAACTTGATGCCTTAACCATTATATCAAACTGGTTCTTGTTCACATTCTAGTGAATTATTTTTAGAAACTGAATATTTTGCTTTGAATATCCTGAATATATTCAATATGCTGAATTAATTTTGCTTCTAAACAGAGGGTTCAGAATTTTCAAATCATCTTGGTCAATCTATTTATCTCATACCCAGTCTTTTTTTTAATAAGTCCCTTTATTTCTTATATTGTTTTAACCAGACATTCTGGTGAAGGGAGAGATTGAGAGACTACTGTATAATCACATCATGATTCTTCTCTTCATTTTTCAAAGCCCACAATTGCTCCTAAGACTCTGTTCTCTTCCTTGTTCCATACTTATTGACAAGATCCAAAAAAATGTCTTCATAATTTTCCCCATCTCCAAAGAGAAAATAATCTCTTAAAGAGATATCAAGACTGGAGCTACTGGAATTAGATCTATTGAATATCTTACATTACAAGCTAACTTTTTCCAGATTATTTAGTTACAGATGAATATACTGATATGGATTCATTAAAGCTTGGGGAAGACTATTAAAGCTACATAAAAGCCAGTTTTACAAAGTGCAACAGTGACTTCAGCTAATGCTTAGTGATGTCTACTGAGTTTTCCCACTGTATCACAACACAGTTTTATGTACACATTCAATATATTAGTTCCTTCAGGAGTAGCAATATTATACGTAAAAGGAGAAGAAGAACCAGAAGGAGGAATGAATATTAGGTAAGTTTAGCATTTTGAGTTATTTATAAAAATAATAATCAGGGTGTGTGAAAAAAATATTGCCAGAGAAATTATCATTCATTATATCTCTCCATACCTCTGTAGTCATCCAAACTATTTTTGGGTCAGATATGTCTTATCCGCTTTGCTGTCTTATCTGCTTTGCTTTATACTGTTTCATGCTCATGCTCTGCTTCATACTGCTTTGCTTCATAGTGTTTCATACATTGCCTTTTGTTTTTCCCAGGATCATCAACAACCACAACTTTTTCATTCTCTCAACACTTTCACTTCATTTAGCAGTTCAGTCCACATTTATTCTCTCAGTGCAACCACTGTTTTCTTTAACAATATTGTTTATTTCATATATCGGCAGCTCACTTTTGCATTGCACTTTACATTCATTCAGCACCAATTCATTCTTGCTTTATTAACTACATTTCTTGAATACCATATTTCAACCACAGTCAAGCTACAGTTTTATTTATCTGGATACTTTCAACTCTCACCTCCATATAACAAAGCAATCAGAAGCAACTTTTATACCTTTTGACAAGACACATTCTACACAATAGATCACACACTACTTATTATCTTTCTATCAGGCTTAACATTTCTCTGCATAATTTTCCCCCACCTTTAGTAAGCATTATATCAAGATACATAAATTCATTTACTTTGCTCTAGCTCTCTATGACAGCCAGTGTGATAGAGTAGTTCAAGTATTGAACTACAGGTAGGGAGACCCAGGTTTCATTTTCTCCTCTCCAATGGAAGCTAACTGGGTGACTTTGAGCCTCCTTCTCAGCTCATCCTACCTCCTAGGGTTGCTGTGGTATGGAAAAATAGGATGAAAGAGCACTATGTATACCACTTTGAATTCCTGTACAAAGTGCAAACCACTTAGGATCTGTAGTTAATTCAGCAAGTTATAAATATTAATAAAATATAAAACTCAAAATTAAAAAAAAGTTCACTCCACTATGTCTATCAAACAGGAATGCCTTGACCATTGACACATTAACATCTATGTGCATTCTCTTTGAATCATATTATTTTGTCTATACCATTTCAGACAAATGGTTTTCCATTCTTTTCATAAAAGTGTCCAGTGATTAGGCTACCACAACTTCTGAAGGCAAGTTATTCCATTGGTTGATTGTTCTCACTGTTATAGAAAATCTCTCCTTAGTTTTCAGATGCTTTTCTCCTTGATTAGCTTCCATCCATTGCTTCTTCTTCTGCCTTCATGTACCTTGGAGAATACCAGTTCTTTGGTTCTGACCAGTTCTGGAGAACTGGTAGTAGAAATTCTGAGTAGTTTACAGAACTGGCAAATACCACCTCTGAATGGAGATTTTACAGTATGCTTCCCCTGCCACACCTACCAAGCACGTCCATAGAACCGGTAGTAAAAAAAATTGAACCCTACCACTGGTTGACCTCCTCCACTTTGTGGCAGCCCCTTAGATATTAGAACACTGTTATGTCACCGAGTCCTTTTCACTAAACTAGACATACCCAATTCCTGCAACCTCTTTCCTCTTATCCTTCTCCTTCATCCTACTCCTCTTCTTTTTTTGTTAGGGATAACATTGTTTACCCTAACTGGTTTAGGTGAAATAATAACTATGAGTGTCTGCAGCTTTAACTGTGAAATAGCAATTAAGGGAGTGGTTATGAAAACAATATAAAAGTAGCAAGTCTACAACTTGCACACACTCTCTGGCTTTGATGATCCCTGATTACTGCGTGGAATCAAGACTGCATTGCTCGAACGGGAGAGACAACAAAGGACTGATTTGTAAGTGAACTGACATAGGATATTCTACATGGACTTTGCCACCTGAATATCCCTGAATGGACTGACTACATGATAAATGACTATTGGACTGTTATTTGACTATGCCATAAACTTATACTGGAATAAACTATATTCTTGATAGCACAAGCGTATCTGTTATTTTTACTGTATGTTAATAAACATACAAGCTTAGCTCACTCATTTATCTGTGTGCCTATCTGACTAACGCTGCACATTCTGTTTAGCTTGTCTACCTAACCCTGGTTGGGGAACCCAGGCTTAACACTGGTTATGGGCCCAGAGGTTGCAAAGTCAGTTTAAATAGGATAAAACAGATTTATGTAAAAAGTGAGAGTTTGTGTTGTTATACATTACAGTAAACAGACAGCTGTGTTTTATTAATTATATTTTTATATCCATATAAGAAAACATGGCACAAGTCAATCTACAAAGTTTGTCCCTTATATCCAAGCTGGATGGAACAAACTATGTATCATGGTCTACAAAATGTAGTCTACTTCTACGAGGAGAAGGTCTGTGGAACATAATTGAAAATCCACCAAACGTAGAAGAATGGGATCCAGAGGATGAGAAAGACAGACTAAAGATAGAAGAATTTATGCATAAAAATCAACAAGCCATTTGCATAATTGCGTTAACCTTAACTGATCAACAGCTTGTTTATATCCACGGAGAGAAAACGGCTTTTGGGTGTTGGCAGAAGCTGAAGAGGATTTATGTTCGAGATAATGTTGGTGCTCACATAAATCTAACACGGAAGCTTTTCAGGACGCATCTCCAAACAAATGGTGATATGCTGAGTCATTTAAAAACTATGCAAAGCATTTTTCAGGAACTGCACGAGAAAGAGCTTATATTCTCTGAACTACACCAAGTTTACATAATTCTATCTTCCCTTGATGAAAGTTATGATAACTAAGTAACTTCACTTGAAATTGTGCCAAAGGAAAGTTTAACTTTAACTGATATAACTGGCAGATTGATCGAAGAGGCCAGAAGAAGGCATGAAAGAGATGAATTAAGGAGGGAGCAACCTCAAAAAGAAGATAATGAATCTCCTACAGCATACACAATTAAAAAGTGTTTTAATTGTGGCGGAAGAGGACATTTGGCAAGATTTTGTAAAAAGGCAAAGTGCCAGAACGCTGGCCAGAATACTAAAAATCATCAAAAAATAAATAAAAATTTAGAGTTAGCCATGTATACTAACGGAGCTGTAAAAAATAATTTATGGGTGGTTGACAGTGGACCATCCCATTGTATAACAAATGATAACAAAAATTTTATTAAAATGTCCCAGAGTACACAGCAGATATCGTTAGCCAATGGCTGGAAACTGAAAGCTAAAGGTCAAGGTATAGCATATTGTTCTTTTATAAAAGAGAATGTAAAAATGTTATATGTACCACAACTTAAGTTTAATTTAATTTCAGTTAGAATTTTGGTGAAACTAGGTCATGTAGTTACATTTAAAGGAGATAACTGCATAATTAAAAAAGAAGATAAGAGAATTACTGCATCTTTAAGAGGTGGATTATATGTGTTAAATGATGATGGTTTAAAGGTGGCTAACACAATTTATGAAAATAAGAAACCTCATGACGAATGTATTCACTTGTTACATCGAAGGCTAGGGCATTTAAATTTTAAAATGCTTAAGAAAACTGTTGAATTATCTAAGGGAATAAGTTTGAAATCTTGTAATAAGTATTTGCAATGTAATGCCTGTAATCAAAGTAAGAGCAAGGTTATACCGGCTAATAGAGTTGATGGATTTACTACTAAAGAGCCTTTAGAAGTAGTATTTGCTGATTTAATAGGTCCGAAAAAACCAAGTGTAGGAGGAGCTCGCCACATACTAAGTATAATGGACCACTATTCTAGATATGGGTTTTGCTATTTAATGAAGAGCAAAACTGAAACATATCAAAATCTCTTTAATTGGATTAAATTTGCAGAAAGAAAAACTAAAAAGAAATTAGTAACTCTCATCACAGATAATGGTACAGAATTTACAAATAATAAATTTCAGAACAGACTAAGAATGTTAGGTATTCAACATAAAATGTCTGCACCATATAGGCCACAACATAATGCCTTTATAGAGAGAAGAGGCCAAACATTACAATCAATGGCACGAACTATGATGTCTGATTCAGGATTACCTGACAATTTATGGGGAGAAGCAATAATGTGTGGTAATCATATATTAAATAATGTTGTTAATTCAACAACAGGTGAATTACCATTCACACTGTGGCATGGTACAAAACCTGATTTAAGTTACATGCACACATTTGGAGCACCAGCATGGGTGCATATCCCTACACAACTTAGACACAAAGGACAGCATAGAGCTAAAAGATTATTTTTTGTAGGATATACATCTAATCATAGATCTTATAGATTCTGGGAACCAGGTACATCTAGAGTTTACACCAGTGCTAGTGCAAAATTCCTAGAACATGTAGGATGGAATAGATTAGAGCAAGATTTAAATAATGAAGTAATTATTGAACCCTACAAAAGGCAGAAAGATCAGATTAGCTATAAAAAGAGTCCAATTAAAGAAGAAGTCCACGAAGAGCAAATAGGACCAGAACAAGAGGAAATAGTTGATCAGGAAGAGTTACATAATCAAGAACAATTAATAAATGAAAGTCCACCTGTAAGTCCTATAATACCTAGATGTACTACATGTGTAACTAGACCACCTGATAGGTATCAGGCAAGTATAGTTTGCCAAGTAACTAAAGTTCCAACTAGTGTAGATGAACTTAGGATGTATCCTGCTAAGGATCAGGAGAATTGGCAAAAGGCAATGGAAAAAGAACTAAATTCATTAAAGGTAATGAAAGTGTATGAAGATGCCAAATTACCTCCAGGAGAAAAATCCATTGGGTGCAAATGGATATTTAAAGTAAAAACTGGAAATGATGGAACTGTTACCTATAAAGCTAGGTTAGTAGCTCAAGGATTTAATCAAACTGCATCTGATTACGATGAAGTTTTTGCACCAAGCCTTAAAGCTACATCTTTAAGAGCAGCATTAGTGTGGGCAGCTAAGAAAAACTATGTTATTAACCATTTAGATGTAGAAACTGCTTATCTACATGCACCATTGCAGCACACTATATATTTAAGAAAATCAATTGGTATAAATGACAATAAAATAAATAGTAATGATTGTTGGAAACTCAAAAAGAGTCTTTACGGGTTGAAACAATCTGGGTTTGAGTGGAACCAATATATTGTAAAAGAGTTAAACAATATAGGTTTTAAATCTGGTTTAGCAGATCCGTGTGTGTTTAAAAGAGAAAATAATGGAACGGTGTCATTATTATTATTATTTACAGATGATATTGCTTTGATAACTAAGACTAATAATGAAGCTAATGAGATTATATCATTATTAGCCAAAAAGATAAAATTAAAGCATTTAGGTGAAATTAAAAGGTATCTAGGATTGACAATTAATAAAACAAATAATGGTTTTAAGATATCTCAAGAAGATAAAATTTGCCAATTAATTAAAATGTATAAAATGGAACTTTGTAAACTGGCAAAGACTCCAATGAGTCAGGAAGTTTGCCAAACTAATGATCAAAGTCCCAAATTTGATAAGTCCCAAATTTGATAAGTCCATATATCAATCTTTGATTGGTAGCTTATCATATATAAGCAATTGGTCAAGGCCAGATATAGCTTATAGTGTAAATCAGCTGGCACGTTTTAATTCAGATCCAAAACAATGTCATTGGCAATCATTAAAAAGAATTTTAAGATATCTTAAAGGAACAATGAACCATGCATTGTATATAGAACCAAAGGGTGATTTGAGTCTTAGTGCCTATGCAGATGCAAGTTTTGCAACTGATATAAACACTAGAAAATCAACATCTGGGATGGCTATATTATTTGGTGAGACACTAATAGGGTGGAGGTCAATCAGACAACAGCATATTAGCTTATCCACGATGGAAGCTGAATTTTCATGTCTGTCATTATTATGCACTGACTTGATTTTCTACAAACAGTTATTATTAGACATGGGTATAACTGTAAAAGATTCCATTGTGGTGTACGAGGATAATCAAGCAGCTATAAAGTTAGCTACTAGTATTGCTGTAAAAACTAGATCAAAACATACTGACTTAAGATATTTAAATGTAAGAGAATCAGTGAAAAATGGAATAATTAAATTGGAATACTGCATGACAGAAGAAAACATTGCAGACCAATTTACAAAAGCTCAAGGAGCAATTAAGTTTAAAGAAAGTTGTGAAAAATATAATTTAAAGATGTAAATGATTCATAGTTATTATTTAACCTAAAAGGGGAGAATGTTAGGGATAACATTGTTTACCCTAACTGGTTTAGGTGAAATAATAACTATGAATCATAGTTAGTGTATGTTAAAGTGTCTGCAGCTTTAACTGTGAAATAGCAATTAAGGGAGTGGTTATGAAAACAATATAAAAGTAGCAAGTCTACAACTTGCACACACTCTCTGGCTTTGATGATCCCTGATTACTGCTTGGAATCAAGACTGCATTGCTCGAACGGGAGAGACAACAAAGGACTGATTTGTAAGTGAACTGACATAGGATATTCTACATGGACTTTGCTACCTGAATATCCCTGAATGGACTGACTACATGATAAATGACTATTGGACTGTTATTTGACTATGCCATAAACTTATACTGGAATAAACTATATTCTTGATAGCACAAGCGTATCTGTTATTTTTACTGTATGTTAATAAACATACAAGCTTAGCTCACTCATTTATCTGTGTGCCTATCTGACTAACGCTGCACATTCTGTTTAGCTTGTCTACCTAACCCTGGTTGGGGAACCCAGGCTTAACAAAGATTGTGTCTGCACATTATTGCACTAGCAATAATACAGGAACAAGAGGGCTTCTGAAATATCATCTGTCCCCTGGACCTGAATTTCAAAGACATTTTAAGTTGAAGTTCATGTACAGCTGTACCAGCAGATGAAAGCATTTCTTCTCAAAATATAAAATTGCTCATGACTGTTGAAACTAACTTATTTGATGAAGTGAATCAATTCTAACTGCTGTACAGCCTTTTTCAATTCCATCACTATGAAAAAAAAGTGGTTTAGCCAGTTTTTGTCACAAATCCTCACTATTATTGCTGGCTTCCTTTCTGGAGTCATAATCTCTCAACTCATTTTGCTCACTCTGACACTGTTACAGTTTATGCCAGAATAAATTCTATTTGTTTGCTTCTCTAATGATAATGGTTGCCTTTAACTTGCTTGTTTGTGAATTGTTAATTTTGTGTGATAGATTTTCATGTGGTGGAATAACTCTGGAACATTGGCCGATGGTATGTATTTGTTTATTTGACGAGTGCTCACAGAAAATTGTTTTCTTATTGGAGGAGGAATATGTTTAGATCAGTGTTGTTCAACCTCAGCAATTTTATGATGTCTGGACTTTGCCTCCCAGAATTGGCAGGGAATTTTAGGAACTAAAGTTCACCAACCTTAAAGTTACTGAGGTTGAGAATCACTGGTTTAGATACAGGGGTGGGTTTCTACCGGTTCTGTCCACCTCTGTAGAACTGGTAGCTCTGAAGAGCAGCAGACATAGAATCGGTTCTATGTCTGCTATGTTTTTGTTCACTCGCCCACCCGGGCTCTTACCTGATCTTTATTTCCTGATTTTTCAACTTCAGCTGCCGAACGAGGCACAGCTGCAGTTAAAAAAGCAGGAAAAGAGGGCTGTTTCAAAGGCTGCTTCTCTGTACACAGAGTGCTGGTGATGATTTATAGGCGCCCCCTCCCAGCGTGCAGGGAAGCACATCATAAATCATCGAACCTCATAAATCCTGAACCAGTAGTTAACACTGTCGTATCCCACCCCTGTTTAGAAAGCCTAAAGCACAGAATCTATTGGAGCAATTTAAAAATCCTGGAGCAATTCTGAAAGAAACTACAGTGGATTTTTAGCATGTGTTTATATTGAATATACATATGTAGGCTTGTCACAGTTAAATAAATACATAAATATTTAGGAACCTGCAGGGTTCCAGAGATAAGGGTATGGGAAAGAAAAACTGAAATTTGGGGGCCACAGAAAAGAAAAAAAGATATATGTTCTGCCATCTGCCTTGGTGCTTTGGCAGACAAAATTATCTTAGAAAATCTCTTTTCTTGGTGAATTACCTCAGTTCTGAGTGGAGTAGTATCCCAGGATCTAGGGTACTTTAAGGTAGTTATGTACTGGCCATATTTTAGTCCTCTCAAACTTTGAAAAAATTACTGTTGAAGGCAGCCATTTTTCACTTCTTTTGGGCAATACGGTGGAACCAGTTAATTGCAGGAAATTTGTTTAGTCATAATCAACCTAGATCTATTTGGAGATGAATATAATTCCCAAGGGTTAATTGATTAAGTGAATTTAGTTTTGGAGTTCACATGATATCCTTATCCCACTGCACACATGCAGAGGCACACACACAATGACCCAGTTAAATATGTTATGTGAACAGGATCTATATGAAGCACTAAGGAGGCTTTTTGGGAAATGCTGGTAGCTTCCAGTGGGAACTGCTTCCTGAATATCAATTATAAGGTAGCAAAACACAGTTAAGTTTGAAGGAGATGTAGTGGTACCTGCAAATAGGATACACAGATTAATACAAATTAAATCTTTATTTCATCTGTCTTTAAAACAACAGCATTTTTAAAGGAAAGTGTTTTTAAAGTATCTGCATCTGGTGAAATTTAACATAGACAGCTAAACTAAATCTTGTGTGAACATTGATGGCATGTAGCCTTTTGAGATATCTAGCTTCAACATGTTGAGTTCTCCAGCAATCAACACATCGAGTATGGGAAGGATGGTTGTAGTGAATATACATAACATCTTGATGATGATCTTTTGCACTGCTATACTGATCCCTGGTTATGAATATCTCTAAATTAGACTTAGCCACAGGGACACATTATACTACAGTTATCATCTTCTCTGATACCCAACTGTGATACTTTCTGAATTCCTGAAGCTCACTACTAGGTGGATAATTAAGCTCTCTTGGCTAACAACTCAATGATCCATGCCATAGTAAAAGGCTTCTCTGGATCTGATAGCCTCCACTGTGGCTTGAGGTGATCTCACCTCAGTTCTGATTTATAGCCAAATATTACAGCAAGTATTTTACCTCAGAACAGATAGCATATGATAAAAAAAAAATGAGAAGATTGTCATTAATGCATTGCTACAATCAGATTACTTTTTGTAAGCATTATAGTGCTGCCTCCTAGACTTCTGTAAAAGTGATGTATCACATTAAATTTAAAATTAATATAATTTGAGTTTATTCTCCTCAGGCCTTAGCTAGAGCAAGTTGGCTCTTGACTATGCTTGGGGGTTTTCCCTGTGATTTACTAGAAGTGGTCAGGCATTGGATGTAACTGTACTCAAGCAGTTGTTCTCAGTCACAAATCGTGGGGTACACATTGGTTTACTGAACAGTTTCCAGAAAATGAGTACAGAGGTATATAGAATGATGGTCGCAGAACTAAAAAAAAAGTCGCATAACTACTCATATAAATCCATGTCCTAGGCCTGCATTGTGGTGATAAGAGCAGTAAAGCATGTATATTCTCAACAGTATCATCCCCTGCTGGATAATCCAGAAATGGTGTGCAAAGCTTTATCCACTGCTTGGATGCTGTGATAATCTGGATGAATAGAAATTCAGATTAAATTATTGCTAGATGGAGATACTGCTTGTTTGGAAATATTACAATTTACACTTGATTCCAGTATCACCTCTGGATGGGGTAACTCTTCACCTGCATTAGCAAATCCACAACTTTGGGTCCTCTTAGACTCATGGCCCCTGCTGCAATTGGGGGCAGGGTTAACACAATTCAGGAATTGGATAATTTGGCAAAGATATAATTGGTGTTCTTTTCATCAAGTGTTTAAATTGCTACAATGCACTCTTCCTGGAGTTATTCTTGAAACAGTTGTTACAAAATGCAGTGTTCAGGGTACTAGTGGCTAAAAGCCACTAGATATTAGACTTATTCTTGGATCTTTGCATTATTCACCAATAGATTTCTAAGCCCTTTTGAAGTTGGAAGTGTGAATTTATTAGTACTATTTTTCAGTGCTTCATAACCACAAGGGGGCGGTAAGTGTAGATAGTTTTATTCTCTGTTCTCTGTTACATTGTCTAAGAAATTGCTAATCTCATGTCCGTCCCTTTTGTTTATGTTCTCAGGCATACATGCATAGAACATATACTTTCAGACTCTTCTCCTGGTGGGATGCAATTAGCTAGGAGCTGGGTTTTGTGTGTCCCTATGCATTCCTTGCAAATAAACCATATTTTTATTATATTATAAAACCTGCTTTAATAACTATCACTGAGGTCAGATTTCCTCCTTCCCCATCTCTCTCATTCTCTCTCTTTCTCTCTCTCTCCTCCCTCACTCCCTCTTTTTTTCTCAGAGAAGAGAGATAGACAGCCAGACTGACAGACCGAGTAACAGTTTCACCTGCAATAGATTTTATAAGTCAAAAATATAAAATTTTAACATGGCTTGGCTCCAGGGTATTTTAGGGTCTCCTCCAGGTGGAACCTTCCTGAAGTGTGCATACACAGAGGGGAGTCCATTATTGGGAGAAACCAAAGGTAGATAGGCGCAGAGACAATATGGTTCTGCAGTGGCTTCCATGGTATGGATCATTTGCTACTGGAAGTACATTTGGCACCCTCCCTTAATTCTCATAAGGTACTTAAGACCTAGTGTGTTTGGTGGAGGGTCTACTGAAATAATGAGAAGGTAGCCAAATGCATTTCTGTTGTATATTTTGATGTGCCATCTATTTATTTGTTTTTATTTTTTCAAACAATAAGGAAAGGATTAGTTTTGGGTTTGCTAAAAAAATGTCTTCTCTGATATGACTCACACTGTTTAGTATGATCAGCCTGAGACATCCATTTTTGACTGCTATTGGTTTATCTGATGATAATTCAGTCTTTGAACAGACATCAAGCTTTTCAAGGAAGATTTTTTTAAAGAGCAATCTTAAGCCCATGTCACACTGAACCAACGGATGCAAAGAGGATGTAAAACGGACAAAAAACCTTGCCATCCGTTCGAAAACGCGATGTACTCACTACCTCCGTTTTGCTTCCTCTCTATCCATCCAGCATCCGTTTATTTCATCCGCTCCTAAAGTTTTGGGCTGCCTAAAACTTTTACGCATAAAATGTATCCAGTTCGTCCGTTCTGCATCCGCAACGCATCCGCAACGCATCCACTACGCATCCGTTACGCATCCGTTACGCATCTACTATATCCGCTAGGCATCCGCTGCGCATCCGCAGAACTCGCATCTGCCCGGACGCAGGGAGGAAGCGGAACGGATGCAGAACGGATGCAGAACGGATGCAGAATGGATGCAGCACGGAAACAAAGCGTTTAAAATAGAAAAAAATGTTTGCAGAGGGGTCCTATCTTGGATATTAAGGATGTCTAGAGGATGCCTAGTGGAAAACCTATACTGCCTATAAAAAGGGGGAGCAACTCGCCTGCATCTCACTTTCAGAACAGCAGCCCAGCGGTGCAGACCTCTGCAGCCTTCATCTGGCTCTTCCTCTTCCACAGCATCCAGTCATGTCCACCGTGGATTGTGACAAAGTCCTTTCGGCAGCCACCATCCTTCTGCAACAGTGCGAAACCATCTACAGGCTCTGTGAACTCTACTACGGGAAGAAAAGGAGGCACCCAAAAAAAGTCTGGGTCCAAAGATGGTTTGCCAGAAGAGCAGAGGACGGACTATACAACAAGCTGATGGTGGAGCTCAGGAGCGAAGACACTCGGGCATTCCAGAACTTCATGAGGATGCCTCCAGCCATGTTTGATGAAGTTGTGCAGCGCCTGACACCCAGGTTGACCAAGACAAACACCAACTTCCCGCCCAGCCTGGAACCTGGGCTCAAGGTGGCACTCACTCTGTGCCACCTGGCCTCAGGGACCACCTACAGGAGCATGCAGTACGGCTGGAGGGTGCCACCCAGCACCATCAGCTTTGTTGTCAGAGAAGTGGTGCAGGCCATCATCGAAGAATACAAGGAGGAGCTCCTCCAGTGCCCCTCCACTGAAGAAGGATGGAAGAAAGTTGCAGAAGTGGAACTTCCCCCATACCTTTGGAGCCATAGATGGCAAGCACGTGGCCTGCAAAGTGCCAGCCAAGTCGGGGTCCACTTATCACAACTACAAGGGCTTCTTCAGCATCATCCTCTTTGCCATGGTCGATGCTGACTACAAGTTCATGTACATCGATGCTTCAGGCAACAGCTCATCTTCAGTTGCCCAGGTATACAACGCCAGTGACCTCAAGGAGGGGCTGGAAAGCAACCTCATGGTGGGCTTCCCAGATCCAGACCTGCTGCCCAACGACACACAAGATGTGCCCTACTTCATCGTGGGGGATGACGCCTTCTCCCTCACAACCTACCTCATGAAGCCCTACACCTCCAAATACCTCACCCGTGAAGAGAGGATCTTCAACTACAGGCTGTCCAGGGCAAGACGGGTGGTGGAGAACGCCTTTGGCATCTTGGCCAACAGGTTCCAGGTACTTCTCACCAACATGCAGCATTGCCCAGAGACCATGGGGAGGATCGTGGAAGCTTGCTGCATCCTGCACAATCTCATGTGCACCCGCTACCCAGTCTTGCAGAACAGGCTTGTAGACCATGAACAAGGCAATGGGGACATGGAGGCTGGGGAATGGAGGCAAGGGCAAAACCTGATCAACACTGAGGATGTGCAAGGCCCCAACAGAGCCTCACGTGAGGCAAAGAAGCAGCGCAACCTACTGAAATACTGGTGCAACTCCCCAGCTAGAGCAGTGGAATGGCAAGACAGGATGATAAATGCTTAATGGATGCTTCCTTCAGCCTGTCTCATCACTCGGATGAGATTGGGCCAAGTATGTTTGATTGGCCTACAATGAACAGGGCATTTAATAAAGAGTTGTGTTTATGTTGACATGTGTGGATAATTATTACATTATTATTGATAATAAAGGGCCATAGGTGTGGCACCTGGGAGGGTGGACCATACAGTCCCACTATGCTTGCACTGGAGGTTTATCTATCCCGCTGCTATCCTAACCCATCCCACAGCTATTACCCATCCCACAGGTATCCTAACCCATCCCAAAGCTATCCTTACCCATCCCACAAGCATGCAAAGACTTAAACCATTTCTAAAATTTTCCAGCAAGACTTTATTAAAAAAAAGAAATGAAGCAAGTGTGTGAATCATAAATAGACTTTATTAACAACAAGCTATAAGACAAAAATGAGTCTCTGGTACTCCTCTTGATCGCTCAGTCCCAGGGGTAAAGGGTGCAGGTGCTGTGGAGGTGGCTGGTGCTGGAGTGCTTGTCATCAGTTCCTCCAGAAGCAGAAGCAGCAGAAGCCCCAGCCCCAGAAGAGCGAGCCCGTGCTGCAGAAGCCCCAGGAGAACCAGAGTGAGGGCCAGGGGGCGGGATGGTAGCCCTGTCCCTCTTGCCAGGGCTGGCAGCAGATGGCTGAGGCTTGCTGTGCTTCCGCATGGTTGTGGGGTTGCTGGCTGGCAGAGAGGCTGGCAGGCACCAAGGCTGGCAGGAAGGCTGGCAGGGAGGCAGGCACCAAGGCTTGCAGGAAGGCAGGCAGGCAGGTTGGCACCAAGGCAAGCTCCAAGGCTGACAGGGAGGCATGCACCAAGGCTGGCAGGAAGGCTGGCAGGCAGTCAGGCACCAAAGCTGGCAGGCAGACATGAACCAAGGCTGGCAGGAAGGCAGGCAGCAAGCCTGGCAGGCAGACATGAACCAAGACTGGCAGGAAGGCAGGCAGCAAGCCTGGCAGACAGACATGAACCAAGGCTGGCAGGAAGGCAGGCTGGCAGCAAGGCTTGCAGGCAGGCTGGCAGCAAGGCTGGCAGGGAGGCTGGCAGCAAGGCTGGTAGCAAGGCTGGCAGCAAGGCTGGCAGCAAGGCTGGCAGGCAGATATGCAGGCAGGAGGCAAGGCAGTCGATGTGTCTGGAAGCAGGTTTTTCCTCTGAATGGTGACCTGCTTCCGAGCTGCTTCCGTTATATCCGCGGGGCTGATGCAATGCATCCTCCCCGCATGCGCAATTAATGGCAGGCATCCATTAGGCTTCCGCTGTGCATTTGCTGCGCATCCGCTTCATCCGTTCCGCTGTTCATCCACTGTATCCGTTCCACATCCGCTTTGCTGCGGCCCCCCGGAAGCCTAGCGGATGTGCCATCCACTCTCATCCGCTTCCATCCGCTGGGCTTCCGTTCCGCATCCGCTTTGCATCCGCCCTGCGTCCTCCCTGCGTCTGTGTTATCTGCTCCGGTTATGCAAATTTTTGCCCCTTTTGAGAGCGGATAACAATGGATGGAACATTTTGCTCGTCCGCTGTGTCCTTTTTGCATCCGTTGGCCAGTGTGACATGGGCTTTAATTAATTGCATTACTTGTACTGCGGAACTGCCAGAAGATGTTTGTGTTAACAATCTATTTATCTTTAAAGTATATATTTTATGTGATAGAGATTTCTATTCATTGAAAACTTCAGGGAAACGTTGAGGGGAATAGTGATTCAAGAAGCAAACATTTTTTTAAAAAATTTGTTTTTCTATCTCCCATTTAGATTGAAAAAACTATGTTCCAGGAAACAACTTAAATTCTTCATAGTTTTATGTTTGTCTCCATTTATTGGTACCCACCAGACGATGTCTAATTCTCGACCTGGATTCACCATATTCAGTGGAAATGACAAATGATTCTACAAAGATTTTCAAAGGTTAATTTCCTACTTTATTGTAGATTTTTGCACTGAATTTTTAAAAATCCTAACATTTTGAACCAGCTGACATTTAGAAACAGTGTATTGAATAAATTAAATCCGTTTTGAGAAAAATTAGGAATATTTAAACCAAACATTGGATGGAGGGAAATTTTCCTATATGTTTCAACATTAACCCAGATTCCCCTAAGATGATAAAATGACAGTTTGGCAAGAGTCCATCAGCAAGTGAATGTTTACTATTAAATCTCTCACTGCACCACTTTTCCTTTCTTTCTTGCTGGAGCAAATAAAAAAATGGGTAACGGCTGAAATAAAAATAGGAGAGAGAAAAGTCCATTTGCTTCATTATTTTAAATTTCAATTAAAATGAAATGAACAGCATGATTATCACTATAGAGCAGGCAACTCATAGTGGCAAAAGCGCCTTTCACTGCCATGGTAACTAGTTTTCATTGTCACAGCTACCTTGGCGTTACATGGAATTGTCAGTGTGTGAGCTCAACTGATAGTACACAATCAATACCCCATAAGGGACAAACATCATTTTTAATCTGGAGAAACCTACAGAAAAAGAAAGATTAAATTGGAAGAATCAGGGGGAAATGCAGCACAAGATAGACAAGAATAAAGGAAGGCATAACTTTGAAAAGTCTATATTTAGAAAACAATGCTCAGGGATCATTTGAAATATATTCTACAATAATGAAATGAGATGGAAAACAATTCCCAACCATTGTTACAAAGCAGCTCAACAATACTGAGCAAGGATTATAATGAGATTAGGTACAATTTCTCCCACCACCACCATTGCCTGCAAAAATAACTGGAACACTAAAATGTCCAAAGAAAGTCCAAATGGGTCCAGCACTCAAGTCTGCATCAGCCACAAGCCTAAAAGATTCCAAACAGGGATTCAGTCCACTTCCCACTGTCAAAATCTGATCAAAGGGGTGATAAGAGAACCTGATGAGAAACTTCCTCAGCTAAAAGACACAAGCCACTCTTTTGAAGACAACAAAGTCCATATTTTGGATGGAGAGGATTGCTGGTTTGAAAGAGGGGTTAAAGAGGCCATTTATGTCAAAACTGAACAGCCCTCTTTCAACAGAAGGGGAGGGATACGACATAATCTATCTCCAATCGACAACACAGTCATTTCAACATTTCCAAGAAGGCTCCACACCGATTTGCACCACTCAGGTGACCCTGATGACACAGATACACCTCCAGCAAGCTCTTGTGGTCTGGACACAGGTGTGAAGGGCCTGGCCCCGCAGTGCTTCCTCGCTCAGTTGAAGGCTCCATTTGGCCTCCAAATAGTCAGGCCAGCCATGGAATCAGAACCGGCTGGGTGCAGGAACCAACTCTGTCCGTGGCCCTGATGCGCTGCTCACTTAAGTGGGCCCGTCTTACTGTTTGGAGATTAATTGGAGCCTTCAACTGATCGAGGAAGCACTGTGGGTCCAGGCCCTTCACAGTCCAGCCTTTCAGAGTTTGCTGCATTGGGGAAGGAATGAGATCCCATCCCGCAGAGCCTGCTGCTGCTTGGGGAGGATGACAAGGAGGAAGGGAAGAACAGTGAGGCTTTGTGCCAGCTGGCCAGGCAGAGAGCAGGTCAGGCAGTGCTGGCTAGCTGGTTGGGGAGGGGGCAATCATTAGGTGACTGCTGCTGTTTCAGTGGGAGGACGAGGAGGAAAATGGCTCCTGCTCCCTTCCCCCGCCACCAGCCGCTTAAATGCTCCAACTAAAGCAAGGATTGTATGCTCACTCTCTCATACAAACACACACACACACACA
>BLBF01000005.1:23575387-23601174 GCA_015471245.1 Laticauda colubrina
GAGAGAGAGAGAGAGAGAGAGAGAGAGAGAGAGAGAGAGAGTTTGGAGAGCCCCCCTCCTCTCTCTCTCTGCAGCAGCAGTTGCAGCGCTTCAGTGCTTGTCTGGCAGGGCACTCAGGTAAACTAATGGGGGGTTGGGGGTGGTTCCACATCCCCTGCCTTGCTTCATACTCCACCCCCTCACCCCCTACGGCTGTTGTACCAGTGCGTTGCTCAGCATCCCACTAGATTATGGAGGCGAGCAAGGAGAAGTGGCTAAGAACGAAGCGAAGTGGGAGGATGGAGGATGAAGCAAAGCAGGGGGTGCAGAGCTGTCCCATCTGCCCCACCTTACCTGAAGGCCATTCAGCCAGACCAAACCCCTCCCCCCACTACCCAGGGCAGCCAAATCCCTCTTCACTAACCTTTCCAGCTCCTTTTGCTACTACCTCGTACAGAGCAACCTAAGTAGTCTGTGGAACTACAGTAAAAAAAAAAATTAGTTCAGACATTCCAATTTCTTATGAAAAAAAAAAGGATTTCACAAGGTTGGAAAGTCTGAACTATTTTTTTTTACCATAGTCCCACAAACTACTTTAGTTTCTCTGCACACAGCAATGGAGAACTGGGCCTGTGTGCACACATGCATGCAGGATGGCATGGGCCAGGCTGAAGTGAGGCAATCCAGACCCTTACAGTTTCCAGAATGGCCACATGGGCTGGATTTGGCCTCATTGTGGGCCAGATATGGCCCACAGGCCTTGAGTTTGACACCACTGCTCTATACCTATAATGGTTTCAAGCCAAATTTTATCACTATCAGATTTGGCACATGGACTGATAGAATATGGTTCTTCAGATGTTGCTAAACTACTATTTATAGAATGCCACATAATTGGCTATCTGGTTGGAGCTGTTGGGAGTTATCATTCATCATCTAGAAAGCCATACATTGCCTATGTCCTATGACAAGTCTTCTTAAATCCCTGGTTTCTTCTTTCTCTTTAACGCCTCTCAACATTTTGGCAGGTCAGCAACTAACCCTGGTAAAAAGAAGCAAGGTAATAATTTTTGCCCTTGCTTTCCTTTTAGTGCAAACACATCCCTTTTTTCCCATTTTCTTAATCCAAGGAAAGGTTTTTTGATACCTACAAGGACTAGCTAGCTTATATCCTTCTATATCCCATGATTTTAACAGCTTAATAAAGGTACTTTTTCACTAAAGATTAAATACCTTTTTCACCCCTTTTTCACTAAAGATTAAATATAACTACTTCTTTCTTGTCAAATTAGCACTGCACGTGAATGAGATAATTGAACCTAAATTGTCTTGTCTTTTATACTACAGGGTAGAAATGGAAGAATGACTGACAAGGCTATGAAAAGAAATCTACTTCATTTATTTATTTGTTCAGTTTCAACTAATACTATCAATAATGGAGAAAGGAACAAAAATAACACATGAGCACATGACCTTTGTGATAATTTCTCTTTGCCAAAGGTTCAGCAATTTGAAAATCATAGAGGGGAGGAAAGAAATGTGCTTCATCAACAACTTTGGATACTCACTAGTGTCAGTGCCTCAAAATCTGCAACATGGTGAGCATGACATCTCAGTCAAAGTATCACCATTGCACCTTGATTTCATCAGCCCACAACAATTTGTGAATAGCAATAGCACTTAGACTTATACAGTGTTCCACAGCGCTGTACAGCCTCTCTAATAAATTTACAGAATCAGCATATTGCCCACCACAATCTGGGTCCTCATTTTACCAACCTCAGAAGACTGAGTCAACCTTGAGACAGCCAGGATTGAACTGTTGGCAGTCAGCAGAATGAGCCTGCAATACTGCATTCAGACCACTGTGTTCTGCATAACTTGGAAGGTTCCAAGTAGTCTCCTCTGATTGGCTAGGAAGGCCAGTAAAGGATTGGTTCATTAGGAACCAATCCTTGAAACCGCTCAAAGGCGGCAAAGTTAAAAGACTGTCATTGGCTACAAGCCGGCAGGCAAGCCTCTATAAAAAGAGCTGCCGCGGCTTGAGCCAATGTTCCGTTACTGTTTGCTGTTAACGAATAAAGAGTTATTTGTTGGAACCCGGTCTACCGCGCATCTTTTCTGGACGGAACACTGGCGTCGAGGATGGGATCATCCTAAAAGCGGAGACTGAGCACGCGGTGAGAAAACAACCACGCTAGACGAAATGGCTGGTAGCAATGCACCGCCCGTACCTTTTAACCCCATTGAAGAAGATTGAGAGTCTTATATCGATCACTTCCTGATATTTCTGGAGAGCAATGAAATGGAGGAAAGTTCGAATCAGCGAAAGAGGGCTGTCTTCCTAACACATTGTGAGCCAGCTGTGTTCAAAATGGCAAAGGCATTGGCAAAGCCCAGAGACGTGAAAGAGATGACCTGGTCTGAGCTTAACCGAATGCAAAAGGCTCACTACGCACCAGTTGTCTCAAATCCTATTAAGAGACACGAGTTTTATAAAAGAGACCAGAGGGAAGACGAGACCATTGCAGATTTTGTGGCAGCTCTCCGCCATCTGGGAGGAACCTGCAAGTTCCAGAGTATGGACGAGGCTATGCGAGATTGTGTCGTGTTAGGTCTAAGGGACTCTACTTTACAAAGCAAACTATTAAACAGACCTAAGATAACTGTGGCAGAAGCAATCGCGGAAGCCACCACTGCAGAAGCCGTGAAGAAATCAGCGGCCACAATGAAACTGATGAATGCAAATACTGCTACGATGACCCGACACAGAGGGAAGAAGTAAGCTCCCACAACCACACACCACGAAGACCAAGAAGAATAATCAGAAACGGAAGAAGATGACGATGAGGTCCATTGCCTATGCGTGAACCAAAAAAAGCGCGAAAGAAGAAGAAATTGGTGGGAATGCGCTGGCTGCAGAGGAAACCACCCCCGAGCCGAGTGTAGGTTCCTTGATGCCATCTGTCGGGCTTGCAAGAAGAGGGGACACATTGAAAGAGTCTGCCACAATCGTAAGAACAGCAGTCCTAGCAGACACGGTAATTCCCCACAAAGAACTGATCCGAGGCAAGCCGATAGAAAATGGGAGCGCAGCAAGGGAACCAGCAACCTGGAAAAAACTCACCAGATTGTCACTATCGGAAGCACACAGACGGAAAGCGGGAGAAAAGTCAAAATTGTAGTGACCATTGAAGGAAGCCCCTGTGAAATGGAGGTCGATTCAGGATCTTTCCTATCAATGGTATCTTGGAACACAATCAGATGGTTGGTTCCAAACATAAAAAAAAAAAAAAACTCGAGAAACAAAAAATAATTCTCAAAGACTACCAAGAAAATAGAATTCCTATGTAGGTCTAGGACACTTCAAAGTCACTTACAAACAACACGCCGAAGTCCTGACGCTGACTATAGTCGACCGAGACCGTCCCAGCCTTCTGGGCATCGAATGGTTTGCACCATTGGGCATCGGGATGACCGGAGTAAGCCGAATAGCCGCAAGCGATTGGGAAGAGAACCTGCTACACGAATTCCATGACGTCTTTGACGGCACTCTAGGCAGGTACCGGGGAACCCCAATATCCTTTAGCTTAGATCCCCAAATAGCACCAAGAAGATTAAAAGCCAGACAAGTCCCTTTTGCATTAAAACTCAAAATAGATGAGCAATTAAACAAACTGATTGCACAAGGGGTCATAGAACCAATTGACCATGCTAGGTGGGAGACTCCAATAGTAACATCTGTAAAACCTGACGGGTCTGTGCGCATCTGCGGAGACTACAAGGCTACCCTGAACCATGCGCTACAGCAAAGTGTATACCCGGTACCAGTCGTACAGCACTTACTGCACTCACTTGGGGGAGGAAAATTTTTTGCGAAACTCAATTTGGCTCAGACATATCAGCAGCTTCCAGTAGACCCAATAACGGCTGAAGCACAAACAATAGTAACACATAGAGGGGTATTCAAATGCAATAGGCTTCAATTCGGAGTAACTGTTGCCCCAGGCGTTTTCCAAAGCCTCATGGAATGCCTATTAAATGGGATAAAAGGGGTCATTCCATACTTTGATGACATCCTAATTTCAGCAAAAAACATGACCCAATTAGAAACAAGACTAAGAGAAGTGCTAACCAAATTTAGAGAATCCGGCCTAAAAGTAAAAAAGGAAAAATGCTGCCTGGCTACCGACCGCGTCAAATTTTTAGGGTATTTAATTGACAAACAGAAAAACAGAAAAAAAAGTCAAAGCAATTAAAGACGCACCCAGGCCAAAAAATAAAACGGACTTACAGGCATTCTTGGGTCTGATCAATTTTTATAACGTATTCCTCCCCCACAAAGCAATGATAGCAGAACCATTACACCATTTACTGGATAAAAAAACTGTCTGGACTTGGGGTCATAAAGAACAAAAAGCATTCCAAAGCATAAAAGACTTATTAACATCAGACACCGTTCTTATTCAGTTTAGTAACACACTTCCATTGATGGTCACCTGTGATGCCTCACCTTTCGGAGTTGGTACCATCCTGAACCACCAATTACCTGACGGGAGAGAGGCACCTGTCGCCTTTTACTCAAAAACACTCTCCAAAGCGGAACACAGTTATAGCCAGCTAGACAGGGAGGCCCTGGCAATCGTCGCCGGAGTTAAACATTTTCACGAATACCTCTATGGGAGGACATTTTCCATTGTGATTGACCATAAACTGTTACTGGGGATTTTGGCGGGGAACAAACCCACACCGAACATTCTATCCCCACAGATGACTAGGTGGTCAGAATTGCTGGCTGCCTATTCATATACCTTGCTGCATCGACCCGGGAAACAAAACACCCATGCAGATGCTTTAAGCCGAGCACCATTACCAACCATAGAGGATGACCCGGCTCCAACCACCGCCACTCTACAAGTAGAGACCTGCCCTGAACTTCCATTGTCTGCAAATGATGTTGCCAGAGCCACGGCGAAAGATCCAGTGACTGCCCACGTTTTGACTTGGGTAGGTAAAGGTTGGTCAGAAAGCAAAAAGACTGAAGGTTTTAAACCTTTTCGGACTAGACAAACTGAACTGTCTTTACAAAAGAGGTGTTTATTGTGGGGAGATCGGGTGGTAATTCCATCCAGACTGCAGGAAGAGGTGTTGGGTATGTTACATGAGGGCCACCCAGGCATAGTAAAAATGAAAAGCCTGGCCAGGAGCTATGTCTGGTGGCCTGGTATAGACAAGGATATTGAACGCTGGGTTGCAACATGCCATAAGTGTCAGAGAGCTAGACCCACACCACCACAAGCGCCCATACGGGACTGGAAGACCCCACAAGGCCCTTGGTCTCAAATCCATATTGATTTTGTAGGACCAACCAGGGGCAACATGTTCTTAATAGTAGTAGATGCATATTCAAATTGGTTGGAGGTTATAGTTATGTCATCCACAACAACTGACGCTGTTATAAAACAGCTAAACAAATTGTTTGCAACTCATGGTTTACCTGATGTATTGGTATCCGACAACAGGCCACAACTAATGGCTATACAATTCGAACAGTACTTAGCATCCCTGGGTATACGCCATGCACTAACCGAGCTGGCCCACTCGGCGGCGAATTGTAGGGCCGAACAAATGGTCAGGTTTACTAAAGAAGGCCTAGAAAAAATGGACCGTGGGGATGTCCAAGACAAGCTAAACCGTTTACTTACACTACAACACATCACTCCCAGTAGTACAACAAACAAGATCCTGGCAGAATTGTTAATGGGGAGGAAACTTAGATCCCATTTGGATAGATTGCATCCAAATTACACTTGTGAGAAACCCCCCGACTCGTCCAGCCGATACCGCACGTTTGAAATCGGCGACCTAGTCTATGCAAAGAATTTTACCAGGGACCCTCTCTGGCTTCCAGCCACTATCACACAAATAACAGGCCCCCGGTCCTGCCGACTAACCGTGGACGATGGAAGAGAATGGAAGCGGCACATAGACCAGCTTCGTTCCTGAAACATCGAGCGTAAAACAAGCATGCAACCTCAAATAATAAAAATCGACGAAAAAAAAAACCAAGGAGGGGGGAAAACACAAACAAATACAAAAGGATGTGAAAATGAACCATTGAAATTAAATCTAGAACATCTAACCAACCAAAAAGAGCACTTACTGTTAGATGAAACCATCGGAGGTAGTCCAAGTGAAAGGAAAGCTGTCCTGGAAGGGGCCAGCCAGGCCAGCTCAATCAGCCTGGTTGAACCAGGAGGGAGTGGCAAAACCACTGGCCTGAGAAACTCAAGCTGTAACGCCAATGCTGACTCACCCTTCCAGGCGGTTCCATGGAGACAAGCCGGAGAGACAGAGATCCCGACCGAACCGCTTGAAGTCCTAGGTGAGAATGAGCTGCGCAGGTCAACAAGGACCAGAAGAAGCCCCACCTACCTGCACGACTACGTCACTCACGAAGGACTGAACTAAAGGGGGAGGGGTGTTCTGTATAACTTGGAAGGTTCCAAGTAGTCTCCTCTGATTGGCCAGGAAGGCCAGTAAAGGATTGGTTCATTAGGAACCAATCCTTGGAGCTGCTCAAAGGCGGCAAAGTTAAAAGACTGTCATTGGCTACAAGCCGGCAGGCAAGTCTCTATAAAAAGGGCTGCCGCGGCTTGAGCCAATGTTCCGTTACTGTTTGCTGTTAACAAATAAAGAGTTATTTGTTGGAACCCGGTCTACCGCACATCTTTTCCGGATGGAACATCTGCATCACCACAGCTCTGTAAATCTTAAAAAGCTGAAATTATATTCAACTGAATGGAGATTCACTAATTTGCGAGACCAGAACTTAGACCATCAGAAAGTCATATTTCTGGGGTGAAAAGCATGGCTTGAAGACATCAGAGAAGAACAGGTTAAAAAAAAGAAAGGGCAAACATGTAAATGGTCTGCACTGTAAATAACTGAGCAATATGTTTTCTTTATAAATGTGAACATGAATAACCTACACATTAAATTGAACCCAGTCAGTGGTTAAAGCACCTGGCTAGAAACTAGGACACAATGAGTTCTAGTCCCACTTTAGGCATACAAATAAGTTAATCAACTTTGGGCCAGTCAGTCTCTCTGTTAACCAGTTACTCTCTCTCACCACACAGGGAGGCTTTTGAGGGGAAAGTAGGAGAAAGAAGCATCGAGTTTATTTGCTGCCTTGAGTTATTTATAATAATAATAAAGGCAAGATAAAATAAATAAAATAACTTTGAAGGGCTTTCCATAAATGCAGCATGGAAACATTCCAGTCATACAATATTATACATATGTTTGAGAGAAAGGAAGGAGAGAGCAAACACTACTAATTTACATTATGCTGCTGTGCCTCCTATATAATAATAATTACTCTCATACTATTCAATCTTCATCTTATAATCAGTATGATCTGCTTCTAAATCTTGAACTTATTCTTAACCTATCTTCCATTCTCCCTTTATAATAAGAATGGTATACAATATTTCAGTCTTTTAAAGAAGATGTTTAAAATCTGCATAAAGACTCATTTCCCATATTTATTTTAAGATCAGATTTCTCATTTGTGCTGAATTTTCTCAGCTTCCCAAGCTGAAATTAGATTTCACATTAAAAAGAACCCTACACACCAAATTTATGCTATTTTTAAAAATATATTCTTAATAATTCAGTAGGATGATTTTCTTAAATAAGAAAAATAAGGTGTTTTTTAAAATTCACTTCACTATTTTTTTTCCTAGTAATCTGAGCTATGCTCAGAAAGTTTGTAATTTGAAAATAAATGCAATATTTTTACTCAGAACTGAAATCCACTGAACAAAGTTTTTTTCTGATAAATATGTCCATGTTATTTCAATATTCATTTAACTTATATATCAGAATGTTGTTAGGAGGCAAGGTACCAAATTGATATTAAAATGAAATAAAAACATAAAATCCTACTTTCTTTTGGGCCTTCATTGACTACTTTGATTTGAAAGGATCTTGCTATTTCTATGGACCATGGTGATTATCCATTCCTAACATCCCACCCTGATGTTGCACTGAGAAACCAGATACCAATACATGGTTTGGACCTAAGGTTGAATTAAAGGTGCTTCTTCCAGGTTCCAGATTTTAGCAAACAGTGACAAATTATCTCTCTCATCCACAGAATGGTGTCACTGAAATCTGCAGCACAATCTCCCACTGGTCTGTTTTAAATGGAGCTCTGCAAAGAGAAACAACCTATGGCAAGGTGACAAGCAACCCCAAGGTTTTGACATATGTTTTTGGTCTATATTCCAGGAATTAAAAATTCAGGAAAATACAAAGAATGTGGGATACACAGGGAGGCTGAGTGTGATGCTATTTTGCAGAAAATGAATAAGGAAAAAAAAAAAAAAACCTACTTCTGAGGGGTTTTATGATCTATTTATTCCAGAATTCAGAGGCCTTTGCTGTTATGAGCTCTGTGTGACAAATAGCTGAAATCAATAGGTTTCTGATATGCTTCTCAGCAGGGAGATTATTGGAAAACTGGTCTGCTTCATGTCTGCAGGAAACATCTCCTGGAAGTGGGCAAATCTTGCCATTTTGCCTTCAAGGATTTTACAGCCCAAATGAAAATATTGCTAAAGAAATGTTTGGTTTGGTTTGGTTCAGTGGTGGCATTCAGCCGGTTTGCACCAGATCAGGCAAACTGGTAGCAAGAATTTGGTGTGGGTCACCAAACTGGTAGTAAGTTCTGGATGGCCACACCCCTGACCCAGTCGCCCTCCCACATTATGCTCGCTCACTCCGGATATTTGCCTAAGGTATTTCTTTCTTTTTTTCCCCTTCCAACAATCAGCTGTACATACACCAGCTGTGCAGGAATTCCCCTTAGTGAGGCCCAGGAAGGCAAAAAATGGCTCAGCCCCCCTCCATTTTTTTGCTTTCCTGAGCTTCAGAGGAACCTAATGGGAGCAAAAATGCTCTTCTGAGATGCTCTTCTGAGGCCAGGAAGCTCCCAAAACTGGAGCGTGGAGGGGTGTTGCATGCCCATGCTCTGTTTTATTTTTTTTCTGAGCCTCAGAGGAGCCTTATGGGACCAGAAACACTCCCCCTAGAGGCTCCTCTGAGGCCTAGAAGGCCCCAAATATGGATGGAGGGGTGGCTGCAAAAAAGAAAAAAAATAACCACGCCCACCCAGTCACATGGTCACAACCACCAAGCCACGGCCACAGAATCAGTAGTAAAAAATTTTGAATCCCAGCACTGGTTTGGTTTGGTTTAGTTGTTTATACCGGTAGACTTAAATAAATTTTCACTGAAAGTAATGTATGTAATGCTAGATTTGGTGTAAATAACCATGCATTGTCTTGAAATAGTTACAATTTATTACTGTTTATTGCTGAATGTGGCCATCTCTGCATTTACAAATACTATGGGAAGGAAGATAAAATGGAAAGAATGTGAGGTTGGGTTAGAGTTAGATCATTTGCATTAGGATATTGAAAAAAAAATACTGGATGAAATATTGTTATAGGCCTAAGTATTGTTATAGTTCTATTATTTGGCAGGAAAAGATCATTGTTTTTAAATGGTTTCTAACTTGCTATTTTTCAACTACTATGCAGAATGACAAAACTTTGTATCTCCACACAATCCCTATTTTGGTTTTTTCAAGCTATATCATTCCAAAGACAAGAACTCTGTTAGTGGGCTGTCTTTCTAAACTGTTGGGGGATTAGCTGGTCTGTCAAAGAATACACTAGTCATACAAAGGAAGGTGAATGCCAGTATTTAAAAGTTACTGGCATATATTGCCATATATTTTCCCTTCTAACAGTCAACTACTATACATAATTTAGAAACTTAAGTGTTTTTCTGATGAGACTGGCCTATCAGGGCAATCTACTCATGAAAATAATTTAAAACAGGGTGTCAAACTCACAACCCATGGGCTGGATACGTCACATGCTGGTCCCACTGCTCCCTGGTTTAGCGAAGGGGGAGGAAGTCCCAATATGTCACATGAAACTGCCATGACACTGCAAGTTTGAAACCCCTGGTTTAAAAGTTACAAAGGTAACTATATAAGATAGCATGAAAATTTACAGGAAGAATATTTGAGAGAATACAAAATAAGGAACATTGGATTGAGTTTTAAATGTATTATTTCTTATTGTTCGGCAGAATTATTTACTTTGCAGTATGGATATTATCAAAGCAAGTGCACACCAGAAAAGTAAAAGTCAGAAAAAGCCTAAATACACACTCACATTTTGTTCTTTGTTGAAAATTAATTGTATTAATGGATTGGTGCTGTTGCAAAATATTTGTCCACCAGAAAAATATGTAGATCTGGAGAAAGAGGGACTGGGGTTTTAGAAGTATTAGGATTATTTTGACACTTGTAACAATGACTACATTGAGGAGGAAGGAATGGAATGTAGTTATCATATGTGAAGAAATACTTGTAGCATTTTAAGTGTGAAGAGAAAACAAATAAAGGACAGCATTTGTTAAACAAACCCCCACATCTTGAGAGTTTATTTATTTTTTTCTTCTGAGGGTTGATAAACATTTGGATGACATGCCTTCTAATTTTAAAAAATAGCCTCACTTCACACTTAGGAGAAACCTGATGCTGCAGAGTGAGTGGGTGGGACAACTTCAGTGTGATTCACACCTTAGATTCTTTTACAGTCTCATGCATATTCAGAAAGACTACAGATAGGATGCTTGAAGGAGGGTTATTTGGAACAAACTAATTAAAGAATTATGAGAAGAACTGCAGACTATCTATTTGGGATGGGATAGGGTCTTTGTTATCTTGTCGGACCTTAGAGACTCTTTTCAAAGCTCGGATTAGAGGGCCAATGGATTTTATGTTGCTGATAGACTACATATCATTAGATATGGACACTCTGTTCACTTCGGGATACAGTATTTTCCCCAAGCTTACTGTGTTTTAACCAGATGTCTAAAATATCCCCACTATAGGTTTCATACCAAACTCAGCACCTAGTATGGCCATGATCTGAACACACTTCCACATAATTGAAACATTGTCATGCAGCAAGAAATTAAATATGCACCAGCCAAAAAGAGACACGTTGCTAAGTAATAAACAGAGAAAAAGATGAAATAATATATAAACCTTGCAGTTGCTATTCGATGAGTGTCTTAAGAAGCTGAAAGTACTGGCCAAACTAATGCAAATAGGGTTGGTTTTGCTTCATACTTTGATGAAAGACCACAGGTGATCCCAGAGCTGTAAGCTTCTCTTGGAAATTGAAAAAAAAAAAAAAAAAGCCTGCTCAATTTTTGTTTGTTTTGTAGAAAGGGAACATCAGGCCAGCCATGGAACAGGCTTGCATAGGAAAAGAAATCTAATAAACACGCCCCAAGACAAAAGCCACAACATACTAAACCAGCCAAAAGGCAGGAACTACAGATAGAAGATTACAAAAAGCCATAAAAAAACTAAAAGAGATCAGAGAAAAAAAACCGGTAATGCAGGAAGCTGCCCCTTTCGCATCTCCTTATGGTTGCCTTTTGGCAGAAAGAAAAACAAACTGACAGGATGTTAGTGTCAAAACCTTATACACAAAGGGAGGGAAAAAGGTATAAAATTGGGAACTTATCATTCAAAAGCTAGCTAGCTCCGGGAATGCAGTCATGCTTCTAGCCTTCCTGAGAATAAAAGATTCCGGCTTCCGAGCAGTTGTCTGTATCCTTGCACCAGAGCTCTCCCAGCGGGAAAATTTGAACCCTCAGAGAAAGGTATTTTCAGCCTTTCAACAATTGGCGACCCACGAAGATTTTCCAGCCAACCCTGCCACCGGACCGGGCCCGCAGATCAATTCCCAGCCGGCATGGACCTTCTTTGTCCAGGGACAACATCCACGGACCCAGCCCGGCAAGCATAAGGGTAGTAAAGGGAGTTCGTGAGCCTTTCTGCTCAACAGCTGCTTGAAAGCAGGTGAGTACCGCTTTAAATTTCTAACCTTACTATGAAAGAGAGTGGAAGCGTGAGTGATTCAGGTGTGTGACTGTGGGTTTTCTCTGCAGAAACGGAAGAACCTCACCTCCTCTGTGATTGCCAGCTGCACCCCAACCAGCTGCTAGCTCCAACAAGCCGTGACCAGCTGGATTTGGGAATGCAAGGGGTGATCACGGAGTGTGAGTCCTTCTGAAGGATGCATGAAAAACCGAGCGGGCTGAGAAAGGAACTGGTGTTGGGAAATAAATAGAAAGCAGGAAAATAGTCCTGGTGCATCCCGCAAGCAAAGCCCTATGCAGTTAGAAGGGGCCCGTACCGGCTGCTGACAAACAAAATTGGAAATAGTTTGCCTTCAAAAAGCAGAGCAGGTCCTTCCAGATCCCCACCTTTAAGGGAGATCTGAAAACTGACGGCGGTGTGTGAGGAGGGGCCCGTACTGGTGCTGCTAGGGGGCAGATGGTCCTCCAAGATCCCGTTTTTTAGGGGGGTCTTCAAACTGACAGGCGGAGTTTCCCTAAGAGAAAGGGGCCCGTACTCCATGTGTAGGGAAACCGGAGTCCTTTCCAGACCTTTTTTGTCTGAAAACTGACAGGCGGTAGCCCGGCTAAACCAAAATAATCCCCACATCAGGTAGGGAATATGGGAAGTTGTAGCTCGAGGGCAATGGACGACCCCTGGAATGAATAAAAGACGCAAAAAGAATTTGCAAAAAGTGGGCTTTATTGCGAGATGACACAGGAAGACAAATTTGGCCTGATAGTGGTATTTTAGATCATAAAACCCTAAAAGCACTTAGAACACGCATTAAATCCAGCCAAATACCCTATTGGTACTGCTGGGCTGAAATGGCTAGGACCAAAAAAAAACCCTGATTGAGGAAAAAAAAATCAGGAAAAACCTGAAACCCATTCCCTGGATGGACAAACTGAGGCACAATTCATGGCTCCCCTTTTAAACAGACCTGTGCAAAATAGGGGACAATTAAAATACATTTATACTCACACTCCCTTCTCTGCCTCTGACCTAGTCATCTGGAAAAAAGATACCCCAGCCTTCAGGGCTGATCCCCAAACAGTAATTCAAACCCTGAAGTCAATCATAGACAGCCACAATCCATCTTGGGGTGACATGACCCAGCTGCTATAAATCTTTCTAACGAAAGATGAGCTATTAAAACTATTTGAGAAAACTGAACAAATAGCTAAACTACCAACCATTCCTGGACAGGCAGCCCCAGCCCACATCGCATGGCCAGTACATCGCCCTAACTGGGACTACAATGATACCAATCATTGGGATGAATACACAAGAGCAAAAAATAACTTATTAGAAGCCTTAGAAGAAATTGGAAAAAAGCCTTTAAATTGGTCTGAATTCCAAAGAACCACGCAAAGGGAAAAAGAAAACCCTGATGCTTTTTGGGTCCGCCTATCAGAGGCAGCTGTTGCATATGCCCATCTAGACCTTAGCTGCCTCAAGGACCAGAGGATTTTAGCCTCAGACTTCATGGATCAATCCACCTTAGATATTAAACAACATTTCCATCAGTTCATTTCTAACTGGGCAACTTTAGACATAGCAGAGTTGCGCAGGATCGCTAAATTTGTCTATGACCAAAGAGACAAGTGGAAGGAGGAAGAGAAAGAGAGAAAAAACGAATAGAAAGACAAGAAGACCTGAAAATGTTTGCTGTAGTGCAACATAATGCTAGACAAATGCCTGGTAGAACTTCTTACAATTCAAAGAAATGCTGGCATTGCGATAAAGCAGGGTGGTCGCAAGGCAGATGCCAGCATTGCAAAAGGTGTGGACAGGAAGGGCATTTTAGCAGGCAATGTAGGCAATACCCCCCCCCCCCCAGCAACCGGTATCACCCACCACCTAGAAACATGAAGCCAGGCAATAATCCAATCCATTACACTGAGCAACAAAGTTTCAGTCACCAGATACCACCCAACGCTCCCTTTCCTCCAATAAACACAAACAATACACATCAATGGGAGAAAAGGAGAGACCATGAGTTAACCCCTTCTTGACTAGAAAATGGCAATGAAAGTACTGAATTCCTGGCTACCTTTAACGGACTAGCTATCCCCTTAAGAAATGGCCCAGAAGGAGAACCCATTGTTACTGTTCTTATCGGAGGAAAGAAATACAATTGCTTAGTTGATACTGGAGCCACCTCCTCATTAATTACTGAAGCACCATACAAGGCTGCAGTGGCTGAAGGGGCTCAAGATAACATAATGGGAGTGGGAGGGAAAATAATCCCTGTAGAATTTACCCACAACATACCAGTAGAACTAGGACCTTTCACAATAGACCATGCATTCACTATTTGCCCCCAGTCACCACTATCCCTATTAGGGAGGGATCTCCTTTGTAAAATGGGAGCTACCATAACATGTGGAAAACAGGGGCTGCAATTAGAAATCTCAGGAAAAGGAAAGCACAAAACAATCATGCTGATAACCAACAACACGGGGCTTCATGAGGATTTAAACAGCCTCAGCCACTTACTTTTCTGTCATTGATTTGTGCTCTGCCTTTTTTTTTAGCATTCCTGTGGATCCAGCATCCCAATATCTATTTGCCTTTACCTGGCAAGATCAACGATATACTTGGACTCGATTGCCACAAGGTTATACTGAGTCCCCCACCCTATTTTCACAAATATTAAAGGCAAACCTCTCCTCCATCTCCCTACCATATCAGTCTTCCTTAATCCAGTATGTTGATTTATTGTTAGCATCTCAAACTGAGCTAGCATGTAAAACAGATACCGTGTATTTACTCAAAGCCCTGGTAGAAAGAGGTCACAAAGCCTCTCCCTCCAAATTGCAATATTTAAAACAAGAAATAACATATCTGGGCTATATTATCGCACCGGGAATTAGAAAATTGGCCCCTAATCAAGTAGAAACTATTTTAGCCATGAAACCACCCCAAACAAAACGTCAAGTAAGAGCTTTACTGGGAGTACTGGGCTTCTGCCGCCCATGGATCCCCTCATTTGGTGAAATAGCCCGACCACTCATTCAATTGACAGGCAAAAACATGCCTGACCCCATTGAATGGTCCAAATCTCTGGACAAAACATTTCAGACCATCAAACAAACCCTTGCATCAGCCCCAGCACTCGGGCTACCTGACTATAGGAGACCTTTTACCTTATTAGGTGTTGCCTCTGGCATTCTAACACAGCCGTTTGGACACACACATCGGCCAGTTGCTTATTATTCTGTAACCCAAGATCCAGTAGCTCAGGGCACTGTCCCCTGCTTATGAGCTGTGGCAGCTACAGTTGAACTGGTGAAACGATCTAAAGATTTGGTACTAGGGCATCCTCTACTGCTAAAAGTTCCCCATGAAGTTTTTGCAATTCTCTTAAAGAGCCAGACACAAGCCTTTACTCAGCAGTGTTTGGCTCAATATGAAGCTGAACTTTTTACCTCTGATCACTTTACATTTGAAAGATGTAATACTCTGCTCCCCACAGAACAGGAAGAAGGCAATCTCCATGACTGCCTCCATTTAGTGCATGATGCTGAACTACCCCGCTCCAATCTAACAGATACCAAGCTGCAAAACCCCGACTTGGAACTTTTTAGGTTCCTCCTACATTCACCAGAACAGAAGAGTAACAGGAGCAGCTGTAGTCTCTCTACAAGAAATTATTTGGGCTTCCCCCCTCCCTCCTTCCCATAGCGCCCAAGCAGCTGAGCTTATAGCCTTAATGAAAGCCTGCGAAACTGCGAGGAACCGATCTACCAACATCTATACAGACTCCAAATATGCTTTTGGAGTCTGCCATGCAACAGGAGCCCTATGGAAACAACGGGTTTTTTTTAACTTCAGCAGGACAACAAATAGTACATGCATCATTAGTAGCCAAACTTTTAGAGGCCATCCAATTACCACAAGCGCTAGCAGTCATCCATTGTAAAGCCCATCAAACAGATGACTCTACAATAACGAAAGGAAATCAATATGCAGATGCAACAGCCAAATGGGTGGCCACCAAACCTCTACCTCATACCATCATCACACCAGCCTTGACAACAACCCTTTTTCGTCGGCCTCCTGATACCTTACAATGTCTCGATCCTCATTCCCTCTGCCTAGATGGGGGGGGGATATAGTTCTCTCTTCTTATCTTGCAGCCCTGCAAAAGCGACTACAGACCCTCTGGACTCAGAGTGCACTGACGCAGACCTTACCCTTGGAAGAAGCCCTGCATCCATATGAACCAGGAGATTGGGTGTGGATAAAGTTCTTCACCAGAACCTCACCTTTACAACCAGGTGGAAAGGACCCTATCAAATTTTACTGACTACTCACACTGCCATTAAGATCGCAGAACGAGACTCTTGGATACATTGGACACATGCAAAGCCAGCAGTCATAGACCACAGCCAAACTCCACCACAATCAAACTCAAGAAAAAATCCAGACATAGATCAATGGATGCTTGCAGCATTTTTCAACACCACTGAACCAAACAACTCTGAGGAACCAAGGGCAATCACTGAATTACATAAAACTGGACTCCCAGGTGCTAAGTTATAACACTCTATTATTATTATTTTTGTGTATATATTTTTTTATTATTATTTTTCTTCTTCCTTTTTTCTTCCTTTTTTCTATGTTTTTTTTTTTAAAGGAGAGTTTTTTATAATTTTTGATACTTTTACATTTTTCACATTGTACGAATAAAAAAAAAAAAGAGGGGGGAGGGAAGAAAAGAATCTAGCAATGGGAAACATGAAATGTAATATACACTGTGTATTATTATTTTCTGTAACAATTGTAATACTTGTAACACAAGCAACTGCGTTCCTGGAACCAAAGCTTATCCCAGAGAAAGGAAACATATGGGAATATTTAGCAAAAGAAATACTCAACACTACTAACTTTTGCCTAGCAGGGGGGAAATCAGTCAAGGATATCTTAACCCCACATGCCAAATGGGAGTCGCGACTAGGCCACATAACATCATTAACTACACCACATTTAGAAACCTTCCTGACTCCTACGAAAGCATTTTTAGCTGGGGCCACTCTACAAAAAAAACCAAGGACAACATCATGTACGCCCCACACATTGCTGCAGTAACCACCTCTGAGAAATGCTTTGATGTCACTGGGTGCAGCTCACCTAGGGTCACAAAATGCACCAGTCTTAGCAACACAGACCTAAAATGCAACTACACAGAAACCATATCATTTTCATATAGTTATCTGAAGCTCCCACCTGGATGGTTTTTCCTATGTGGCTTAAAAGCCTTCTCATACCTTCCTGCAAATGCCACAAATGGCCCCTGCACCTTAGGAAGATTAACCATGCTTATGACATCCTTACAGAGATGACACAGGAGAGCCTTCCAAACCCTAGACTCAGACTGTGACTCCAAAGTCTCCCTTCCCACCAAAACAGAGTACATCTCATTGGCAATATCTTTGGTAGGGGTACCTGGATTGGCAGTGCGAAATTCTAAAAATTTGAATGAACTAGCATGTACCCTGGCAAAAAGTTTGAATTTGACCTCCCATGCCCTGGATGCCCTGAACAGAGAACTGAGGGAGGTCAGAGAAGCCACTCTGGAGAATAGGGCAGCAATAGACTTCCTTCTCTTGAAGCATAACTATGGCTGTGAAACATTCAAAGGGATGTGTTGCTTCAATCTGAATGAAACCTCAGAACTCGTAGGGAGGGACATCCACCACCTGAAAGAGCTAACTCAAAATATTGGTCAGGAGCAATCATTCCTGGACTTTTCATGGCTCTTCTCATGGATGCCAGATTTCCATTGGCTAAAAATCCTCATAACAACCACAGTCACCATTTGTGTCTTTGGGGCCCTCATGTGTTGCCTCTGTAGGTACATACCACCCTGTCTCAGCTGCTTGAAGGCCTGTATTCCCTCTAAAAAGAGAAAATTAAAAAGGGGACAGGCAGCTATGATGATGATCCAGATTGATCAAGAATACCAAGTATACCAAGACATTCAATCAGATATCACACCTTAGGGAAAAAATAAATAAATGAGGGATTGTAGAAAGGGAACATCAGGCCAGCCATGGAACAGGCTTGCATAGGAAAAGAAATCTAATAAACACGCCCCAAGACAAAAGCCACAACATACTAAACCAGCCAAAAGGCAGGAACTACAGATAGAAGATTACAAAAAGCCATAAAAAAACTAAAAGAGATCAGAGAAAAAAAACCGGTAATGCAGGAAGCTGCCCCTTTCGCATCTCCTTATGGTTGCCTTTTGGCAGAAAGAAAAACAAACTGACAGGATGTTAGTGTCAAAACCTTATACACAAAGGGAGGGAAAAAGGTATAAAATTGGGAACTTATCATTCAAAAGCTAGCTAGCTCCGGGAATGCAGTCATGTTTCTAGCCTTCCTGAGAATAAAAGATTCCGGCTTTCGAGCAGTTGTCTGTATCCTTGCACCAGAGCTCTCCCAGCGGGAAAATTTGAACCCTCAGAGAAAGGTATTTTCAGCCTTTCAACAGTTTGTTTAAATACTATTTCTAAGACTTGATGGACCATTATAATACCCCTGGTCTCTCTTTTCAGGGTTTTTTTTTTTTTTTTTGCCTTAGTTAGATATGGATTCAACAGCCCTTCAAAATGAAACCAGTCCTACCTTAAGTAGAATATGTATCAACCTTCTTGTATGTCTACCTGCATACATGCATACAGATAACAGATAATCAGAGTTGGAAGGGACCTTATAGATCAACCCCCTGCCCAAGTGGGAGACCCTACACCCTTTCTGACAGATGGGAGTCCAATCTCTTCTTAAAAATCTCAACTGATGGCGCTCCCACAACTTCCGAGGGCAGGCTGTTCCATTGGTTGATTGTTCTCACTGTCAGAAAGTTTCTCCTTAATTCCAGGTTAAATCTCTCCTTGTTCAGTTTCCATCCATTATTCCTTGTCTTGCCTTCATGTGCTTTAGAAAATAGCTTGACCCCCTTCTGTCTGTGGCAGCCCCTCAAATATTGGAACACTGCTATCATGTCTCCCCTAGTCCTTCTCTTCACTAGACTAGCCATGCCCAGTTCCTGTCTCCAGAACCCTAATCATCCTGATTGCTCTTCTCTGTACTTTTTCTAGAGTCTCAACATCTTTTTCGTCATAACCTTAGTCGTAACATACAAAGAAATCCCCACTCACATTTCACAGAAAAAATGGTACCATTTACATAGGAGTAACTTACTTGTGAATCCCACATCGGTAAGAAAACAATTGGATTTTTTTTATACCCTTGTTTATAGGTCAGATGTAAACCCAGATTAAGAACCAATGCCATGTAGTTTGGGATTATTTTCATTATGACAGCTAAAGTAAAATAATCTTGCAAAGCTGAAAATGCTTCCTCGCTCTATCTTAATAGAAGTATAGAATGGGATGTCTGAAATATTTTTTTTCAAGTTATTTGCTTGGCCTGGGCTTGACCCTACTTATCTGATCATTGTCTTAGTGGTGGCTCTTCTTCCTGTTCTTCCAGGCCATTCCCTGTGCCTTTTATAATGAATGATTGGAAGGCCTAAAAAGGACAGATCATCATGAAGAAAACTTGTCTGTGGTTACTGAATGTTTACATTGGCACAATGGCATATAATAAATAAAGGCCAGTGGTATATGTATGTTTGTCTGCATATAAAGATTAAAACGTCTTTTTCCACTGCACAAAAACCTATTTCACCAGAGTGATCAGGAAGTATATTCAATGAAAATGAATTTGGCTTTAGTTGGCCCAAAGGCCAAAAGTAGTAAAACTAAAATAGAACAGAGTTTGAGATAATTCAAAAATATAGTAAAAAATTCTCCTCTGGCAGTTTTACAGATATATTTTATATTGTCATGGGCACCAATCAGGCAAAGGGTTTCCTGTTTGATAGCTGCCATACCAAATTATGCTCCATATGTTAAGGGTTCTAATGAAGTGATCTTTTTCTTTCTTGATGAAAAAGCAGCTAACAACTTTTCTTTTGTGTATTCAATTTACTAATTTGAAAGGTGACCCAAAATGTGCCTTTATAAGGAACAAACATCTGGTAAACATAAAGGATGCTTGTTTTTCCAATTGCTTATGGGAATTCAGGCACATTTAGACCACACGCTACATCACGGGTTATGGAGACATCTGGGAAAAAGAGTAAGGCTCAGCCATGAATTGTCTTTCACTTTCCCCCACATGTTTTCTGTCACTGCTGTGAAATTGCACAAGTGAGCAACCCCCAGCTGAGACCGATTTCCTGTAGCTTTCTTCCAAACCTAACTTAGATTAAGCAATGAAGAGAATTCTATCTCACTAAAGTTAGCAATGAATTGTAGTTTTGCTTATTAAAGCACAGGTGGGAAAGGCAATGTAGGAGAGAATGGTATACAATATAGACAAACATACACACACACTGTAATTAAGTATAATTTCAGAAGCCCTACCTACATTCCAATGCCTCACAACTTTTCACTTGCAGCTCCTACAAAAGTTTCAACTTCGTAGGGAAATCTTGAGAGGGGCACAAAAGTATGTGTTGCCAAAAGGGAAAAGACGGATCGGAAGAAAGTAGTGTGGTAGAACTTCCATTAAGAAAGGTCAATAACTTAAAAGTATGCTGATGGAACTACTGTAATAGTCAAAAATGGAACAAATCTGCAAGGTCTAATACTCAAAGTCAAGAAGCATAGTGAAAAACTGGGACTGAAATTAAATATCAAGAGAACCAAATTCATGACAACAGGTAGAATAACCAGGCTAAGAACTGATAATGAATCATCAACAGTAAAGAAAAAGTCAACAGAATATAGCAGAACTAGCACTTGGCAATGAAGTTCTGTGAAAATATATTCAAATTCTATGATGTATTCATGTTTACAAAGATTGGAACAATGAAAAGTCCTTAGTTTTTACAACATATGGTCAGATTTTAGCATAGTTTCAACTTGGAAACTGAGCCTACTTATCTTGGAGTGTCGCCTTGGTGGTGGTTGTCAGCATGTTTTATTTTTATTTATTCATTTATTTTGATTTGTCAATCGCTTACAAGATAATAGGTATAAGTATATACATAATTATGAATACATGAAATGGATACATATAAGAAAAATAAAAGAAACAAAAGGACAGGGATGGTAGGCACATTGGTACGCTTATGCATGCCCCCTACAGACCTACAGAAAGGGATGAGGTCAATTGTAGATAGTTTAAGGTTAAAGTTTTTGGGGTTTGGGGAAAAAACTACAGAGTCAGGTAGAGTATTCCAGACATTCCAGACACTCTGTTGCTGAAGTCGTATTTCCTACAATCAAGTTTGGTGAGGTTAACCTTGAGTTTGTATCCATTGTGTGCTCTTCTGTTGTTATGGTTGAAGCTGAAGTATTCATTGACAGATAAGTCATTGCAATGTATGACTTTATGCACCATACTTAAATCAGACTGAAGACAGCGTAATTCAAGGTTTTCTAGGTGTAGAATTTCAAGTCTGGTGGCATAAGGTATTCTGCAATGATTACAGGAGTGGAGAACTCTTCTTGTTAAATATTTCTGGACTTTCTCAACTGTGCTAATATCAGACATGTAATATGAGTTCCAGACTGATGAGCTGTATTTGGGTATTGGTATAGCAAATGTTTTGTATGCTTTAGTTAGTAGTGTGATATTACCAGAGAAAAAGCTACATAGGATTAGGTTAACAACTCTTATGCCTTTTTGTCTATGTAGTTACAGTGGGCTCTAGCACTTAGATCATTAGAGATGAGTATTCCAAGGTTCTTTACAGAGCTTGGATCATCAACAAGGTCTTGACTATTCAGCTTGTATTTTATTTTCTAATTTTTTTGCCAGTATGAAAGACAGAGCATTTATTTGTTGAGATTTGAAGTTGCCATTTGTTTGACCATTCTGATACATAGTCAAGATCTTTTTGAAGGGTAGCAGTATTGTCTGTGGTATTAAACAGCTTTACATCATCAGCGAAGAGAATGCAGTTGCTCTTAATATGATCACAGAGGTCATTTATGTAGAGTATGAAGAGAGTTGGTCCTAGAACACTGCCTTGGGGGACACCACTTTTTTTTGACAGGTACAGAATTTGATTGGACACTCCCAATTTTGACCATTTGTTGTCTGTTTGACAGGAATGCTTCCATCCAGCTGTATATATTTAGGTGTTCTGATGACATAGTTTGTTCCAATTGTTTGCTGTGGTTATCTATGGTGGGCTGGTACATGTTTAACCTGAGGCGAGTATCTATGATGATTAGCTGTATCATATTGGGACTACCCTGTTTCTCCAACAATACAGCCTCCCCTAATAGGAAGTCCCAGCATGTTTTATAGGCATGAAATGAAATTAAGCCCCTCCCCCAAATTAAGGCCTATATTAAAACATGTGAACTGGGGGGGGAATGGTGGGGGGGCCTTGCCATTAGGAAGTACTTTTGTTGCACACCTGGATATGGTGCTGCCTGCGTTGACCCCAATACTAAATGCCTCATCAATGCTGAGGTCAACATCCAAGCCATCACCACCCGCCCACCCAAAGATGCAAGGGGGGGAATTAAGTCACTCCCAAAAAGACAGCCTAGCCATTTTTTCAGAGCTCAAAAAAAAAAAAAAAAGACCCGGCCTTATCATACGAGAAACACGGTATTATGTCCACCCTTATTTTCATTCTGGTGAGATACCAGATATAGTAATCACAGCCTTATTGGTACTTTGTAATATTTGTGCTGAATTGACTCCAGAGATAGTGGTTCAGTATGATTATTTCAAGATATTCTTCAAGAATTAGTATTGAAATCAGAACTTTGTAACGAATCTGGAATTAAACATGAGGAGTGAGATGGTATTCAAACCAAATTGTTCAGGGTAGAAAAGTAAAAGAACATTTCTAAAAGCTGATAATAAACAAGACTCATGGACACAAAATTAACACAATATTAAATATACAGTCCTGGGATCTGAGGTTGCAATGACTGATCAGGAAAATATCTTAAGAGGCATGCTCAATGAAAATATCTACACGATGTGTAGCAGCTATTTTAAAAAGGCAAATTCCATCCCCAAAAATCATTAGGAAAAGAACTAAAAATAAAATGACCATGATCTTAATGTCCTTGTATAAATTTATGAAAAATCACATGCAAAATATTGTGTATAGTTCTGGTTGCCACAGTTTTAAAATAGCATTCTACAGAACTGAGAATGGGACATAAAAGGACACATAAAATTCTTTGGGGACAAGTTCAGCTTTTTAATTTGAGGAAAAAAAGGAGTATAAAAAAATGACTGCTTATAAAAAAATGTGGATAGAGGATTTTTCCCCCCTTCTTTTCACAATGGCAGAACATCTATTAAAATTAAATGCATTGAGAAGCATAACCAGTGAATTAGTCTATATGGTTTCAAAGAGATAGACACATTCTGGTTGTTTTGAAAAGTTTTATTTATTTCCTTGTCTATACTCCAGGGATATCCTGGCAATTTTCAATCTAAGTATTGAGTCGATCTCACCTGGATTATTTTATTTATTTAGCCATATTTATCAGCCACCCAATCCCTACAGACTCTGGGTGATGTAAAATAATTCAGAATAGAATTAAAAAGTGAACAATCCTAAACAATACATCGATCACCTAAATACAAACAAAAGACACCGTGGAGCAGCACTGATTGAACTTATTTCATGAAAGCTAGAAGAGTTTTGGGTCACCTATGGGTCATAAAAATCAACATGTTGAATTGGACCTGGAAGCAAAGTGACAAATAATGCAGCTTATAGAATAGAAGTTTATAATGTGTCATTCTAGGAGCACACATAACTGCTTCATTGCTGCATTTTGCATCAGCTGAAGCTTGTGGATACCCATCAAGAGTAATTCCATATAGAATTAATTATGGTATGAATGAGTATGAATCAAATTTTTCAGTCAAGGAATTCATATAATGGGCACGTGACAAAAAAGCCTCCTAGTACTGCCTCCTGCTCTTTAAAAAAATGGTCAGAGAAGATAGAAATATTCAAAGATATGCTCAGATTGCTGTAAAGATAACAGTCATTTTTCATTTGCTTCTTACTTCTGAACTTGCACAAGGGATCTCCTTGTTCAGGCGATGTCAAACAAGAAAACTGATACAGAACATCTAGTACTTCAGTTTAAGTATTGTCCATCCATCCATCAATCAACAAAAAGTATACCAACATAAAATTTGGTCTCCTTTCTGTTGATCCTTATCCTATTTCTATTGCTTCCAATTTGACTTGCAGCTAGAAAATAATATTCTGGTTTGTCCAAGCCATATCAAGAAAATCCATTGACAAAACGTTTTGGTGATGCTATGCTTTTCCTTTCTGAATGTTACCAACTGATGAAAGATCATTTGCCAGTCACAACACTGCAAGTTCAACCAGCTTACAAAAAAATCCTTCCAAAAGAGAATCAATGAGTTGGGAACCATACGAGAAAGTAAACAAGGTCCTCTTGCTTTTGCAATAGTACTTAGACATTGCTTCACAGTGCTTTACAGCTTTCTCAGAGTGATTTACAGAGTCAGCATATTGCCCCCAACAATCTGGGTCCTTGTTTTACCAACCTCAGAAGGATGGAAGGCTGAGTCAACCTGGAGCCTGGTGAGATTTGAACTGCCAAATTGCAGGTATCCGGCAGTCAGCAGTAGTAGCCTGCAGTACTGCTCTCTAATCTCTGCACCACCGTGGTTCATACCAATCAGCAATCAGGTGCTGATTAGTTATAAAGAAAACTGTGGGAACCTACCAGATACACAATTAGCTAAAAGCCATAAACTCATTCTCCCTCCTGAGCAACATTAAATACAAAGAATTGTGGTGGCGCTGAGGAGAGTATATATTCAATATGAGATTGCCAGTACATAGCAGCTGGAGTAACCATTGGGCTGTACAGTCATTCTACTTCTTATAGGTTACTTGACTGAATCAGTGTCAGCAAGGATGACAAAGTATAGCATGTTCTACAAAGGTGAAACTGATGTAGATTGCTGTTGGATTAAAGGGAAAACAATGTATTAACATTGGTACATTTAACCAGACCTTAAGGCTGTCTCACCCATGGAATAAGGTGACACAGTCAGTAACAAGAAGCTGTTGCAAAATGCAGGTATCACTCAACAATAAGTATACTGTGGTATGATGCAAGGGAAGGAAAGGCCCACACTTCAGTTGTTCTTTGGGTTATCAGGAACCGTGTGGACAGTTAAGTCTGCATTTGGTACTTCAGAATTTAACTCAAATCAGTGGCAAAGGACAATTGAAGATGCAGCCAGTGTGATGGCTTATCAAAAACAAGGTAATTGGTTGCCTGTGGAGACCCATTTTAATTCCCAGCATATAATTCTTTTCTCCATTCTACAATTGCTTTGTTACATTATGGTCACATTTATATATAAATACACATGTGATAATCTATCCTTGGATATTTATTCCAGCCTATTAAATTATGTAAATTGAAACCTTTAGTTTCCACAAGCACATTCATAGGCAAGGTAGTTTTGACCCAATCTTACTATGTAACAAATATAAATTTGGAGTTGATGCTTTTACTGGGTTTCTAAAAATAATTAGTAATAGTACATTCATAATCAATTCTGCCATGATACAAGGAGACTTTCTTTCCCCCCTTTACAAATCTTTTTACACATCTTTTTATACATCTTTACATTGTACTTGCTTTTTTAACTGAAATTTTCTTCTAAGTATTTTATTCTTCTTTTTCTTCGGTTACATACTAAATCTCTTTTGATGTGATTTTATATATCTAAATTATAT
>BLBF01000005.1:23607569-23623674 GCA_015471245.1 Laticauda colubrina
ATAGATAGATAGATAGATAGATAGATAGATAGATAGATAGATAGATATGTCTGGGTTAAGTAAGAGAACACATAGACCACATAGATCATATCAACAACACTACAATAAAACATGACCAGGACATTTCTGAATGGATGCTGTTTAATTGTTGACAAAGAGGAAACTAGAGATTCAAACTTTTGGAGATAAGGTTTTACTCCCTCTGAATGCTTTGTGAACCACAGCTGTAAGAAGCACATGTGGTATTCAGAAATTTCTGCTAAAATGTCTGGTTCCCCTATGAAATTTGATTCACATCTTAATTATATCCTACTTTAACCTGCCTTGCTTGACTCACTATATTCTTAAATGGAATATCCAGAAATTGTAACTGGTAGAATATAAAATAGTTAGAATATTAGCTACAACAAAGTATAGAAATGACGCCAATATGGAACCAATTGCTTACGGGATTCCAGTTAAAATGTTTGCATTGACATTTTATTCCTTAATGATGAACCTGTGAAGGCATGTCATGCCCCAGTATGTATATAACTTTTATATACTGTTATTGGCTTCTAGCCTCATCTAGTGGCTGGAAGGACAAATATGCCCCAACATAACAAGGCATTCAGATTTGGAGAAGCAATTCCTCCCGAAAAAAATAAATAAATCACAAGCTTACTTATTCGGCATTTGGGAAAGTGCTTTAATCTCAGCCTACAAAAACCATTCCCAAGGGAGCTGCAGTTGATTCCAGGTCTCTTGGTGTTTAGAAAACCTATAAAGATACATCTCTTTCATCAGGCTTATAATTGTAAATCAAATGCAGTATTAATTTTAATGTAGGTTTTAACTGGTCGGGATTTTAATTTTTGATTGTTTTTAATGTTAGTCACTCTGAGTATGCATTCAAGTAAAAAGAAAAGGTATTAATCAAATCAATTAGACTGGGGTATAAAAAGCCTGCCTATTAAGTGCCACCTACAGTATATTTCTGATATACACAGCAGGAATCTTGATTTGCCCCAAGTCAAATCACAATTCCATAGATTCCTTCATTGTACTGTTGTACATTGGGATTTATGCTGGGGGAGGCAGTTATTCCCCCTTTATACTTTTTTCACTTCATTAAATTAACTAAATTAAATGAATTGATTTGGTGAAGCTAATTTTGTAATTAAAAAGCTTATCATGGCTTTCTGTAATGAGCTGAACAAACAGGCAGTAATTTAGTGACAATATTTGTACAGCACACATCAGGGTGTTTATTCACAAAATTAAATAAATGTGAAAGAGGGCTAAAGTTAGGAAATAATAAAGAAGAAGCACCCCTCTTTTGACAAACCAATTCTGAAGTGCAAAGTAAGCTTGCACTTCATTCTTATAGGAATAATAGATTGAAAGACCCTGTAACCTGGAGAAAATGATAAAATAATTATGATACTATATCAGGGGTGGGATTCTACAGGTTTGCACCTATTCTGTAGATCCAGTTGTTAACATTCTAAGCAGTTCAGAGAACCGGTTGTTAGAAGAAATTACTGGCCTAATCCTATAAGGAAGGCAGGAAGGAAACTTTTCAGTGTTGCTTACAGAAACTGCCTCTCCTTTAACCCTTATTACACTCTTGCCAGTACTAGACTTCCTGTCTCTGGAACTTCTCTGGAGGTTTTTTTCCTTCCTTTGCTGGTACTTTGCTTGTGTGGAGTGACCATTCAAAGTTACAATGGCACTGAAAAAAGTGACTTTTGACCATTTTCACACTTACGACTGTTGCAGCATTCCCACAGTCATGAGAGGCCAGGTGAGGAGATGCGTGCCTCGATGTGAGTAATGTTGAGTTGACCAAGCCCAGCCAGTCACATGACCACCAAGCCATGCCCACCAATAAGCCATGCCCACAGAACCGATTGTTAAAATTTTGAATACCATCCCTGTATTCAAATTTTAGCAATAAAAATAGCACTTAGACTTATATACTGTTTCATAGTGCTTCACAGCCCTCTCTTAGTGATTTACAGAGTTGATTTCATTGCCTTGAAAATACATATTGAAATTGAAATTGAGTCAGCATATTTCCCCCAACAATCTGGGTCCTCATTTGTACTGACCTCAGAAGAATGGAAGGCTGAGTCAAACCCTAGGCTGTTGGGAATCAAACTGCTGACATTCGGCAGCAGAATTGGCCTGCAATATTGCACTCTAACCACTGCGCCACCACAACTCTTCTTTAGAATTTTAGAATCTGAATTTATTGACATTAGCTTTATTAAGGTCCTAAGATTTAGATAATATTTTTCCCTCAACTCAAAATTTACTAAGCCAAATATTTTGGAAACCTCCTGTTTTTTCTTATATGGACTTTGGATTCCTGCACCAAAAAACTAGATTTAATGCTTAATCCTTGAACTTCTATTTTTTGTTTGAGTCAATGTTGACTGTTGGCCACTTAAAAAACTGCCTGCAGTTTTCTGGATAAGATTTCAGAATTGGAAGCATGGTGGCTCAGTGGCTTAATCATATTGTAAATGGTCTTTGTTCCAGCAGTTCTAGCCCTAGCTCTGCATGGTAGGATGAGCTCCAATCACTTGTCCCAGCTTCTGCCGACCTAGCAGTTTGAAAGCATATTCTATGCAAGTAGATAAATAGATACCACTTCAGTGGGTAGCTGGTGTTTCATGCAGGTGGTCAGATTCCTACAGGTTCTGAACTTTTTTGGTTGCAACACCTGTTTGCAAGGTGTCTCCAATAGAGAAAGAAGACCTTAGATCTACAGGAAGAGCTGCTCATCTTTCTTTTTGGTGCAAAGCTAGCTTGTCCTCCTGCAGTGCACATTGGGAAGCACATGAGGAATGAACCACAACAAGTAAATTGGCAGCATTAGCACTGTAGTCTCCTGGCTAACGTAACAACACCATATGCTAAATAAATACATCAATTCATAGGGCTTAGAGAGAGGCCTGGCTCAAAGTTATCCAGTTGGCTTTGTGCCTAAGGTATGACAGAACTCACAATCTTCTAGATGCTAACTTGGTGTCTTATCCACTAGACCAAATTGTCTAATTTCCCAGATATGTCAAATATTTTCAAAGGGAAAATAAAAATCACAGCATGACAGAAAACCTGGGTCCAGGAGAAGCAAAGGAAACCCTACTGTTTCAGAAATTATTTTAAGTCTTAGGAAAATTCCATTAGTTATATATATTCACCTATTTAAGATGAAGCATAAACCATGCCAAATGATCCTACTAAATGGAGACTCCTAAAAGGATGGCACATTCATTCTATCAAAGGTGACACGATGGCAAATGGAATGACACAGAGAAATGTTTCCAGCCATGTTTCCAATTTCTTCAGGCAGGTAAACAGAACACTGGGAAAGAAAACTATTTCAGAGAGAAGAGGAGGACAGGCTAGGGAGGAGAAGGAAGAGAAGAACCTTCAGCAGGGTTAAATTTCTTTCTAATCTTATCCGTGCAGGGAGCTAGTCTACCATAATATCATATAATTTCCAAGTAATATAGAAGAAACATATGATGAAAAACTGAGGTGAGAATGGTACTATATTTATCTTTCAGTTACTTTCATTATTCATCATGGTGAGAATGGTTCTAGAGTTGTAGAAGATAGTTCATTTCCCAAGTGAGGATTTACAAATATATTCTTGTTATAACTTTTAAAATCGTAGTCAGGATGAACTTACTAGCTGAGAATTACAGAGTTATGGTCCAGACACATCTGTAGAATTGCTGAAGTCTGATTTCCTGTTAAAAGTACCAATCCAATATCCTTAAAAATATATCATATCCAATTTCTAAAAGAACTAGGAAACAAAGATCATAAATAATGCATGGGTTCTAGGCAAGGAAAGGGACAAAAGCATTGAAAACATTCAATCAATTTGATTTGGAAATTTATCTGCTGTTGTTTAGGTTGGATTTTTGCAATTTAGGGCTGCCCTTGAAGACCATCTTGAAACTATAACTACCTCTGGGTGCTTATATTATACCACTGCCACATAAGTTGCACTGATTTCCTAGTTTTTTTCTGGGCACAGTTCAAGGTACTGATTATCACTTTAAATGGCACTTCTAAATGGCATGGCGGAATTTGCAGGACTGTCTCTCCCTGAGGGCATCTGTCCATTGACCCAAGTCCAAAGAGAGTGTGTGTTCCAGGTCTCTTCCTTCAAATGTTGTCATCTAGTGCAACTTAGGAAGTGCATCTTCTCCGCAGGTGCCCCTGCCTGTGAAATATCCTTCCCTTAGAGATCTGACAGACCCCCACTCTTTTGGACTTCTGGAAGGATGTAAACAGCTCCCAGGTGTTGGAACAGAATGAGGCTGGTGTCAAATAAGACAGAACATTAATGTGTGGAAGAACATTAAGAGTAGTTCTTTGGTTTTTGTTTGATATTTTTGTAGTTTTGTGAGCTGCCCAGGACTGTGGCTGTTAATATGGGTGACTATATCAGCCTATTAAATAAACAATCAAATGAGTAAATAAATATTGCCCAGCAAAAAAAAACTTCATTTCCAATCTACTTTTTCTTGAAAGTTGTAGATTTGAAGCTTGCCAATCTTTCACTAATTCCTAAGAGAAGCCATGAAGAATGACTTGCACCTCTGTCCCATACAGAAAATGAGGCTGGAAAGAGATGGGCAGAGCGAAAAGCTTTGCTTCAGGGAGAACGGGAGCTGGCTTTCTCTACCAAGATTATTATATTTTATAAGGATTCATCTAATAAGTTCCCTCAATGCCTCATTATTCTAGTCTAGCCTTCCTCTATCCATTGTTTAAATATGGGTACTTAAAAAAAGAAAACGCTGGTCAGGTAATGCACAGAGGAAGAAACTGAAAAAAAGTAAACCATTCTGTTTCTCCTGTTCCTTGTACATATAACTGAGAGAACGAGCATTGGAACCCATATAGATCTTTGGAACATGTAAAAGAATGCCTGCTGTATGGCGACTTCTGGTTTGCAGGGCTTCGGCGGCAGGCAGGAATCCATGATTGTGTGTGGTTTCTGCCTGGGCACGCTACCAGAGCACCCCGAGCCAGCTGGCTTCAGGGCTAAGCCACCTCATAGAGGTCAGTGAAGATAGGGGAGATCCCAGCAGGGTCGAGGAAAGCCGCATCTTTCCTCCCCAGCTGGCTAAACTCCCTTTCCTGAAGGCAGTAGAGCGGCAGTCAGAAATGGCTGCCTCAAAGAAGCTCTCATCCAGAAAAGAATGTGCAGGAGGAAGAAAGTGCTGAAGTGAAAGTTTTGGCTGATCGGGATAAGAAACAACAATTAAGGCATCCTGGAACTCAAATTTTAAAAAAGGATACATCACTCCCAAAGAAGATTCGGAAGCAGCAAATGAAAGTGAAAAGGGGAAAAAAATTTTTCACTCTCCTTCCTTACGCTGACAGTGAACAGAGATGAATGAGAAATCGGAAAAATCTGCTTTGGCATCAACAGGTATTTAAGTTGGAAAATTTAATGCCAAAGGGATAATAAAGATTTCTGAATATAAAAGGAAAAAAAAAAGAGAAGGATTTTTTTTTCTGTAAGTGGGAGGGGAGAGGAAGAGAATAAGAACAGGATTTGGAAGAAGGAGATAGCCTGGAATCTAAAGAATCTAAAATTAAATTTTAACAGGCCTTCTAAAAGATACATTTTAACTGGAACTTTGTAACTAAATACTAACCCCAGGAAGAGAAAGTGAAAAAAGGAAGAAGGTGTCAAAAGAAACAGCTTGTGTGTATTTGGATTGCTTGCTGACTTTGGGACTTTTGGAACTATATTTGAAGGATTAAAAACACTTGGGTGGTTGTTTTAAAAGAAAAAAAAGCTCTACAATGGTATCACTTGTGGATGAACTGAAAATAGAATTTAAAAAATGTAAAGAAGAGGAACAAGAAGGGAAGGGCTCTCTTGGTTCCGTTTTTCAATTCTTAGAAATGGCGATCTCTACCTACGAGAAATTACAAGAAAAGACTATGCAACAAGAAGATTGGAACAAAGAAGAAGCCATTTTAAATGAACAAGTAACTCTACTTGGGGAAGAAAGGGGAAAGAGAATGGAGAATTTGAGACCTAAAAAAACAACCAAGAAAGGGAAAAATAAGGTGAAAAGTGGATATAATGTGAGAAAGCAACAGAAAAAGGGAATACAGAAAACAGAAATCAAGGTGGAGAGACAAGGGGGTAAAAAGGGCAGAGAGAAGAAGCAAAGGAGGAGGGAAGGGAAGAGAAGCTACAAGGATGTGAAGCAAGATGTAAAGAAACAGGACTTATTTAGAGATAATGGGTAAAAATTTAATTAAAAAAGTGATTCTGCAAAGGTACATATGTTTGTATTGTTATATTTGTATTTAGAAATGTTAGAAAATTGGAAACAACATATGATTTAGTGAAACATTTGTGAATAAAATAAATGGAATGAATTAAATGAGAGAATTAATTTAGAAAGGAATGGGAACATTTTAATGACATAATGTTTTAAAATGCAAGTGAAGTGGGGAGGAAGTAATTATGGAAAGTTTATAAGCATTCCCATAGAAGGATGATACCTACTTGAAAAGTCATGTGTTAAATGTTTAAAATTTAAATGAACATTAACATTAATGATAGAATTGAATTGGTATAGACTGTTGTTTTAATTATATTATATATTTATATTTTTCTTTTCTTTTTCTTTTTAAAATGTAGCGTGTAGTTTTAATGTACTATGCAGAATCCGAATGGAAATTATGTTCTATATTAAGTATTATAATTTCAAGAGAAAGATATAAAGGCGTCATACTCCAACTGACCACAGGAGGAATTTTGTTTAATGAGAAAAGATAATAGACAGCTGAAAGAGGACAGACAAAGAATATAAATATAATGATCTGATTTGAGATGAAACAAATAAAAATAAGATTAAGAAAGTTAAAAGAGAGGAGAAGCTATATAGAAAATGTAGAATCGTAATAAGATAAGGAATGGTATATAAAAATGAGCTTGAATTTTAATTGGTGTCTGTACACAGAGATGAACCCAGGATCAGGCTGCTTTCAGAAAAGAGGTTTTATGTTTTCATGTTCTGTGTTGTGTTTGTTTATGTTTGTTTCTAAAAATCAATACAATTTTCTTCAAAAAAAAAAAAAGAATGCCTGCTGTATGTTTTTTTTTCCTTTCAAAAGGACTTCATTCACAATGAAGGCTTGGTCTATTATAGGACCAAAGTCTTGGAAAAGAAAACTAAGAAACAGTACTCCAATATATATTTAGGTCTATTTTTTATGAACCAGTTTTAATTTTCTGTATTTTCAAGTTCAGAGGCACAATATTCCATGAAGCTGTGACACTAGATTTGCAATATAATTCAGGTTCTTGAGAGAAAGAGAGTCTCTTACATTCTAGAATAGAACGGAAGTTTCTTTTTCACAAGGAGGATAAGCACTTCCCAAGATATAACACAAACTTCTGCTGTGCCCACTTACAGTATTACTGGACTGATTTATTAGTAAATTTTTGTGTCCCCTGTTGTGCTGTACAGCAACTCTGTGAAGTATATTTAGCTAAGTATCAGTCATCGGCCCCGAATCAGCCAATGTGACTGTATCTTCCTGAACATAAATTTCTAAATTTCGCACTTGATCTTCCTGGCTGAACAATGTCAGGATTTGAGCCCACAATAGGTGAGCTCTAAGAATGATCCGGAAGCAATTCAGGCTATATGATCTATAATAGATCTCAGGATCTATTACTGGACAGAACAATATAGGAACCATCTAGAACAGAAAAAAAAAAAGACTGAACGACCCTATAACAGCTTTTAGTTCTAAGTATGAACAAAAGAAAAGTCTGCTTCTGTATACCTTATGACTGATTGCTCTCAACTTAACCATCTTTTTTTTTTTTCTATTATCTTCTCAACTTTTCTATCTCTTCTCCCAGAAGACTCAGGTTGAATCATTATGTTCTTCCACTGCAGGGACATGAATCAGTACTTTGATTTTAATGAAATGCCATGGTTGACCTTATAAGGTGGTTGACTGAGGGCACACTTACCCCCAACCAAATTGTCAGTCCTTTGTGTGTTTCACCCATTATATAGCATGATTCAATTATATTTCATCATTTTGGTTACTTTTGAGAACAGCTCAGGATAATCCCTTTCAATGGATTCATTTTAAAGAAAAATTAAATGTAAGAATTCCTAGAAGGAATTTTTTGCCTTAAAACTCCAACTGCTACCATTGCTAACTAACTGGAAAAAGACAAAGTTGAAGTTGGGTATAAAAGCCATGTGGGTTCATGTTTTAGTGCAAATTCATTCAATTCATTCAGAATTAGAACATATATATGCATATATACATGCTTACTACTTTCATACTCAAAAAATGGAAAAGGGAAAACAGGATAAACTTGCAGACGATGGACAGATGATAGATAGATAGATAGATAGATAGATAGATAGATAGATAGATAGATAGATAGATAGCAATAGCAATAAGATGTATATGCTGCTTCACAGTACTTTACAGCCCTCTTTAACTGGTTTACAGAATCATGTATAATGTAAAATAATGTAGAATGTATCAGCTAAAAATGTATTTCATATCACAAAAATATTAAGAGAGAACCATATCAGTATTTTAAAATGTCCTTTTCTTCAAAGTCAAGTTACAATATGCAATTCCTTCACCCCAGGACACAATAACTTTAGGATACTGCAAAAGCTTATGTTTTAATGAAGTGGTATTCTGACTATATTTCCAGCAACATATTAGAACTTAGAATAATTTTATTGTTACTTTGAATGTACACTAACCACCATACATTAGCAATAGCACTTAGCAATAGCCCTTAGACTTATATACTACTTCACAGTGCTTTACAGCCCTCTCTAAGCGATTTACAGAGTCAGCATATTGCCCCCAATAATCTGGGTCCTCATTATACCAACCTCGGAGGGATGGAAGGCTGAGTCAACCTTGAGCCTGGTGAGATTCGAACTGCCAAATTGCAGGCAGCCAACACTCAGCAGAAATTGCCTGCAGTTCCGCATTCTAACTAATGTGCCACCATGGATGGCTGGATGGCTGGATAATGATAGATAATGTATTATATCACTAATTGTAAAATTAATTATTTGAAAAAGTATTGACAAATATGCCCTACAATAAACATGTATGAAACATATTTGTATCTGCTTGGCATAATCCTGCAATCTGTATGGAAACAAGCAACAACACTTAAGACTGGGGAAAAATATAACAGTAAAGTTGGGCTTTTGTAATATGACACTTCAAAAGTTTTATGACATCTTACACATATATATGTAGAATGTTATATAACACTCACTTTTCAGACTTGCATAAGGATTTCAACTATTAGTTCTGTAATATTACAAAATAATGCTTGTGATTTATATTGACTTTTATTACTAGTTGGTATTGTAAAATGTTATACAAGTTTGTTCATAGGAGTGATGTTATTTTGAAAATGGGTTATACATTTGGTGTGTGTGTGTGTGTGTGTGTTCTGTATCATGTTTCATTATTGAGGTGAATACTATTTAGTGCTCCAGAAGAAGGTTCTAACTGAAATATATTACTACTTTATTCAATTTCATAGTCTCTCTCCCTCTATTTTTTATGCTTCCTCACTCTTTTTTCTCTTCCCCATTTTTGTCTCTCAAGACAGTAAAGATCTACAGGAATGTAGATAGGCAAGTATGGGTTGGTAATTTGGAAAAGGAGATTAAAGAAAGATGAACAAGGCAGCATGTGAACAGAGAAAAAGGAGTAGGGCTGCATACAAATGCACATATGCACGTCTGCGCGCACACACACACACACACACACACACACACACACACCCTAAACAAGCTACCTGTTACTGAAAAAACAGCTGGAATGTTTATGATACTTTGAAGACTAACATTTTTAAGTCAGGTTTTTGGTTAGGCTCTGTATCATCCAAAATGAAATATTAAAAACAGTGAAAATATAAGGAAATGCAGTACTGAAAATACAGTGATTACTATTGTATAATATGACCGTTTATAAAACACCTTAAAAGTATGATTAAAAAGATAAAAGATTTCCATTAACCAAATCCTATATGTATCTATATGTACAGTATATGCCTGAATATGCTATAATCACAATTAGAGTAGCCTCTGTCTGACAGCTTTTTCCTGCCTAAAGCTACCAACTACAACAAATATGTCATTTCTTCTATGGGCAGTTCAGGCAAGAAGCACCTTTGGATAAAATGGCTTCTTCTAGAGGAAATTAATCTGTTTAATTTTATGTTATGTAACTTACATCAGAAACCAGATTCCTTTTAGTTCTGTAAAGAAATTGTGACATTATCATTAGTAAGGGAGAGGGGGAACCCTTGAGTGAATAGGCGGAGAGTTACAGAAAAACGATGGCCATCAAAGGTACTCCATATATCTTCTCTCCACTGACAAATCACTTTTAACAGCATGGAAGATGAGTATGTTGTGGAGAACAAAGAGGGGATGGAAGCACTGCAGCTATTATATTTTTCTAAAGGGTGTTTACCATCCTGCAGGCTACATCAGTTCCTGCCAGCAGCCTGTGAAACATCTGAATATCAATTTGAGTTCCTATTTTTTTCCCCTCAAGTTAAAAGCATTAAATTGCCAGAACCACATGTATATCATTTCCATTTTCCTTCACATATCTAAGAGCTGGGGTAATTTTACCATGAGTCACATTATATATACATAAAAAAGAGATAAAGTTATTGTTCCTTTTGAATGCAAATGTATGTATAGAACACATATTCTCTCATGTTTACATGGATTTCAAATAGGGCAGTTCAAATGGTTCATCATAGCACACAAGGCAATCAAGGGACACTTTTTGTGAACTCTTTCATTCCTCTCCCCCAATACAACCACCAAAAAGAGTTCAAGAGTATTTGCAAACAATGGACTTTGGGGGAAGTGAAACCAATCTCAATGATCAGAAGATGACCTTTGGTTTAAAACATCATATTGCATCTATAACTTACTATAATCAATGCAGAGTAGCAGGACAATGTCAATATTCAACTTTTGATCCAAAACATATGATAGACAGGAATTGGGTATGTCTAGACTAGTGAAAAGAAGGACTAGGGGCGACATGATAGCAGTGTTCCAATATTTGAGATGCTGCCACAAAGAAGAGGATTTAAACCTATTGTCCAAAGCACAGGAAGGTAATACAAGAAAAATGGATGGAAATTAATTCAAGAGAAACAACCTAGGACTAAGGAGAAATTTCCTAGCAGTGACAACAGTTACCAGGGGAAGGGCTCGCCCTCAGAAGTTGTGGGCACTCCAACACTGGAGGCTTTAAAGAAGAGACTGGACAGTCACTTGTCTGGAATAGTATGGGGTCTCCTGCTTGAGAATGGGATTGGTCTAGAAGGCCTTTTCCAACTCTTGTTATTCTGTTCTGTTCTGTTCTGTTCAGATTTCATGTGGTGTTATATATCCTCAGATGTATACTTAAATGTAGAAAATGGTTATTTATTTATATCACACTTTTATTATTTTATCAATAACTCAAGTCAGCAAAGTTACCTAATATTCATTCTTCCTCTCATCTTCCCCAAAACAACCCTGTGAGGTGGGTTAGGATGGGAGAAAGTCACCCAGTCAGCTGTCATGATTAAGATGGGATTAAAACTCACAATGAACATTTTTTAGTATGATGCACAATCATATGCAGAAATAGCTCCACATGCAGATTTTGTTATTAGTTCACTTTGTATTATATGGTCCCCATACTACAAAAAAGATGTTGAAACTTTAGAAAAAGTTCAGAGAAGAGCAACTAAGATGATCAAAAGGCCTGGAGACTAAAACATAAAAAGAACGGCTGTAGGATTTGGCTTTGGTTGGTCCAGAGAAAAGAGGGACTAATGAGAAAAGAGGGACTAATAACTTTTTCCCATTCACGGAGTTGGGGTGGGCATGGCCCTTGAGCTGCCAGTTTGACACCCCTGGTCTAGGCGTGCATCCCCATGCAACCGCTATTGGCCTCTGGAGTCCTCTAGGAATCCTTCCAGGCCCAAAACAGAACCTCCGGACTGGTCCAGGAGTCCTTCCAGGCCCAGAATGGAGCCTCCAAAGTCCTCCAGGACAAAATAAGGCCTCTGGATTGCTCCATGAAGCTATCCTTGACTCAGAAGGTTATAAAAGAGAGGAAAACTAAAATATTTTACCTTTCAGGATTTCAGAATTCTGCTCCTGTAGCCTATTTTGTAGTTCTAGTCTTCCTAAAGTCAGTTTTTTGACCTGGCTTCTCTCTCATAAGTGATCAAGTAGATTAAGTAAGTACAAAAAAAAAAGAAAATTACAGATATGTATGCCTTCCTATTTTTATAAGTTTATAAAAAGCATGTCTGCAGAGTTGTGGTCCCGTGTCATGCCTACCATGGCCACACCCCCATTGGCCCTCTAAGGTCAAACCCAATCCTGATGTGGCCCTCAATGAAATTGAGTTTGACACCCCTGGTCTAGACAGGCACTTATCAGAAATAGTATAGGTTCTCCTGCTTGAGCAGGGGCTCCAAGGTCCCTTTCAACACATTCTTTCTAATTATAATATTCAGTGAGATGCATACTGAAATGCCTGCTCATGTTCTGCCCAGTTCATCATACAACATGTGAAGGAGAATAGACTGGCCAATTTGGATGTATTTTCTTAACACACACACATACACACACACACACACACACACACACACACACACACTCAGAATGAGGGCACTGGGAAACTTTCATTTGCTGTTGAGTTTATGTGGTATCACAATAAATCACAATAGAGACCCTGATAAATTAGCTAATGCAATAGCTGAAAGCAGTGTGAAAAATAAACGAGAAAGATGTATTTTGTGGTGGAGGGATTTGTTACAGATCTTTTCCTGCTCATCACTAAGCAATGACAATTTTTGTACAACAACAAAAATCCTAAAAAAGGTTGCTCCACCTAAAGTATTTGTTTCCAAGAAAACAAATGTAATTTTATCTACACAACTTGGGATAGATGGGATCAGATCAAGGGATCAAAATGTGTATGAAAATGAAACAATATTTCCATACTTTGGAATTATTATAAAACAATATGTATTCCTGTTCAAGGAAGGACTTATTTCATATTTGTTCCATTCTGGAACAGATTTCTGATCAGCTATGAGGGCACCAGATACCATTTTAGATGTTTCTGATATTTTTTTTCCAAATCCTTCCCAGCTCAGGTTAAGCCCAAAGGAGAAAGTCCTCAATGTAAGATGGTATAAAGAGGTTTATGACTATTATCATTTTCTCTCTTCAATGAGAAGTGAAGGAAATAGCAGTTTCACTGTAGAAAATAGCGAAATTACACTCTGAACTTGGTTGCTTTCTCATTACTCCCAGTTTCTAAAAATGTTGATTTCTAAACATCAGCACAATAATGACACGGTTCATAGAACCAGATTGCATCAACTAGCTTTGCCATTGTTTAAGTCAGATTCTGGCAATGCAGTCAGATTCTTGGTATTCACAATTACACAATTTGCACTCCATATTTAAGTATACACTGAAATCAGAAGAAGCTCCTGCATATATATTCAAAGATTTAGGCACCCAACTTTCATTTTCTATTTATCACATATTTCTACAGAATAGATGATACGACAATGAAGCTACCCCATGTCATGTTGGCCCACCAAGACACCTTGTGCAATATTAGCTGTTAAAGTGACTTCCAGGCATTCAGGCAGGCTTTTTCATAGTTCTTAGAATCCAGGGAAATAAACTTGAGATTTTCTATATGCAAAGGATTTGCTCTGTCACCAATATTTATCCCTTCCAAAGCACGGTTGTCAGACAGTGGCTCCAGGAGGCTTTTGTAGCTTTAGTGGTTATAGTGGTTTAGCAGGACCAGAGGACAGCTAAGGTGATATATGTAGTGGTGGAAAATGTCAGCAACACCAAGAAAGAAGGAGTACGAGAAGCCAGAAGGAACTAGATAGGATGTGGAAAGTGAAGACCTAAGTGACCCCAAGTGGGGATAGGGGCCTTAGGGCTGTGACTCCTACATTAGGAGAATGACTCCAACAGAGCCCAGTAATAATATCAGAGCTCTCTATTCAGAAGAGCACAATGCTAGGAACTGCTGAGATACTGTGTGGAACCTTCAAAGTCCCTAGATCTGTCATAGAGGACTCATGATTGAGGAAGATACAGATCACTCACATAGGTGAGAAGGGATCAATTGCATCTAAACATTCAGCTCTGAATGCCTCCCATACAGTCTTTATAATCATTTGTTTAAATGTCTATCAACTGGTGAGCTGGTAACTGCACCAGTTATCCTATAGCATAGGCCTTAAGAAAATAGATTGCTTGTTTTATTTATATTCAAAATAAAAGAACTATACTTTTTGTCTGTAAGCTTCTGCCATGTTCAAAGTTGAAGCTTTACAAGATTCAAATCTTATCCTTCAAATAAGTAAAAAGAAGAAGAAGATCCATGCCCTCATATCTTACAAAAAATTAAGGAGGACTCCTTTAAATCTTTTAAAAAGTGAGAGAAAGTTAAAGGTTTTTGAAAGGTAACAAGTGTATTGTTAGGCATCACAATGAAAGGATGGTCAATTAATAGACTTGCAACTATACACAGCAAAATGAAATTGTCAGTGACAGTTACGATGCATATGAGATACAAACTAAGACACAGTCCCTTTCAAGAAGAATTACTTCACAATCTGGGATCATTGGAGTGTTTGAGAAGTTACCTAATAATGAATCAATTATTTCCCCCACCACATTCATTTATCATGTTCTCTTCTGAAATTGAAAGGATCTAAGCAAAATAAAAAAGACAATTTTGGACAATTTTTTGAAGGGCATAGAAGATTACTATACCAAACTATTACCAAAATTCACTTATGTGATTCTTTTTTTATATCTGCAATATCCTGTTTAGAAGCAGAATAAAACACTGATGTTTTTTAAATTTGAAGTTGGAGAATATTGTTGAAAATATCATGGAAAGAAACAAGCAAACAAAAAGTGGATCCCAGAACAAATTGACTCAAAGTTCTCTCTCAAGACTCAACTAGCCAGAATTAAATTAGCATATCTGGAGCACATAATGAAATCCACAATGCTATGAAATGTAGAAAGAAAGAGGATGACCAATAGCAAAGTGAATGGGTTCAATTATAATAGCAATCAGACCAAAAGAAGTTGGGGATAGATCATCCTGGAGAAGATTTATCTTTATGGTCACTAACAGTTGACACTGACTTAATGACACATAGCCAACTGATCAATGTCCACCTTTTCTGACATGGATAAAGGCTCATGAATGACAAAGACAGGGACAATGAAAGTAAAGGTATTTCTCTACTAAGAAAACAAACACATATTTTTTAAAACATAAAACAAATTAAAAAGTGACTATAATAATTATCACTAGATATGCCAAAAGCAATAGTTACCAAACAATAACGTGTCCTCTATGCCACAAAGTTTTAATGTCTGATACAAAAAGACATTAACCTTGATTTGAAAGAAACTTTATCTCTTTTATAATTACAGGCATCACAACTAATATATCTGATAACTATGTGAGAAATTTGCCATATCAGCAGTTCACAGTTTGAGCAATGGTGCATATTACACAGTTCTTTTGTATGAATGATTCCAGAGCCTTGATTGCCAAACTGGGAGATATGCACACACACACACACACACACACACACACACACACACACATATGTATATATATACATATATATATATATTTGTTTTCTTAGGCTTTCGCGGGTACTTACATGTGTGCTGTTTAGCTTCCTTCGGGTATTATCCCACGTCATTGTAGTTCTGTTAAGGTTGTAGCAACGTTTCAGCAGAATCTCATCTGCCATCCTCAGGCTTCTGTATAGAGTTAGTTCCTGGTTTCAAATTTGAGGCTGGTCCATTCTGATTGGCTGGGAGCCTGGATCTGTGTTCATTGGACTTGGAGTTTGATTGATTGGTGTTTCTGGTTTCTTCTGTCTGTTTTGTGGCTTTGATTGGCTGGCAACACTCTGTTCTTGTGTTGGAGGCTTTCAGTGCAGCTTGGCTCC
>BLBF01000005.1:23628674-23679791 GCA_015471245.1 Laticauda colubrina
GAAGATATCAACTGAAATATGGAAAACAAGATGTGGCAATGAGAACTACCAAAGGGCTACTGCTTGGATGGAAGGCAGAACTATGGTATATAGAAACAAAGACAGAGGAGAAGTTTGAGATTTTTCTATCTTTCGTTCTTATGAGTTGATTGTTTCCCACTGTATAATCGACTATCCTATTTAGTAGCACTTTCTGAAAATTTAAACTTTTTCTGATATATGTGTGTGTTAGTGTGTGTGTGTGTGTGTGTGTGTGCATTTATATGAATTAAGTAATAATATTCATTTTTTTAAAATGAAGAAAGAATGAACATATATTATAGACAGATTTTTTTTTCAAAAACAATAGCGTAATACTTGAAGAATACTGCAAACCTGTTGATAGCAGTCTTCAAAACTATAAATTAATCTAGTAGGCTTCTATCAGAACTTAAAATCTTCTCCTTGAGTGGAAAGTTGTTCTAAATAAAATAATAATGTAATTAAATTCTTCCAGCAACTTTAATGGGCAGAACTCAGGAAAATTAAAAGTAAAGCTTGGCAAAATGTTATACCATTCTCAAAAAACAAATAAAAATAAAAAGGCCATGGAACTGTAAGGAAATAGAAAGAACAGCTCAGAAACAAGCTGGAAGACAGAATTCTGCCAAGTTTTCCCTATATCAACTCAGAACAATATTAACAATGGGAAATCCAAAGCCTAAAGTGATATGTTGAGATTACTATTTCTAGAATTCTTATTTCACAAGTCAGACTATTCATATTTTTTTTTAAACCCCACATGTGTATAGTAATTCATGTTTCTCCATGTAAATTTATTTCTATTTCAATTTGTTCATGATACACACACACATTCTAAAGATGTGCATTTTGCAGGCATTTTTTCACTAACTCATTTTATATCATATATGCTACTGTATGCTTACATGTATTTGTGTTTATACATGTTTATACATACTTTCATTGGTCAATCCCATAAAAAAATTCAAAAACTGGAGTACAAACTAAATAAATGTCCCTTTTCCTATTGATACAAAAATATCAAACCAGTTCTTCAAACCCACATTCAGACCATGACAAATAGTACTAAGCCCAGGAATCAATGTGAATCTCAACTGTTAGCGGAACAAATAATTTCTACTTTGGCAAAGACAAGAAACACTAAACTAGGAGTTATGGATCATACAAAAAAATGCCTTCCTTCAATGGGACTCTGAAAAGGGTTCTGTCCCATCACCTCCATGATTAATTACAAAATTGATACACTAAATCCCAGGACCTCTTTCCCCAGAAGGAGGATTCATCACAACTGCATGCAGGCATATCAGACCCCATGCCAAGTTGCCCAAGCTGTCATCTTCCTAAAACAGCATTTAACTGAAATCTAAGCAGGCAGAACTGAAACTTGCTAGAAACATGACAGCACTGAGTCAGAAGGGTGTTTCTGAAAAAAATGATTACCCCAGTCACATTTCTGAGAGTGAGCTTCTTCTCCCTAAGCCTCTCCATCCCCCTCCGAAAAAAATCTTATTTTCTTCTGTTAATTTTTTTTTTAATTTGTGGGGGGAGGTGACTGCTAAATTGATACTTAGAACAAAGGCTGATACTGTAAGGATTCCCTGTGTCCCTGTGTAAATTCCAGCAGAGTTGCCTTGTAGAGTAAGATAGGTGCAAATTTGGTGTTTCTCAAATGGAAATCTGCCCCCGCACAAGGGCAAGTTAAACAAAAGAGCAGAAGGACAGACTAGACACACAAGGGAACACATTTTATCCCAGTGAGGTTAGCTTTGCTGTTTCTCCTCTTGAAAACATGTGCTCCCATTCTCTGATATTTCATCACAATAGATCACGTTGATATTGTGTGTGTGTATGTGTATGTGTGTGGGTCTGTCTGTCTGTCTGTTACAATTCTGCATATAATTATTGTGTAGTTAATTCTAAATTCTTGCTGAAGTAATCACTGGGTACTTGAAAAAGATACCCATAATTTCAATATTCCATTCAACAAATAAACACCCCTTTTCAGCAAATTAATAGTGAATCCCAAATTTGTTAAATGTCAAGTGAATAAGGAATTAACAAAAGTAAGTCATGTAACAATTTATTCCCTAAGCTTTGCTTGGTTTGTGGACTATGTGAAATTTTACAAAGTCATAATTAACAGCTACATGGATTTAATTTCCTTAAAATCTGAAATTCTGACCTGTCCAGATTATAGAAATTATTTCATTATTTTTTTTTTACAAAAGAGCAAATAGAGGATCGCTGCACTCAATTTTTGTGAACATCAACCATTTGAAGTAGGATAATAATTATTTCAAGCAGCCATCACAAAAGACCCAATTGTATCCAGTTTTGAAACCAACCAAATAGCTAATATTATTTCTTAATATAGACAAATCCTACCTCCTGTCTATGGCAAAGAAAATAAATTTATTTCCCTTAATGGTATTTTCTTTTCAATCAATTTCTTCTCGAATTTGATTGAAGATGTCCCACGAGAGCCTTAAACTGGTGGGGAAAAAAATCTAGGACAATCCCCCCCTTTCCCTTCTCCCTCCTTATTAAAAATGAAAAATTATGAGAATGCAACCCTGCTGAATTTAACCTTTATGACCTTGGGTTCTATTCTGCTTCCTCTTCATTTAAAGTCCATGGCTATAGCCTGAGGACTGGAATAATAGTCTGGAATAGGACTGGAATAATAATAATAATAAAAGTGAAAAAGGTTTATTCAAGTCCTTATAAATCAAGCCAACAACATCCAACAGAGTGTTATATTTAAGGCATTGGACTTAACTAGGAAGTCCAGGATTCTAATTTGCAGTTGACCATGCAGCAAATGATGTGATTTTTAATCAATCACTTTCACTTAGCTAAAATGGGGAGATATCACAAATTTTTAGCACTCAAGAGAAATGACAAAAGATAAATATGATATTAAATAAACCTATAATTTGCCAATCCTTAGTAATGATTGGCTAAAAATGAATATATAATATCTAAGATTTTTTAGGCTTAATAGTTGCTGGTGAGAGAATCTTTTTGTTTATGTGTACAATGCATGAAGATATATCTCTTGTGCCTATCTGATATGCGAGTAGGTTGGTATTTGACTGAACTGGCTCATTTTAAATGTTAGTTCTGTCCACTCCTGACATACAAAATTCCTCACTAAAGGATTAAATAATGATGGGTTCAAATTCAGCATGACTTCTGATGACTGTATGGACACAGCCATGCAAGGTTTTGAAATATCAACCTTGAGGAAAACTGATAATTTGGAATGAAATGATTCACTAGTTCAATGGTGTCATTCTCTGTTGCACTAGATTTTTTCAGATCTGACAAAGATACGTACTATATTTCTTGATCAATATATCCATCATAACCTTAAAAAAAAAAAAAACCTAACATATGCCATAAGGAAATTTAAATCGTACAATGAACAGCATGCTTTTGATAAATCAAATGCACATTTTAGCTTTTGATTTTAAAAATCAAAGGGGAAGGTCCATAGGAAAGACTCTCATTTTATAGGGACAGGTAAAGTCAAGGGGTGATAAGGTCTTCTCTCCTAAAAAATAATTCTGGATAAAGAAATGCATGCATGTGATGTATTCCCCCCCCCCCAAAAAAAAATCTGCACATTTTAATGAATACATACATGAAAATACCCAGATCTGGACAATTTGGATGTTCACTGGATGACAGCAAAGAGGTTTTTGTAACTTTTTGTTGACATAAAAGAGTAGTTCTAAGTTTGTCTTAAATAACAATTGAGGTTCTCCATATTCAAAGGACCCAGAAAAATCCTTGGATGGTAACAACTGAAGTCCATCTAAAAAAGTGAGTCAAACAATGAATACAGTGCATGTTTTGCCCCCCTTTCTGTTCAACTACCATAATAGCAATATGGATACCCATGTGTACCATTGGATTCTTGACTTTTAAGATTGTCTAAATATTGCTGGTATCTGTTCATGCATGGGATGTCAAGTGCACTTCACAGGTAAAATCTATGCCAGGTGAAACATTTGCTAAGCAAAAATTAATAGGAACTTTCTCCAAACATGTTTTCATTTTCCAGCTCTAATTCACACATTATTCACTCAAAAGGTGATCCTAGAAAAAGCAGTGACAACGTATAATGGAATGTAAGGCTTCTCCTATGACTGATATTGTTGAGTAAGCTCATATAAACCTTACATTAATTTGTTAGATCAAAAAAAATCTTACATTAATAATCATATCAATAATACAATATTTAACCAGAAAGTTTGGAGAACATGTTCATCTAAAAGCATAATAATTGAGTTAAAATCTGGCAACCCTCCTAATTCAATTTTAAGATTCATGGCCATCTAACAGTGCAATTATAAGAATCCTTATTTAGAAGGGTGTCTCACTAAGCTCAACAGAACTTTCTCCCTATTCTTAGGAAAGGTGTTCCAAAATAATACTTTTCCAATAAAACTTATCAAATCTATTTATTTATTGAATTTATATTGCTACCTATTTGCACAGGGTGACTCAAGGTGACTTACAGAATATAAAACCACATTTAAAACAATAAAAACTAACAAAAAGAATCAAATAAATTAATATAGTACAATATAACAAAATCACTCTCCAACTCCCACCTGCCACCCTGGCAACAGTAGATCACACAAGCCATTTTAATGGCCTCCATCCTGCTCTGGGTTCCCCAGGCCCGCTGGCAGAACCAAGTCTTCAGCATCTTCCAGAAGAGTATTAGAGTGGAGGTCATTCTAATCTCTGGCAGGATGATGTTCCAGAGAGAGGGAGCCATCACAGAGAAGGCCCTTCTTCTGGGTCCCACCCAATTTATTTTGAGTTCACTATATTTTTATATTCCTGGCCTTTCTTACTTATTTTAAGTGAAGAATCTAAAAAACCACTTCTGATCAATTGGTAGACTTGATAGAGTTTTTCCACACGCATTTAAGAATATTGTCTTTGTTATCAGAGCTTGGATTCTTTCATCTTTATTATGCTTATAGTGTAACAGTGTGCATCTGTTCGGTTAATAAACTGTAGCCCAGAAGTAGCTGCATGTTAATAGCATATGGATGATGATGATGATTTTGTGGGAGCTTCTTAGTAGGAAAGATTAGACAAAATAAAATGTAGGTCATGATTTCCAAATATGGTTTCCAAAGTTACTCTCCTAAATCAATATTAAGGGACATAAATAAATGGCCTGATTTTCTAAATTTGTTAGGAGTTGCAGAGAGTGGTTGGAAGCTCATTGTTTTAGAAATTCAGGCTGCTTATTTAGATGCCTTAATATAGATTTAGGAAGCTAACATCGAATACCTATTTTTGACAATTCTGGCTGATATTATTACTAGCTAAGCTCTCTAAAGAAAAACTTGCTACAATCTATCATGAGGATGTGACATTCCAGGAACAGCATTTTATTAAAATAGGCCAAAGACCTCAAGTGGTAATTGCATAGTGTGGCTAAAGAGGAAAGGCACTGAAAATACCTTCTGTTAAACTTGCAACCATATGGCATATCCCAGAGCAACTATAGACCTTTAAACAACTCCCCACAATAGGCAACAGGATAGGTAGGTATCAGACAGCAGGAAGACTTTGTGATTTATACTTGAACCTTTTCTCTCTACTCCAAAACTAAAGTAATTAAGAATTCTGGGACTAGCCAATATGCTTAGATGCTTATATAAACAGCTATGTGAGATACAATCTGCACCACACTTTTTCAAACTACCTCTCATGAAGTGATCACCATCTAATAATGCTACAGAATAAGTACGATTAGCTTGTTAAACTCATATTATCCAAAAGGTCCAATTAAAAATAACTTCAAAAAATGAAACAGTACACAATTAGCTGATATTTTAAGAAATAAGTTAATCAGCTGTTTATAGAACCCAACAGGCGGCTTCAAGCAATGGTTTATAATAATCTCTAACACCTTCTCCAGATGTATTTTACAGCCATCTGTAACACATGCTGTTTCTCTCGGCAACTTACTTATAATAGTAATGAAATCATTAACTCTGGATAAAATATATATAAGTAGAATCTTAACATTAAACATGACCTGTTTGACATTATCAGAAAAGCTGAAATTCTTTATTGCAGGAACAAAGGGTTACGAGAAAAATCAATCCAGCTTCTATGCAGATATAATTAAAATAGGCTGCACTATCTGGCTCCTACCAAGATATGTTGCCATGCAATTCTATAATAGTAGAGATGGAATGAGAAATTAAATGGACATGCATAAGTGGCTGTGAAGATATACATCATTATTCAGCTATAGGATATTAGTCTCCTTGTGGCATGTGATCCTATAATTCATTGTGGTCTATTGTAGTCTAATATCTGATGATTCCTATATATAGCTTTAGGCAAGATGCCATTTCTCTGCCAGAAAAAGAATAAGATATTTAAGGACAATGATGTAGTGAAGAGAAAGACATCATTCTTGTTGTATGTGACTTGAAATCATTTCTTTTATTTGAGTCAGAATATTGTTAAGAACAGACCAAGAGTCCCTGTGACTTTTTCAGGCATGCATAAAAACTGAGTAAAACCAATCCCAACCTATGATTAAGTTGTTGAAGACCACAAACAAGGCTAGGGACATGTAGAGTACAGTGCAAAGCAGTGGTAGGATTTATTTAAATTTCTACTACTGGATCTGTGGGCGAGGCTTGGTGGGCGTGGCAGGGGAAGGATACTATAAAATGTTCAGTCAGAGGTGGTATTTACTGGTCTTCTGAACTACTCAAAATTTCCACTACCAGTTCTCCAGAACTGGTCAAAACCTGCTGAATACCACCTCTGGTACAGAGGCCATGAAAAAACTGCAACCAAGCTTTCATTCTGAGAAAAGAGAAAACCATAATTTCATTTATTTATACAGAGTTATTTTTAAAAAGTATTTTTTTTCTTTCCCTTTCTATTTTTGAAATGAACTCTACAAGTATTCATGTTATCCTTTTACTCCATATATGTGTAGTGTTTGAAAACAACAAAGAAATTGCTCCTAGGCAATTTCTCTACTAGTATATGTACTACTACAATTTCTCTAGTATATGTACTACTCCTATAGTACATATACTATTACTCAATGAGGTCAGTAACATGATCAGTTATTACTGCTTTGATTGCCTTGGCACATTATTTTAAATGTTGAGTTAGCAGAAGAATCTATTCCAGACCACACAAGCAAAATTCACTTGCTTTCAATTCTAGCAAGTGCTGTACACAATCAAATGTACTAATTTCTCCACATCCTCCATTCTTGGTAGAATCTTTTCACAGTTATTATTAATACTGGACAGTTTATTTTCTGGTAATCTGAATGAGAGAACTGTGATGGCAAACAGTACAGCAGAGCTTAGTTATTCATATATCACCCACGCAAGTATATCTCCACTTTCTTCCCAATATTTATATTCAGTTTATAATAGTGTTTAAAATCAACCCAGCCTACACCAACAGAGAATCAGATAAGGTCCGGTAGCCTTTAAATCACTGTGAAGTTCAGCCAAGGGGAATTATTTAGATACACATAAAAGAAGACCTCCATCATTCTCAGCTTTAAAACTACATTCAAAATAGATTGGAAAAACTGTCAGTTTGCTGAGCTTTCACAATATTAAAAGTGTCCAAGTGCTCCTCTCTTCTTATTCCATGCCTGAGCAACAAAGGGAAGCACAAGACATCAGTGGAGAGAGATACTAAGCCCAAATGCAGCACACAAGGAGCTTCTACTATCACAAAATATTTAAAATTATTCTCCAGAGTGGATAAACAGAATTTGTTTGTTGCCACAGCTGTCAGTCTAAGGGTGGGGGGATCCATCTATGAGAATTGGCAGCATTGCAAACTAAACTTTCCCTGGAGCATTTACTTACATAGCAAACTCTCTGAAATGTCCCACACTACTTATGTTTGAGATTAAAGCTTCTGCCCCATAAAACTCTGCGTAAGTGAACACCCAGACATTCCAGGACTCTAAAGGATCCTATTTTAGTTTTTGAGAAATTTCTGAGAATTGGAGAAAGGACATCATGAAGTCATATAGATGTCTTTCCAAACATTTGGTTTTTGGGGAGTTATTGTGCCCAGAGCCTATTGTCATCAACAATGCAACTCTATATTTATGAAGTTCACTTTTTCCTCCTTTCATTAGCTCTTATCACTCTCTGTGTGGCTGCAAGATCGCTTTTCCTGTTGTTAATGTAGGCATGCAGTAGATAGTGGCTGTTGAAGTCTTGATGGTAATCATGTTGTGCACATGTTATTTCTCTCCATCTTATTGTCTCCTTTGTAGCAACCCTAAATCTTGCAAAGCATTGCCAACTACTGCTCAAATGGAAATATACTTTATATATAAAATATATAATGTGTTCCTTTTTTTTAATGAAATGCACTTGTTAAAAGACTCTTTGATTCCCCCCTCCATCCCCTACGTGAAAACTAAAGAGAATAGAAATGAAAGCCATAGGGAAATTATAGGAAGTCTTAGACAAAATTACTTCCATACTCTTGCCAATAAAAACACATATAGTTATCAGAAGTCAAGTTCATTTTTAAAGGTAGTTTAATTATTGCTGCCATGAAATTGTCGGAATTGCATTTATTAATAGAAACCCAAGAGCAGAAAATGTAGAATAGCATAGACTATCTTTCATATTCAATCAATACTGAGACAGCAGCATTGGACAAATAACATACAGTGGAAATTTCACCAACTTTGATGTCTACATAATTTCATATTTAAACCTGCCCATTTCAAAACAAAATAGGAATAGCCACAAACCAAAAAGCTTCAAAATCCAAATTTGAAGGAAAAAATGTCATATTCAAAACATACGCAGTATTTAAAATTGTGTATCAAATATATTTCCTGTCTTTCTTCACTAAGAAGAACTTTTTGAATAAAACAAATGCCTGTCCACTTCACTATCTGTTTCCTACAGCAGACAATAGGGAAGTATTAGGGAATAACATCTCCCTGGCTGTCTGCTGAAGATGTAGAAAGCAACTGGACAGCCATTTGTCTGAAATGGTGTAGGCATGGCTGAGCAGTGGGTGGACTAGAAGACCTCAAAAGTCCCTTCCAACTCTGTTTCTGTTAAATCACAAGCAAGATACTGAAACATCAGTCATCTCCTGTTATTGTTCCCTGACTACAGGTAGTCCTTGATATATGACAATTTCTTTAGCAACTGTTCAAAGTTATAACAGCACTGTCACACTTATGACATAGCACCCTTGTAGCCATATGCTTGTAATTCAGGTGCTTGGAAACTGTTGCAAATTCCCAGAGTCACTGTATAAGTGAGGTTAGTGGTATATAAATTTAATAAATAAATAAAATACAAAGTTGAAGTGTTCCATAGTCACATGATTATCATATGTGACTTTCACAACCAGCTTATGAACAAGCAAAGACAATGGAAAAGCCAGCAAGGAAAGTTGCAATTTGCAGTCACATGATGACCACAGAGATCCACTTAATGACTGCAGGAAAGAAAGATTTAAACCGGAATTTTTTCTTCTTGGAATAATATCAGAAAAAATTAAGAAGGAAATGATGTATCTAATAGTACATGTATTGACGGTGGCTAGAATATTATATGCCCAACATTGGAAAAATTAAATCATATCTCCAGAAACAGAAATAATAAGAAAAATTATGGCATGTGCAGAATGAGATAGGTTAACTTTTGAAATAAAAGACAAAGGAGAGTCTAAATATAAAACATGGAATAAATTTTATTAATGTTTATGTAGTAGAAGACAAAGACAAAATATTAGTAATGATTATATCAATTAAATACTTTATATATTAAATAAGGAGGTTATAAATGATGAAGTAAAATGTATATATGTAAAATAAGGATAGATTAGATGTATTGCGTTGTATTCTCATAATTAAAATAAAACATATTTTTTTTAAAAAAAGAAAGATATAAAATTGGGTGTGGTCATGACTTAATTATTGCATCACTTAACAACAGATTTTTCAGTTCCTATTGTAGTCATAAGTCGGGAACTACCTGTACCAGCATATAAAAGAGTGCTGTCTTAGAAGGTGGCATCTAACCATCATATCTTGTAACCGTTGCCATTGTTTGCTCATTTGTCAAATTTTTGTGAGTTTATTCTTTTTGGTTACTATTTTTAAAGCAGCAAAAGAATAAATTAAAAAAAAAAGATTCATTGTTTGGTTGTATGTACTATCTGTAGTGTGATATTTTTTTTAATGAACTTTTCCCCTCCTATATGTTCTGGGAAGAAAATTGGAATTGGGTTATTTAGCTGTCTAATAAGATATTAAATTACATAAAATATTGAGCGCAATCTAGACTAAAGATATCTGAAAGACAAAGGCAGCTTGAAAATGGCCTATCATTCTGACTTTTACCACAAATTTATCTTCCTGATAGAAACTACTGCTGACCTTTTCACATCACAGAAAGCATTAAAAATCCCACGTAACCAAATCCAGGAAAATTCACAAGAGCCACTGTGAATAAACCTCTCCAGTACTGCTTGAACCATATAAGGATGAAAAAGCTTTCTGCTTGCTTTAAGAAACTTTTAAAATTATGAACCATTTCAGTGAGTCATGCATTTTCTTGTAATTTTAAAATTCTACTTTATGGTTCAAATTGAGGATTTTTCAAATTGATATTTTTTTCTGAGGAACCATGATTCCTTCATGATAAGAGGTAGACAAATTTGTCAAATTCAGTTTTGCATTTTCTCATTTTATCAACCATGTATGTGTTTAATTCTGCTTTCATGCTAATTTAGCCCAATGATCCATACAATCAGTGCTACATATTTATTTTGGGTGACTCTCTTCTTATGTAAACATTTTCACCAGTATACGTTTTTGCAAACAATTTGTCCTAAACACAATCTTTTTCTACATTATTTCCTGCATGGCTATTTGGTTTTAATATTGCAGCCTTTCCAACTCTGGTACCAAAATGGGAAATAAGAGGTAGGGAACAAGAACATAAAGTACCAATAACAGCAATCTGGGGGTATAGGGAGAATCTAGTCATTCTTATATCTAAATTATGTAAAGGAAAGGAAAAATGCAAATTGTTGTTATTTATAGCAAACAGGATGTAAAATAGAAACACATGTTTATCCTTTGAATTACTGTCACTCAGAGTTAGTTAGAGTAGATCTTGGAGATTTTCTAATCCAACCTCTTGATCAAGCAGGAAACCATCTACCATTTCAGACAAATGGTTGCCCAATCTCTTAAAAATCTCCAGGTTGGAGCACCAACAACTCCTGAAGGCAAGTCATTCCATTGATTAATTGTTCTAACTCTCAGGAAATTACTCCTTAGTTCTAGGTTGCTTCTTTCCTTGATTAGTTTCTATCTATTGTTTCTTATTCTGTCCTCTGGTGCTTTGGAAAATAAGATGACCCCTCTTCTTTGCAGCAGCCCCTCAAATAATGGAATACTGCTATCAAGTTATCCTGTGACATGATACTGTAGATGTCAGTATTTGACCATACATGTAAATCAGATCTGGGGATGAATTATTGCCACTTGACCAAAAAGCTTATTTGCTGAAAAAAATAATAATTAAGGGATCAATGTAAAAAAAGAATGTGCTGCAACACAGGGCAATTTCAGGTATACTACCACATTATAAGAAAGACTTAATCAAGTCCTAGAATAGGCCAGCATGGTTCAATTAATGCTGAAGAACCTATAATACTGAAGGAGGCTTCTTTCAGAAAATGGAAACCCTCTAAGAAAGAGGAACAGAAATTCTGAAGACAAAATGGTCAGTATGGACTATAAAATGGAATGTCAAAAAGGAATAAAGAAAAATTGGAGAATATATGACAAAACAGAAGGGGAAATAATTTCTTTAAATATATTCAAAGCAAAAAACAATCACATAAGTGGCTGGGTCCTTGAATGACAAAAGATGTTGAAGGAGTTATGGAGATTGTAGAGAAACTGAGCTAATTCATTACCTCTGTCTCTGTGATGCAAAGTTTCTAAAAACTCGCTGAGTATGCATTGAAATTCTCAGGAAGGAAATCTGAACAATTGGAGGTAATTGAGCTAACAAAAAAAAAAGATATTATGCTTAATTTATACAGTATATTGATAGGACCTGATCTCTCTATAATTAATAAGAAAAATATATTTTGGCATCATAATAGATAGTACAATGAAGTTATCAATTCACTGTGTAGCAACTATTTTAAAAAAGGGGAATCCCATCTTATTGATCATTAAGAAAGGGACTGGCAACAGAGTAGCATCCTTATACAATATGAGATACTGTGACTGCATCTCAATTATTATGGCACAGTTCATGTTAAAGATTTGGAGGGGAAAACAAGAATATCATATATATTTTTTAAAAAATGAAGAAGAGGGCACCAAAATTATCTGAAATCCTTCAAGATTTTTTTAAAAGAATTGTTTTACTTCGAAAAAAAATGTTTCAGGGAGACTCATAAATTGATGCTTTAGTTTCTCAAAGCACAAGGACCAAAGCTCAGTCAATGAATAGGACTGTAAGAATATTTAGAATAGACACAGTGAACTACTTCACACAGAGCATAATTAATGTATAGAATGGATTACCACAAAATGTGGTGGCTTTAGAAAAGGATTACATAAATGAATGGAGAATAGGTTTATTAAAGGTTATTTTAGCATTACTTCTGGTTCATAGGAGCATGACTTCAAATATCAGTTCCAGGAGACTAATAGCAAGAGAGAGGCATATTTTTCTGGCTTGTGGCCATCTGGGTGATCAATATAAAATAGCTCGAAATGGCTATTGGCTTGATTCACTCGGATTGCTCTTTTGTGTTTAGGCAGTGTCCATCTACTTTATGTCACAAGCTGAACTTCTGTTCTGTTCTTAATCTGAGAATAAGAACAAAAAGAAGAAGATAAAGATGGACTAGTTTATTCAGAATTATCTTTGTTACCTTTGCAACATTTTCAAGAGAGAGCAAGAAAAACAGCAAAAATATTTCATGAGCCAATTCCAATTCAGAATTTTGGATCCATGCATTTTAAAAGACGTCCCCTCCCATCCAAAAAAACAACATAAAAACACCCTGAAAGCTAAATGCTTGAGATATTTTAGCATTTATTTCCTCATTAGTTTTTCATTTCTATTTCTGCATTCTTCCTGATAGAAACCCACAGTCTTTGAGTCACTGAGAACTCAGCTTAAGCAGAATTCTCAGCAGGAGAGACAACGGGTGGGGTGGAGGAAAAGAGCAAATGAGTACAAAAAAATAAACCAAAACTTATATTTAAAGAAGATAAGAGGAAAAAAATACTAACTGGAAACTGTTTTCTCCATTGAAAATGATATTATATGTATCTATAATATTAGATACCCCTTTGTTTCTGGAAACCAGTTCAAAATCAGATCAGAAACTCCATTAATAGTAGATACTTCAGTAGCAAACATCCAATAGCTTTTGAGCACCAGGGACTGGTTGGGGGGAGAAAGTTTGTGTGTGATAGTTTTACATAGTGCCTGAATACTGTGGATGGGGCTTCACTTGTTTGTGCAGCTAAGTTGCTGGCATGCCACAGATCACTGCTGGTCTAAAGACTGGGGGCTGAGGACTCCAGATGTATGCCTACTTTTTATTTATAATTTTCATTCATTAGCGATACAGATTTTGTTCAAGGCAACTGTTGAACAGGTAGGAGCCCTTTAAATCGTTAACATATCCAGACCCCAAGAATTCCAAAGTAGAAACTCAAGAAACATTTAGACTGCTTTCCTGAGGCTGAGCTTAATTAATTTGTTTTGGGAGCATTGTGTAGGATGTATTCAACAAAATAAAACTTTAGCCTTCTCCTTTATTCCATTCCAAAAAAAACAATAAAAGCAAGTTTTATTCAAAAAAATAAAGGAAAAGATTACTTAAAAGAAACCACCAAATGCTACTTCAAATCTCAAATTTTGTATTAATGTTATGCTGAATGATAGTTATGGGAAAGAGAAAGAACACCAACTCCAGTTGTAAACTACTGGACAAAATGATCAGTGAGTCTATTTTAACATTATTTATCTTGCTTATTTATTTAATTAATGAGATTTTATAATGCAGCACAACTCTGTAGTGCTGTATGCACAATATTACACATTTGGCACTGCTCTCTCTATCAGCCATGTCTTTTTCTTATTGATCTCATTTCCTTTTATTTAAAAAAACCCAATATTTTTTCCATATTTTATTTACAATACTAGTAGTTCTGGATGGAATCAGCCCACTGAATATCAAATGCATAATAATATGTGATCACAAAATCAGTTCAACTAATTTCCGAAAGCAAGAAAGGAAAGAAATAGCGCCAAGCCTATTTTCAACATGGCATGGCCAAAAATGGGTTTTCTTCAGAGAGAGACATCATGGGCTCCACTAAGATTTAATCTGGAGAGTGTCAAAAAGTCACCTATCCTACAACTGGAAACAATATATACGATGATCTTGGAGTGTGATAGTAGCTGACAACACAGTACCAGCCTGAGAGAATCTTGTTGGTTTTAAAGCCAGTCTGAAAGCATTTGTTGACACTATATTTGTTGATGTTGTTTGATTTAATTTGGCACTTCCTGACTCCAGAACAACTCTGGATGGCTGTGGAGTTTGAGAACTTAGCATGAGCTCTACTGAGCCTTACATTACGGGACAATTAATAAGGCTTATAAATCTTAAGTACACATTATCATATTGGTCAATAATGCATATGAAAGAAATAAGCTAATACCACCTGTAAGATGTGTGACTAGCAACTAAGATAAAAGGAGTGAAACATTTTTATGTGCAATAGAAAACATTGAATTATACATTTCATCAAAGGGCAATATTTAGAAAATATGAATAATAAGGAGCCAGGGTGGTGCAGTAGTTAGAATGTAGTACTGCAAGCTAACTCGGCACATAGCCTGGAACTCAATCCTGACAGGCTCAAGGCTCAGCCTTCCATCCTTCTAAGGTCAATAAAATGAGGATCAAAGTTTTGTGAACAATATGCTGACATTGTATACCATCCAGAGATTCCTTTGAAGTACCATAGGGCCATATATAAGACTAAGTGCTGTTCCTAAGTTTATGTTCTGACCCAACCCTGTTACTAGCAAGAAAATATCAAACAAATGCAGCAACTCAAACCTTCTCAGCTTTAATCAACAAATAACTTCTTTGTAGATAAAGGATGGCTTTTAGCCAATTAGTCCAACCAGAAAAGCCTTGACAGAATTCTTCAGATAAGCCGGAGTCTCCACACACAATGTTGAGTCCTGACAACATTTTTGCTTTCTGCAAAAGCAAAAACATTTTGAAACCAGGCTTATATTATCTGGAGGGAGGGGCCATTACATTGCATCCATACTCCTGAGTCGCCTGTGCTGCTCCAGCTGTTCTCTTCTACAAATCATCCTGCACTCACACGGACTTGGCACAGGCTCTTCGGGAACCTCCTCATCACTGCTGCCAGCTCGCACAATCCCTGAAGGCAGCAGTCCACTCCCTGATGGTCCTGGCCCCTCAACAAAACCATAGCTCTCCTCAGCCATCTGCACCTGCTACTGGCTAACCACAACAGTTTAGTATTTATTTATTTATTTTAAAATGTGCACTGTAAAGCATGGGTTCTAGGCAGGTCACAGAAGTAATAAAATTACAAACAATCAAATCATAAAAACAAAACTAAAAACAAGAACCACAACCTTCTGGTGCCTTGGTTATATCCTAGAATGCCCCAGAAGAGCCATGAAGTCCCATTACTCTACCCCAATGCCTGGCTAAAGGGCATGCATGGGATTCTACTGGTTCTGTCCGGTTCTGTAGAGCTGGTAGCTCTGAAGAGCAGCAGACATAGAACTGGTTCTATGTCTGCTGCTGTTTTGGCCCACCTGCCAGCCTGGGCTCTTACCTGACCTTTATTTCCCGATTTTTCAACCTCAGCTGCATTGGGAGGCACAGCAGCGATTGAAAAAGCAGGAAAAAGTGCTTTTTCAAATGCTGCTTCCTTGCACGCAGCGTTGTTCAACTGTCCAGGCAGCAAGCTGACGAAGATTTACATGTGCGCGCAGCATGCAGAGAAGCAAATCGTAAATCACCGGACCGGTAGTTCAACTTGTCGGATCCCACCCCTGCTGAAGAGCCAGGTCTTGGTGGTCTTCTGGAAGGCTAAAGGAAAGAGGGGCGGTTCTGGATTGTCCAGGAAAGATGTTCTACAAGATAGAGGCAGTTATGAAAAAGGCACACTTCCTAAATCCCACAAGACATCATTTCAGGGAAGGGACTTAGATTGGGCCTGCTAATTTAGTGAAATGGGCAGATACTCTCAGGAACTGATTGTCCCACAAATAACCTGGTCCTGTGCCATGTAAGGCTTTAAAAGTAATAACCAGCATCTTCCAATAATAGGCTCATCCACCTAATAACTAATTAGTTATCTAATTAAATTTCTTTCATTTTGGAAACAGGACAATTTTACCTAGCCACTGCAACCTCTTAAATAGCCTCAGAACCTACCCATATTTAGGGGACACTTAAGGGTTAAATCTGCAGTGGAGTCAAACAGTTACAGAGGGGAAGGAGAGTCAAAATAACTATTTCAGAAAAATAGAAAAAAAATAATTTTCATCCTATAGACAACTCCATATGCATATCTTGACTAACGGAGTGGTCTGAACTGCTGCAGGAATAGCTTTTAATGGAAACACAAAAAGCTATTGGGACATTGTGCTATCTTTTTTTCTTTACCTTAAAAGGTTTATTAAAAAAAAAAAAAAAACCCTCATTGCCCTGATCTTGTCAACTTCACTCCATGTACTTAGAAAGCATTTGATGCTCAGTACTCATTATGTGGAATTGAATGCAAGTGCCTGGTAGGTATTTGTAGTGTCTCATTAGAACCAGCAGGTTCAAAATAGGTGACCCTTTTTTTAGCTTGTCTTGAAAATAGGATAAACATACATTAAATGTGAAATAAAATACATACCTCACTGTTTCCCAGAAGTCTCTATCACTGGTCCTCATTCCATGCTTCTATTATAATATCTCAATGTCTGCTTTTCATATTTAAAACATAGACCATTGTCTTACATATCATTGAACCACTGTCTTACACTTGTTATATACATATCTTTCTGTCTTTCCTCTGTTTATTTTCACCTTCTTCCAATTCTTTGGCCATTGGACTCTCTTTGCATCTTCAACTTTCACTTCCTTAACAAAGACATAGCAGAAATTTGTTCTCTGCACTTCCAGATTCACATAGACTAGCTTTATGCCATGCCATAAAGTGTGTCATCCTCTTTGAAGATATACAATTCAATATTTTCAGTTGCTTAGAATTTTTTTACATAATAAATATGCTCAATATTAAAAAAAACAGTTTTACACTTAATTTGCAGGGACTTTTTGTTTTGAGGATTTACAATTGTTGGTAGAGATTGGAGTAAAGGAGATCTTAAATTTCAATACATGAGGATCTGCACTTGGAAAAGGAGTAGATTATTAGAGTATAGAAGATAAATATTGAGCAAGCTAGACAAATAAACATTTTGTTTATTTTAGCAGATTAGACTCCATTGTTTTCTACCTGCAGGTCTATTATCTATCTTTTTTTTTTAATCATAAAAAGGAACAGCCACAGAAGCATTGTTTATGCTAGAGACTTTCTTGAAGTAGAAGCATCTGACATCAGAAAGAAAGAGAAAGAAAGAAAGAAAGAAAGAAAGATAGGGAGGGAGGGAGGAAGGAAGGAAGGAGGCTCAAGATATAGCCATCATAACAAGATTCAAATAAGAAGGGGAAAAGACTGAGCATATTAATTTTATCACTCTAATTTTTTATTTGAGGTAGCATGATTTAATCACTTAACACACTTTATATTCTCTTTTCTGCAACTGGCAGAAGGGGAGAGGGTTATACAGATTATGTTTGCAAAAAAAAAAAAAAGTAAAACAAGTTCACTTCCAACATTCAACGCATTGGTTATGCAAAGACTTTCCAGACAACTGACATGTACTTAATTGTGTTTTAAACCAACATAAAGACATTGTGTGAATCAAAGTGGCTTTTAAATTGTTTAGAAAAATGATGACAACAAGCTCAATTAAAAATCTACATCCTCAATGTGTAATTTATGGCTTAATATATTAATCACACATATTAATTCTTTCAACTGTAATTGAGGTGTAATGTGAGATCTGCTTGCCAGAATTCTATACCCAAGGGAATAAATATTATTTATCCAAGTTCACTGTGAAATGTATTTGTATCTCAGGCAGAAACATGGAAAACTTAGAGATTTTTTAAATGGTGATCCTGTACACTTATTTGATATTAATCTCAAATATTTTATTGAGTTTTACTTCTAAGTAGAGATGTTTAGAATTGTATTGCTAAAACCCAAGCTATTGATTTTTCAGAAATATTTTGGATAATTATCTTTGTTGTTCTCACTCCAACGTGAGAGATAAATATTTATCTTTAGATCTCTCCTTGGGCAAACCCAGTTGCAACATTTGTACAGTACAATTTCTGCAAAACAGACTGCTTTAATATTTATTTTCTCATTTGTTCTAAAACCTAAATATCTTGGGATATTCAATTTGGCATAGTTTCTTCTTTTGGGGAATTATACTAGACTGAATTTGGGGAGGTTTCAAATTTGAACATTTAGACAGAATGTTAATATTAGATAGAATGATACTTTCCAGATATTGAGTCTCCAATTCCCTAACTACCCTCGCAGTTTTTAAAATGTTAAATTCTTATGTCTGCAGTAGAACAATTATGTTTGGTAATTCTGTGTTGTAACATGGATTCTCCAACTGGCATATGTATATTGAACAAGAATATCAACTTTAAATCCAGAAACACCTAGATAAAGCCTGAATATAATGCAAATATAACCACCATTTTTTTTTTATCAAATAGATCACTATAAAACAGAGTTTGTAAAGTCAAGAATTGTAAGACCTGGCAATGTGAGCTATCTATCCATGTGATTTTTGACATGGTGATACATAATCATCCCATTATTGATTTTTATGTATCATCATATTGAAAATTACATTGTGTGTGAACACATACAGTTCTACTAAGTACAGATTTAAATAAGGACAATCTTAAAGTACATATTACATCTACAGTAAATATACTTTTGAATTCAGAGGTGATATTTGGCAGGTTCTGGCCAGTTCTGGAGAAATTTTGAGTAGTTTGGAGAATCGGCAAACTTTGACTTTAAATCCCTCCATTGTTTGAATTTCCTCAGATTTCTTTTAAATATATTGCTTTTTTTTAAAAAGCCATTTATTTATCTTTAATTTGATGCATAGAAATAAGTGATTGCCTGGAACAGGGGTGTCAAAGTCGCAGTTCAGATGCATCACACACTGGCCACACCAATCCCTGGTTTAGCGAAGGGGGGAAAAGTCACAATACATCATGTGACGATAACGTGATGATGCGAGTTTGACATCCCTGGTCTGGAATATAAGTGTCATGCCCCCGTCGGAGTCTGAATCTGCAGGGGAAGATGAGCGGGAGCAAGAGCTGACAGAGATAGAGAGTGCAGCTCCGTTGGCCTTGGAGGAAACTACGGAAGGGCAGAATTGGTCCAGGCAAGGCTTTTCTGAATTAATAAGGTCTGCAAGCAGGGAGAGCTCAGGAGAAGAACAAGGACTATCTGATCCAAGAGCAAGGGGGGAACAGAGACAACGAGATCAATGAAGATCGAGATGGCTACAAGGGAGGAGAGTGCCCACAAGTCACACCTCGGACTGAGATGTAAGGAGAGGAAATTGTTGGGAACAAGCATTGAATCTGTGGAGACTTGTGTGTACTTGCCAACACCTGGAGATTGCTGTGCTCTGATTTGTAGGGCTTGCCAGTTTGCCTGCTTCTGTGAACTTCTTGCTCTGGTTACTGTTTGACTTATCTGGCTTATTGGATTGCTGGCCCTTGTTAATGTTTGGGCTAACTTGGCTTTCTGGACTGCTGACCCAGGTTGCTGTGTGGCTAACCTTGCTGACTGGACTATTCACAGCCAGAGGCTACTGCATGTGAGAGCTTTGCTCCAGGACTTGTAGTGAATGTGGGAATGTTTGGGGGTGTAGTTGGAGCAATAAAGGGGAGACAGACCTGTTCTCTGGTTGTGTTGCTTTTGTGCAATGTCCTGGGTCATCACAATAAGCTTTTTTAGGAAGTGGGAATAATGTCATATAAATAGCCATTAAGGATAGTAATTATGGAATTATGGAATTAAGGAAATGACCATTAAGGTCATTTCCTTTCACTAAAAAACCTAAAATCTGAGGTAGCCAATTTATTAAAGGAATGTGTGAAGAAGTGGCTTTAATACAACCTAGGAAAGTAAACTAACAATAATGTCTGATGCATCTCTGAAGGCAGGAAGATTCCTAATGAAAGTTTCATAAGAGTCTGTGTGCATATGTAACTGCCTTCACCATTGTACTTCAGAAACAACACAACAGTCTTGTGTAGATTTCTCACCACAATGAACAAATCATTCTTGATGTTTTAAATGGACTACGATGTTTGATCTGTCAAGTTTAAACATTTCATCTCTAGTTTAATAACTCAGCTAAGTTATTTGGGTAAACATGTGAGTTTGCATTTCCTTCACTGAGAGAGTTCTTCCTTCCTCATTTGCCTTTCTGAGCATGCCCATACACATGCTCAGAAAACAACATACACATTGTTATTTGTATTGAACACTGAATGTTTGCTATTTGCTTATTATAATCCTATTATCATAATCTTTTCTTCTTTATTAGCCTCTGTAAATAATTTTGTCAGTACATACCGATCTCTATTAAAGAAGTTTATAAGGTATTTTTAATATCAAATGTTCTCGATGGCTTCAAATTTCCTTTTTTGGGGGGGTGGGGGGGTGGGGTGGGGGGGGCTTGACTAAAATTTCCAAATTGCCACTGCAATTTCACTTTAGGTAATAAATAATACATTCTTAATATGTATTATTTATCAAATATCTTCAATTTTTCTTAAAAAGTGACACTAGCCCTTTGTTTATAAATACTTCAGTGTAACAGACTTACAGTAGGCTTTAAAAAGACAACTCAGTTAACAGTCATGTTGTGCAGTCTTTCTCCTAAGTTTCCCCCCACCTCCTTACTATCTTTGGGCTATGAGAAAGCAAGGGTCACACATAAGCAATGTTTCTTTGATATATACCATCAAATGGATGCCGGTAATACCACTCAGCTTCATATGACATACACCTGGAGATATATGCTGGCAATGTATTCTACACAGCTTAATATGCCAAGTCACAGAAGGGCTTTTACCTCAGTACAAGGGTGTCAAACTGGATTTCTTTGAGGGCCAGATCAGCATTGTAGTTCTCTGGCGGGTGTGTGTGTGGAGAATGGGAGGGAGACAGAATGAACACCTCCTACAGCAACCTGATGACCTAAAACAGGGTATGGAGGGCGCGTGCAGTTCCCCTGCACCCTGTTTTCAGCCTGTCTGGCCTTCTCCAGGACTGCCAGCCAAACGAAGCATAGGGGGTCATGCGCTTTTCGGCCTCCCTGGCCTTCTGCAGCACTCTCCTGGCCAAAAACGGGCCGCTTCTTTGGCCAGCAGAGTTCTGCTGGAGGCCAGGGCAGCTGAAAATGGACCATGGACAGGTCCCTCAAGACTTCCAGGCAGCTCCCCCCTTGCAGGCCAAATTTAAGTACCCTGCAGACTGGATAGGGCCCACGGGCCTTGAGTTTGATACCCTGCCTTAGTCTATTGTAATGCTTTTCCTAAGCATTTCTAGCTGGAGGATAGAAAATACTCATATTGACTATATCTTTGAGACTTATAACAGGTAGGAACTGTTGGATATGTTCTTCTATTGCCAATTTTATACAGAACCTCAAATTCTAATTACCTCACTCCTGACAAGCAGAAACAATTTCTGATATCAACCCTGATATAACACAGGGCTATCGGGATTTGAGTGGTATGCATGCAAAACTCGGCAAAGAATAATTAAGAGCAATTGAACCAAGTAGCCATAAATGGTTTACTTTCAACATTAATCATGGCTTTGGGAAATACATGTTGTACTGCCAGTTCTGAATTTAAAGGCTATGATTGCATTCAGAAAGAGTGAGAAATGCACATTATAAAACTAGTATAAAATCAGCTGATGTAATTATTCTGTCCCAATTGTTTGAGTTCATAAATGGGTCTCTTACTTTTTTTTTCCAAATTAGCTGCTTGGCTATGCAGTTATAGATACTTAGAATGTGGGAAGGAACATACACCCCAGGGTGATGGAAAAACAGACGGAGTTTTATATCTATGTCTATATGTAAATGAATATAAAAAGTTATCCACATAATTTGCACAAACACTGTACAATATTGGTTTAGTGATTTTATTCCAAATTTGTTCAGTAGTTTAATGGATCAGCAATGGTAGATCACAGTAAACTTTAATTTGGGAATCTGGCAATGACTCTTTCATCAATATCTATTTTAGTTCTAAAGGGAGGGTCAATTCATTTCTAATTCTGATTTTTGTCAAAGAAAAACATCTTTATAGCACCACTTCAACAATTTAAATATCCCAATTACAGGAAAAGGCAGAATAATAATATCAGAAACTCTTACAATAGCTAACATTTGCACACAAGAAAGTATCTAAAGAACACAATAAATTGTATTTTAAAGAAACCTGATAGCTATTATGAATATTATCTACTGAACCAGCAAAGAACCTTAATTATCTTCACTTGTTACAATGAAATGACTAATTAAAGCATTTCTGTAAAATCAAAGTGGGGGTTAAATTCTTTTCTCTGTTCTATTTTTTTCAGAGTATGGTTTGTTCTGAGGAAGAAGCATAAAAAGTGTTGATAGTTTTGTCATTATTTTTAATTAGCAAAATCTAATGGTAATTCAAAAATAGAATATCTTCATAAATAAAAACACTCTTCTTTTTGCCCACAATCTATCATGATGTCATTTGCCATGAAGGCAGTATCTCCCTTCCCCCTTCCTTATTTTCTCTCAAATGTGCGCGCGCGCACACACGCACACCTTTTTTTGCAGCAATTCAACTTTTGTTCTTGGATAAGAATTGAATTCAATTACTTAGAGATGCCATCTCCTAGAGCCAAAAAAGTTTTCTCAAAAAAGATATATATTTGCAAAAGAAAAAAGAAAACACTTCAACTGACATCCCTTGAAATCAATAACTTTTCATACCAGCAAAATAGCCAAGCCAAGTTTGTGTGTGTGTGTGTGTGTGTGTGTGTTTATATAAACAGCCCACAGGAATTATTCTTTCAATTATACCTCACCCCTCAGCTTTCCAAAACCCACTTTCTAGTTCCCTTTTTGCTGTTTCCTCAGAATACTTTGATTTTAACCCTTAAATTCACCTCAGAGCTTATTTTATTCAGGGTAGAAGGATAGGATGGGATGGGATGGGATAGGTTGGATTAGGGTTATAATAGAATAGAGCTGGAAGAGACCTTGGAGGCTTTCTAGTCCAGCTCCTGCTCAAGCAGGAGAACCTATAACATTTCAGATAAGTGACTGTCTAGTCTCTTAAAAAACTCTAGTGATGAAGCACCCATCACTTCTGAAGGCAAGCTGTTCCACTGGTTAATTGTCCTCATTGTTTGGAAATTTCTCCTTAATTCCAGGTTGCTTCTCTGAGGATGATGTGGTAAAGCTTACCCTTTGGAAAGTTATTAAAGAAATTAAAAATAAGCAGCTTCATGAAGTAGTTTGAGAGAGGAAATGGACAAAGCCAGAGTTCCTTTGTGAACTGCCAAAGGGTGGCTTAGACAGGGTGATTATTCCCCTAACTTCCAGAACCCTCATACTTGCTGGAGATCGTCATTTCACAATATCTCCAGTGGGAGATTCTGTGGCAACAAACCTATGGGCAATTCTTGTCCTTTCTTTGCTCTGGAGAGGAATTCCAAGGAGCCGATCCATTTTACCTGCTCCTATTTCTGCTTTGCAAAAAGTGAAGCCATGCTCAATCTTCCATTGCTCCCTTGGGAGTCCCATATGGTCAAGAATCTAATCCAAACTAAAATAACCTAATTTATATTCCATTCATTTTTCTTGAATGTTTGTGTTTTTCTTAATTTTGCATTTCTCTAAATGTTTATTGATTTATTTAGGTATGTATATGGCCACCCATCTTAATTATATAACCTTGCATGGCTAACAACAGGTATATACAGTTTGTAACAAATTCTCAAAATTTTGGACCTTGTATAACTATATGCTTTACAACTGCCATTAAATGAAATTAATGTAGATATGGGGGCAATTTATTTATTCAGTGATGCCTAAAAATCCTATATGCTTCAACCTTAACAAATCTCTGCTTTCCTGGAACTAATGGCAATTATGAAAAAAAATGTCTCAAGCATGATCATTCTTTTCTCCCTCCTTTCTCTATATAACAAATCTCTGATTGGTTAGATTAATATTTAGAAAATGTTAATTTCTAAGGGTTAATAGTTCAGTTTCTCTTTTTTTCTAACTTTTATCTGGGTAGTTAAGGTTCTCATCTGATTTGTTCTCTCCACAGTGAAGGAAAGCACACTATAGGCTCTTAGTTGGAGACAGACTTAAGTAATTGAGATTTTTACACCACTGTATTGTCATGCCAAGCTTTTCTATGCAAGTTGTACTCCTAACATATATATTTCTCTTTCTATACTTTGTCCACTGTATAAAGTTCATCCACCCTCTTTACTCAAACTTGTTATTTCCACACTGCTAACCTGCAATATGGAGAGCCATTTTGGTGTAGTGGTTAAAGCATCAGTCTGGAAACTGGGAAACTGTGAATTCTAGTCTTGTCTTAGACAGAAAGCCATCTGGATGATCTTGGGCCAATCATTCTCTATCCATCTAAGGAAAAGGTAATGGCAAGCCACTTCTGGAAAACATTGCCAAGAAAACTGCAGGGAGTTATCTATGCAATCTTTTAGAATATGACACAAATGAATAGAAGAAAAATACCACAGGACTGTACAGAAGTAGCATCCTTGATTTTGGGCCCTCAGTACTTTCTCTGTGTAAATATCCATGTGTCTCTCTGTGATAACAAAATCATTCCTCACAAATATGTGAGATAATATGTTTGATTCATTATTATAGTTTCATATGAGTCAAGTATTAGTTCATTTTTTACATCTAAAAAGAATACAGAATTACCCCAATAGTAGAATGTAAATGAATCTACGATTTGGTGCTCAGATTCTTCCAGTTCTGTCTACTAAAGTCTCTGCCAGTTAGAATCTGGCATTACCATTACCTTCTCAGTCCTTGCTAAGTTATTGTTGAAAATTTATTTCTTGCAATATGACATAAATCTGACTGACAGATTTCTCCCCTGAGAAAGCCTTTAAACAATTTTCGCACTTCAGAAAACTTACATTATAAATTTAGTGAGGGAAAAAAAAACCCAACATTAACTTTGTATCAAATGCCAGCACTGTTACAGATCTATTTATTCTAACAGTAACAAGGGTGCCAATTTTTTTTTTCCTTTCCTTATTGGAGCTGGGGAAGAGGCAAGGAAAAAACAGAGCGTGATCTGGAAGAAAAGATGATTGGAAAATGTGCTTCTTAGAAATATAAGATATAAATTTCTATGTTAAGATGTATTTCTATTTTAGAAAAAAGGTGCCCATTGGATCAAGAGAGCACAATTCCCTATTCATTGTAACTGCATGGCTACTGATAGAGATAGCATGTGGCAGTAGGTAGGCCCTTTATTTGATGCAACAAGACAATTTGAATGTTCTTAATTCTAATGTTCCAGTTCTATGACCTGCTAACTAACTGCAAACTTTGCCCCAGGCAGCCTTATAGCATCTGGATTCATATCACTTTCAATTGCTTCTTGTTATAATAAAGACAAAACGTGTCCTCGTTTCTGACAAAGACTTAGTTCCTGCTTAACTGGCAATGGTGCCACCTCATTGTTTATTGCAGTGTTTGCTCATCTGTTCCTGGGTGTCAAAGGGATGTATCTTGTTAAAGAGTTACTCTTCCCTTCCATTTCGGGAAATACAATCTGAAAACAGGAAGAAGGGAGACAGAAGTCTCAGTAGAAAAAGATCTATGTTTAATGTTTCTTTGGAGTTTCAAACTAGGTTTCATTTTGGATGTTTAGTATTCCAGAAAGCTCTCCACCCCCCACCCCCCCCATGTAACTGTAAGCAGGAACAACCTCAAATGCTGGAAATCTTGCCCAGGCTCTGAGGAAGATTATTTTATGCCAATTTGAGCTGCCATAATAAATCAAATGGGTATCTCCTCTCCACATCAAAACACTAATGTCAGAATGTCAGGGACATGGGAGATGTGCTGTTTCAACATTGCACCACTGCTGCAGGTTCAGCAAAGGACAATACCAGATTTTAAAAAAAGAATCACAATGCCTTTGTACACAGCCAGGAATGAATGGCAGTTTGCAAACATCTACAGTCAAAAAATGCAAATAAGAACCACTATAATTCAGTAATGTCCCTATGAGGATTCCTTGGACTTCCTGGGAAATTTTTGTAGACAAAATTATGGTACCTCCAAATAACCTTACTCTCTATGACATTTACTTCACTCTAGCATGGATATTACTCAGTAGGATTGTCTTTGATTCCTCTGGACTATTGCAGAAGGCCTCAGTAATTTAGAATTACAGGTAATCCTCAATTTATGACCACACTTGGAATGAGAATATCCATTGCCAAGCAGCGAGGGTTGTTAATTACGTCATGCCTGATTCTATTGCTTTTTGCCATGGTTAAATGTCTGTGTAGATTCTCAGTCATGACATCGTAGTTTTCTCAAAAGTGGTTTTTCAAAAAATAATTGGACTGTTTTTTGTTTTTTTTCCCAGAAGAAGACGTTATGCTTCTCATCCAAGAAGCTTGATCAGTTCTGGGAGGATGATGGCAACAATGGAAGGATTAGTTATGAGAGGTTGGGATGGGGGATTGGAAGGAGATGGATGTCCCAAAAGTGGGTTTTCAAGAGGCAACGGGACTTTCTGGTTTTTCTTTGGTTTTACTTCTCATTCAAGAAGCTTCTTCAGTTCTGACTGGATGGTGGAGAATGGAAGGATTTATATTCCTTGAAGACAGTTGGTCATTTGCATTCTTTTAGAGATTTGTGAGGATGCTTGGAGGTTCATCTGTGTTCTCAGGGTCACCTGAGAAATGCAAATGGGTGTAGAGCCTTCTTGGAACTGCTGAAAGGACTGAGTTGGATGTTTTTGTCTGCCCTGTGTACCTTCACTGTTGAAGCATAGCATCGGCTATGGGGGATGAGTCTCTGTTGTCTGCATTTCAAACTGAAGTCCCATGGAAAAAGCACCTTTGGCACCCCTATGACCTAGATGACTGAGAATCTCCATCGACAAGGAGATAGGTGGTGTGTTATCCTTCTCCCTCTGTTGACAGAGGGGTTGTTCAGTGTTAACATAAATGGTCTCTTTTACCCCATTTGCAAAGCAATGGTCCTCTCTACCCAGAATGTGGATAGACCATTAATTACCATGGCTGTTAAGCAAATCACTTCAGTTGTTAAAAGAATCATGAGGTGATTAAACAAATCCAGCTTCCAACATTGGCTTTCTTTATGGGAAGCCAGATGGGAAGGCCACAAATGGTGATCATTTAACCCAGGGGATGCTAAAACCATCGTAAATATAAGTCAATTGCCAAGTGACCACATGACCATGGGGATGCTACAATGGTTGTAAGTGTGAGGATCAGTCATACATCACTTTGTCCAGTGCTATTGTAACTTTGAACTATCACTGAACGAATGGGTATAAGTCAAGAACTACCTGAAGATCTGACTTCAAATCAAATCATTTTGGGATAGAAAGTAAAAATCCTGCAGGTTAATCTACCTTATATCAGTCCAATTCTAAATCATAAAAAAGATCTATAAAATACTAAATACAATCTTTTTTTAAAATTTGATGAAGCAATTAATTCCTTAGTAGCTATTTAGTCCTCATTAAATACTATAATAAATATCACTTTGGGAACTCCATTCTAGAGATCATTTAGATTTTTAAGACCCATTCTATTTAGCTTTTCAGCTACAGAAGCTGACTGATAATAATTAGAATTCTGAAGCAGTGGGATAGGAAAACAGTTTAAATAAATGCCTAAATGAAAATAATGCGAATGAAATTCTTGCCAATGATTTTATTTACTCCTAGTTTTATTATTTGTTATGTGTAGTTTGTTATGTGTAGTTTTATTATTTCTTATGTGTGTTATGTGTTATTTCTGAAGACATAACATTTTAATTGTAAACTGTCTTGAGAGCTCTTTTTAAACAGAAATGTGCTTAATAAATGGGACCAACAAATAAGTAATATAATTTAATTCACTTTTAAAACTAAATGATTTAATTTGCATTTCCCAATAAATGAATCAGATTATACCTCTCTTCAATTTTCATATTACTCTGAGCTCTGCAGTGCTGTTTCGGCATACCCAAAATGTATTTTATAATAATAAAAAAATAATGTTATATAAAAGGAATACCCTGAAATACATGAGTATTACAGGATAAAATAAATTCAGAAACACAGACAGACAGACAGACAGATCTTTGGTTATTCGGGTTTTCTCCCGTGTAAAATTGGAAATATCTTGGTGACATTTCGACAAAATCTCATTCATCATCTTCAGGCTTTGTGCTTCTCGGAGTACTTCTCGGAGTAAAAAGCACAAAGCCGAAGACACAAGCCTGAAGATGATGAATGAGATTTCATTGAAACATTGCCAAGATACTTCCAATTTTACGCGGGAGAAAACCTGAATAACCAAAGTTCCACATACAAATATCCGCGAAAACCTCAGAAAACAAATATATATATGTATATATATTCTATTAAAATGGCTTAATAAAAAAATTAGCAGGTGAAGCTGGTACAAAATACACTAAGGAATAACTAGATATAAATGTGACATATTGTCAGGCTTAAGCCTGAAGATAAAACTGTGAGATCCATAATATAATCTAGAATAACAGGGTTAAAAAGAACCTTGGAGGTCTTGTATCCAAGAAGGAGATAACTTAGAATACAAGATTTGGAAGGGATCTTGTAGGACATCTAATTAGTACAATCTCCTGCTCAAGCAGGAGATCTATACCATTTCTGACAGGTGACTGTCCAGTCTCTCCTTGAAAGCCACCAATGATAAAGCACTCACAATGTCTGATTGTAAACTGGTCTGGTTGATTGTTCTCACTGTCAGAAAATTTCTCCTTATTTCTACATTAAATCTCTCCATCAGTTTCCATCCATTGTTCCTTGTCTGGCCTTCGAGTGTTTTAAAAAATAGGCTATCACCCTAAAATATTGGAACACTGCTATTATGTCACCCCTGGTCCTTCTCTTTTAGACCAGCCATGCCCAATTCTTGTAACCATTCTTCATATGTTTTATGATGTCCAGGTCATCTTCATTGCTCTTCTCTGCACTCTTTCTAGACTAGAGTCTCAACATCTTTTTTATAAGCATGGTGACCAAAACTCGATACAATATTCCAGGTGTGGCCTTTGTCAGGCTTTTTGGAGCGATACTAGCACCTCACGTGCTCTTGATTCAATTCCTCTCTCCCAGATAAATGATTGTCCAATCTCTTCTTGAAAACCTTCAGTCATGGAGCACTCACAACTTGTGGAGACAAAATTGTTCCCTTGATTAATTGTTCTCACTGTCAGAAAATTTTGCCTTGATTCTAGGTTGGATATCTTTTTAATGATCTTCTACTCTTTACTTCTGGTCCTGTCCTCAGGTGTTTTGGAGTATAGGTTGACTCACTCTTCTCTATGAGAGCCCCTCAAGTACTGGAAGATTGCTTTCATGTCACCCCTAGTCCTTCTTTTCATTAGACTAGAGATACAGCACTTAGTTCTCTCGTTGTTCATTGTACAGTACAACCTTCAGACCATTTATCATATTTGTTGCTCTTCTTTGCACTCTTTCTAGGATCTCAACATTTTTTTTCTATCAGGGTGATCAGAACTGGAACACAGTATTCCAAGTGTGATCTCTCCAGGGCAGTATAAAGCAGTACTATCATTCCTCATGATCTTGATGTTATCCCTCTGCTGATACAGTCTAGAGCTTTTTTGGCAGTTGCAGCACACTGTTGGCTCATAAGGGATTGTCCCCTAGAGTTCCCAGTTCCCTCTCACAATTATTAAAATTGAGCCAGGTACCATCTATTCTATACCTGTGATATGTTTAGCAAATTTCAATTTTCTCCTGCATTCCACATCCACATCAGGAGACTACTGATTTAAGGGGCCTGGTTGCTTATACTGCAGTTAGAATTAAACCAGATAGAAGTGGTTTGCTCAGCAGATATATGCAACCACAAGTTGCCACATTAACATAAAAGCAGGGCAGTCAGAAATTATTGCTGTTTCTAATCTCCAAAAGCACAGGAGTGGAGCTGCATTCAGTGAAATGACCTGTCCACTGTGATGCATTAACATTAATGTTCTCCCCCCTTCCCTCCTGCACATACAACATTCCATTCTGAAACGAGAGTTATGCCACATGAAATAGAAAGTCACACTATTTTAATTGTCCCTGCACTGTTACCCTCCTCTCTCCCTCTTTCTTTACTTTCTTTTCTAATAAGCTAATCAACTCACAAATTTCCAAGGAGTGTTTTAAGTCTTAAGCCAATCTAAGAGTCATTAAAGATAAGTCAATCCCTTTAAACCTTATTACCAATTCACAGTTATAATCTCTTACATAAGAGCACAAAACCAGTCATATCTTTGATTGTTGTACCTTCTCTAGAGAACACTTCACGATCTTTTATCTCAATAGGGGCAACAGAAAAGAAGATTGATATTGATATAAATTTAGTTTTCCGTTGAGCATCGGAAAATGCATGGTTTATACTCCTTCAATTTGCAGTATATGAGACTTTTGAAATAAATATATAACTCTTTGGGATGAAAAAATACCTCTTTGGGATTACAACTAGAACTAGACATTACAGTGTTCCCTTCCCTTTCTATGAAGTATGTACCCCACACTAGAGAATTGCTATATTACTGTGGATGTGGTCAGCACTTTTGTAATATAGCATTAACCAAAATAAGCCCAAATATCAGTGCTTATACATTCTTATACATATATAGCTAAAGGATGTGCTAAAACATTAATTCAAAATGCAGATATTTTTTTATCCTTCAGTGTAAAATCTTTATGCATGTTTAAACTTTTATCACTGCCACTGCAGAATTGGTTCTTCCATCACATAAGCTTCGCTGAATTGATATCCAGTCACTTTCTGTTTTTGTATTGGTTGATCCCAATCCAATTAAAAATAATTGATGTAGTATAGACCTGCCATCAGTTTTAATTTCCTGAACAAGATATAAGTCAATCTCTATTTTTAAAAGTGCTATCTAAAGAGACAACATGGTTTCATTCTTGACTTTCTTCCTAGACAAAAGTATGTGTCCAAATTTTATATAAGAGCATGGGAGATGTAAAATAATTGTGTAAACAAAGGGATACATTTTTATTAACATCAGTGCATATAGCTGAATACATTAACAGCAGAACACATTAGTTACCTCACTCATTCCTTGGAATTTGCAAGGATGCTACTAGAGCTTGTTTGTCTCTTTTGAATGGTATAAATATATTTACCTCTATGTGCCTGTTGATGGCCAATTTGTGAGAGTTCCCGGTTTCCAGGAATTTTCTAGAATTTTTGAACTTGGCTTGGTCTAGGATAGTCACAGTTAATAATTATTATTTTGTTCGCTGTATACACATAATCATATCACACCAACACTATTGTATAAATTGTGAATATTAAGTTACTGTATATCCTAACTCCTGGAAACTGATTTTTTTTATAAAGTTTAAAAATCTTCATCAGAACTAATTATCTGTAACCCTGACAACCCACCCAGATCAGACTTGTGCCAATAATTCCAAGCTTTTGTTTTGAATATTAAAAGTAGAGGTTTTAAACTGTCTTAAATCGGCTCATAATTTCAGTGCGCAAATATTCACCCTATGTCTTTTCAGAACTGAATAGAAAAGGGTGCTCAATATATCATATCCCAAAGAATTATGAGATTCTCTTGTACTTGAGAATTCCTGAAACTTTGCTTCCAAGAAAATAGGACAACCTATTTGACTCACCAGAAAGTATCTACCATCCTAGAGTAACTAACTCATATTATTATGCATCATTATGCAAGAGAAATCAATGTTAGTGACAAATCAATTCCTGGTAAGTTCAGAACAGCAGTGGTTAACTGTTGGTTTTATATTGGGAACTCACCACCCATTAAACCAAAATTGCAACAAAAGCAATTCTTGGAAAAGAAGGGGATTTTCTCCTCGCAAGAATGATTACCAGTGATAATGATTAATATTTTTATTTACATTTCTCTTGAAATATTTAAGGACCACATAAAACATAATAAAATACAGAATGTACTATATTATAGTGCATTCAAGCAAGTTGGTTGAATAATCAAATATTGAGGATTAAGGATCAACAGCTACCATTCTTGTCTTCCTGATTTCATGAATGTGAACCATGTAAGCAGGAAATTATCTTAAAATGCTCCTAGCCATTTATTAGAAACTGAGAAACTTGAGTTGGCATCCCAACTCATAACAATGTTATATACAAATTTGCTATATATAAATTTCACCAACATAACTACTCTATGTTCAAGGTCTTGTCCAGAATGCAGATAGTAAATTGATACTCAGTTGAAATCATCATGATACCTAATTTTGCAACAGGGATCCTGACTTCCTAGTTACTGTTTTCATATCCCTTCAGTATGCTCTCTGGCATCAGGTTAAAAAATTTTTTCATTAGATACAATCCCTTTCTGAGTGTTTCTGGATGGAAATGATCCATAATGGTAATTCTTCCATCTGTGTAAACCATAACTACTTAACTGCAAGGCTGAAAGGAAGAGAAGTGGAATTAGCCTGATGTATACATTGCTGGCTTCTTACCATTACTGTAGATGCAGATATTATGGAGGAAAAGGCCTGTCAGCCTACAGTGCCAAATAAAATACCAGGAGGGTACTAAGCCACCATCTGTAAAAGCTATTGTGCTCACAAAAGACAAGAAAGCAGTGTTTTCTCTGCAACTTGTTCTGTCCAGAGGAAGCAGTGGTCCCTTTATGCCTCCTCATTCCCCCTCCACCACACTACCATCTCATAATTATGTATTTTGGCTTCATTGCCATAATGCTGGCTTTTGGTAATTTCTTTTCTTAAAGAAGAAAAGGGAGGGGGGGAATCAATCAAAGTGAGCAATGGTTTGATAGATCTGCAGTAAAGCCCAGCCGAGTAGAAAATAGAGCAGCAGTCAGACTACAGGATTGAAAAGTTGGGGCAAGCAAACTCCATCATTGGGTGCAATTATCTCTTAGAAAACATACAGATATATAACAGCAGCATCAAGTACTTGAAAAAAAGTCAGTCCTGGAATACTAGGGTGCATCTCTCTACAGACTAGGCTGCAACCCCAAACCATCGGTTGCCTTCCTGACAATATGCTTTTCTCTGTCTTGTGTTCATTCTCTGTCTCTGTCTCTGTCTCTGTCTCTGTCTCTGTCTCTGTCTCTGTCTCTCTCTCTCTTTCTCTCTCTCTCTCCCCTCCCCCTCTCATCTTTTAAATTTCCTATAGCTTTCAAAGGGAGAGGTAAATAATGCAGAAGAAGAAAAAAAAATAAAGAAATCAATCTGTAGATATTAACCTGCTGAACCAGACAGTCTGACCTGCGAAAATCACTTTAGGATGGATTAGATTGCAAAACTACAGAGAACAGACAGAAGGCTTCCTCATGCAATCAGGATTCATATTTTTGCTGCCTCAGGGTTCCTATTGAGAAAGAAATTGATCATTTTCCCCCAAGCTCCAAAGCATGATCCAACATCAAAATCTTGGATCATGCCTGACTCTTCTTGCTTCCACAACAGCTACATTCCTAATGCCACAATCAAAATATGCCCATATTCTAGAGAATGCCTTCCTAACAAAAGAACAATTAGGCCCACCTGGAATTGCTTGTAAATAAGATGTTAAAAGCTGGTTGGTTTTATTTTGCTAGTATCACAGCATTTTTAATGCTTTTACCTGTTGAATGACACCTTAACATTGCATTTTCTTGTTTTGGTTTCATTTAAAATGGTTTTATATGTTATTTTATTGATAAACTTGTTGATTTGTTATGCACATATGCTGTGTAATTCATGTATTTACAAAACAAACATGATCACAACAAACTTTTGCAAAATTCTCTTAATCAGATATAAGTGTGAATCCTAAGTAAATGTATTTAAGAATCAACCAAATGATTTGCAGAAATAAAATTACAAAACTGTGTCTTTCAACAAATAATTGAAATAGGCACTTCTGCCCCACCCTACACCCACTCCATTTCTCTCTTCTTTACAAGGATATAAAAGAAAGCAGCCCAGATGGATAGCTATCTAGTCTCCTCCTGAATACATTCAGTAAAAGTGAAGCCCATCACTTTCCAAATTCATTAGTTCCATTGTCAAAGTGCCACTGTTGATAGGATTTTCCCCTTAAAATTCAATCTGCCTTCCTGTAACTTAAATCCATTATTCTATGTCTGGTATTCTGGAATGAGAGAGAGCAGGTCTTGACTTTCTTCTGTGTTACATTCTTTCAGGTACATGGACAGTGATATCATCTCCTGCCTCAATTATCTTTTATCAAAACTAAATATATCCAGCTCCTTCAATTGTTTTTTTTTTAAATATGGCTTAGTTGCTGCCCTTCTCTGAACCTATTCCAATTGTTCTGAATTCATCTTAAAAAATTCAACCAAGAACCACTATAGGGTTTGTCAAAGGAAAAGAATTAAACAAATCCCTTGGTTTGGAGGAGAGCTTTATTGGTTTGTAATAGCCAAAAATAGCTAAAAAACCAGAGTCTGCAAGCAGCTTCTTAGACTAATATATATTTGTCAAAAGACATAAACCCTTACATATCATGAAGTGAACTGTAATTCCTGACAGCTTATTCATTTAAAAAAAAGTTATCCTGAAAAGATAGTACAAAGACTCCTCCTGATTTTGATTTGCCATAATTTGTAAATTATACTTCTGTTAATGCAAGCCTAATTGCATTTGCCTTCTTTGCAGCCACATCACACTTCTGATTCATATACAGTTTCAATCAATTCCAAGGTCTTTTTGTTAAACCTATTATCACACTAGTCTATCCTTTGTCCATACATTTGCATTCTGTTACTTCTTTTGAACTTCTCTCTCTCATTTCATTTTGTTATTTTCAGTCATGTTCTCCAACTTATCCAGTTCAATCTGAATTTGAGGATTTCAGGTATCTCTGCCCAATTTTATTACATCTGAAAATATCTTAGCCAACTCCACAAAGAGATTAAGTAAAGTGTCCTCTCATCCTTAGTTTTAAGCTTGACAGAGAGGAGTTAAAGAATGTTTGCCTATTAAAAGCACTTTGCCTACTTATAACAAGTCATTCCTATTTCCTTACAGTGGGTCTGAATTAGAGGAAGGTCTATATAGTCAAGGCTATGGTTTTCCCAGTTGCAATGTATGGCTGTGAAAGTTTGAGTGCCAAAGAATTGAGGCCTTTGAACAATGGTGTTGGAGAATACTCCTGCAAGTCCCTTGGACTGTAAGGCGATCAAACCAGTCAGTCCTACAGGAGATCAACCCTGACTGCTCTTTAGAAGGCCAGATCCTGAAGATAAAACACAAATACTCTGGCCACCTAATGAGAAGGAAGGACTCACTGGAGAAGAGCCTAATGCTGGGAAAGATTGAGGGCAATAAAAAAAGAGGATGACAGAGAATGAGTTGGCTGGATGGAGTCACTGAAGCAGTAGGTGTGAGCTTTAATGGACTCCAGAAGATGGTAGAGGACAGGAAGGTCTGGAGGAACTTTGTCCATGGGGTTGCAATGGGTTGCTCACAACTTCACAACTAACAACAATTTTGTTCTAGCTCTGTTTATGTAAAAGCAGGAAAGCTTTTGGGGGAAAGAAGGGAGAACAGACCAAGCATCTTATCATGCAGAAGGAATGGGGTGAGGCAAGTATCTTAGAAAGAATGTTACCTATAGTCCAATGTTTCTTGGACTATAAAGGGGGAAAGAGATGTAGCTTTAGATCTGCAAAACTGTCTTGATGTAACCTTAAAATACATTTAGAGCTAATATTTCTGGGAGTGTTTCTAGGCTGAAGGACCTTGCAAGGCAAATGAGCATGGGAGCTGACATTATACAACTTTTCACAGATGGTCCTTAATCTCTTTTAGACTGTGTTAAATCAGTATATGAGGAATGGGTGGCATTTCTACCAAAGGTGTCACGTTGTCTAAATATATGCTGATTACAAATTCAATAATATGAATAAAGTTACCAGGATTCATCTTTCCTCTTATTAATGGGAACAAGAAGGTCTCTATTGTGGGCCTTAAGAGTGATTTTGACAATCAGTTGATTGATTAAACATTAATTGGGATGGGTTGGACTTCTGGGTTTAATGACTGTGGTCTAGATAACAGATTGCCAACAGTCACAAAACCTGAAGCCCTACACTCCAACAGATACCAGCTGTGAAAACCAAAGCCAGTAAATATCCTCTCCTTCTCAGAATGAGATGGGAGGTTTCTAAATTTCATAAATAAAAGCAATTCATTCTTTCTGAAGATTAAGAAGTGCTTTCCATATACAAGTATGCACAGATAGCTTTTGGTTGGTAGCTTATTCATTGTTCAAAAATATATTCTAGAGGAAACTTAAGCATTCCGGTAATACATCCCATCTATACCCATATGAAAGTAAATACCATTCAAGAGAGATACACAGAGAATGAAAAGCAGACGGAAAAAGGGGGAAAAAAAAGTAATAGCAGGAAGAAAACAATAGGTCTATCCATTTTAGCTTTGGTGTTACCTGCTGTCAATTCCAATCACTAATAATCACACTAATTTCCAACTCCAGGAGAAAGTAGCCATCAATAGTTACATCATAGTTCCATGATGATGAGGGTACTAAAATAAGACCACTTTCCTACTTTTATCAAATAGGTAGAATGTCAATCAGCTTTGTTAGTGCATGAGGCTGGAAAAACCAATTAGTATAAACATTCTCTGAACATTTTGTAAATAAAATTGCTTGCATTTGCTCCAAATTGAAAACTGTATGGGTGGAACCTACTGACACAACAAGATTGATGTCTTAGGATACTATCTGAGAGATAGTATCTCTTATTTTTTAACCTATGGATTTTATGCAAAACATTATTTTCTGTGTCCTTACTCTGTCACTTATGTCCTAGACTTTGTCCCAATTGGCTGATGAAAGTGGTCAGAAAGAGCACTAGAAGTTAGATGCAGGTCTAGAGATTGCAGTTATACAGAGCTGTGGAAAAGATAGACACAGATCATTGAGTCCTAAGGAAATCTAAATTTAGACATGGAATTGAAATTATATTTGTTGCTATCATGGAAGATCTCTCAGACAGAAGGAGTGCAACAAAATGTGTTCTCTAATTCTCTTCTTGGTCTTTCATAATATCGACTGCTGTATCCTTTTGGACTGCTACAAGGATTAGGAACATTTCACAATCCTTGGAAACCACTCTATTATTGGATGCTACAAAGCTCAGTCATCAGAAGGAAGTCTACATTACTGTACAGTGAAATACTATAATTCACTCTATGTGAGGCTGGCACTGAAAACCACCTGGGCATCTTAGGTTTGCTATGTTACACCATTCCTGCAGGAACTGCATCAGTGTACCAATATTTATAAATATAATACAAAGTGCCACTAAAGCCCTATGAGATTTAGAGCCTGGATATCTAAGCTCACCTTTCCCAAACAAATTCTATTCATCTGACTTGAGAGTGCAACAGGAGACGGACAACTGTCGGATCCTCTGTGTAGGAACTTCTAAGGTAAGGGTGGTCACTGTTCTTATGGCCTTCCAAAAATTGGTAGAGATTTGGTCTGTTCTGTTCCAGGAATACTGGCTGCCAGCCAGCAAGATAGCAAGTATGAGGCCTACCACCGTTCAGAGATACATAAAGTAAGGCAGAACTTTTAGAAGCAAAAAATTATCTTTACCAAGATCTAAAGACAGAAACTGTAACATAGTCAAAGCTTGGCATAGATCAAGACCAGGAAACTGATAAACAAGCATCAAATCCAAGGAAAAAGACAACAGACACAGTGAGGTGGAAATCAGAGTGCAGAACAGAACTGAAGGCTGAAACTTGTGAAGGAAGTGAGGGCAATAACTAAGACACACTGAGTTTCCACCTAGATGCACAGCAGACATATATTACTTACTAGAGTCTACTATCTTGCTGGTCGGTGCATCTGATCTCCAGAGTTCAGCCTTATGCTGTTGCATTTTTTAGGCATGTTTTTTTGAGGCATGTTTCTGCTTGGAACTGGTGGGTGAACCAGCATCAGAGAGACTATCACTGGGTATAGGCAGGAAGTTCTGAAGGCTTGCTGGATCTGCCTCAATCAAACTGGAATTATGAACTTCAATATTGCTGAAATTATCTCTGTCAAGAAGTCCCTGACTCAACCCATTAGAAGCTCCTGGCTCTACTTCTACTCATCATCACAAGATGAGTCCAGCAGGGCTATAACAAGGTCTTCTGAAATGACTCAAGAGCCATTAATACTTAAATTAGTTTTATTGTATTGTTATTAGTATTGTACATACAGCCATCAGCTGCTGACAATTTTATTAGACATGGGCACTGAATGAATTCTATAAATTCAGTAATAAAATAAAATCACACTTTGGTTTTCTAGAGCCATGTGGAATCTCAAGGGAAACCAGAAGTCATGGATATGGTTTGTCCCTAAGACAGAAAGCTAATGTGCTCTCCCAATATTGCTATCATTGGTAATTAAATATATAGTAGAAAGTAAAAGGAGAGGTAGCAAGTAAAGTGAAGAAAAAAATCAGGGAAAGAAAATACTATAAATGCAACCACATTGGGACCAATCTTTTATGGGACATTAAATGTCCTTTGCATTTACTGTAACTTGTTACAATAGATGCAGGATTTGGGACAGAGTCAACGGCTTTATAAAGAAAGTTCTTATTCCCCTGATCAAAATGGATTTCTGCCAAAGAGACAAATTAAAGACAATATGAGAGTAATTTTGAACACTTTGGAATATTGTGAGGCTCATCCTGAAAAGCAAATGGCTTTGATATTTCTAGATGCGCAGAAGGCATTTGATAACATGAACTGGCGATTCATGATGTTACTGCTGGAACAGATGGGCTTCACTAAAAAATTTACTCAAGCAATAGAAGCTATATATCACAAATAAACAGCAAAAGTAATAATAGAGGGATAATTGACAGACCCTATTGATATAAGAAAATGAACTAGACAAGGATGCCCATTGTCACCTTTGTTGTTTGTGTTACCCTTGGAAGTGTTAAACAGAAATATTAGAGAAGAAAAGACATAAAAGGGATGAAAATTAAAAAGGAAGAATTTAAATTGCAAGCATTTGCAGATGATTTGGTTTTCATCTTCGAAGATCCATTAGAAACAGCACCAAAATTGATGAAAAAGATAGAGACATATGGAAAGGTGGCTGGCTTGAAAATAAATAAAGTCAAGACAAAGATTCTGACAAAGAACATGTTATCAAGACAAAAGGAAGAATTAGCAGACCTACTGAAAATCCAGGTCACAAATAAGATTAAATACTTGGGGATATATTTGGCAGCATGATGCAGTACATTAAAAGAAAATAACTATATTAAACTTAAGCAGCAGATAGTGCTAGATTTGGCAAAATGGATGCAAAGAGGATGTAAAACGTTAAAAAAAGCTTGCCATCCGTTGGAAAATGCTATGCATCCGTTGTGTACTCACTGCATACATGTTTCATATGCTCTATCCTTTGAGCAGCCGTCTACTGAGATTTCATCCACTCAAGAAGTTTTGAGCTGCACAAAACTTTTTGAGCGGATGAACATTCCGCTGTGTACGATGTAAATCCATGACATATGAGCAACAAATGTTCTATGTTCATTTATCATCTCTTAAACGTCCGCTGTATCCTCTCTGCATCCTCTGGGCATCCTCGCAACTCATATCCGCTGCAGCTGAAAATGGAAAGAGGGAGGAAACAAAAGGTACACGGAACGTCTACACAGCGTTAGTAGCACGGAAATAGAAAGGATGAGCAGTGAATGGTTTGCATCCTATATACATCCTCTAAGCTTCCTATGAACATCCCTTTAAAGCCCCTGTCACACAGCACCAACGGATGGAAAGAGGATGTAAAATGGAGAGAAATACTTGCCATCCTGTGGTTAACGCGATGCTTCCATTCTGTACTCACTGTGTCCGTTTTTCATCCTCTCTATCCATCCAGCATCCGTCTACTGACATTTCATCCGCTCAAAAAGTTTTGAGCTGCAAAAAACTTTTTGAGCGGAAAATGTATCCAACGCGTCCATTCTGCATCTGCAACGCCTATGGGGAACATCCGTTCTACATCCGTCATCATCCATTATGCATCCGCTATATCCGCTAGGCATCCGCTGTGCATCCGCACAACTCGCATCCGCTCCAGCGGAAAACAGACACAGGGAGGAAGTGAAACGGATGCAGAACGGACACGCAGCGTTAGTAGCACGGATGTAGAAAGGATGAAAGCAGATGCAGCTCGCATACAAAGCATTAAAACGGAAAAAAAGTTTGCAGAGGGGACCTATCTCGGATATTTAGGATGTCTGCAGGATGCCTAGAGGATGCAAAAGGACATCTAGCAGAAAACCTATATTTCCGATAAAAAGGGGGAGGAACTCACCTGAATCTCACTTTCAGTCCAGCAGCCCTGCAGTGCAGACCTCTTCAGCCTTGCTCTTGCTCTTGTTCTTCCACAGCATCCAGTCATCTCCACCATGGATCATCACATACTCCTTTTGGTAGCCACCATCGTTTTACAACAGTGCGAAGCCATCTACAGGCTCTTTCACCTGTTCTACACGAAGAAAAGGAGGCAGCCAAGAAGTGTCTGGGTCCGAAGTTGGATCGCCAGAAGAGCAGAGTATGGACTGTATAACAAGCTGATGGTGGAACAGAGGAACGAAGACCCTCGTGCATTTCAGAACTTCATGAGAATGCCGCCAGCCATATTTGACAAAGTTGTGGAGCGGCTGAGACCCAGGTTGACCAAGCAGAGCACCAACTTCCAGCCCAGCCTGGACCCTGGGCTCAAGGTGGCACTCACTCTGTGCCACCTGGCCTCAGGGACCACGTACAGGAGCATGCAGTATGGCTGGATGGTGCCACACAACACCATCAGCATTGTGGTCAGAAAAGTGGAGGAGCTCCTCCAGTGCCCCTCCACTGAAGAAGGCTGGAAGAAAGTTGCAGAGCAGTGGTATCAGAAATGGAACTTCCCACACACGGTTGGAGCCATAGATGGGAAGCACGTGGCCTGCAAAGCTCCAGCCAAATTAGGGTCCACTTATTTCAACTACAAGGGCTTCTTCAGCATCATCCTCTTCACCATGGTCAATGCTGACTACAAGTTCATGTACATCGATGCTTCAGGCAACGGGTCAGCTTCAGATGCCCAGGTGTACAATGCCAGTCACCTCAAGGAGGGGCTGGAACGCAACCTCATCATGGGCTTCCCAGATCCAGACCCCTTGCCCAAAAACACACAAGATGTGCCATACTTCATCATGGGGGATGACGCCTTCTCCCTCAGAACCTACCTCATGAAGCCCTACACCTCCAGACTCCTCACCCGTGAAGAGAGGATTTTCAACTACAGGCTGTCCAGGGCAAGGCGGGTGGTGGAGAATGCCTTTGGCATCCTGGCCAACAGGTTCCAGGTACTTCTCACCACCATGCAGCATCGCCCACAGACCGTGAGGAGCATCGTGGAAGCTTGCTGCATCCTGCACAATCTCATGTGCACCCGCTACCCAGTGTTGCAAAACAGGCTCGTGGACCTCCAACAAGGCAATGGGGACATGGAGCCTGGGGAATGGAGGCAAGGGCAAAACCTAATAGACACTGTGGATGTGCAAGGCCACAACAGAGCTTCACATGAAGGGAAGAAGCAGCACAACCTCCTGAAACACTGGTGCAACTCCCCAGCTGGAGTGGTGGAGTGGAAAGAGAGGATGATAGATGCTTAATGGATCTATCAGCTTAATGGATCTTCAGCCTGTCTCATCACACTGATGAGATAGGGCCATGAATGCTGAGTGGCCCTACAATGAACAGGGCATTTAATAAAAAGTTGTGTTTATGTTGAAATGTGTGGATCAATGATTACATTGTTATTGATAATAAAGGGCCATAGGTGTGGCATCTGGGAGGGTGGACCATACAGTCCCACTATGCTTGCACTGGAAGTTTATCTATCCCACAGCTATTACCCATCCCAAAGGTATCCCTGCCCATCCCACAGCTATTACCCATCCCACAGGTATCCCTGCCCATCCCATTGCCATCTTAACCTATCCCACAAGCATGCAAAGGCTTAAACCATTTCTAAAAGTTTCCAGCAAGACTTTATTGACTAAAAGAACTGAACCAAGTGTGTGAAGCAAAGATAATCTTTATTAATAACAAGCTGTAAAAGAAAAATGACCCAAGTCAAGTGTCCCAAGCAAAGATAAAGTCAACAGGTAGCCACCCAGTCTCTGGCACTCTTCTCAGTCACTCTGAGGCATGCCCATAGTCTCAGGGGTGAGGGGTCCAGGTGCTGTGGAGGTGGCTGCTGCTGGAGTGCTGGTCTGAAGCGCCATTGGGGTACCTGGCCCCAAGAATACAACAGGATATGGTGTGTGCAGGAAGATCTCAGAGAGCTGGCTCAGTCCTGTGATGTTGAGAGTCCCTTCCTCCAGGACATGGGGTGTCAGCCCCAATACCGATGACAGATGTTCTGAAGCCAGGCTTGGCTGTGGGATGGAGGAAGGAGGAGTGTAGTGCGGATGTCTGGTCTGCAGGTGAGCGAGGTGAGGCGTTGGTGGCATCAGTGGCGTGGGTGGCATCTGTGGCATGGGTGGCATCTGTGGCATGGCTGGCATCGGTGGTGTGGCTGGCATCTGTGCCATCTGTGGCATCGGTGGCACCGGTGGCATTCAAAGTACCTGTGCCTGGATTGGGAAGGGCTGCCTGTGCTGCTGGAGCTCCTGGCAGCTGTAGCCTTGGTAGGTGAGGGCCTGTGGAAAGCCTTGGAAGGGCAGTGACATCACCTGGGATGGAGGAGCAGACCTGGATTGGATGGGAGCAGGTTCAGCTGGGTCTGGAGGGTTGTGAAGAAGACCGGTGATCCTGTCCTTGATCCCCTGATTCTGTGATTCGGACATGTTCATGAGGGTCTGGTTGACATACGTTAAGAAGGGCTTGCAGTTGGAGGATGGGACGTCAGTGTGTACCAGCTGAGAGAGGAGATCTATGCTGCTTCTGATGGTGTCCCTGATCTCCAGCAGGACAATGTGGCTCTGCCCCTCCGGTCTGGCTCTCTGCCTGCTTTCTGTGGAGGTGGAGCTGGGTGTGGATGTGGGTTGGTCTCTGGTGGAAGTGCCCTCTCCTTGCTCCCACTGCATCAGGGGGTCCTCCATGCGCTCCGCCACGGGGAGTGCAGCTGTTGGGGGGGTCTCCGTCATGGGACGCTCCACAGATACCTGCCTGGACACAGGAGCTGACTCTTGGCCAGAAGCGGACTGACTCTCTGTGGGCTGCCTGAGAGAGAGGGTTGTCAGAGGGGCTGCTCCTTGGTGGCGGACCTCATCCTCCAAGAAGCTGCACTTGGCCATGATGTAGTTGACCATGGCCTGGCCAGATTTCTTGAGGTGCAGCTTCCCGTACCAGGTGTGCATGTGCTTCCACCAGCCAAGGAGCACGTCCGAAGTGTAGCCCAGGCTCTCCGCCTTCTCTCTCCAAGCAGCCTGCTTCCTTTTGGTGTCTCTATACAGCCTGTGTCCCTTCCGCCAAAGATACTCGTTCTCCCTCAGCCATTCCAGCACCTCATCCTCATGTTCCTCTTTGATGGAGTATTGCCTCCTCTCCCGTTTATTCATATGCCTCTTCCTCCCTCTTGCAGGGCCATCTGGGCCCTCATCAGAGGTTCTTCGAGGTTGTAGGGGCTGGTCCACTACACCAGCAGCAGTAGCAAAAACAGTAGCAGCAAAAACAGCAAAAGCAGGACCAGCAGGACCAGCAGCAGCAGCAGCACCAGCATCAGCAGCACTAGGATCAGAAGCACCAGCAGGACCAGCAGCACCAGGAGCACCAGCAGGACCAGCAGGACGAGGAGCACCAGCAGGACTAGGAGCACCAGGACCAGGAGCAGCACCAGCAGGACCAGGAGCAGCACCAGCAGAGTAAGCACCAGCAGAAGCCCCAGCACCAGGAGCAGCGCCAGCAGAAGCTCCAGCACCAGAAGAGTCAGCCCCAGCAGCAGAAGCCCCAGCAGAAGCAGAGTCAGCGCCAGGGGGTGGGATGGTGGCCCTGTCCCTCTTGCCAGGGCTGGCAGCAGATGCCACAGGCTTCCCCTTCTTCCCCATGGTTGTTGGCTGGCTGGCTGGCTGGCTGGAGCTGTGTCTGGCAGCAGGTCTTTCCTCTGAATGGTGACCTGCTTGCGAGCTGCTTCCCTTTATATCTGTGGGGCTGACACAATGCATCCTCCCTGCATGCGCAGTGAATGCTCTGCATCTGCTAGGCATCCTCTTGGCTTCCGCTAGGCTTCCGCTCTGCATCCGCTTCATCCGCTCGGCATCCGCTCTACATCCGCTCTTTCCGTTGTGTGTCCACTTCACTGTGCTCCCCCAGAAGCCCCGTAGATGTGCCATCCGCTCCCATCTGCTTCCATCCGCTAGGCTTCCATGGAGCATCCATTTTAAATCCCCTCTACGTCCTCCCCTCGTCCGTTCCATTGTTGTCCGCTCTGGTTATGCAAATTCGGGGCACTTTTGAGAGCGGATAACAATGGATGGAACATTTTCTCGTCTGCTGTGTCCTTTTTACAAACGTTTTGCATCCGTCAGCCAATTTGACAGGCCCTTAACATCCCTGCTTCATACTACCCACGTCCGTTCTTTTCCTTTCTTTTCCGTTCTGTTTATGCAAATTTTTGCCACTTTTTTGAGCAGATGACAACGGATGGAGCCACCCCCCGAAAATTTGCTTGTCTGCTGTGTCCTTTTTGCATACGTTTTGCATCCGTTGGCCAGTGTGACCTAGCCTTAATAGGGAGAATGTCAACAATCAAGATAAACATATTACCCTGAATTTTATATTTGTTTCAAACAATTCCAATCAGGCTTGGAAGATATTATTTTGAAGATTTAAATAAAATTGTGTTGAAATATATATGGTAAGGTAAGAAGGTGAGAATAAATTTAAAACTTTTGCAAGATGCTAGAATAAGAGGAGGATTTGGCTTGCCTAACTGGGAGTTGTATTATCAAGCTGCGAAATTGATGTGGGTAAAGGAATGAATAACATTAAGACATACTAGATTGTTGACATTAAGCCCATGTCACACTGGCCAATGGATGCAAAAAAGACACAGCAGATGAGCAAATGTACCATCCGTTGTTATCCGCTCTCAAAAGGGGTGAAAATTTGCATAACCGGAGCAGATAACACAGACACGGGGAGGAAGCAGGGCGGATGCAAAGCGGATGCAGAACAGAAGCCCAGCGGATGGAAGCGGATGGGAGCGGATGGGAGTGGGTGGCACATCCGCAGGGCTTCTGGGGGGCCTCAGCGAAACAGACGCGGAACGGAAAGAGCAGAAGCAGAGCGGACGCCGAACGGATGAAGCGGATGCAGAGCGGAAGGCTCGCGGATGCACAGCGGAAGCCTAATGGATGCCTGGCGTTAACTGCGCATGCGGGGAGGATGCATTGCATCAGCCCCGCGGATATAACGGAAGCAGCTCAGAAGCAGAACGTCATTCAGAGGAAAGACCTGCTGCCAGACACATCAACTGCCTTGCCTGCCCTGCCAGCATGTCTGCCTGCCAGCCTTGCTGCCAGCCTTGCTACCAGCCTTGCTGCCAGCCTTGCTTCCAGCCTTGCTGCCAGCCTTGCTACCAGCCTTGCTACCAGCCTCCCTGCCAGCTTGCTGCCAGCCTCCCTGCCAGCCTTGCTGCCAGCCGGTCTGCCTGCCAGCCTTGCTGCCTGCCTTCCTGCCAGCCTTGGTTCATGTCTGCCTGCCAGCCTTACTGCCAGCCTTGGTTCATGTCTGCCTGCCAGCCTTGCTGCCTGCCTTCCTGCCAGTCTTGGTTCATGTCTGCCTGCCAGCCTGGGTGCCTGCCTGCCTGCCAGCCTTGGTGCCAGCCTCCCTGCCAGCCTTTCTGCCAGCCTTGGTTCCTGCCAGCCTCCCTGCCAGCCAGCAACCCCACAACCATGCGGAAGCACAGCAAGCCGCAGCCATCTGTTGCCAGCCCTGGCAAGAGGGACAGGGCTACCATCCCACCCCCTGGCCCTCACTCTGGTTCTGCTGGGGCTTCTGCAGCACGGGCTCGCTCTTCTGGGGCTGGGGCTTCTGCTGCTTCTGCTTCTGGAGTAGCTGATGACAAGCACTCCAGCACCAGCCACCTCCACAGCACCTGGACCCTTCACCCCTGAGACTGAGCGACCAAGAGGAGTGCCAGAGACTCATTTTTGTCTTATAGCTTGTTGTTAGTAAAGTCTATTTTTGATTCACACACTTGCTTCATTTCTTTTTTTTCATAAAGTCTTGCTGGAAACTTTTAGAAATGGTTTAAGCCTTTGCATGCTTGTGGGATGGGTAAAGATAGCTGTGGGATGGGCAGGGATACCTGTGGGATGGGCAGGGATACCTGTGGGATGGGTAATAGTTGTCGGATAGATAAACCTCCAGTGCGAGCATAGTGGGACTGTATGGTCCACCCTCCCAGGTGCCACACCTATGGCATTTATTATCAATAATAATGTAATCAATCATCCACACATGTCAACATAAACACAACTCTTTATTAAACGCCCTGTTTATTGTAGGCCCACCCAACATACATGGCCCAATCTCATCCGTGTGATGAGACAAGCTGAAGGAAGCATCCATTAAGCATCTACCATCCTGTCTTGCCACTCCACTGCTCCAGCTGGGGAGTTGCACCATTGTCTCAGGAGGTTGCACTGCTTCTTCGCTTCATTTGAGGCTCTGTTGGGGCCTTGCACATCCTGAGTGTCGATCAGGTTTCGCCCTTGTCTCCATTCCCCAGGCTCCATGACTCCATTGGCTTGTTGGAGGTCCACGAGCCTGTTCTGCAAGACTGGGTAGCGGGTGCACATGAGATTGTGCAGGATGCAGCAAGCTTCCATGATCCTCCTCACGGTCTCTGGGCAATGCTGCATGGTGGTGAGAAGTACCTGGAACCTGTTGGCCAGGATGCCAAAGGCATTCTCCACCACCCGCCTTGCCCTGGACAGCCTGTCGTTGAAGATCCTCTCTTCACGGGTGAGAAGTCTGGAGGTGTAGGGCTTCATGAGGTAGGTTGTGAGGGAGAAATCGTCATCCCCCACGATGAAGTCGGGCACATCTTGTGTGTCGTTGGGCAGGGGTTCTGGATCTGGGAAGCCCACGATGAGGTTGAGTTCCAGCCCCTCCTTGAGGTGACTGGCGTTGTATACCTGGGCATCCGAAGATGAGCCGTTGCCTGAAGCATCGATGTACATGAACTTGTAGTCAGCATCGACCATGGCAAAGAGGATGATGCTGAAGAAGCCCTTGGAGTTGAAATAAGTGGACCCCGACTTGGGTGGTGCTTTGCAGGCCACGTGCTTCTCATCTATGGCTCCAACGGCATGTGGTAAGTTCAACTTCTGATACCACTGCTCTGCAACTTTCTTCCATCCTTCTTCAGTGGAGGGGTACTGGAGGAGCTCCTCCTTGTCTTCTTCGATGATGGCCTGCACCACTTCTCTGACCACAATGCTGATGGTGTTGGATGGCACCCTCCAGCCGTTCTGCATGCTCCTGTAGGAGGTCCCTGAGGCCAGGTGGCGCAGAATGAGTGCCACCTTGAGCCCAGGTTCCACGCTGGGCCAGAAGCTGGTGTTTGCCTTGGTCAAACTGGGTGTCAGGTGCTGTACAACTTCGTCAAACATGGCTGGAGGCATCCTCATGAAGTTCTGGAACGCCCGAGTGTCTTCGCTCCTGAGCTCCACCATCAGCTTGTTGTACAGTCCATCCTCCGCTCTACTGGTGAACCATCTTCGGACCCAGACTCTTTTTGGGTGGCTCCTTTTCTTCTCGCAGTAGTGTTCACAGAGCCTGCAGATGGCTTCGCACTGTTGCAGAACGATGGTGGCTGCCGAAAGGACTTTGTTACAATCCACGGTGGACATGACTGGATGCTGTGGAAGAGGAAGAGGCAGATGAAGGCTGCAGAGGTCTGCACCGCTGGGCTGCTGTTCTGAAAGTGAGATGAAAATGAGTTGCTCCCCCTTTTTATAGGCAGTATAGGTTTTCCGCTGGGCATCCTCTAGGCATCCTCTAGGCATCCTGTAGACATCCTGTAGACATCCGAGATAGGTCCCCTCTGCGGACGTTTTTTCCATTTTAAACGCTTTGTTTCCGTGCTGCATCCGCTAGACATCTGTTCTGCATCCGTTCTGAGTCCGTTCCACTTCCTCCCTGTGTCTGGGCGGATGCACGTTGCGCGGATGCGCAGCGGATGCCTAGCGGATATAGCGGATGCATAACGGATGCGTAACAGATGAGTAGCGGATGCGTAGCGGATGCAGAATGGACGAAGTGGATACATTTTCCACGCAAAAGTTTTAGGCAGCCCAAAACCTTTGGAGTGGATGAAACGTCCATAAAGGGATGCTGGACGGATAGAGAGGAAGCAAAATGGATGCAGTGAGTACAGAACGGATACATCACGTTAACCAACGGATGGCAAGGTTTTTTGTCCGTTTTACATCCTCTTTGCATCCGTTGGTTCAGTGTGACATGGGCTTTAGAAGGACATGATCTGTTGTTGGGGTAACATGCTTTTTTATGGTATAAAGGAATGAAAACACAGGGGTAATTTAGAAGACATTATATATGGGAGTCTCTGTGGTTTAATTGGGAGAAAATTTGTTAAGCCTGGGTTCCCCAACCAGGGTTAGGTAGACAAGCTAAACAGAATGTGCAGCGTTAGTCAGATAGGCACACAGATAAATGAGTGAGCTAAGCTTGTATGTTTATTAACATACAGTAAAAATAACAGATACGCTTGTGCTATCAAGAATATATTTTATTCCAGTATAAGTTTATGGCATAGTCAATTAACAGTCCAATATTCATTTACCATGTAGTCAGTCCATTCAGGGGTATTCATTTAGCAAAGTCCATGTAGAATATCCTGTCAGTTCACTTACAAAATCAGTCCTTTGTTGTCTCTCCCGTTCGAGCAATGCAGTCGTGATTCCAAGCAGTAATCAGGGATCATCAAAGCCAGAGAGAGAGCAAGCCTTAGTCTTGCTACTTATATATTGTTTTCTTAACCACTCCTTTAATTGCTATTTCACAGTTAAAGCTGTATACACTCTAACATACACTAACTATGATTCATAGTTATTATTTCACCTAAACCAGTAGGTTGAACAATGTTATCCCTAACATTCTCCCCTTTTAGGTTACATAATAACTATGAATCATTTACATCTTTAGAAAATATTTTTCGCAACTTTCTTTAAATTTAGTTGCTCCTTGAGCTTTTGTAAATTGGTCTGCAATGTTTTCTTCTGACATGCAGTATAGCAATTTAATTAATTCATTTTTCACTGATTCTCTTACATTCAAATATCTTAAGTCAGTATGTTTTGATCTAGTTTTTACAGCAATACTAGTAGCTAACTTTATAGCTGCTTGGTTATCCTCATATACCATAATGGAATCTTTTATAGTTATACCCATGTCCAACAACAACTGTTTGTAGAAAATTAAATCAGTGCATAATAATGACAGACATGAAAATTCAGCTTCCATCGTAGATAGGCTAATATGCTGTTGTCTGATTGACCTCCATCCTATTAGTGTCTTACCAAATAATATAGCCGTACCAGATGTTGATTTTCTAGTGTTTATTTCAGTTGCAAAACTTGCATCTGCATAAGCACTAAGACTCAAATCACCCTTTGGTTCTATATATAATGCATGGTTTATTGTTCCCTTAAGATATCTCAATATTCTTTTTAAGGATTTCCAATGATATTCTTTTGGATCTGAATTAAAACGTGCCAGCTGATTTACACTATAAGCTATATCTGGCCTTGACCAATTGCTTATATATGATAAGCTACCAATCAAAGATTGATATATGGACTTATCAAATTTGTGACTTTGATCATTAGTTTGGCAAACTTCCTGACTCATTGGAGTCTTTGCCGGTTTACAAAGTTCCATCTTATAAGTTTTAATTAATTGGCAAATTTTATCTTCTTGAGATATCTTAAAACCATTATTTGTTTTATTTATTGTCAATCCTAGATACCTTTTAATTTCACCTAAATGCTTTATTTTTATCTTTTTGGCTAATAATGATATAATTTCATTAGCTTCATTATTAGTCTTAGTTATTAAAGCAATATCATCTGTAAATAATAATAATAATGACACCGTTCCATTATGTTCTCTTTTAAACACACACGGATCTGCTAAACCAGATTTAAAACCTATATTGTTTAACTCTTTAACAATATATTGGTTCCACTCAAACCCAGATTGTTTCAACCCGTAAAGACTCTTTTTGAGTTTCCAACAATCATTATTATTTACTTTATTTTCTTTTATACCAATTGGTTTTCTTAAATATATAGTGTGCTGCAATGGTGCATGTAGATAAGCAGTTTCTACATCTAAATGGTTAATGACATAGTTTTTCTTAGCTGCCCACACTAATGCTGCTCTTAAAGATGTAGCTTTAAGGCTTGG
>BLBF01000005.1:23709791-23744933 GCA_015471245.1 Laticauda colubrina
CTGTGGTTTTCATGTGTTGGACTAGTGAGGAGGTGTGTTCTAGCTTTTTTACTGCATTTTTGTGTTCATCTAGGCGGGTGGATTGGATGCACTCTCTCGGTGGCACATGGGTTGCAGTGGGCAAAGTTAAAACACCAGATTAGAAACCAGGAGACTGTGAATTCTAATTCTGCCTTAGGGGTGAAAGTCAATTGGGTTACTTTCAGCCAGTTATTCTCTTTCTTTCAGTCCAATAAATTGCCCAGATTCTGGCAGTTTATGGGGAAAAAATGAGCACCAAGGTTCAAACTTCATTCCTGCCCTCAGTATTTCATATGCTGTGTCTCTAACATTCAAGCTTTTAAGACAGTAATTTCTCATTGGACAGAGAACTGTGGCCGTGATCCAAAAATGCCTGGTTATAATCATTTCCTCAGATCAATAGAGCTATGACACTCTATATAGGTACCAGGTTTTGCCTTGGCAACTGACTGCCTCTGAGCTCTGCAACCTGCCAGTGATATTAGCTATGGTTTTTCCCTGCCTCATAGCACTACCATCTCCTTCTCTTTTTTAAAATCATAAATTAGTTAAGTGCTTGGCAAGTCAGTCTTTAATCTCCTTCCACAATCTTCCTTTCAACTAGATATGCCAAAGCACCATAATGGTTCTTTGTAAATTTAATTGAAACAAATGCTATTGACCCAACCACATTTGCAAGTAAATCTGGTTGGACCTTAAATTATCCTTAAGCACTGCAGGAAGAAAAATCGGAGCATGTACTCTATCTGATACTGAAACAGAGGGAGGATTTAATTAAAGGTTTGAAAGATACATTCCAGTTAAAGATATTTGAAAACGGGAAGAAAACTGTCCCATTCCCTGGAAAAAGCTCAACTTTGTACAGATCTGCTCTTTATTCTATCTTGAAAACTATTCTGTTTTTGCTGTGCCTGCCACTGAGGCCCCGGGCAAAGACAAAAGTCAATTCCTAGTAATGGCAGGGTTAGGAAAAAAGAAAATAGAAGTCCTAGTCGGGCTGCTGCTGAAATTGCTATGAAGACTGCAATTGATTTAAATGGGAACTGGATTGGCCAGTACAACAGAGGCTGCAATTATGGCTCTATCCATATCCTGTAAATTGTTAATCGATTCAGCACTTCAAAATTAGCCATGGGTTATAGAAAAACCAACCAGTGAAGTACTTGCTGAATCTCAACAGAATCAGCTGTAACAGACAACCACATCATTGTTCAGTAACAGAGCAAAATAAAAGAAACAAGAAAATAAAGAATGTAAGGCTATTAGTTAACATATCAATACCTTATGAGCAATTAATATTTCATCATATTTTTTTAATAAAATAAGTGTAGTACTGAAGGGCAATACATTTGGGAAGTACAGATTTGAATCTCTGTTCAGCCATTAGATGTCTGAGGTACCCGAATCAACTAAGTGCCAAGTTTAGTCTACCCTCATTTCTGTTGGAATAAGAATGAAAATTCTTCTCTTACAAAAAATTTTCTGTCCCTGTTGGCTATTACAGAAAACATGTAAATATTTTCACAAGCTGTTCCCAAGTCTTCAGGTAAAGTTTATGGTAACTAATTGGAATAGTTACAAGAACTGGATGCGTTTCATGGCGCTACTCTTGGGAATCTTGATGTTATCATGAATTAACTGGAGTAGTCCTCCCATGAAGATGAAGGAATGAAAGAAAGTAATTGTGGAGTTTTCCTCTGCCAACATTGATGGAACTGGCATACAATCCACATAAAGAGAAAAACTTCAGAAACCTCTGATTTTGAGGGCTGGCAGATATAGGAGCTTTCATCTGCAAGGCAATTTTCTAGAATGCCTGTCTGGAAACAGAATTAAAAACCAAACTACAAGAAATAAAGTCAACTGTGCAGCCAGTTTTCACTCTCCTATACCACACATCACAATAAGTCACAATTTTCCTGATTTATTGGATAAATCACAAATGGTTAGGTTCAAGTAACATCCTAAACCACAATCACATAATAGATTCGTATTTCTATAGAAATAGCTCTGTTTTTAAGTCATATCCACTATTGTCATGATGTAGAATACATATACCAAAGCAATCCATTGTCTCTTTTTCCACTTTTCTATCCTAATGACCCATGAGGTTTATTCAAATATGTTAGTTACTGAAAACATAAGCATATGAGATGGGGAAAGCATATAACTTTGCCCCCAATGTTGCACACACAACTTAGTCCCTCCTGCATGAACAGTCTATAGACCTGCAGCAAAGTTTTCACATGTCCATTCAGTTAAATCCAGGAAGATCTCGTTCCTCATCCTGGGAGGATTATCTTTGAGATGGGGGCAGAGCCATTTAATCCAATGCCTGTTATCAATTAGTAGAACGCTTACGCAGGCTTATTTTCAATAGTATATTTCTCATATGCACTTGTGGATTTAGTTATGTACGTATCCAGAAGGGAAATGCTGAAATCAGTCCAAGACACGTCTAAGCAGCTGGCATCTAAACATCAACTATTTCCTCTAGCTCCTTTAATGTTCTTTCCCATTCACATAACTCGATGCCTTAGTCCAAAACGTGTAACATATAAGTAGTTCATACTGATTCCGTGCTCAGCTCTTTCTAACATGCAAGAGTACTCATCGGGAATAGGTGAAGTGTGGATTTAGGTTGAATACTACCCTGATTTAATTACTATACCCTGGAGAATCATGCCAGTATCCACATCGCCACAATTCCTTTCTTGGGACTTACAAAAGCAAAGCTTGCTCAAATGCATTGGAAGAAAGCAGCAATGTATGTGTCACAAAGTGGCAGAGAGAGAGCACCATCAGAAAGTTACTGTTAATGGCCCTTGAATGACGGATGTCATGAATTCTGTGCAGGTCACCCCATTAAAAGGCAGTTAACTGGAAATCTACGTTTTATCTGACTCATATATAGAAATTCACTTTCCTGTGTGCACACATACATGCAATTAGAATCAATTGAGAGTGAAAGAGTAAGGGTAAGACCATGGCCTTGTCCCCTTCATCATGGCCTGGTGTCACAGTTCTCCATGCACTACAGGCTGAATATCTGCAGTGCAAATCTCCCCACATGATTTAGAACCATGGCTAATTAAGTTTCTAAATTGTGCAGAAAGTGTACATGCACTAAGAAGGCTCTGGGCTGCAAAGGTCACCTTGGCCAAACGAATTCATTCTCACTCATTCTCTTATGTGAATCTAATCACGTGGAGTTGGAAATTTTGAATATAGCTAAAGAATGTATTGGAGATGTCTTTATTTCAGACATAACTTTGCCTCTTCCCCCATTCAATTTTTTTCTTAGAGATTAAAAAATAATATAATTGGGAAAAAGTCACTCCTTTATTTTCTGTGGCTTCTAATGTATCAACATTAAATAAATATTCACAAAGAGAAGGAAGAAAGCATACTGTAGGCTTTTTCTGCCTGGGGCAGAAAAAAAAAACACCCAGAAAAGGTAAAAATTTCCCCTGTCTGGTCATGCATGACTCATCTCCATTTCCTAGTCGAGGGTGACAGCATTGTCCAAAGACATTTTCTATGGTCATGTTGCCAGCATGACTATACTCTGAGGATTGCTGCTGTCTTCCCACCAAAGTAGTATCTATTATCTACTTGCATTTACACAACTCATTATTCAAATCAATGGAGAAAACTTAAAGAAAGTGTACATTTTTTGGTATCTGGGATCCCATCTCCAAGGTAATAGCAATATCAGTGGCAAAGTTTGAGCAAGGATGAATGAAGTCTGGATGTGTTGGCGAGAACTCATTGTGTGTTAAGCCTATCTTGGACGTCCCCCATGTCGAATGCCAACCAGTTTTAAATCTAAGATTTACCCTGTTGTACTGTATCACACTGAATGCTGGGCAGCAACAACAGAGGCCAAAAGCTATCTCCATGCCATGGAAATATGAATGTTCATTGGATATCAAGCATCTCCCTTCTTGACCACATCACAAATGACACCATTCAATAACATTTTGGTGTGGCACCATTTATAGAGAAGATGAGAGAAGGCTGGCTCTGTTGGTATGGACAAATACTGAGAGCAGTATCTCCCACTGTTGCCAAGACTGCATACTAACTAGAAGCCAACTGTTTTGGGTGCCTGACCATGCAGGCACCCAAAAGAGAGATGGGAAGACACCATCAACAAAGATAAGCAAGCCATGGGCCTGCGCCCTTGCAGCTGACTGTGCAAAATGGCATTCAATTATCCGAAAGGTGAACCCTGCACCTGCGAGAACATGCTAGGAAAAAGGAGATTTGTAAACCCATTGTAAAAATTCCATTGAGATGAAGAACAGTGATGCAGAAAGATAAAATGAATTTGGAGTTTAAATTGGAAATCAGCCTTTAAAAAAGCACCTATTGTTGTGTATGGAAATTAGAAGACTCCAAAAAACTAAAACTGATTGGCCGAACAGGCCGCTCTCGGATTGGTCAATTAAGCACCATTTTGATTGGCTTGCCTGATGGCGGGAATTCTTAAAGTATGGAAGCTCTAAAGGGGTTGGAGATGAATCACTTTCCCATTTCCTGGAACTTGTGTTTCTTCATCCTGCTTCCTGAATTCTGGGTGTTGTAGCAGACTTCACTGGTAGCCTTATTAGGGAAGCCAATCTTCAATCATTCTAATCAGTTTCATAATCGTGGTTTGAAAAACAGCCTGCTGAACTTGGTGTTCCTTGCTTTACATAGGCAAAAAGCATCCAATCCTTGACTCCCCTCGCTTTCTAATCTCTAGGCTCAAGAGTGCAGTTAATGTTCTTTCTCTCAGACCACTCCCAGTTATTTGGAGGTTCTACACAGGAAACTACATCCATGACTGCAGCTGCTGGAGGAAAAGGATGAGCTGCAAAATTATAGTGCCATACCATCATCCCATTTTTCAGTGGGGAATATATATGCAGGAAGAAAAATATCTTGAAATACTCAGTATGCATAGATCACAAACAGGAAAAAGAGAATGCTTTGGTTGCTTGCTTTATGGTAGATTCCCTACCATCTAATTTTAAGACCCACTGCTTAGCCAGATCCCCGGAAAGTTGTATCTGTTCTTTCCTCAATAGCTCTCTGGGGATGATAGATAGGCGGAAAAAGGTGATCTGATCAATTAGCATGTCAATAAGATTTTTTTTTCTTGTTCATATATAGCTTTGCCAGTTTAATCTATCTGATGAAGTAGATTCTACTTCATGGAAGCATATGCTTCTTAAAAAGTTTTATTATGACTAATAATATACAGAATTCATATTCACAACTCAAGAAGATACAAATATTAATCATAGCTGCTCAATTACAAATATGGATTCTTACACCCACCCACATACCCTTTCAGAAACAAAAAATATTCTTGTTTCCATAAGTGCCACAAAGTTAAAACAGCTTAAATTGTACTAAATAATGAGTTTATATGATCACAAACAGCTATTATTCCAATACAAAATAAACATTTGATATGAAATCATGCCATTATAGATTTGCCAGTTTTTATAATAAGGATCTGCATTAGCTGTATTGTTGACAGTTAACTAACTTTTACTAGTACCAATGCAGGAAAATAAAAAAGTTACTATTTCCTACAACTACTTTACTGTTTTCTGTTCCTTTGACCTCTATTTTATTCTTGTATTCTGCAAGTCCATTTATGCTTGGTTAAGTGCAAGCCCCATTGAACATAAGGAGATTGTCTTTGTTTTAAGCTTTTTAAGCCAAACATCATTTGTTCTAGCATTCTGCATAGAATACAATATTTACATTGAAGGATATATAAACTATTCTTTATGACTATTGACTGACACAACCACAAAAATCACTACTCAGCCTTTTGGGAAAGATTAGCTATATTCAGAAATTGCTAACAATTTACTTCCCTATTTGATATGTTATCATCACTTGCCTAATCCCATCATATCAATAGAATGAAATGAATGCCCCAGTGGCAATAAAAAACTTCAAAGGACTCTTGTAGCTTCCTGGTGAGAACCTACAATCAGAGACTGCAAGAATGGCTAAGCTTTGTGGATTACATTCAATATGAAGCCAACCTTGTCTTCCTGCCTAACTTTGAATATTCCTTATTTTGAATCAAAAACTTGCATTGTTGCTATTCCCTCTCTCGGAAATGACTTACATGCCATATAGCATGCCGTGGAGTATGTGAATTTGTACTTTTTGCATAGGAAGTTTAACATTAAACTTAACAGTTTAACACCTGCATTCCCCATGAATAATAACTTAATCTCTTCTGTCAATCTAAAACAGGGGTCCCCAACCCCCAGGCTATTTGGAAATGAGCCGTGCAAAGGGCGGGTTAGCATGCATACATGTGCATGCAGCTCAACTTGTGTGAGCAGCAGGCTGGCATGCATGCATATGTACAGGTCAACTTGTGTAAGTCAAGCTGTATGCATGTGCTTATGTGCCAGCCCACCACTCTCACAAGTTGAATGGCGCACACATGTGTGCACCAGCCCACCACTTTCCTCCCTCCCCAGCCCCTTACTTACCTGTAATGGTTAGGGACCACTGAATGCTATTGACATATAGCACATATGGAGTCAGCATTAATAGTACATAAAACTTTTTCTTTAGTAAATGTTTTATATTCATCCTAGCGTACACCTACCCACACCAAGCTGTAGCATGCTTTAATAAATTCTAGGAAAGGATTTATCACTTGCTTTTGTTGATTAGTCCTTGTCAACTTTACAGAAGCTTTAGCAGTTTAGCCTTAAGATTCAGTGAATTATATGTAATCTTATTTATTTATTAAAAACCACACTTTTCTTTTATTGTTAACCTTACTTTAACCCTAATAAGGAAATATCATTTCTGCAAAGGGACAGTATGCCTTCATTTTTAGCAGAAACTAAAGCTAGGCAATGAAAAAAAAACCAATGTGGATGGTGTCTGCGTCAAAATTTCTTCAAAACAAAAGCTACAAAAAGCAATATGTGTGTGTAAAAGATTGGAAAGTAAAGAAAGTTGGTGGCACTTGAAAATGAATGAGAAGAAATTGAATGTTGTAGAGTTCAAATTATGGAGTTGCATGAAAGAAGTTTTTCAAAAAATGATGCCAAATAAAATTAATTAAATATGTTGATAGTCATCCTATGGATCAAGAAAATCATGGGGAAGGAGCATATTGATTTACTTTATACTTTTTGCAGGCATTATTTCATACACATACAGAAAAAGCCACGTACCACATAATAAACCAGGAAATTAACCAATATATTTGCAGTACTCTTATACAGCACAGTGCAGAAGGGCAAGGAAATGTCTGTCAGACCCTCAGCTAAAGTGTTAAAACTTGAAATGCACACAGTCTACATTTCATAGGCATCACCGTCCCTGTGAACTTGTAACCCTAAACTGTCAACAATGGGTTTGACAGAAATCAATGACTTTCCTTGTTGCTGTCAGTTGGATTTTCAATGAAACAAAGCTGAGAGGTCTTATCTCCCACATAGACCAGGACATGAGTTGTATCTGTGATGTGTTTGTCTGTCAAAATATAAACACAATAAGCTATGCCAGCAGTGATAAAAAGCAGGATGTGGGTGTGTGGGAAGATTATGACACAATTCTCAGTCTAGAGCACAAAACAGCCATCATCAATCCAAATAAACCTACCATGCAGCTCTCAGTGGCAATGGTCTCTGGCTATGGTCTTATGTGTCACACATTTTGAAATCATACATCCCAAAGTAATGTTATAGGGTGTGCTGCTCCTCTTCAAGAGGAGCACTTGCTTGGAGGCAGAGGTATTCTGCAAACCATGCTCCTTTACCAAATCATCATCATCATCATCATCATCATCATCATCATCATCATCATCATCTCCATTTGTTTGAGAAAGCTGTGTTGACCAGGAATCTAATATTTCTATTGACAGTATAGAGGGAGCATATTCAAGGTCATGGAAAGTTCCTCAGCAAACACCCAAAGTCCTTGAGATATTACTCTATGTCCTTGGAGGACCTCCAAAAATGGTATATGGCTATTTCTATACTTCTTTATCTTATCTAGAGTGTGCCAACTTATCTGGGGTGGAGTGTGTCAGTGTTTCTGGGTGGAGAAGTAGACAATGTAGCAAACGTATAAATATGAGTGCCAAAGTATGTTTGTGTTGCCTCTTGCTGAGGGGGATGTCTTCATTCAGCTTAATAAATGTGTAAAGCTTATCAAATCAAATACCTGGACTCTATCTTTCTTTATACCAAGCCACACCAGAAACAGGCAAAACAACTACACTCCTAGCTTTTTCAAAAATATTTTTCCAGCTAAAACAAATCTAACTTCATGATAGATTTTAATGTGTTCTTTTGGAATCTTAACAGCACTTCTGTGAGACACTCTGTCTAATTTATTTAGAATGCTTGATCTGAACAAAAGGGTATTACAATTGTAATCCAAACACATTTACTAAATAAATCCATATGGTTAAATACAATAAGGCTTACCTTTCAGTACACTTACATAGACTTGTACTGGAAAAAGATATCATCTTCTTCTCCTACCCCAGTAAGTTTATGGCAAAATAATATCAATACTTGATGTAGTTATATGTAATAAGATTATAACCACTGCTAGTAATGCTACTATTGCAACATGATTACTTTTTATAAGCATGCAGAGCCACTTGTGCCAGCACGCAAGAGGTCACCCGGGAGAACCCCACTGCACGTGCGCATCTGCCCCCCCACCAACCAGTGGAATTTTGGGTATCTGATCTTCCGCACATGTGCGAGGGAGATGAGTGTGTGGGAGATGTGCAAGCATGTGCAGAGGCATGTGGAGTGCAGGGGTTGTGTGCGCATGTGCAGAAGCATGTGGTGTATGTGTAGGAGGTCGTGCACACATTGCATCATGAGTGCAGACATGCAAGCACATTCACACGCATACACTTTTGGCATGCAACATGGAAAAGGTTAGCCATCCCTGGAATAGGATATAGATAAAGTGACAGAATAGGTGTCCATTAGTGGTGTAATATGTATGTGACCATAAAAGGCATTTTTTTCAACAGACTGCAATACCCAATGTGGTTTAAAACAATCTCAGAACAATAGTAATACAGCAGTGCATCATCAAATGTAATAGAAAAATCCCTTTACAGTACATGCATAATTCATTTCATTTATCAGGAAAGAATTAAATTAACACAGACAACATTCCAATGGGCCATTTAAACCACCTATTAATATATTCAGCATAATGCCAAGATTAAACAACCCACTAAGAATTCATACTGTGTCTGACAAAAAAATATCTTGCAAAAACCCAAACCCATATTTAAACTAAGAAACAAAGCAAGACCTAAATGAAATATCAGTAAAACAACAATAATGCAAATCCCTAGGCATATTTATCCAGATAAGAAATATTTTTGCTTCTCACTAAAAATGCACAAGGTAATGTTGAATGGCATAATGCTGGCATAACCTCTATTTTGAACAGTCTTTCTTTGCATTGATTCCTGCACCTGGAGGTTCTTGTCTTCAAATTCAAGTTTAATGTGTCCAAGAGCAGATATTTGAGCATTGCAGGAAATCTTTCTATCTCCTGCCACAAACATATCCCCAAATATTACTATGCATACAAAAAACTACAGTGGTAAAACTGTACCTTCATGAACATAAAAATCTACCATACTTTGAAAGGTGTACAGTTTGCACCAAAGTAAGAAAAAGCCACCTCCAAACCAACTTCAACTGCAGGGAGGAGTTTTTTTTTTAAAGGCAGGTATAATTATCCAGCAGAAAGAGAGGCAAAATTATGGGATTAATACTTTTGACTTGCAATTTCATGAGGCTATTAAAATGTCACCCTCTGCTCAAATACTGGCTGGTATTTTTGATGATATGCCAACTCATGGGGAGTAATCACACCTGTTAAGGAAGCATTACCATCACGAATGCACTGACATTCGCCCAATCATGTGCCTCCGTAAATATCACATAGCAAAACAAGAGAGCACTTCTCTTGTTAAAGATCAGGAAGGAGAAAGGATGCAAAGGTTCTCTGACAAAAACAAAAACACACAGTATTTTCAATCCCATTGAGAAACTCATTAAATGAAAGCTGAAGCAATTGTAATCACAAATATTAATATTATTAACCAGAAGCAAACATGCAACAGAAAGACTTGTGTTCATTCTAGGCAGCACACTCCTTGCTACTTTAATATTCTTTTATTGGCAGAAAGTTGAAGGAAACCCTGTCAGTCAACCCTATGACTGCTGAAAGGGTTGAGTCCTGTACAAATGGGATAGTGAGATTAATTCACAAAGAGGACTGTTGCATTACTATTGGAAAATATGCCACAAGGAACTGCTGCTGAAAAATGTACAAATATTTGTAGAAATCAAATCATACATCTTTTGTCTTCTCTTTCTCTTTTTTTTTTCTCTCTCCTTCCCTCTGTTTCCATCTCTTTCTCTCTCTGTCTCTGTCTCTCTCTCTGTCTCTCTCTGTCTCTCTCTGTCTCTCTCTCTCTCTCTCACACACACACACACAGAGAGAGAGAGAGAGAGAGAGAGAGAGAGAGAGAGAGAGAGAGAGAGAGAGAGAGAGAAAGGGGGAGAGATTTATCTTACAGACTTTTCAAGAAATGATAAGAAGCAATGTCATCATTTTGAAATGACTGCTGGAAGCAACAATGAAGAAAAAGTGCTTCAGTTATCTGAGAATCACATGCTTCAATGAGCACTAACTCTACCGATGTGCTGTATATGTTCCAGCACTGTGTTTTGGGGAGGGCATCAGAGCAGCAATTTAAATCTTTTTGTCTGGAGTGGCTTGACAGTGAGATAAAGCAGCATATAAATTTAATAAATGAACATTACAGAAACACCAATTTACCCTTCATGAATATACTAGAAATAAAAGAAGTGTTTTATTTTTTTTCTCTCTCTCACTAGTATTTAACAAACTATGACATTTTGTCTGTTTCATGGGCACCCATACACAGACAAATAATTTTTAAAAAGGAGTAGAAAGAAAGACAGAGGCAGGATCAAGAAAGAGCTCCACAACAGAGACATGCCAATCAAGAATAGCAGCACATTTCCTTTTCAGTATAACAAACCTTTTGATTGCTCTAATTACACCTAAAGGAAAACAAGGCCATTTTGCTGCTTGCAAGCATCTGAATAATTAACAGCAGAGGAAGGATAAAAAGAAGGACAGGAAACCTACAACAGCCTAACAAAGCCAAGCTTCAGGCAGATTATTTTACCGCTATGTCATGTCATCATTCTCCCATTTATTGCTTGCCTATCATGGCAAGATTGGAAATGGATACTGAGCATTTTGGCTCTGTTTACAAGGCTACCAAGCAGGGGTCATGATTATTCTTTTCTTTTTTTTCTTTTAGATTACGATTGTACAGTATTTATCAAGGGCAATTTGTTCAATTCATATATCACAAATTGCACAATTTAGGGGTTCAGGTGATGGTATGTTATTACTTATCACTGATCTGGAAGCTATCTTGTCCATCCAAATATACAAAATTGCTATTTGTATATCTGAAGACATCAGACTTCAAAATTATATTTAAAGTGTATTTAAATAGCACTTCAGATTTCTTAAAGCTTGTATAAAAATATAGCTAACAGCAGAATTCTTGGTGTCCTCTGAGCTCGGTAGTTTGTTTGTGGATATTTCATTACCTGACTAGATTACATCATCAGTGCTAGTGAGCTATTAGTAATTAATTAGCTAATAATTAGTACTATCCTGCAAGGTAGATCTATATGCCAAGCCCATTTTGAAGATAGCATTAATAAGGATGAGTAACTAAAAATAAACAAACCACTGGAAGACTGGGCTAGTATAACTCAATCTGATAGACAAACCAGCAAGCTGTCATATTGGAAATATTAGCAGAAACATCCTTATGCAACAACATACTCTATTTAATATGCTGGTGAAATGATTTCAAATATCAAACATGAATTTTCTTGGAAGAAGCTGAAAGCCATGAAGGCCAGAGCCAAATACAATAATAAATCCAATAATGCTGACTGAAGAGGCATTAGGCCTCAGAAGATTAATGAGAAAAAATACCAAGTCCAAGATTCCTAAAAAGTCTTAAGTCTGAGGCCCAAAATTTCAGATCTGCATTGATTGCAGCTCTAGGACATCACAAGACCACCATAATCATCACAAGTTGCTCATTCCACCAAGGCAATGCATTAACCCAGGCAGTATGGCTGGCCTGAGCCCATGCAGTGCGATAAATTCCAGGAAAAAAGACTGTCTTCTTTAGGCTCAGTTCTTCAGCAAAAGAGTGGAATCTGATAGTTTGTCAATCTGGAAATGCTCACAGAACATAAAAATGCTCAATGGACACTGAGTTTCTGAAAAGATCTCCTGTCAACCTCCCTTGTTTTCTGGAATCAGACAGCATTAAAGTTGATCATTAGACCTGTGTTCTTTCTACTTGTCCATGGCCCCTGTTTCATAAGAATAAGCTGTGAAATCACAGGATCTCTACTGTCTTTAAAAGTACAATAAGGATATAGGGTAGAACATTTACAGCATTCTCAATACACATTCATCCCTACTTTTCATCCTACACAATCGATAAAATAGAATCAAAACAAAACAAAACAAAGGGAAGCGTCATATTTGTTGGACAAACCCATTATTTCTTGTTAGCTTCTGTTTCAATATCCTGTGCACACGAGATCCAAAGTGCAAATCTTGCACTATTATTTAAAAAAAAAACAAGTTAAGTATATTGTAGAATAGAGACAAATTTTCCCTTGGAAGTGTTCATATTTTCTCATGGTATTACTACATCAGAGAGAAGTCAGTATAGAAGCCAATACTCTCTGGACTGGTCCTACCAAGTTCCATATATTGGTCACAGGTTAATCCTGGCTTTCGTTTTACAGGAAAAAGGTTCCTAAACTGTTGAGCCAGTAATCAGGTTTTTGTCAGAAATAACACCTAATGGTTTTATATCAATAATGAAATTTTGAGAAATGCAATTGCTGCATTAGAGAGCAGTAGTGTGAAAAATATATGAATGTCAAGTTAATAACAATTCCAGGGAGAAAACACAGCTTGTAAGAAATTTTAATTATGCTTCCATCCATTTTTATTGAACCATTATAGGAAGATTGGGGGTAGAAGAATGTATCCTGATGCAAATGTACAGACAGAAACATGAGCTAGATCTTTCATTTTCTCATATTTCTGGGCTGTGGTGTTGGGGGCATGGTGTTCCTTGCTATTCTCAGCAATGAAAACCTTTCCTTGTAATTAATCAAGAGATCCAAATCTATTTTTCCTTCTTTTAGTCCCGAGTTTAGCTAATAGACCCATGACATTAGATAACTGGTGGCTAAATAAAGTAATTTTCAAATTATGGATGTTTAGCAAAAAAGAAAAAGAAACAGTCCTGTTCAATAATAAGTCAGTTTGAACAAAAATTCATACGCCTAGTTATTTATTTATTTCACTTTTAGAAATAAACACTTTGTGGAGTCAAAATCTACAATTGTTATATGTGCTAAGAGGGATTAACTATGGGGAGTTGATATAAACAGCCAAGCATCTTTCTTAGTCTTTACAGAGCTTACTGGGTAATACCATGAAAGCAGAAGAACCCTCCCCCCCAAAAAAACCAGAGGCTCAAATGACCACATCTGTAAGGAAGAAGGTAACAAAAAGAATTAAGGGGGTGGCTTGTGATCCTGTGATTCAAATTCTGCCCCAAGTGTCAAGCATGTGGTACATACAAAAAAGGAGTGGGGATTCAATTGTTCATCATTAGTTTGACCCCATCTCCTGTGGTTGATCATGCTAAATGAGATCTGATATTGGTATCAGAAGAAAGTGTCTCTTGCCGCTTTCTCTGCTCAGCAAATTCCAAACAAAACCAGCTCTTTTTTTTATCCTAATTTCCTTGAAAAGGCACACCAGAAATTATGTCACCTGAAAGTGCCATGAAAAATGAACAGGAAAATTCTTTATGCAGAGCAGAAAGCTTTTTACATATTATTATCCTTCACCACCCCCTTCTTTCTCATACCTTTATGAAAGCACAGACGCAGGATGCTTCCTGTTACAAGATTATTTGCCCATCTGTTCCAGCATTGTTTTTTTCTGACTGGGGATAATTCAGAGAGAACTCACTGCTAGCTGATCTTTTAAAGTGAAGACACAAAGGACCTCCTGCATGTACGGCATGCATTCTGCAGCAGCTAGCTATGGTGTTTACATGTATAGAAAGGAACACAAGTGAATTTCAAAGCAATTGCAAAGTGGTTCTACACAGTTCAGGAAATCTAACATTTTATACATGTGCATGATTTAAATAAATAAGTAAGTAAAAGAAGTTATTGAAAATTATAAGTAATTTAAGGTTTTAACCTCATGAGGTTTTAGTAATAATTCTCTCTTGCTTTTCTAAAACTCTTGGACTGCATAACTTGTTAGTTATACACAGGAACACCCACCCACACACGCATACATACCCACACGAGCACTTCCAGTGTATATTATATATGAAGAACATGTCAACATATTGGTTTCATCATATGTCCAATTTGGTTGGACACAGCCAATGAACCATGAGTCACTGGTGACGCAGTGGTTAGAATACAATTTTGATGACCTGGGATGTGTCACAAAAGCAACACAACCACATAAGTAAGAAAAGTCCCTTTAATACCTCCAACCCCCAATGTCCAGGTTACTTTCGGCTGGCGAAAAAACTCTCCCAAGAACAGTCTTTAAGTGGAGGAAATTCAGTCCAAAAACAAAGTACATACAAACTGTAAATAAAAACCCACACAAACCATGCTGCAGTAATTAACTTGACAGGGCAGAAGAAGGAATTGCAGACTTGAAAGCCCAGCAAAACACACAGTTGGGAAGATACCAGGAACCCAGGTAAGCCTTAATAAAACCAGATAATTCACTATTTGCTCCCAACAACTTTGCTGTGCATAGCTTCCCTTTTTAAACACTGTGTTTCCGGCTGTAACTAATGAAGGGAACCAGGGCCCTTTCCTCTCCCATAAGCCATGCAACTCACGTTGTTCCCTTCTCCATTCCTCCCTGCATGCCCAGGGGGTGGGCCTGGGTCTCCCTCCAAATTTCCTCTCCCTTGCTCTTCCTCTCACCTGCTCTGCCCAGCCGGCCTTTGCCCTTCCCCAGTTTCTTCCACAGCCAATGGAGCCACACTCCCACTCCCTGTCAGCTGCTCGGCCTCCTCCTCCAAATCAGATTCCAACAGGGACATGACAGCAGTACTGCAGGCTACTTCTGCTGACTGCCAGCTGCCTGTAATTTGAAAGATTGAATCTTACCAGGCTCAAGGTTGACTCAGCCTTTTATCCTTCTGAGGTCAGTAAAGTGAGGACCCAGATTATTTGGAGCAATATGATGGCTCTGTAAACTTTTTAGAGTGCTCTAAAGCACTGTGAAGCAGTATACAAGTCTAAGTGCTATTGCTATTGCTTACATACTGTGTATGAAGAAGATAAACATTGTGAGATATGAAGCGCACTGATAGGGATTTGGGACAACTACGCATGGTCAACTCTGCGCAGCCAATTCACTGCGGCTAGGTAGCTGTATTTTATCTTCCTTGGTCAATAAACTAAAATATAAGTATATACTTTTTTCTGCATACAAAAAAAGTGCAGGCATGCACTGCTTTTTATATTGTTTATATATGTTGTTTATATATGTTGTTTATATAATATGCAAGAATTTCCATATAAATATATTTGTCCTGGTTTTTTTATTTTTGTTCAACTATTGAATAGCTATGTATACAAATCATAAAGCAGTCTATATGATTCAAAGATGGTTGAAGAATGTCACCTTTCCTCTTGTTCATTTGAAAGCAAGCTACTTAAAAATATCCCTTTTATCATTATAAGTGGTTTGTCTTCCTCAGCATGTAGTTCTGTAGACAATATCAGCCTTTCCTGCATTAATCTCTTAGCCACAACTACTGAAAATGATAAATTTAAAATCCAAAGCTATTGAGAAGGCAGCATTTAAATTCTCCTAACTAATCTCTGATTATTTTCTGTCATGATAGTTAATCTGGCATCTTCAATCTTTACATTAAAATGTCATCTCATATGATATGAGACCTAAAAACAAACACTTATAAATGGTTTTTCCATGATGTATCTATAGCCACACAGGCATAATCTATATCATTGTTTCTTTTAAACAATCTGCCAATTGGTTGATCAAGATATTTTACATCTGAATAACTCTGTTGTGAGGTTTTATCCTAATAATCTTCTTCCCTCTTCTCTTCTCTTCTTTCATCTATCTGCCCATCCCTTCACCCATCTTTACCAAATAGCTAGCTTGGAAGTACTCTTCCTCACCGCTCTGTCAAAACTGAATAAAAACCTAAAATAATTCAAAAGTTCATAGCATATGAATCAGCAATCCTGTTGCAAGTTGGATTTCCAGTGATATCATAACCATTACTTTGGTCATGATGCATGAGAGAGACATAGTCATTTGTGATTTATGATTGATAGTCATTCAATGCTAGGGGTATAATTTGAGGTCATATTAAATAAATCACCCAGCTGATTTCCATGCCTTCAGAAGGAATAGAATCTATCTCCTCCATTCCTAGTCCACTACTGTAATGATTATAACATGCTGGCTCTTTAGGATGACCTTCCAGTGATTCACAAAAATATTAAAATTATTATTTCAAAGATCATATAAATATGCATTTATATTAAGTGCAATAGAATACTATCTTCATCATTCTCTGAATATAAAGTATGCCAAGTAATTAGTTTACCATGAATAATCCTTGGGATTCTTCTTCACTGACTAAGGTACAAGTCCATTGTTATAGGACATACTTCCATATACGCAATTGACCATGGTTTCCCATTTGTTGCCTGTTCATGCCACTCTGCCACTTCACAAGGAAATTTCACTGTGTACCCAAAGGATTTGTAAACAATATGGGTTAAACCAATATTCCCCAACCCAAAGATGCTCCAATATGTAAAATTCCTAGACCTCTTTATCCAGCATGAGAAAAATTTTATTTTACATACCTGGATGTTACCCAAGTCAGAGAAGCCTACTTTAAACTATCCCTACATCAGAAGTATGTATGCCTATAATCATCCAGAGAGATGATGTTACACAATTTGATCCAAAGTGTTCTGATTGGAGACATATTTTTCAATACCAGCTTTTTTCATGGTAAATAAATAAAAAAAATATGATTTCAAGTCTTACTTCCTGTCACTGGAAAGCCCAGATGAGAAGCTGTACATATTCCATGTCATAATTTCCATACATTTATATTCTCTATCTGTGAATATCAAAATATGTTACTGCTGGAACTGTTTTGGATCAGCTTGCCCAACCTGATGTCTTTGAGATAGGTTGGCTTTCTAAACTAATAACTTCAAATTGGCATAGCAATTATTCATGTGTGTTAGGAATTATAGAAATTTAAATCCAACATGTCTCAAGGTGCTATGTCAGGGAATACTATTATTCATTCTATACTATAGAACAAAAAAGATTCTGTGTCATGAACTGTGTGTATATGCACTATTTCTTTCCCACCATTCCTGCTCAATGGCCACATTGGTTGTGCATGAAGACTACCAATTTTGAAAAGAAGACAAAATAAAGATCAAGAAGACAAAATAAAGATCAAGAAGACAAAATAAAGATTTAGCAGTTAACTAATTTTTTGTGGCAGTTCTACCCAGAGAGGGCAAAGAAGAAGAAATGACTCTTTGGGGATGCTTAGTAGGCCTCATAGACCTTTTAAACTGAGACAATGGCTGAACAGTATATCTAGAAGACTGAACTGTTGTGCCATCCTGCCATTAATTTCTTATTTTTAAAAAGTGGTCAGTAGAACGTGTATTTCCTTCCTGATAATTTGCAAAATTACAGCTTTTTACAACCTGTGTTTGATTTTGTGCTGTTAATAGTAATTTGCAATTTGAAATGAAACAGTTTTCTTAGTTCCTTCTGTCCTAATTGTTTTGAAGAGGAAAAGGTCATATTCAGATTTCTTATAGGGCTAGATTGGTAATAAAAATACACTATAGAGTCATGCTAAGCTATTTGTCTGGTTCACACATTTATTTCTGTCACATCAAAATCAATATCTTTGGAATAAATGTTGGCTCCCCTTTCTGATAATTTACATATTATTTCCATATTAAAATTTATTTTTGTTTTTAAATTGTTTCTATGGATTATTATGAGACACCCAAAAGTCATCATATAAGGTGACTGATATGTGTGTGTATATACACACACACATGGACACAAATGGACATCATTCATTATCTTTAAAGTATGTTTTCTGTTTTTTTGTTTTTTTATTTATTTACTTTTCATATTATCACTAACTGATTGGTCCAAAATTATGGTGATCTCAATAAACTATGATTATTCCTTTATATGAATAACTCAAATAGAATCAACTACATTTGCAAGCATGTTTGCAAACAGAAGCCAAAATCAACCAACCAGAAATGAGAAGCAACATTTCAGATTTTTTAATCTTCTCATCAAAACTTCTTGATTGAAATTGAGATAGATTATCATCACATGGTACTTAAAGACAATAAAGAAAAAGCAGCAGTATAATAAAGAGCATGTACAAATAAATGCCACATGGATGATCCAAATATCATCAATATAACTTTATAGAGATCAGACTGTTCTCTCACAGTTAAGAATGTTCTTTTTTCTGCTACACTGTTAGTTCTCTCAACCTAGGTTTGAATGCTTTGAGTCTGTGGCAGTGAGTATTTAAAACTGACCTCTATTTAAAATACAAGATATAACAGAGTAGCACACTTTTTTAATCTTTAATTTTAGGCTTGGTAATGGGACTTATTTTGAGTCAGGGCTTGTCTCCAAATCTGTTCCCATTGCCAGTGTCCAAATGCTTTGCTGAATAACCACAATCAGCTGCCAAATATCTGTGAATTAGAGATATGGCTTAAGTGATTTTCAATTAAGCATGTCACATGAGCAATACCATTTATGGTTGCCAACTTTCTGGCAAGATTTCTCTCTCTATAATAATCTACATTACATTAGGTGATTCACTATAATTAACAGTGATGGACTAGGAATTCTAGTCCACTCTCTATCACAGAAGATCACTGTGACTAACTTTGGGTCAGTCATACTCTCTCAGCTCAACCTACCTTCCAAGATTTTTGTGATGAATGAAAGAGGGAGCACTACATATCATAGCAGAGAAAATATGTAGCTCTGGATTGCACTATGGAATCCTTAGTATTATTGTATATAAAGAGAGAGCAAATTCCACTCCCTTGTAACATTGAAGCTGTTACCTAGTTGGGTAATGAAACATCTGCAAGCAAACAACCAAACTCATAGAGCACCAAGGACACCACTATATGCTTTACTTTGAGCTCCTGAATATAAGATATAATATAATAAGCAAAGAATTCTAATAAATAAATAGGTAGAGATATTAAATCAGCCACTTTCCACCAAAACCAACCAAGAAAACATTGAGTATTTTTTTTACCCTTTAGAGAGCTTTATATTATAAATTATTTAATATATGTACTGATTTTATTAACTAGTAATTAAGACTTTATTAATTAGTATTAATCTTAATAAATTAAATAATTTAATAATTAATTAAGATTATTTATTAAATTATTATTTAATTTATTAAAATTAAATTAATTTATTGATTATTAATTATATTAATTTAGTTTTCCCTGGATAGTATTTAAGCTTACTTTTTTGGAGTAAGGTGAATACTGTCAAATGCATGTAATTTGTGGAATTCCTGATATTTTGCATGGAATACATTCAATACATACATCAGGAAAACATTTTTAAGAACTAAATATATTGTGCTGTAGATTTCTGTGATTCTTAAGTTCTAAAGATACTTTTGAAAAACATGCAATTGTCAGACAAAGGAAGATACTTGAAGGTTTGCTAAATCTTGAAATATATGCATGTCTTTTGACCCATACCAAACATTAGATGCCTTCACTTAGGATAAATTCTCCTTCCAGGCCCCTTTTGGAATATTCCTATATATAACACCTTGGGTTCATTGGATTGCTTGGAGCTCAAGTTATAACAACAATTTTCAAATTAAGAACCGCATCTATAGATCCATTTTTGAGTGAGCAACATGATCTATATGCTATTTTCCTGAAACAGGAAAATAGCATATAGATCATGTTGCTCATTCAAAAATGGATTTAAAGATGCAGATTTTAAGCCCATGTCACACTGCCTAACGGATGCAAAAAGGACACAACGGACGAGCAAAATGTTCCTTCCATTGTTATCTGCTCTCAAAAGGGGCAAAAATTTGCATAACTGGAGCGGATAACACGGACGCAGGGAGGACACAGGACGGATGCAAAGCGGATGTGGAACGGAAGCCCAGCGGATGGAAGCGGATGGGAGCGGATGGCACGTCCGCGAGGCTTCGGGGGACCTCAGCAAAGCAGACGCGGAACGGATACAGCGGATGCACAGCGGACGCGGAACGGATGAAGCGGATGCACAGCGGATGCACAGCGGATGCACAGCGGATGCACAGTGGAAGCCTAATGGATGCCTGGCGTTAATTGCGCATGCGGGGAGGATGCATTGCGTCAGCCCCGCGGATATAATGGAAGCAGCTCGGAAGCAGGTCCCCATTCAGAGGAAAGACCTGCTGCCAGATGGATTGGCTGCCTTGCCTGCCCTGCCTGCATGTCTGCCTGCAACCCTTGCTGCCAGCCCTGCTGCCAGCCTTGCTGCCAGCCCTGCTGCCAGCCTTGCTGCCAGCCCTGCTGCCAGCCTTGCTGCCAGCCCTTGCTGCCAGCCTGCCTACAAGCCTTGCTGCCAGCCTTGCTGCCAGCCTTGCTGCCAGCCTGCCTGCAAGCCTTGCTGCCAGCCGGTCTGCCTGCCAGCCTTTCCGCCTGCCTTCCTGCCAGCCTTGGTTCATGTCTGCCTGCCAGCCTTGGTGCCTGCCTGCCTGCCACCCTTCCTGCCAGCCTTGGTGCCAGCCTCCCTGCCAGCCTTGGTTCCTGCCAGCCTCCCTGCCATTCAGCAACCCCACAACCATGCGGAAGCACAGCAAGCCTCAGCCATCTGCTGCCAGCCCTTGCAAGAGGGACAGGGCTACCATCCCGCCCCCTGGCCCTCACTCTGGTTCTGCTGGGGCTTCTGCAGCACAGGCTCGCTCTTCTGGGGCTGGCGCTTCTGCTGCTTCTGCTTCTGGAGGAGCTGATGACAAGCACTCCAGCACCAGCCACCTCCACAGCACCTGGACCCTTCACCCCTGAGACCGAGTGACCAAGAGGAGTGCCAGAGACTCATTTTTGTTTTATAGCTTGTTGTTAATAAAGTGTATTTATGATTCACACACTTGCTTCATTTCTTTTTTTTAATAAAGTCTTGGTGGAAACTTTTAGAAATGGCTTAAGCCTTTGCATGCTTGTGGGATGGGTAAGGATAGCTGTGGGATGGGTTAGGATACCTGTGGTATGGGTAATAGCTGTGGGATGGGTTAGGATAGCAGTGGGATAGATAAACCTCCAGTGCAAGCATAGTGGGACTGTATGGCCCACCCTCCCAGGTGCCACACCTATGGCCCTTTATTATCAATAATAATGTAATAATTATCCACACATGTCAACATAAACACAACTCATTATTAAACACCCTGTTCATTGTAGGCCAACCAAACATACATGGCCTAATCTCATCCATGTGATGAGACAGGCTGAAGGAAGCATCCATTAAGCATTTACCATCCTGTCTTGCCACTCCACTGCTCCAACTGGGGAGTTGCACCAGTGTCTCAGGAGGTTGCGCTGCTTCTTCGCTTCATGTGAGGCTCTCTTGGGGCCTTGCACATCCTCAGAGTCTATCAGGTTTTGCCCTTGCCTCCATTCCCCAGGCTCCATGTCCCCATTGCCTTGTTGGAGGTCCACGAGCCTGTTCTGCAAGACTGGGTAGCGGGTGCACATGAGATTGTGCAGGATGCAGCAAGCTTCCATGATCCTCCTCACGGTCTCTGGGCAATGCTGCATGGTGGTGACAAGTACCTGGAACCTGTTGGCCAGGATGCCAAAGTCGTTCTCCACCACCCGCCTTGCCCTGGATAGTCTGTAGTTGAAGATCCTCTCTTCACGGGTGAGGAGTCTGGAGGTGTAGGGCTTCATGAGGTAGGTTGTGAGGGAGAAGGCGTCATCCCCCACGATGAAGTAGGGCACATCTTGTTTGGTTGTTGGGCAGGGGTTCTGGATCTGGGAAGTCCATGATGAGGTTGCCTTCCAACTCCTCCTTGAGGTGACTGGCGTTGTATACCTGGGCATCTGAAGATGAGCCGTTGCCTGAAGCATCGATGTACATGAACTTGTAGTCAGCATCGACCATGGCAAAGAGGATGATGCTGAAGAAGCCCTTGGAGTTGAAATAAGTGGATCCTGAGTTGGGTGGAGCTTTGCAGGCCACGTGCTTGCCATCTATGGCTCCAACGGTGTGTGGGAAGTTCCACTTCTGATACCACTGCACTGCAACTTTCTTCCAGCGTTCTTCAGTGGAGGGGTACTGGAGGACCTCCTCCTTGTATTCTTCGATGATGGCCTGCACCACTTCTCTGACCACAATGCTGATGGTGTTGTGTGGCACCCTCCAGCCGTACTGCATGCTTTTGTAGGTGGTCCCTGAGGCCAGGTGGCGCAGAATGAGTGCCACCTTGAGCCCAGGTTCCAGGTTGGGCCGGAAACTGGTGTTTACCTTGGTCAACCTGGGTGTCAGGCGCTGCACAACTTCGTCAAACATGGCTGGAGGCATCCTCATGAAGTTCTGGAACGCCGAGTGTCTTTGTTCCTGAGCTCCATCATCAGCTTGTTGTACAGTCCGTTCTCTGTTCTTCTGGCGAACCATCTTTGGACCCAGACTCTTTTTGGCTGCCTCTTTTTCTTCTCGCAGTAGTGTTCACAGAGCCTGCAGATGGCTTCGCACTGTTGCAGAAAGATGGTGGCTGCCGAAAGGACTTTGTTACAATCCACGGTGGACATGACTGGATGCTGTGGAAGGGGAAGAGTCAGATGAAGGCTGCAGAGGTCTGCACCACTGGGCTGCTGTTCTGAAAGTGAGATGCAAATGAGTTGCTCCCCCTTTTTATAGGAAATATAGGTTTTCTGCTAGGCATCCTCTAGGCATCCTGTAGACATCCTTAATATCCGAGATAGGTCCCCTCTGCGAATGTTTTTTCCATTTTAAACTCTTTGTTTCCATGCTGCATCCGCTAGGCATCCGTTCTGCATCTGTTCTGTGTCCGTTCCGCTTCCTCCCTGCATCCGTTTACCGCTGGAGCGGATGGAGTTGCACGGATGCGCAGCGGATACCTAGCGGATATAGTGGATATAGCGGATGCGTAACGGATGCGTAGCAGATGCGAAGCGGATGCAGAACGGACGAACTGGATACATTTCCGCACAAAAGTTTTGGGCAGCTCAAAACTTTCGGAGTGGATGAAACGTCAATAAACAGATGCTGGACGGATAGAGAGGAAGCAAAACGGAGGCAGTGAGTACATCGCGTTTTCGAATGGATGGCAAGCTTTTTTGTCCGTTTTACATCCTCTTTGCATCCGTTGGTTCAGTGTGACATGGGTTTTAATATTGATTTTTTAAAAAAAGCTTGTTATATGGAAAATTTGGATGGATGCTGAGATTTCTGTTTGGAAACAATTATGGGATGATAATTATAAGAATTGTCATTTTTTATCTTAAAATATAAATATCATTTGTCTATTGCTACCTGCAGGCAGTGTTTACAGCTACAAGATTTACTGACATCTTGATTTGGATCAGCAATCTTTTCAGCTTCAGAGAAATTTAATTTCTTAAATGAGATCATTAAATCCTATATGACAGAAAAGTACACAATTGTTTCTGGTTAATTAGGTATAGAAAATTTACATACTGAATGGAGTAAGGAATTGGAGATCCTCACTTTGTCTGAACAATGGAAAATTGTCTTGAACTTACTATCACAAATTTCAATAAACAAAATACAATACACAAAATTCAATACACAAAAGTATTAAATTTACTGCATCCTTTTGCATTTACATAGAAAAATCAGTAAATAAATCAAATCAAGTTTATGTAGGGCAGGGGTCCCCAAACTTGGCAACTTTAAGACTTGTGGACTTCAACTCCCAGAATTGAAGTCCACAAGTCTTAAAGTTGCCAAGTTTGGAGACCTCTAATGTAGGGTATATTAGATCCTATATCCACCTATATAGGTGGAGATCCTTTGAGAGCTGTATGCAATGAAATTTCATTTTAAGAGCTGCAGTGGCACAGTGGTTAGAATGCAGTACTGCAGGCTACTTCTGCTGATCACCAGCTGCCTGCAATATGGCAGATTGAATCTCACCAGGCTCAAGGTTGACTCAGCCTTCCATCCTTCTGAGGAAGGTAAAATGAGGACCCAGACTGTTGAGGGCAATATGCTGACTCTGTAAATCGCTTAGAGAGGGCTGTAAAGCACTGTGAAGTAGTATATTAGTCTAAGGGCTATTGCTAAGTGCTATTGCTAATGTATGGTGATTAGTGTACATTCAAAGTGACAATAAAATTATTCTAAGTTCTAACATGTTGCTGGAAATATAGTCAGAATACCATGTCATTAAAACATAAGCTTCTGCGGTATCCTTAAGTTATTGTGTCCTGGGGTGAAGGAATTGCATATTGTAACTTGACTTTGAAGAAAAGGACATTTTAAAATGCTGATATGGTTCCCTTTTAATATTTTTGTGATGTGAAATACATTTTAAACTAATACATTATACATTATTTTTAAATACATTATTTAAAATACATTACAAATAATACATTATTTTTAAAAAATTACACAAGTATAGCAAAAATGCAGGATGAAATAAGGAATTCTATCAATGAGAACAGCTGCCCATGAGCTGTAGTATAACCTCCAGAGATTTAACATAGAAGCAGTTAAAGTAAGTTTCCAAATGAGCCAAGTTCTAAAAGCAGGCAGGTTCAAATTGAAACAGAAGAAAATGGATGCAGTAGATGAAAAAATATTTAGAAACAGGATTCACTTACACTATGATTATATAAATGCATGTCAACTTTCACAAAGGATGAATCAAAGAGAATTGAAAGACAAACTTCTGAACTTTCTCTGCTATTCAAAAGAAAACAAGGAATGAAAAGCAAAAAGCTATTGCAAATTTTTAAGAAATTAAATCTCAAAAGGAAGTTATGACAATGTAGATAATGATAGTGGCACAAACAAACTAAAACTGAAAAGATATACTGATTTTTTCCTGATAAATGCAAAAAATAGAGGATTTAGAAACAAAATAAACAGAAGGTAAGTTGGAAATGATTTATGATTACAAAAGCAACATGACTACCATATTGAATGATTTTGCTGAAATGAAAATAACCAAAGGGAAATAAAAACTGATTTTGTGTGAAAGGATGTTGATAATGTCCAATCAGTTCCGATACTAAAATTGAGTTATTCAATTCTAATGTTACTATCTTTTGCAACATTCTCAATTTTTTAGTTCTTAGGCTTTTAGTAAATATATACATAAACATCAGTCTGAAATATATTCATCACCTCTTGCTTAAGTTGCCAAGTAAGCAGTGCATCTATATAGCACTGCAGAGACATTAATAGAATAATTTACCTGTTCTGGAATTTGTTATGTAGCTTTTTGGGGGGGGAGATGGTGATAGGATTTTCAAATTGGGAAAGAAAATCTACCACAAAGAATACCCTTATCCAAGAGTGACCATATCTATGCTACTTCTACTTCACATGAAAAGAACAAAAAGTAAAATACATTTGGAATTAAATCAAATTATTTTGCATTATATTCAGGGATGAATTGCCAAGTTGCCTCAGAACTGCATTTAAATCTCTGTTTTTACAGAGCAAGATAAATATCAAAGAAGATATGACGAAATACCATTAAAAATTATTATCTTTTATCAAGTCACAGTTTAATGTTAACAATTGGGTTGCATTATGTTTGGGATTTAATTGTCTTAATTTTTGTTCATAGGTGATATGTTTCCGCATGCTTTGAAAAAAGGGTATTTTTAAAAAATTGAATCCAAAGCATTGCAATTAATATATTGCGCCAAATAAAGTATAAGAGCTTGTTCACTGAATAAGTCTTTAATGCAATGCTTAAAATATCAAACTCATCAAGCAGTTAAAATCTTTTTAATATCTCGGTGTCTATTCCTGTTACCTGCTGGTATATTCAAAGAACAAAGCTCCAAGTAAAAGCCACCAAAACATCCCTTGAAATTGCTAAAGAGCATGCAATTTGGTTATAATTATATCCTAGCAGATATTAAAGTATGTAAAGCCAAAGTACTGGTTTTGATGCTGTATGGCATTTCGGTATATATATGTAAAAGATCTCCTAGTTTAGAAGTAATTCAATCATTTTTTAAAAAAAATCTTATTACAAGTTCCTAATTCAACTTCTAATGCTCTAAAATGATTGGAATTGGGCTGCTTTTCCTTTAGGGCTAGATAAAGACTTTGCCATAGACTTTGTCTGAATCAAGTCTATTGGAAAATTTTCTTATCCATCTCACCATGACAGATAGGTTATCTTCAGTACTACGAAGACAAAATTGGCATACTGTGGTCTTTCTTTGTCAGCATTACATGCTCTAAAACTTGATAACACCTTGGGTGAACTAAAGTAGAGCATTTTGGATTTCAACACCTAAAACATTAGCAGCAGTGTTTCCCATCCCTTTTAAAGCACAATTGTTCTTCCTGCATGGATTGTCACTCAAACTTTCTTTAACAATATATTCCTAAGAGATTATTTGCTCTGATTTGCATTGGGTGACAAGATAGCAGTGTTCCAATATCTCAGTGGTTACCACAAAGAAAAGGGGTCAATCTATTTTCCAAACACCTGAGGGCAGGACAAGAAGCAATGGAAAGAAGCAATCTAGAACTAAGAAGACATTTCTGGAGAATGAAACAACTTGCCTCCAGAAATTGTAAATGCTCCAACACTGGGAAGTTTTTAAAGAAGAGATTGGACAACCATTTCTCTGGGTTTCCTGCCTAAACATTGGGTTGGACTTGACGATCTCCAAGTTTCCTTCCAACTCTGTCATTCCATTCTAGTTACATTAGGTCAGAGTTATATAGTATAAGAAAGAGCCTCGGTGGCACAGTGGTTAGAGTAAAGTACTGCAAGCTACTTCTGCTGCAGCCAATTGCCTGTAATTTGGCAGATCGAATCTCACCAGGTCGAATCTCATTTCCATCCTTCCAAGGTGGGTAAAATGAGGACCCAAATTGTTGGGGGCAATATGCTGACTCTAAACCACTTAAGCCCCTGTCACACTGCACCAACGGTTGGAAAGAGGATGTAAAACGGAGAAAAACACTTGCCATCCGTTGCTTAACGCAATGCTTCCGTTTTGTACTCACTGCATACGTTTGCTTCCTCTTTATCCATCCAGCATCTGTCTATTGACGTTTCATCCGCTCAGAGGGTTTTGAGCTGCTCAAAACTTTTGCGCGGAAAATGTATCCAATGCGTCCATTCTGCATCCGCTAGGCATACGGGGGACATCCATTCTGCATCCGTTACACATCCACTATATCCGCTAGGCATCCGCTATGCATCCGCGCAACTCAATCCGCTCCAGAGGTAAATGGACGCAGGGAGGAAGCGGAACGGATGCAGAACGGAAGCAGAACGGATGGAGAAAGGATGAAAGCGGATGCAGCTCACAAAGAAAGCATTTAAAATGGAAAAAACGTCCGCAGAGGGGACCTATCTCGGATATTAAGGATGTCTACAGGATGCCTAGAGGATGCAAAGGGACACATAGTGGAAAACCTATACTGCCTATAAAAAGGGGGAGCAACTCATCTGGATCTCACTTTCAGACCAGCAGCCCAGCTGTGCAGACCTCTGCAGCCTTCATCTGACTCTTCCTCTTCCACAGCATCCAGTCATGTCCACCATGGATCATAATAAAGTCCTTTTGGCAGCCACCATCGTTCTGCAACAGTGCTAAGCCATCTACAGGCTCTCTGAACTCTACTACGGGAAGAAAAAGAGGTGGCCAAGAAGCGTCTGGGTCTGAAGATGGATTGGGAGAAGAGCAGAGGACGGACTGTACAACAAGCTGATGGTGGAGCTCAGGAGCGAAGACACTCGTGCATTCCAAAACTTCATGAGAATGCCTCCAGCCATGTTTGACGAAGTTGTGCAGTGGCTGACACCCAGGTTGACCAAGGCAAACCAACTTCTGGCCCAGCCTACACTGGGCTCAAGGTGGCACTCATTCTGTGCCACCTGGCCTCAGGGACCACCTACAGGAGCATGCAGTATGGCTGGAGGGTGCCACACAGCACCATCAGTATTGTGGTCAGAGAAGTGGTGCAGGCCATCATCGAAGAATACATGGAGGAGCTCCTCCAGTGCCCCACCACTGAAGAAGGATGGAAGAAAGTTGCAGAGCAGTGGTATCAGAGGTGGAACTTCCCCCACACCGTTGGAGCCATAGATGGCAAGCACGTGGCCTGCAAAGCTCCAGCCAAGTCGGGGTCCACTTATTTCAACTCCAAGGGCTTCTTCAGCATCATCCTCTTCGCCATGGTCGATGCTGACTACAAGTTCATGTACATCGATGCTGCAGGCAATGGGTCATCTTCAGATGCCCAGGTATACAACGCCAGTGACCTCAAGGAGGGGCTGGAACGCATCCTCATCGTGGGCTTTCCGGATCCAGACCCACTGCCCAACGACATGCAAGATGTGCCCTACTTCATCGTGGGGGATGACGCCTTCTCCCTCACAACCTACTTCATGAAGCCCTACACCTCCAGACTCCTCACCCGTGAAGAGAGGATCTTCAACTACAGACTATCCAGGGCAAGGCGGGTGGTGAAGAATGCCTTTGGCATCCTGGCCAACAGGTTCCAGGTACTTCTCACCACCATGAAGCATTGCCCAGAGACCGTGAGGAGGATCATGGAAGCTTGCTGCATCCTGCACAATCTCATGTGCACCCACTACCCAGTCTTGCAGAACAGGCTCGTGGACCTCCAACAAGGCAATGGGGACATGGAGCCTGGGGAATAGAGGCAAGGGCAAAACCTGATAGACACTGAGGATGTGCAAGGCCCCAACAGAGCCTCACATGAAGGGAAGAAGCAGCGCAACCTCCTGAAACACTGGTGCAACTCCCCAGCTGGAGCAGTGGAGTGGCAAGACAGGATGATATATGTTTAATGGATGCTTCCTTCAGCCTGTCTCATCACACGGATGAGATTGGGCCATATATGTTGGGTGGGCCTACAATGAACAGGGCATTTAATAAAGAGTTGTGTTTATGTTGACATGTGTGGATCAATGATTAAATTGTTGTTGATAATAAAGGGCCATAGGTGTGGCACCTGGGAGGGTGGGCCATACAGTCCCACTATGCTTGCACTGGAGGTTTATCTATCCTACAGCTATTACCCATCCCAAAGGTATCCCTGCTCATTCCACAGGTATCCCTGCCCACCCCACTGCTATCTTAACCCATCCCACAAGCATGCAAAGGTTTAAACCATTTCTAAAAGTTTCCACCAAGACTTTATTAAAAAAAAAAAAAAAAGAAATGAGGCAAGTGTGTGAATCAAAGATAGACTTTATTAACAACAAGCTATGAAAGAAAAATGACACAAGTCAAGTGTGCAAATAAAGTCCACAGGTAGCCAGCCAGCCAGTCTCTGGCACTCCTCTTGGTCGCTCAGTCTCAGGGGTGAAGGGTCCAGGTGCTGTGGAGGTGGCTGGTGCTGGAGTGCTTGTCTGAAGCGCTATTGGGGTGCAGCATCAGCAGAGTAAGCACCAGCAGAAGCACCACTGCCAGAAGCAGCATCATCAGCTCCTCCAGAAGCAGAAGCAGCAGAAGCTCCAGCCCCAGAAGAGCGAGCCCGTGCTACAGAAGCCCCAGCAGAAGCAGAGTGAGGGCCAGGGGGTGGGATGGTGGCCCTATCCCTCTTGCCAGGGCTGGCAGCAGATGGCTGAGGCTTTCTGTTCTTCCCCATGGTTGTGGATTTGCTGGTTGGCAGGGAGCCTGGCAGGAACCAAGGATGGCAGGAAGGCTGGCAGGAAGGCTTGCAGGCAGGCAGGCAGGCACCAAGGCTGGAAGGAAGGCTGGTAGGAAGGCTGGCAGGCAGGCAGGCACCAAGGCTGGCAGGAAGGCTGGCTTGCAGGCAGGCACCAAGGCTTGCAGGAAGGCTGGCAGGCAGGCAGGCACCAAGGCTGGCAGGCAGGCTGGCAGGCAGGCAGGCAGGCACCAAGGCTGGCAGGGAGGCTGGAAGGCAGGCTGGCAGCAAGGCTGGCAGGCAGGCTGGCAGCAAGGCTGGCAGGCAGGCAGACAGCAAGGCTGGCAGCAAGGCTGGCAGGGAGGCTGGCAGCAAGGCTGGCAGGGAGGCTGGCAGCAAGGCTGGCAGGGAGGCTGGCAGCAAGGCTGGCAGGGAGGCTGGCAGGGAGGCTGGCAGCAAGACTTGCAGCAAGGCTTGCAGGCAGGGCAGGCAAGGCAGTCAATGTGTCCGGCAGCAGGTCTTTCCTCTGAATGATGACCTGCTTCTGAGCTGCTTCCCTTTATATCCGCGGGGCTTATGTAATGCATCCTCCCCGCATGCGCAATTAACACTCTGCATCCGCTAGGCTTCCGCTGTGCATCTGCTTCATCCGCTGTGCATCCGCTGTATCCGTTCTGCATCCGCTTTGCTGCGGCCCCCTGGAAGCCTTGCGGATGTGTCATCCGCTTCCATCCGCTTCCATCCACTAGGCTTCCATTCCGCATCTGCTTTCCATCTGCTCTGCGTCCTCCCCCCGTCCGTTCCTTTCCGTGTTATCCGCTCTGGTTATGCAAATTTTCGCCCCTTTTGAGAGTGGATAACAATGGATGGAACATTTTTCTCATCCGTTGTGTCCTTTTTACTAACGTTTTGCATCCATTGGGCAGTGTGACAGGGCCTTTAGAGAAATCTGTAAAGCACTATAAAGTGGTATATAAGTCTAAGTTTAGTTTAATTTACTTGATTGTCATTGCACCTCATACAACAAAATCAAACACCATCTTCAGTGCACATCATGACCATGACCATGAAAGTAAACATCCCTCACCCTCCACACACTGAATCGAAAACCTTTCACACCACACCATTGCTGCTCTATGCAGCAGAATTCAACAGAGCCACTGCCCTGGAATAGAAGCTGTTTTTCAGCCTATTTGTCTTTGTTTTTATTATTCTGTACCATCTGCCAGATGGTAATAGTTCAAAAAAAGGGTTCCCAGGATGAGATGGATCTTTGAGAATGTTTTGAACTTTTTTAAGGCAGCGGGAGCTATAAAGCTCTTCCAAAGAGGGGAGAGGGCAACCATAAGTGATATTGCTATAAGTTTCCTATATAAAAGCTGAAATTGTTTTTGTATAGAATTGGAAGCAAAACATTTATTATCTATAACACCTATCTATACAAATTTATACAGCTGTACAACTCACACAAAGTGACTCAAGTTGATGTAAAATTGAAAAATCCATAGTTAAAAATTCACAATTTAACTTCCACCCACTTTCTACCACGTGGGATAACAAAATAAAACAAGCCATTTGATCAAATCTGAATGGGCTCCGCAGACTTGCTGATAAGTCCATGTCAAGACTTGGTGGGAAACCAACAAAGTAGGGGGACAATTTTATTTCTGGGGGACTGATGATCCAAAAGGAGAGAGCCACCACAGAAAAGGCCCTTTGCCTTACCAGTCGTACCAGATTACATCCTTGATAGGTAATACATCTCACATAAGCTATTAAAATGTTGCTGTACATTCAGAGACAATCAAAAGTAACAATTCCAATTGTATACAAATCTAATTGCCATTGTGACCTGAAAGCCACATCTGTTCTTCTGAATGGCCAGTTTTCAGAAACTCAAAAGACAATTGCAAAAGTTTTATCAATAGCCTTAGCCGTTAGAAGTTGCCTGGTTCTTCCTTCACATTATTGTTTGCTGTTAATTGTTTCAGGGTTTCTTCCATTTTGTAATAATTATTATATTGTTGATCTTTTTTGTATATTTTTGGTCTTGGCCATGCTATATTATGAAGTTCATTGGATGGGGATTTTAAAAGTTGCCTGGTGCTACTCAAAATTGAAATATGATGTCCTATTTCAGTACTCACGTATTATATTTGAATAAACAAACTTAAGAATTATATTCTATTAGGAAGAAATCCATTTTGATCTTTATGTATATATTCATTCAATATTTTTTTCAATCTATTTGCTGTAATTGTAGTAAATATTTTATAATCAGTAGACAAATCAGGAATAATTTAAGAATAGTATTAAACGTTTTGGAATACTACGAAGCCCACCCAGAAAAACAAATAGCCCTTGTATTCTTGGATGCACAGAAGTCCTTTGACAATTTAAATTGGCAATTTCTAATTCAACAAATTTACAATATGAATCTAGGCACTAAGTTTGAAAACATTGTGACTACAATTTATGATTCACAAAAGGCAAATATTATAATTAATGGAGAGTACACACGCTCAATAAAAATAGAGAAAGGAGTCAGGCAGGGATGTCCATTATCCCCCCTGCTCTTCATATTATCTTTGGAAACATTGCTTACATGAATTTGACAGAACCCAGGAATAAAAGGACTAAAAATTAAAAAAAGAAGAATATAAACTCCAGTCATTTGCGGATGATATGGTATTATTCATAGAGGAACCAATTGAAACAGGTCAAGAATTACTGAAAGAGTTAGATCAATTTGGGGAAGTCACAAGACTTAAAATTAATAGGGAAAAAACAAAATTAATAACTAAAAATTTAACAGAAAAACAAAAACTAAAATTGGAAAGGCTAATGGGATTACAAATAGTAAAAAAAAAGTTAAATACCTAGGAATTTGGTTGATGGCTCAATGCAAAATTCTAATGGAAAATAATTATAACAAATTATTACAGCAAGTTAAAAAAGATTTAGAGATATGGATTAAACTGCAAATCTCCTTATTAGGGAGGATTGCCACTATAAAAATGAATATTCTGTCCAAAATTATTTATTTATTCCAAACAATACCAATAAAAAAATAAAAAAATTACTTTGTGGAACTTAACCAGATAATCGCCAAATTTATCTGGCAAGGGAAAAAACCGAGGATAAACCTAAAGGCAACACAAGATATGAAGAGCAGGGGAGGTATGGCACTCCCAAATTGGGAATTATATTATAGTGCAGCCTCCTTACTCTGGTTGAAAGAGTGGGTAAATCTGTCAAATAAAAGGATCTTATTTTTAGAAGGCCATGATTTACAGAAGGAATGGCATGCATTTTTATGGGACATTGGGAGAATTAAGCAAAAGTACTTCCACAGACATATAATTAGAGATTCTTTATTGGCTAATTGGAACAAAAAAACACCATTATTTAAAAATCCCAATGTGGACCTCAAAGATGGAGGTGATGATACATCCGAACAATCTAGATGATAAAATACAAAGACCTTGATGCGCAAGGAATTTTAAAATCATGGCAAGATCTCCAAAACAGAGGCTACAAGTAGACCAGTGGGTTTACCTGCAAATTCAAAATAGATATAGCCAGGAAAAGAAAAATTTCAGAATTTATACTAAGACACAACAAATAGATAAAATTTTATTAGGTCCAGATAAAAAAATAAATAACTAAATGTTATAATTATTTACAAGAGATGGAATTAAAAGAGGAAGTAGTCAAAGGCAACATGATAGCTTGGAGCAGAAACATAGAACGTAGCATTACATTATTAGAATGGGAAAAGATTTGGATAAGGAATAATAAAATTACAAGATCAGCAGCATATAAAGAAAATGCCTATAAAATGTTTTATAGATGGCATCTCTCACCCTTGAGTATAGCGAAAATGTCTCCTAACTTGAATCCAAATTGCTGGAAATGTAAAAAGAAACAGGGAACTTTTTTCAGGTGTGGTGGTCCTGCACTGAAGCCCAAAGATACTGGCATAGAATTTAAAAAAATGGTTAGAGGAAATAATGGTGGAACAAATTAAATTAAAACCAGAATTCTTCCTATTGGGGATATTTAATAGACAAACTCCTAAAAATGTTAAATATATAATACTGCATATTCTTACTGCAGCCAGAATATCCTTTGTACAGTATAGGAAACAAGCAGATATTGCAACAGAGGAGATGGTCATACAGAAGATAACAGCCTGTGTAGAGATGGACAAGTTAACCTTAGCACTTAAGGAAAAAGAAATATCAGAATATTATAGAAGCTGGGAATGCTGGTATGATTGGATAGAACAAAAATAGAAAATATATTAGTAAATAACATAAAATGAAAATTATAATTATATATTTGTAATAAGATGTATTTGTAAATATATCACCAATACTGATAACAAACAAGGAACCACAGACTGTCGATAGTAGAATTGTTAGTTTTTTAATCATTTTCTTTTTTTTTCTATTCCTTTCTTTCTTCTTCTGTGTGTTGTGTTTGATATTTTGGTTTTGTAATCAATAAAGTTTGTTTGTTTTTTAAAAAAATAATTATATTCAGTGTCTTATGTATCAGGACAGAAGATGTTTATTAACTGAAGAAAATCACAAGTCCAGTCACGAATACAGTGACTCAGGAAAACCATCAGCTTGTTGGCAAATTGCTGCTAGACTGTTGATGTGCTTGGCAACTACTGCATTGTATGATTGATTAGGGTTGTCAGATGTACAATAGGCCTATTAAGGCCTGTGCAGAAAATGCCCATTGCCAGGGAAGGAAGGATGCTTGGGAGAGTCATGACAAGCCTTGGCAGTTGATCAAATTTTGTGGCAAATGGTAGTAAGACAGTCCTTCATGAAAGGAGAAATGAAAGAAAAGCATAATTATCAGATCTCCTGGGATGAGATGAAGCCAGAGAGTTAATTTTGGCTATTTTCTTTCTTTCCTTCCTTCCTTCCTTCCTTCCTTCCTTCCTTCCTTCCTTCCTTC
>BLBF01000005.1:23744943-23769217 GCA_015471245.1 Laticauda colubrina
TTCCTTCCTTCCTTCCTTCCTTCCTTCCTTCCTTCCTTCCTTCCTTCCTTCCTTCCTTCCTTCCTTCCTCCCTTCCTCCCTCCCTCCCCATAAAAGTTCCATTTTTAAAAAGAATCCCTCATTAGTCTTTATGAATAATAGCATATTTATTTGCAATTACTATTTGCACAGACTAATTAAAGAGAAAAAATTAGTAAGAAAGAAGAGATGCAGGAATTTGGACTATTTTACTGCAGTAATTAACCAGGGATTAACAAAAATTCATTGCTGTGCTCTTTATTTTTAGCTCAGCATTGGTACTCTTTTATGTCCAAGTTGCATGGAAATGTCTCTATTTAAGTGGGAAACTTTCCCTCGGTAAGATAATATGTCCACAATACACACTATAGGTTTTTTTTAAACAATTTTCTTTAGTAAATGAAACTGTAATAAGAACTACTTATTATCTGCTGAGCTGCTGTGGGAAAATTGGCACATATTTAATGATTCCTCATTTATTTATTCACTCCATTTTACTTCAGGCACCAAGAATATATGTATATAAAACTGCTCTCTATTGGATCTATTTAGTCATTCAACCAGAATGCTAGATTTATATAAGAAAAGTGTGAAATACATTGGTCAACTTTTCCCTATCCATTTGTGTCTGTATGTCCAAGGTGGTCTCTTAAAGGTTCCCCCTTGGATGTAGGTTACATAAGACTATGATACAACTGTCATCTTACTTGAATGTGGAGAATTTGCTGTAATGAAGAAAGAGGTTTGTGAGACTGAACCTGAGAACAACTATTTACAAGAAGCTATTGACCACCACTTTATTTTATTAATGCTATTGATTCCAAAGGAGCAGAGTTTCTCTGGTCATACTCAGCAGTTCTCTTTTAATTGAGATTGAAACTGTTATGCCAAAAAAAAAATGTTTTTATCTATAAAAGGGTTTTATAATCTATGTCACCTTTAAAATAGCTAAATTAAAATAGATCTATGAAGATCTGTTGCCAGGAAAGTTCTTCTTTCCTTCCTCCTGTAAAAAGGATTAGATATGGTTGATTATGAAAAACACTGGCAGGGAAGCTAGAAGGCAGAGTTGAAAGATAGAACATTAATATAATAACATCACCAAGTAAAATTTTGGGACACAACTCTGGGCTCTGCTCCCTAAAATGAGCATGAGGCTTCAACTTGGACAGATATGCTTATCACACTTTGAAATCAATGAAGTCATACATCTTGGCATCCCCTTCCATGTGTTGGATAATGTTTCATCAGAGCATAATTAAATAGGGATTTAGCTTTTTAGGTTACAAGGACAGGAAACATAGAAGAGAAATAGTGCATTAGAACCAAAATAAATCTGAAGTTATAAAAGCCATTCCCACGATGCTATAGAAAACAGTTCTAGCATGCTAGGAAAAAACAGTCATTAATCAGTCTCTAATGCAACAGTGATACAGATGCTTACCAGTCAGTACTAATCATAGAAACCATTTCTATTCTGGTTGGTTGAGGTCAAAAATCTAAAATTGCAATAAATTGTCATGATAAAATTGGCTGATCATTTTAATGACCTGAGATTAAAACCAACCAATACAAGCAAGCAAAAAACCTCCACCTGGACAGCAGTTTCCACTTATGATCAGTGATCAAACATGTTAATGAATTTATATGAAAATTAACAACATTCATTGTGAGCCTTTTTTTTTGTAAAATTATTCCCTCTTATTTAGGCCCAGTCCCACTGGCCGACGGACACAAAACGTATGCATAAAGGACACAGTGGACGAGCAAAATTTTGGGGGTGGCTCCATCCATTGTCATCCACTCCAAAAAGTGGCAAAAATTTGCATAAACAGAACGGAAAAGAACAGATGTGGGTAGTATGTAGCGGGGATGTTAAAAAGATGTTCATAGGAAGCCTAGCGGATGAAAGCGGAGGGAAGCGGATGACACTTCTGAAGGGGTTCCGGGGGAGAATTGCAAAGTGGACGCATAGCGGATGAAGCAGATGCATCACGTACGTCTAAAGGAAAGAAAGGGGATGCCGTGCAGATGCATATCAGATGCAAACCGTTCACTGCGCATCCTTTCTATTTCCGTTCTACTAATGATGTATAAACGTTCCATGTATCTTTTCTATCCTCCCTCTTTCCATTTTCAGCTGCAGCGGATGTGAGTTGCGAGGATGACCAGAGGATGCAGAGAGGATACAGCGGATGTTTAACAGATGATAAACGAACATAGAACGTTTGTTGCTCGTATGTCACGGATTTACATCGTACATGGCGGAAAGTTCATCTGTTCACAAAGTTTTGTGCAGCTCAAAACTTCTTGCACGAATGAAATCATAGTGGATGGATGCTCGACGGATAGAGCATGAAACACGTATGCAATGAGTACACAATGGATGCATAGCATTTTCCAATGGATGGCAAGCTTTTTTTAATGTTTTACATCCTCTTTGCATCTGTAAGTGCAGTGGGACCGGGCCTTAAAAGCTGTTCATTCTTTCTTCTCTACTGTGAAAAGTAAGTCATAAGATGAAAAGACTTTTACAGTCAGTGGCATTATAATTACCATTACAGCAATTAATTACATGGAGAAAAAATTAAAATGAACTTTGTACAATTAAAATATTAAATTTTAATGTAAAGTTTTTTGAAGATTATTATTCTTAAAATCCTTCCCCATACAAATCAGCTACTTGTGCATATATTTCACTGAAATCAATAGGGATGGTGAATCTGTAATTGTAGCTTTAATGCAGTCAGTTATGGCTCTGTATAATGAGGATCTTAAGCCCCTGTCACATTGCACCAACGGATGCAAAGAGGATGTAAAACATTAAAAAAAGCTTGCCATCCTTTGGAAAACGCGATGCATCCGTTGTGTACTCACTTCATATGTGTTTCATACGCTGTACCCTTCCAGCATCCATCCACTGAGATTTCATCCGTGCAAGAAATTTTGAGCTGCACAAAACTTTTTGAGCGGATGAACTTTCTGCCACGTATGATGTACATCCATGGCATATACGGGCAACAAACGTTCTATGTCCGTTATCATCCGTTAAACGTCCGCTGTATCCTCTCGGCACCCTCTGGCCATCCTCGCAACTCACATCCGCTGCAGCTGAAAACGGAAAGAGAGAGGAAACGAAAGGTACACTGAACATCCACACAGCATTAGTAGCACGGAAATAGAAAGGATGTAGCGTATTCATCTCGAATATAAAGGATTAAAATGGACAAAACGTTTGTATCTGGGATGTATCTCGGATATTTAGGATGTCTGCAGTATGTCTAGAGGATGTAGAAGGACACCTAGCAGACTACCGATATTTCCTATAAAAAGGGGGAGGAAATCACCTGGATCTCAGTATGAGTCCAGCAGCCGTGGTGTACAGACCTCTTCACCCTTGGTCTTGGTCTTCCACATCATCCATTGTTCTCCAACATGGATCATGACACTGTCCGTATGGTAGCTGCCATCATTCATCGCCAGAACCAAACCCTGTTCAGACTGTTTCACCTTTTATACACAAGGAGAAGAAGGAGACATCCAAGAGCTGTGTGGGTCCGAGGATGGATCAGGAAAAGAATGGAGTTTGGACTGTATGACCAGTTGATGGTGGAGCTGAGTAATAAAGACACTCGGGCATTCCAGCACTTCATGAGGATGCCACCAGCCATGTTTGACGAACTTGTAGAGCGTTTGAGACCCAGGTTGACCAAGCCGAGCACCAACTTCGGTCCCAGCCTAGACCCTGGACTGAAAGTAGCACTGACTCTGCGCCACCTGGCCTCTGGAACCACATACAAAAGCATGCAGTATGCGTGGAGGGTGCCACACAACAGCATCAGCAAAGTGGTCAGAGAAGTGGTGCAGACCATCATCGAAGAATACGTGGAGGAGCTCCTCAAGTGTCCCACCACTGAACAAGGCTGGAGGGAACTTGCAGAAGAGTGGTATCAGAGGTGGAACTTTCCCACACCATTGGAGCCATAGATGGGAAGCACGTGGCCTGCAAAGCTCCAGCCAACTTAGGGTCCACTTATTTCAACAACAAGGGCTTCTTTGGCATCATCCTCTTTGCCATGGTTGATGCTGACTACAAGTTCATGTACATCAATGCTTCAGGCAACGGGTCAGCTTCAGATAGCCAGGTGTACAACACTAGTGACCTCAAGGATGGGCTGGAACGCAACCTCATCATGGGTTTTCCAGATCCAGACCCCCTACCCAATGACACACAAGATGTGCCCTACTTCATCATGGAGGATGACGCCTTCTCCCTCAGAACCTACCTCATGAAGCCCTACACTTCAAGATACCTCACCCATGAAGAGAGAATCTTCAACTACAGGCTGTTCAGGGCAAGACGGGTGGTGGAGAATGCCTTTGGCATCCTGGCCAACAGGTTCCAGGTATTTCTCACCACCATGCAGCATCACCCACAGACCATGAGGAGCATCGTGGAAGCTTGCTGCATCCTGCACAATCTCATGCGCACCCGCTACCCAGTGTTGCAGAGCAGACTTGTTGACCGTCAACAAGGGAATGGGGACATGAAGCCTGGGGAATGGAGGCAAGGATGTAACCTGATGGACACTGTGGATGTACAAGGCCCCAACAGAGCTTCATGTGAAGGGAAGAAGCAGCGCAACCTACTGAGACACTGGTGCAACTCCCCAGCTGGAGCAGTGGAGTGGCAAGACAGGATGATAGATGGTTAATGGATGCTTCCTTGAGCCTGTCGCATAACACTGATGAGATTGTGCCATGTATGTTGAGTGGTCCTACAATGAATAGGGCATTAATAAAGACCTTTGTTTATTTTGAAATGTGTTGATCAATGAATAAATTGTTATTGATAATAAAGGTCCATATGTGTGGCAGCTGGGAGGGTGGACCATACAGTTCCACTATGCTTGCACTGGAGGTTTATCTACCCCACAACTATCCTTATCTATCCCACAACTGTCCTTATCTATCCCACAAGCATGCAAAGGCTTAACCATTTGTTCAACACTTTATTAAATAAAAAAAATGAACCAAGTGTCTCAAGCAAAGATAACCTTTATTAACTTTCTTAGGTAACCTTTATGACTTTATTAAAAAAGCAAAATGAACCAAGTAAAGTGTCTTAAGCAAAGATAAAGTGAACAAGTAACAACTCAGTCTCTGGCACTATTCTCAGTCACTCTGAGTCATGTCCATGGTCTCAGCTGTTAAGCGGCCAGGGACTGTGGAGGTGGCTGTGGCTTGAGTGCTGGTCTGAGGCACCAGTGGGGCGCTTGGCCCTGAGAGTACAACAGGGGATGGTGTGTTCAGGAAGCTCTCAGAGAGCTGACTCATTCCTGTGAGGTTGAGAGGCCCTTCATCAAGTACCTGGGATGTCAGGCACAAGACTGATGACAGATTGTCCGTTGACGGGCTTGGCTGTGGGGTGGAGGAAGGAGGAGTGTAGTGGGGCTGTCTGGTCTGCAGCTGGGTGAGGACTGGACTCTGTGGCATGCGATGAACCTGGACCTGGACTGGGAAGGTCTGCTTCTGCTGTGGGAGGTTTTGGTAGTCGTAGCCTTGGTAGGTGAGGGGCTGTTGAAAGCCGTGGAAGGGCTATGACATCGCCTGGGGTGGAGGAGCAGACCTGGACTGGGTAGGAGCAGCTTCAGCTGGGCCTTGAGGGTTGTGCAGAAGTGCTGTTATCTTCTCCTTCATCACCTGGTACTGGACCTCGGGCAGGTCCCTGAGGGTGTGGCTCACATAGGTGATGAAGGTGTGGCGGCCTGAGGATCCTCTGTCCAAGTGGACCAGCTGAGAGAGAAGTTCTGTGCTGGTCTTCATTGTGTCCCTGATCTCCAACAGGACAGTGTGGCTCTGGCCCTCCAGTCTGCCTCTCTGCCTGCATCCTGTGGAGCTGGGTGTGGGGGTGGGGGTGTGTTGGTCTCTGGTGGCTGCCGCTTCTTCCTCCATTTGTGACAGGGGATCCTCCAAGTCCTCCAGCATGGGGTGTGCAGCTGTTGGGGGGGTCTCTGCCGTGGGGCCCTCTGAAGACACCTGCCTGGACAGGGTAGCTGGCTCCTGGCTGGAAGAGGACTGGCTGTCTGTGGTCTGCCTGAGGGAGAGGGGTGTCAGAGGGGCTGCTCCTCGGTGGCAGACCTCACCCTCCAGGGAGCTGCACTAGCTATGATGTACATCTCATGGTCCCCGCATGCGCAGTGAACACTTTGCATCCGATATACATCCGCTCGGCATCCGCTTTGCTTCCTCTAGGCATCCGTGATGTACCCACGTCATCCACTATGCATCCGCTCCTTCCGCTATGCGTCCACTTCGCTATTCTCCCCCGGAAGCCCTTCGGATGTGTCATCCACTTCCATCCACTGTCATCTGCTAGGCTTCCTATGAACATCCGCTTAACATCCCTGCTACGTACTACCCCCGTCCGTTCTTTTCCGTTCTTTTCTGTTCTGTTTATGCAAATTTTCACCACTTTTGGGAGCGGATGACAATGGATGGAGCCACCCCCGAAATTTTGCTCATCTGCTGTATCCTTTTTGTATATGTTTTGCGTCTGTCTGCCAGTGGGACTTAGTCTTTAAGTCTACGAATTGCAGTACATCTATTTAGTACAGCCACCATCTAGGACCTTGGGGAAAGAAGCCTAGAACTCTGCTTAGCAAAATCAAAACAATAGGGTTGAATCCAGGGATCCTGAAGTAAGAATATTATTATCTAAAGGAAAAAAAAAACCTCTTACCAGGATCCAAAAATACTGAATCTAACAGTATTTAATTTCACCACTGTACAATCTAGCAAAACTAAGAACATATTTTTAAAAAATTTTGGCTCATGTTCCTTTTGGTTGATGGTTAGCTATATAAATTTGTTTAATAACAACAACAACAACTACAACAACAAAATTTTCTTTATACTCTACATGATTACCTGATTAAAAGTAAATCCTATTTAGTACAAAATTGTTTAGGTCATGTAAGTGCATACAGGATTTCAGCCGAGCATTACAGATTAGGGTAAAAGTTAATAGGGACAACAGGATAAAAGGCAATAGGTAGCTCCATTTTTCAAATCAGAGAAATTTGCACCTTGTACTAATAGCTATCAGTCCACTCTTTGAAGTAGCAACAATATTAGAGCTACAGACACTCTCACATATTCTACAACTAATGGCCTGTCAGTAAGCCAAAAATAAGAAAGCTAATTTCAAAATTAATCTTACAATGTTCCATTCACAGGGTATTTTCAACATTTTTAACTTGATTAAGAATGTAATAAATGATGATAATGTTTAGAAGCTTATTATCTTTACTCCCAGTGAGTGAAAAGACAGAGTGGGAACCAAATGTCTCCAGATAAAAGTACAGCATGTAAATCATCAGGCACTCTACTTCAGTTTTGATTCATTCTGGTTTTGCTTTGACATTTACATTTCCTTGAAACGTATGTATTTATAGAAAAATCTTATCAAAAGCCAAATTGGAGAGAGTGTTATATTTACAACAAATAAATATAAATACAATTCTCATTCAGTCTCGGGCATACAGTTCTCATACATGAGGCCTTTCCAGAGGTTTGTGTGGCAGATTCTCAAGAGAGGAAAAAAATGTTTCAAGCAAGCCTTTCAAATGCTGATAATTAGTTATGGTGCATTAATATGACTGATGCCATACCAGTTTGTTTGTTTTTCTGATGCATTTCCTATAATGTAGCTTTATGGTCTATGTGTCATTAAGACAGTTTGGTTTTTTTTACTTTTTTTAAAGTTTTATTTTATAAGCCTGGACTGAGCAAATTTGGAGCTATAAAGCATAATTGACGGACATTGAGTCTCTGTGGTAACATTGTACAAAAGTTTCATTCTACCTATCAGCAAAGCAAGAAAAAAATAAATTTATTTTGTTGTACTCTTTAAACTGCTCATGGTCCACAAACAGACCTTCAAATTTTATCCACAAGAATATTATATACACTAAAAAGAAACAGGGACATTAAAAAAAAATATTAATGACAAAATGCTGCCAAATGCAGGATTATTTTAAGGGTGAACATTGTGTAAATAGTGATTGTTTCCCAGATGAGTTCATCCTGAACATGGAGAGCTATATACACTATGCCAGCTAAACAAATAAAAATATGTTTATGAAGACAATAAAAAGCAGAGATAAAAGCTGAAATTCACAGCCTGCATAAATCTTCTTACTTTCCATCATAAACTTCAATTTTGGTATTTGGGAATGTATCCCACTTATATCAACTGTCAGCATTTGTGCAGTGCATCCAGGGTTCAAAGTGTACATCATTTATTATCTAATTTTAATTCTTATAACTTGAATTATTATCCTATATAATATATTCTCCACAATGCAGATAACCATTTATGGGACTGATCATGACAAAGTGCTCTCTTAGTGCACTCTAAACTTGGTTCTTTGCTTGCAGACATTTCATTACCCAACTAGGTAATATCATCAGATATATGTCTTAATACTTTCTGATTTATAATCTACCTCTTTCCAGTAATACTTTATTTCAGAATCATGAAGACACATTTACTGCAGCTTCATTTTCAAATATATATTTGTAACTTTTTTAAAAAGAGTACTAAGAGTCTCAAGTACATGAATTCTATATCTAGTAATCTATTGAACATGTTTCTCTTATTAGCAGTGTAATAAGCAGAATCTTACTGTGCCAGTAAGAGCACAGCATTGTGCACAGCATTTTTTTCATGTTTCATCAAAATTGAATGAATAGGAGTGTAAATCTCATTTATCACAAAAATTGGAAACCAAGGTTTAGCCTCTTTAATTTTGCCTAATCCCAAACTACCAATTGTTAAATCTCCAAATTACAAAGCTTTTCAAGACCTTCAATAATAATAAAATGATGGCATCTTTTTTTTTAATTTTTGGAAAATATAAATCAACAGCCAAGAAAGTAATTTCATCACAACATCTAAGTTACAACTAGGTATGCTATGGTCCTCAAAAGTTCATTTGTAAATTTATATTTCACTGTTTTTAACTGTATAATTGATTATTATTCTCCTAAATTAGAAATGTCCAGTTATTTGTTCTCAGGCTGTTCCCTGTGCCCACTTTGCTCCTGATGGGTTTCCAGCCATCTTCCAGCTTTCCTTTGATTACTACCTTGCCAAATTACATAGGCTGATCTCTTTTCTTGCCTCTTCCAAAAATTGTTCTTTTGAAATTACATCTCCCAGCATTCTATGTCTGATATCAGAGGCTGTTTTTTTCTTCTTCTCTGTATTATTATTATTCTCTGTATTATTACTGATGTGGAAGTTGGTTCCAAAATTAAATTAATTAGGCCTTAATGCTTAAAAAAGTCAATGTCTCAATTTCTTATACAATTTTATACTCATTTAAGTATTAAGATCAACAATTTCAAGAATCTATTGCTTGGCATATAGCAGCAATTCCAAAACACTTATCCATTCTTCACCTTAGAAGGTATTGTACCATTCAACAATGCACAAATAGGAAGGCAGACAAGTAAAGAAGCTACTTTAGGGGAAATGTATTTTGTTCCCATTTTAAAGTAAATTAGAAATGCCCAGTTTCAAATTCAAAGTTACTTCAATTTTCTTTTCCAATCTTGTACTTGAAGCAGAAAATATTTATAGCGGTGAAATCCCCACTTTTCTACATTAAGTGAAGCTGTCTGCAGTTCAAATTAATGGACACAAAAAACACACATGCAATAGCAGAAACTGTTTATGGAAATGCATGTACAATATTACCAAAAAAAGAGCATACCACACAACAATGTGCAAAAATAAGGGAACTTATTCAGAAAAATGTATATCTTAGAAGTATTTCATACAAAATATATATATTAGGAAAGGTGATTTTAATATAATGCAGACCATCATAATGCAGACTATGGTGATAGTTAAATCATAAAAATAAATTAGTAAATAAATGCGGCTTAAGCCCATGTCACACTGCACCAACGGATGCAAAGAGGATGTAAAATGGACAAAAAAACTTGCCATCCGTTGATTAACGCGATGTACTCACTGCCTCCGTTTTGCTTCCTCTCTATCCGTCCAGCATCCGTTTATTGATGTTTCATCCGCTCAGAAAGTTTTGGGCTGCCTAAAACTTTTGCGCAGAAAATGTATCCAATGCATCCGTTCTGCATCCTCTAGGCATGCGGGGGACATCCGTTCTTCATCCATTACACTCTGCATCCTCTACGCATCTGCTCTGCATCCTCTACGCATCCTCTATGCATCCGCTCTGCATCCGCTCTGCATCCTCTACGCATCCGCTCTGCATCCTCTACGCATCCTCTACGCATCCTCTACGCATCCTCTACGCATCCTCTATATATCCGCTCTGCATCCTCTATACATCCGCTCTGCGTCCTCCCCACATCCGTTCCTTTCTGTGTTATCCGCTCTGCTTATGCAAATTTTTGCCCCTTTTGAGAGCGGATAACAACGGATGGAACATTTTGCTCGTTCGTTGTGTCCTTTTTGCATCCGTTGGGCAGTGTGACATGGGCTTTACTTAGAGTAATTTTTAAATCTGCAGTTATCACTTTTACACCATATGCAAATACTACCTTTTAAAAATCTGGGTTTAAGTATACACATTTAGAAAATGTTTTTGTTCATGAAACTTTTGTCATTCAAATAACTTCTGATTGAACAAAAAACAACTGAGGAAAAAAATGTTAATTTATCTAAAGAACTTCTAGCCCAGCTAACAGTAAAATTCCTTAGGCACTTATAAATAAAAGTAATATGAAATTTATTATGATAAAAGTATAAGAAGGGTAGACAAAAAATAAACCATGATGGAGGGAACACTTAAGTTTTAAACAGAGGTTCTGTAACATTGTGGTATCCTGTTCCCTTAAAACATTTAATTGCATTATTTTCTTTGCTACTCCCACAGGAATAAATCACAGTCACCCTGTCAAATAATGTTCCTGGTCTATTTGGACAAGTTGGCTGTTTATCTCTTCCTCAGACCAGAAGTACAAGACAGCAGCAGTTTGTATGTGCTAGCTGAAGCCAACCCTACCCAAGATATTCTTATCTAATTTCATGTTGCCTCTGTTCTGAGGATAGTTTTTTTCTGGGTTTATACCTTGAGGTATAAACTCTGGATCCTGCAGGCCCACTCTACGCAGCCCAACTGTGCTGCCCTTGTGATTGCAGGAATCCCATGCAAAAAGAAGAACTGTTGCAATAAACAAACAGTAGCTTCGTGCCAAGTCCCTGTGTGCAGGGGTGGGATTCAGTTTTTTTAACAACCGGTTCTGTGGGCATGGCTTAATTGGTGGGCATGGCTTGGTGGTCATGTGACTGGGTGGATGTGGCTTGGTGATCATGTTATTGGCTGAGCATGGCCCACTCAACATCACTCACATTGAGGCATGCATCTCCTCGCCTGCCCTCTCATGACTGTGGGGATGCTGCAACAGTCATAAGTATGAAAAATGGTCATAAGTCACTTTTTTCAATGCCATTGTAACTTTGAATGGTCGGTCACTCCACACAAGCAAAGTACCAGCAAAGGAGAGGAAAGAAACTCCAGAGACAGGAAGTCTAGTCCTGCCAAGAATGTAATAAGGGTTAACGGAGAGGCAGTTTCTGTAAGCAACACCAGAATGTTTCCTTCCTGCCTTCCTTACAGGATTAGGTCAGTAATTTCTTCTAACAACTGGTTCTCCAAACTGCTTAGAATGTTAACAACTGGTTTTAGCGAATAGGTGTGAACTGGTAGAATCCCATCCCTGCCTGTGTGTTATTCCACATGAAGTATCACATCTGGACAGAAAAGGTCCTCTATCCTATGTGGCATTGTTTGAAACCTCCTCCCTTTAAATACAGAAATAGGAGATACATTGTCCCACACTAAAATAATTAAAAACAAAACAGTTGTAGGACTCAACAAGTAATAGTAATGACTGTTACTTGTAGCAAAGTTCAAATAGTTAAATTCTGTTCTTGTAATTGGGTATACAAATGGGAGGGAAAGGAAGGACATATAATCAAAAATAATTTATCTATTTTCACTTTTTAATGAAGTAGCAATCTTTTTTGTATTATCTTGCTTTTCTTCTTTTTTTCTTCTTTTGTATTTCAGTATTTTCTTTTTTCTACTTTTTGCATTTCAATATTTTTTGCATTTTAAATTTTTCTACTTTTTGCATTTCAGTATTTTAACAATAAAAGTATATATATATTTAAAAAGTAATAAATAACACTAGATAAACATCACCAACCTAAGCAATGTTAGAACTCCAACAATTTGGGAAAAAATGAGTTTTATGTGAAATAACAATCGGGGAAGTTTGTCACCAGTCTCTCAGTCAATCATCATGTTTCACTAGGCAGAAGAATAATCACAAAAGATAGTAAAGAAATTCATTTGATGGTGTCATACCAACCCACATGATGTCTCAGAAAAAAAAATGTTACTTTTTGACCTATTCTCCTCCCTCCATCCTGATTTCTGTGGTGATAATTGATTTGCATAAGTTTCAACAGATAATGTTAAAAAGATACAATTTATTTATATCCAACTTTTCAACACCACTTTTCCTTTAAATAATAAGAAAGTACCTGACATAATAAATGAAATCTTTATAAATATAAATAAGCTATGCAATTAAGCAACAAGAACTTTGACTTGCCTAGCAGATTCTCAGCATTTTGGCCATAAACCTTTTTTTACTCACAGAAAATGAATTCTTAATACCATATTGAGTTTTATGTGCACTAAATTTCACCAGAGGAGAATAAATAATTTGTCTGCTCTCCATCTTTTCATTCAGTTTTATGCCTCTAGGTCTTTGTTTGTTAGACTCTGGGGAAAGGAAAAATATTTTGTACAGTTTTACCTGGATAAACATACTATAAATTTACAAATGATATTTACTGACCTCATAGGAATGCTACACTTGATGTACCAGAAAAATAACTTTTAGACAGACCAGCAGATACAGTTAATAAATAGATTATCTAACAATAATATCCACATCTACACATTGTGGCTTCTTCTCAGTTCTCTTTGCCAAACACAACTTTAATTAACTTGTCTGCCATTTGAAATTTTTCTGGGATACAATGCAGGCGGGATCATTAAACCCAATCATATTTTCTGCCTTGCCTGATATTTCACCAGAGCTATTCAAATCAATTTACCCAACAGAGACATTTGTCCCTGGCCTGTCACCATGGCCCATACAGAGCGTCCTACACTTCTTTATCTTTTGGCAAGGCCATCATAAGCAAGTGACAGAAAGGGTGATGTATGGCTTCTCAAATAAGTTATAAATCCTCCATCCCTTCATCATCTGTCAAACACAGAGAATTTACTCCAATTGGCCTTGGCAAAAACTGCCTCACTGTGCTTAGAAAAAGTTGGTTTTAAGATGACACACACTTGGAGGTAAAGAACCGCTCTGCATTGCAAATCTAAATGGATGATTTTGGAAAGAAGAAAAGCAACTTACTCCAGAGCACATAAAATGATACTTGTCTCTCTGGACTCTTGGGTAGGAAAAACGAGATGGTACAAATATCAAGGGAAGAGGGAATTCAAACAATTATTTTGCACCATCAGCTTATACCTACAGTATTTAACAATAGCATGCTACAGCAAAAGCTCAATCTACTGTGTGGCTTCCAGATGTGTAAAACAATTGCCATGTTGCAAAGAGTACTTTTCTGCAGTACATAAGATACATTCATCAAGTGCAGCTGATCTTCACAGGTGCAGTAACAAATCCATGCTAGTTGTTGTCTGAACAACATGGCAATCTTATTCCCCAAGCTGAATGCCCTAATATCAGGGGCTCTGACACTCCAAGGTTCCTGCTGTTAACAAAGTAGTGGGACAGAAATGAGAGCAAATAAATATCTCGGTGTCTCCTCCATGTCCAGGCAATTTAAAACAAAGAACAACCTCCTTTATAATGAAAACTTTTATGTTAAGAAAGTAAAGATAGCGATAGCACTTAGACTTACATACCACTTCAAAGTACTTTACAGCTCTCTCTAAGTGGTTTAAGAGTCAGCATATTTCCCACAACAATCTGGGTCCTCATTTTACTGATCTTGGAAGGATGGAAGGCTTAGTCAACCTTGAGCAGATGAGAATCAAATAGCCAAACTGCTGGCAGCTGGCAATCAGCAGAAGTTGTCTGCAGTACTACATTTTAACCACTGTGCCACAACAGCTCTTTGCACATGGGCTCCAGAGACCAACCAATGGTCCATTTCTTCCATTAAGCTAAAACGAATTTATTGGATAGGGAACTGTCACTTAACTTCTAAGGGACTTCTAAGGGACATAGAATGGAAACTATGAGTATGGTGGCAATCTAGCCTGATTTTCTGAGCAATAACTACCTCCATGTACAAAATGAAACAAAAAAAGCAGTTTTACAGAGTTTGATGACACATGCATGTTGGAGAAGATTATTTAAAATTCTTCTTTTTCTGGATAAGTGTTCCAAATGTATTGGGTTCATATTTCAGTGAAGTTATCAAACATCTCACATTTTATATTAGAGATCAATTATCTACTTTTTATTTAACTTTTAGATAAATTACTAGTCAATCTGTGCCCTGTTATGCAAAAAAACAAAAACAAAACAAAACAGAAAGCAGGAGTGATTTCCAAATTCCTGACAGCTCCCTACTGAATTTCCTTGAGAAAAACTGATCCTTCCTTCCTCCCTCCCTCCCTCTCTCCCTTCTTTCCTTCTTTCCTTTTTATTTTCCTATCAACTTTTTTTTCATCCTTCCTTTTCTTCCTCCTTTCCATCTTTCCTTCCTTCTTTTCTTCCCCCTCTCTCTCTACCCTTTTCTTCCACCCCTGCCTCCATTGCCCATTCCCTCTTTCTTTGTTCCTCTTTGATCACTATAAAGAAGAGATCAATAGCAATAAATATACTCTTTTCAGCCCAATGAAGTAGCTACCTAACCATCAATGCAGGCCATATACAACATCCTCCAACAAAATGGATATCCATGCAACTTTATCAGATCAACCCACCTGATACACCTGCTCAACCCACTACAGCGCAAGCACAAGCTATAAACAGGATAACATGTCATATATCTAAAACATCTCAGAAACAACCAACAGACTAATAAAGTCACACAGTACCACCATAGCACACAAACTAAAGCCCTCCTAAACATTTTAAGTTAATCAAAAAACCCAGTAGCCCAAGAAGGAAAAAAAAAAAAAACCGAAGTCATCTGTAATATACAGTATATGGATCAGGGGGGTCAAACTGGATTTCTTCAAGGGCCAAATCAGCATTGTAGGTCTCCTCCATGGGCTGGTGCAGAGGGCAGCAGGGATAATGGGACTGATGCCTCCTACAGCACTTTGCTGGCCAAAATGGGTCATGGGGGAGCATGCGTGACTTCCATGCAGCCCACTTTTTGCCAGCAGAGGCCTGCTCGAGGCCAGGGAGATCAAAAACTGGCCACATGGGGGGCTTGTGGGGCCTCTGCATAGTCCATTTTTGGCTGGCAGAGTGCGACTGGAGGCTGGAAGGCCAAAAATGGGCTCCACAGGGACCACACACACTCCCGCAGCCTGTTTTGGCCAGCAGAGGCACGGCGGGCTGGTCATTGGATATTTCCAGGGAAATATGGGCCAGATTTAAGCATCCTGCAGGCCCGATCAGGCCCATGGGCCTTGAGTTTGACACCCCTGATATAGATGATTACACCATTATTAAGAAGATACAATGAAAATTGTAATTTGTAATTTCACAACAGATGGTTAGCCTGAACCATAGTTTTAACTGGGAACTATAAACATTTTAGATCAACAAGCTAAATGCAAAAAAAGCACTAGAGAATTCCTAGAAGCTTGGAACTGAGACAAATCAGTCATCAACACACAGATAGAAATAAACAACATTCACACACTATTCAAAAGAGAATATAAAGGCTAAAAAGAAAACAAAAAGAATGAACACTCCTCACCGGCAATCAACCCCAGACAAGCAGAAATTAACACAAGAATTAAGACCAGACAAATTATCAAGCAGTAAACAATATCCTCATCAAGGAATCACCAACTCAGACAAACAATTCAACAATAAACAACAGCCTAAGAGAAATTACTAACAAGAAAACAACATTCCTATCAACAGTGAAAGAACAAATTACTGTATATAAACAGATAACATACATATAGGTATAGTATTGTAGTAATCTTAAAATAGCCATTAAATAGTGTAGTTCATTCTGTTTGCATCCATTAACCCTTTATATCAAAACTACTTAATCAGGAATTTAGTTTATAAATTCCTTCTTATTTCCTAAAAAAATATACCATGCAATGTCTAGTCTAAGGTGTCAGCTCTCTCTGTACATGCTATCAAATTCTGATTTGATAAGGATTCCATTCAATAAAGCATTAGATTGTGTAATACAAAAGAGACAGTACTGTCCCTGACCAAAAAAAAAAAAAAAGTGACTAAAATTTGGATAAGACCTGACACTCCACTTTGAACAACACGGGGAAATAGATATAGAGATATATTTAAGTCAAACTTGAAAGTTCTGCATTTTAAGAACATCTGTGGTAGTCTTATAATAGCTAAATACAATGTTATTAATATATACCAATCACTGTTATATACAAAAAGATGCATGCTTTGGACAATGCACAGATCATTTAATTATTTACAATAGTTACTCAGCAATAGAATCAATGTTTTATCCAGAAACACAATTTGCCTTGTCATTTTTCATGGATTAAAAATGGAGGGATCCTAAGACACTTCTTGGTTTTTGTATCCCATTCCTTTTAAAACAGTCCTGTAGCCCTTTCAGAAGATATAAAATAAAGGCTTTAACAAATTATCACTGTAATCTAGCAATTCATACATATTTTTGCATCACGTTATTCGGAGACATTGGTTGCCTTCAAAAGTGCCTAAAGACTGTAAAGTCACAAGAGATTAAGACGCCATACACCATTTTACCATCCAGAAAAGAAATTGTTGTCACCTTATATTCCTCCCTAATTTTAGTTTTTTTTTCTTTTTTTTCTTTCTTACACATGCATTCAGAAGCTTGCTGCAGTCTCAGAGGGGTTTGTGGAGGAGAATGGTAGTTAGGGGAAGTCCTGCTTTTTTTCTGATAGCTGTATTAAAGTATTTTTTTTCTCTCTGGGAAGGCCTGCAGATGACTTTTTGATGAAAAATGTGTGGTCATTATCAAACTGATGATAATGTGTTTTAGAAAGCAATCAGGTTCTGAAAAATCTGAAGATTTTTTTCCCTCATACTGAAAATTATTAATACCTCCATGCAGAAATAATTGTTTTTGTTTGGGGAGCACTTGTGCTCATTTCCCTTAGTTTTGTACCTTATTTTAAAGGACCATGATTTAGTAGTTTGGTCCTGCAACTGGAATTTCTCGGGAACAAAAAATTTCATGCCTGAAAGAAAGGCAACTTTGCAACCAATATTAAAAGTATATCTTTGTTAAGATATTGCTTTCATAACTGCTTAATGAATAACAGAAAACAAAACAAAACAGGTTTTTCCCCCCATTCTAGTGCACAGGGGAACTATGTTCATATATCACATTCAGCTTTAATAGCTGGGTTCACACATCATGCCAAGATGGATTTTTTGGTTTAAAAAACCCATAATGGTTTAGTTCAAATTAAATTACATTAAAAAGTAAATGCTTGTTGGAGTTGTACAAGGACATACTAAAACAATTTCTTTGATAAAAACCAAATTGTTTGGCTTTCTTTCTGCATTTCTTTATTGACAATCTTGGATTTTACACAGATGATTCAATTACTAGGCATGGTTGCTGCATTTATACCAGGGGTGTCAAATGGAGTAACCATGCATCCTCACAGTGTCATATGTAACATATTGCAACTTTTTCCCCCTTCACTAAACCAGGCATGGGCCTGGCCAGCACGTGATGCATCCAGCACATGGGATGCCCTGATTTAGACCATCATCAACCAGGAACTGCCTCCTTCTTGGATGGATCATGGCTTTTTTTAACCACTTTTCTTATAACTGTACCACCAATGAGGAAAACTTCCCCTGTCTCTAGTAGAAATGGAACAAGATTATCATTCATGGATGGATGGATGGAAGGAAGGAAGGAGCTAAAATTTTGGTCCTTTCTAGGGATGGGATTCAAATTTTTTAACACCTAGTTGTGTGGGCTTGGCCATGTGGTTGGGTGGGCATGGCTTTTTCTTCTTTTTGGCAGCACCTCTCCCATTTTTGGGCTTTCTGGGCCTCATGGAAGCCTCTTGGAGGGCAATTTTGTTCCCAGGAAGCTTCCCTGGGGCCCAGGAAGGCAAAAAATGGAGTGGAGGGCGCACGCGCATGCACGCTCATACACACACACACACACACACACAAAAAAAAAAAAAAACCCACCCACCCACCCCCATCCTTTTTGTCTCCTGAGCCTCAGGGAAGACTCCTGGGTGAAGCAGTAAGACAATGAAGGGCATTCCAGCACAGCTGATCATCAGAACAGCTGACAGTTGGGAGGGAGAAAAAGAAATACCTTAAGGAGTGACTGGGTTGGGGGGAATGCAGTCATACACAATAAGGAGTGACTGGGCAGGGAGAGGAGGGGCGGGTGGAGAGGAATGGAGCCAACCAGGGGCATGATTTGCCGGTTCTCCGAATTGCATCGAATCACAACAATTGGTTCTATAGAACCGGTCCAAATCGTTAGAATCTCACCCCTGGTCCTTTCTTTATCCTATAGTTAAATATAGTCATTTCAACTAAAAATGCGATCATGACAACCATTCAGTTAAATACCATTTGCATGCATTTTTTAAAAACATAATTGTTTTGTAATTATTATAATAATAATTTAACTGCTTAAACTTTTTGAGCAGTTTCTTTATATGAGCTTAATTTAAGGAGAAGAAGGAGAAGGAATTCAGCTGAGGTTATCCATTTCTCCTTCCAAGTGGCACTTCACTTCAGAGAAAATCATTGAAATTCAAGCATGTTCCACTCCTGTTCCACCTGCTCATCCATTGCTCACCCCCACCCCACAGTGTTGTTTTTCCTCATCTGTCATTACCAAATACCAGCCATTTATAGTCCAGCAAACAGTACATTAGCTCCCAGACAGTTCTTAATCTGTCATTTCTTTTGTTATGATCCACTCTATCTATTCAATAAATGAGGCTCCTGAAAGTGCCACCCCTTCTCCTAATGAAGTTCAGTCATATTATCTTCTGTTTGCCAAAGGTTTGGAATGGCACAGAAACACATGGGATTCACCTCATTCAGCTTCCTATTTCCTTCATATCTCTCTCTCTCCCCCTCCGTCCCTCCCTATCAATGCCCAGGTGAGTTAGAACTGATGTTCCTAGAGATGCTCTAACAGCATGAACTTACCAACTGTTCTGCAAATGAAATGTACCTCTCTTTAGTATGTGGCCCAAAGAAATAACTAATTTCCTTGTTTTACTGTAGAATTATACTCAAAAAAGATGATTGATTATAAAGAAAAGAACACTATAATCCCAAATAATGTTGGATGAAGACAAATACATGGAGTTTTCTGTGTTTAGAGGGACTCCCTGACTTATGACTGTTCATTTAACAACAATCCAAAGTTACAATAACCTTGGAAAAAGTGACTTACAACCCATCCTTGAAGCTACAACTGTCATATCACTCTCATATTCATGGGACGCTTGGCAACTGGCTCACATTTATGATGATTGCATCAACTTGCAGTCACATGATCATGACTTGCAACCTTCCAAGCTGATTTCCAACAAGCAAAGTCATTGGGAAGCTTAATGATCACATGAGTCACTTAATGACTATGTGATTTGCTTAATGACCATGGTAAAAATAGTCATAAAATCATTTAATAACCTTAATGACTAAAATTATGGTTCCAATGATTATCATAATTAAAGACTACTTGCAGTTTCCTCTGTTGAAAAAAATGGACATTCCTTTGATTGAAAAAAATATACAAGCAAAATAAAGAAAAGTGTATTCCTTCAAACCAGATTCAAAAATATACAAGTAAATGAAAGGTATGTGTTTTCCTTCAAGTCAGGTTCTCAAACTCACGCTCAAATTTTAGTTAAAATCAGCTATAGTCAAAACTGCTAGCTTTTATTACACACACACACAGAGAGAGAGAGAGAGAGAGAGAGAGAGAGAGAGAGAGAGAGAGAGAGAGAGAGAGAGAGAGAGCGAGCGAGCTGGAAGGGTGAATTCTTTTTGCAAGATACATGGCAATACCACAGTAAGTCCCAATTGTGAACACTATAATGGTTGAAACATCAGCTGATTATTTGATTGCCTTCCAAATTGACTAACAAATTAGTTTCCTGTGTCCTTAACAGGACAGTGTTAACTGACAAAAGGAAAGACAACAGTGCTAAAGAGACACCAAGATGCAGAATATTTGTCATGCAGTCAACTCCTAAATTCCTTGATTATCCAAAGGGTGACTTTCCATTGGGTGCTATCTAATTGGCCTCCGTCTACTGATGAAATGTCATTTAGCAGAGATTAGATTCCTCACATTTCATACTTTTCCAAAGACTTCTAAGCAGTTTGACTAGAGGGAGGAAACTAGATCGGTGTGTGTGTGTGTGTGTGTGTGTGTGTGTGTGTGTGTGTGTGTGTGAAAAAGGAATATGAGTTAGATAAACTCTTCTAACTGAGCATATATAAATGTATAATCATGGGTCCTGGATTCTGATGCATTCTGTAACTTAGTCCATTTGAGGTACGTTGTTTCAAAAATTTTGGCCAATGATGCCAACAGAAAGTTACAATCAATCAAACAGATGTGAGAGTCTTAGCAGAATATAGATATTTAAAGTCTTTCTACTACTTTTTTGGAATATGCACTTTTTCTATGTTCACATTTCATTTTCTGTATTTGAGCGGACATGAAAAAGAATAACAGTATATAAAAATTAAATTGGAGAGCAGAACAGTATAAGAAAAGTAACTTATCCTAATATTCACAATCCCTCACTCCTAATCATAAAATTTTATTTGATGAACACTCACTTTATTTTTAGCCTCTTACATTATGCAGTAGAAGAGCCATTGTGAGATCTTGGGATTAACTTCTAGAACACCTCTTTGTTGCTAATCAAACTAATCAAAAGCCTGTTAATTCTCGCACCTTAGTCACTTTTCCAACATCGCTGCACCTAATTGTTCCTGAGAACAAGCTTCTTGATCACTCTTGTCCGTGTCCTTTTTTTTCTTTTTGAACTAAGGGAAATTTATTTGCAAATTAGTACTTTTTCTTTACTGGCTGGACTTCATATGTTAGTGCTGTGCATGTACACAAATATATATTTCCATATATATATGTTCATTACAAACACACACATGGATGCACACACACTTACATATTTATCCCATAGTGATATTTCAATGTATGTGTGTCTGTATGTTTACAGACTGTGTCTACAAATATAGGCATCGGCACAGATGCACATGCGCACACACATACACATTGTCACAGATTATTGCAGTCCTCCACTGGACAAAGCTGAGGCTCCACCACTGACAATTGTTTCCATGCTGGCCTTTTGTTTGATTATCTGAAATAATTTTGTTCTTCACAAAATAGCCAGTAAACATGAGTTGAAAGCACAGAACAACAGGTTTACTGGGTTTTCTGGCGTCTACAACATTCCATGACCTCCAATCTACACCCATTGCTACCAATAAAGTTTCTTGGGAAAAAAATGTCCACGTTGATTTATATGTACTCAAGAATCATCAGTGATTCAAAACCACACAACACAACACAGCCTTCCTACATACCATATCCAGTTAGCAGAGAAGAGAGCTCTTGAATTCCCCCAATACAGAGATTTTTAACTATTTTTATTAGAAATATAATCAACAAACTATCTCTAAACCCTCTATATCCTCCGTGTATGTGTGTTCTGAGGAAAATACTTTCCATTGTACATTTGGGAACTCGGTTTCGCTTTTTCTTTGGAACAATCGTGTAAACCCATATATAAAGCCAGGATAGTTCTGAGTTAGAAACTATACATCAGTTATAATAAAAGAGAATTCCTGTAGCCCAAAGTTGAACTGTGGAGTTCTTGATGATCTCTGTACTTGGCTGTTTGCTTGCAGATGTTTCATAACCTAACTAGGTAACATCATCAAATGCAAGCCTAGTTGGGTTATGAAACATCTGCCAACAAACAACCAAGATCAGGGTTATAATCACAGTGGCAAGATTGTTGCAAATTGGATAGGGCCATGTCACATACATAGACAGAATCAGAATCAGAGGGGCATTAGGTCATGAAAAATAGACATTAAGTTTCTAACTTAGCAAAGGACAGAATCTGAAAGCACCTAACATTTATACCATTTCCATTTCTTCCCAGACTGTTTGGGCTGACCCCCAAACAGCTGAACAACATGTCTGAGATTTAAATCTATTCAAACTGTTCCTTTCCAAATACTATGAAGAAAAGGATTTTCAAAATCTGTGAGCAGGCATTATGTTACCCCAGCACTGCATAAAATGCTTTAATCCATCAGGGTTCCATTTCCCATATTGAAAGATGAAGAAAATTACCTTTGTCACCCAAACTATAGATATCTCTATAGAACAAACTATCTGATGTCCTATTAATAGGTTAATACTACAACTCCCATAATGGTCAGCCAGAACGACTATTGGGAATTCAAGGTGTTACAGTCGTAACATAGTTAGACAGTTATAGACTGGGGAAAGCTGTTATATGTTATATAAACCATTCATAAACCATGCATAGATGTTTAGGGACTGCCTTCAAAACAACCCACTGTTCTAGCCATTACCATTTCTGAATCATGGAATGATGCCCACTCGTCTCCATCAAATTATATTGTGTACAAACAGAACAATTATTAGATTGGGAATGGTTTGGTCACAATATTTATGGAATAAAAAGATGAATAATGCTGCAGCAACCTGGACAGTATTGTATTATACTGTACACCCGATTAAAGACCACTTGAGCTCAGAATGATTTGGCCAATAGGATTATATTGCAAAGACCTGGGTATACAGTTGCTTTTGATTAAAGCAGTACCTCCCCTACCTCATCACTCCTATAGTCATTATTAATGACCTATTACTCATTCTGAGATAATGCAAGCTCTGATCAGGGCTAACAAAGACACAGAGGTGAAATCCTGCTTGTAGTGTACAATCCCATTAGAGAAGATTAATCACCTTTTAACTTGAAATTCTGTAGTTGGCTTGAACATCAAGAAGGCATGGAGTGAAACATCCATCACCTTAAGCAAACAACATAGGAACCTGTTTTCAGTGGATAAAATATAGGGCCTGGGTTGGGTTTAATTGAGAACTTTTGAGGAAAACATAACTAAAGCAAAATAATATCAGTAGGACATTGTGTTAGGTTAAATTAAAGGCCTTCTAGTAGCAATAGATCCCTTTCACACAGATTATGTATGTGTAGTTATCAGACAATATAATCCCCAGGGAGATTCTTCACTTTGGAAAAACATGGGATCGCAATTTGACTGTTGCCTTCTTTTGAGGGCTATCTGACATTGTCAACAAAATGTGGAAGACCTTTGAATTGTAAGAAAGAATGAAAGCAAATGTGTTAGGTGAAACAACATATGGTCACGTTGTACTTCATAGCTATTTTCTGTCAATGTAATTTTTAATCTGAATCTCAATACCAGTTAAAGAGATAGCAAATAGTGGGAACCTGTCTTGCTGTAGGTCAGACTGTTTGGTCCCTTTAGCCAGCCAATACTTCCTTACACTAATTATTTCCAGAATACCAAGCAAATGTGTCATCATCTCTGCTACTTGACCTTTTAACTAGCAAGGCTAAGAACTAGACCTCCCACTACTTGCTCTGCTGCTCAACAGTGATCATTCTCCTATTTAATGCTACTCATTATCAAAATCAGTTCAGAAATTACCTACTGGAAGGTCCAAATTGTACATGACAGGCTTTGTTCCCACGATCAGAAGAGATCTATGAGCTTCCTGGTTAATCGAGTAACAATAGACCCTATCTCCTCCTACCCTGTCCCACCCTCCCCACCTATAATTGGATTTTAATGATTTGTTTTAATATATTTATGTTTTAATACATAGGTAGGTAGATAAGTAGAAAGAAAGAAAGAAAGAAAGAAAGAAAGAAAGAAAGAAAGAAAGAAAGAAAGAAAGAAAGAAAGAAAG
>BLBF01000005.1:23769227-23799180 GCA_015471245.1 Laticauda colubrina
AAGAAAGAAAGAAAGAAAGAAAGAAAGAAAGAAAGAAAGAAAGAAAGGAGATTTTTATGATTGTAAACTGTCCAGAGTTACCCTGTAGTAAAATGGGCAATACATATGTACATACATACATACGTATATATACACATAAGCTAAATTGCCACTTCTTCCACGTAATTTACAATTAAAAATCATCACCATCTCTAAATTTATGACCTCACAAAAATAGGTCCTGAAAATGGCTCTTCCCTTGGACTACAAAGTGTACAAAGCAATAATTGTGGGAAAGACCTTGGGAGATAGAATGAAGTGCCACAGTGGTTAGAATGCAATACTGCAGGCTACTTCTGCTGACTGCCAGCTGACTGCAATTTGGCAATTCGAATCTCACCAGGCTCAAGGTTAACTCAGCCTTCCATCTTTCCAAGGTCAGTAAAATGAAGACCCAGATTGTTAGGGGCAATATGCTGACTCTGTAAACCACTTACAGAGGGCTGTAAAGCGCTATAGCAAGGCACTATAGCTTGTAGCTGGGCAGTGGGCAAGACTTCTCCAACTGTAAAGGTAACAGCGGTAGAATTATACTTTCAGACTTGCAAGTTTTTGTTCATGTAGCTTTACAATAAATTAGAATTAGCTTTTCTGCAAGTGTTTCCGATCTGGTCACCTGGTAAGGATGATGAGGGTCAGGGGTGGGATCCAACAGGGTTAACTATTGGTTTGGTGATTTGAGGTTCGGTGATTTATGATGTGCTTCCCTGCACACTGCATGCATGAGCTTATAAATTGTCATCAGCATGCTGTGTGCAGAGAAGCAGCCTTTCAAAAAGCACTTTTTTTCCTGCTTTTTAAACTGCAGCTGTGCCCCGCATGGCCACTGAAGTTAAAAAAGCAGGATATAAAGGTCAGGTAAGAGCCCTGGCAGGCGGGTGGGCAAACACATCAGCAGACATAGAACTGGTTCGATGTCTGCTGCTCTTCAGAGCTACTGGTTCTACAGAGGTGGACAGAACTGGTAGAAACCCACCCCTGATGTGGGTCTTTTGTGGGAATGTTGTGCAAGTAGGTTTGTCTGTTTATTGTGCTCTCTGGGAATTTATTACTGTCTACTATTTGCTATAAAATTAAAAATTCAAGGGGCCTTGAAAATGTGATAAAGAAAAAAACCACAGGACCTTCTTATCTTTTATCATTTAGTATAATGTTTTAGAGCAGTGGTTGCCAACCGGTGAGCCGCAGCCCACTGGTGGGCCATGAGAAAATTTTGGTGGGCCACAGAGAAATCTCACCCCCAGAGCACCCCCACAAAGCAATTAATCCAGGCTGTGCAAAAACACAAGGCTGCACTGCCCACATGGCCCGCAGGAACCCTCCCCACCCACTCACTCCCTACCCAGTAAACTTGCCTGCTAAATTGCTATTTTTTCTTTATCCAACCATCATCTGTTCTGCTGTGCCTGGAGATTTAAATTAGCTGAGAAGGAGGAAATGGTTGGATTTCTTGCTTTTTAGCTAGTCTTTAGATCTTTAGCTCTGCTTTTAAGCACAGCCAAACCTCCCTTAGGACTGAAGGTTTGCTTGCAAGCAAATTCAATGCAGACTCACGCCAAGCAAATTTGAGAGACTGAGCTAGCCGATGACAGATAGATAGATAACTGAATGATTCTGTGAGCAACTCAATCTGCCTGCTTTGCCTGATTTGGGTAAAAGTTATGTTTTGTTCGGAAAACACACGAGGTAGACCGGGTTCCAACAACAAATACTTTATTGTAAACTAGTCAGTAAAAAGGAATGCTTGGCTGAAGCCGGGGCCAGCCTTTTATACAGGCTGGCTTGCCTGCTTGCAGCCAATGGCAGTTGTTTAGATTTGCCGCCTTTTTGGCAGCTCTTTGGATTGGTTCCTAGTGAACCAATCCAGTGTTCATTTTATTAGCCAATCAGGTTTGTAGATTTGGAGTCATCCACTTTACATACAGAACAAGTTACTTCTCTTTTTTATTAAAAAATGTAATATTTACGTACATGGTGTGTTGTGAGTTAATTTTGTAAGTTTGCTTGCAAGCAAATTTTATGTGACAGACTGAGCGAGCCAATGGCAGATAGATAAGATTTCTGAATGAATCTGTGATTCTATGAGCAACTCAATCTGCCTGCCTGCTTTGCCTGATTTTGGGTAAAAGGTGCAGTTTTTTATATAAAAAATGCAATATTTATATATTTACAATATGTACATACAAGCCAGCCAGTCAGTCACATGACCACCAAGCCACACCCACAAATTAGGCCACAGAACAGTTAGTGGTCCCTGGGATCTAAAATTATTATTTTGGTGGTCCCTGGGGTCCAAAAGGTTGGCAACCTCTGTTTTAGAGTTTCTAGTCCTAATCCTGCCTTCCTACACTCCTGTCAAGTGTATTTGTCATTTTTATTAGTCCTTTACACTGATGTTGTAAGTCTCTATTTCTGGGGAACACTTTTCACATCTATTTCTCCACAAAAGGACATCTGAAAGAACATACAAGTATAAAGTGTTCAATCTCATTTACTTTCCCATCTCAACACTTCCATTTATTCTACATCCATTTATTCTATGTACATTGCAATTATTTCTAAAAATCACACAGAAGTTATCATAGACTTTAATGCACAGTGTATTCCAAAATACACATTTGGGTATGCAGTGTTCCTAGCATGCATATTTATTTCCAGTAATTTACCTAATATACTTGATATTTTTATGTGTACTTGTTTTCACTCATTTTGTTTTTAATCCTGAATTTAGAAGGTCTGAGAGGAACTCAGATATGAGGGGATCCTTTGTTGTCAGAGGAAATGTGAATAAAGCAAGATTGTGTTAAAACATGAATGAAAAACAATCCTTTATCCCTACATGGAATTCCTTAGTGGTGTAGAGTATTTAATAACACTCATGCAGGTTTCAGGTAATCCTATGAAAGCACCCAATATTCCATTGAGGGGGGTAGACACCAAAGGAAGATTGGCAAATGTAGCAAATCAGTCACTGGGCAAAGCTTTTCACTCATAATCCATCAAGGAAAAACACAATGTTTATTTATTTAATAATATTTACTAGCCACAACAATCCATTTAGACTCTGGACAGCAAACAGTAGTTCAAAATATAGTATAGCATTTTTAAAGCAATTAATGATACAGCTGTGATGGTCACCTAAAATGTCAGACCAAAGGCTCAGTGGAACAGAAGTTGGCTAAGGATCTTACTATTCCTAGAGAACAGAAGCATCGTTGTAAAGTAGAGATATACAGCTTAGTGCCCAAAAATGTGTTGTGTAAATGATCTGGAGGGCACCATGTTCTTACTGCTGCCATAAAAATAGTCACTTTTCTTGCATTACTGGCTTCACTTCCTACTTGTTGTTTTTTTTTTTCTTTAAAAGATTTGAAAAATACTCTCTGTTTGCTATTCCTGGCATTGCAGTGGGAAAACCAATATTCTATCAGTATTCCATCAAGTTTTGACATCAATTCTATGAAGGTTTTTCCCCTGCATTCACAGAAATTCAACTTCATGCTAACAGATCTTCTCACATGCCTTTCTATATTTTCCAGATGAGAAAAAAAAATACTTATACACACACATTACATACATCAGTACAACTACCTCTACTAAAATATTGCATGGTGAGACAGTGGCAGCTCTGATACTGAGTGACAGCAAATTAATGTCAAGTAATTGCTTCAAACTGACACTGTGAATTACAGTATAATTTCACTGCCTTTGTACTGAGTGGAACACCAGAAGGAACTAGTCTATCGAAGTTATTTTTTTAAAAAAAGAGGTTCCAAACTCCTAAGGTTTATTGTACAGATGTTGCCATTATTTTTGGTAGCAAATGATCCTTTTACTCCCTTTAGTGAAGAAAAAGTTTAAGTTGCTTCCAAAAAGTTTAAGAATTTTTTTTTTCTGAATGAGACATGAGATCTACTGTATCAATGGGACCTTGCTACAAATAATAGAAATCAAAATTCTAAGCCTAAGAAATATTTTCTCAATTTTACCCATAGATATTATAGTCTTTCTCTACAATAAATATGGTTATCTAAAAAGGATGGTTTGTTTGTTTTCAGCAGTATAATTTAGAAGGGGGGGGGTCATTCTTGCCCTAACCATTAAACAAATGTGACTCAGTAATTCTTATTCATCTATTGCAGGCCATTTAGTGATGAAAATATAGATTCTAGGTAGCTTTTGCCCCTTCATGGCTGACATCAGGATCAGACAGTCTGCAGCTCATGGCTAGATGTCGCCTGTAATCCCCAAAGCCCTCAAGGTCATACCTTCAAAATTGGATGGCAAAAAAATGGTGAATGCATTTTTACCTTAAAATGTGGGAATAGGTATAAGTAAAATCTCTCATAGTTCCCAAGTAAGACAAGTTCTGATTTTATTATATCATTGAAAAAGTTAAAGTTGAGGCTGGAATATGACAAAAAACATTTGAAAATGCTAGGATTTACAGAGGTGATCTAATAAAGATATGTAAATACATGGAAAAAGTGAGTGAATAAAAAAAATATACCTCTCCTTGGAGGTAGAAGACTGGACATTGGGCTGGATTTTTTAAATTCACCCCAATTTTCATAAAAGGTACCTTGGTGGCATTGGACACTTACGCTAAGATCAACCCACCTCACAGGGTTGTTTTTGTGGGGAAAATAAGAGGAAGGAAGTATGTTGGAGATGTTTGTTGTAGTGATGGTATTCTACCGGTTCGGGCGAACTGGTAGTAAAAAAATGTTAGCATTCAGCCAAACCGGTAGTAAAAAACAGCTACCGGTTCAGCTGAACAGTATTTCTGCCAGGATCCCCCTCGCTGTCTTACTGCTTTGGCCAGGAGGCTTCCCTTTGCCCAGGAAGCAAAAAACCAAAAACCAGAGTGCTGGGGGGATGCTGCAAAGAAAAGAAGATGCCATGCTGACCACGCCCACCTAGCCACGCCCAAAGAACTGGTAGTAAAAATATTTGCATCCCACCCCTGTTTTGCTGCCTTGAGTTATTTGTAAACATAATAAAGGTGGATATACAAATAAATCTGTAATAGATTCAGTATGGGGAAAGAAATATTTTTTCATGATATATATATATATATATTTCTTTTTTTGATTTAATTTCCTATATATGGCTATGTCTACATCAGAAATGGTCTTAAAACATACATGACTGAAGCATATCATAGTTAAATGGATACAAAAACAATTGCTACAGAGAAAATCCTGAAGCAGAGTCCTATCTTTGTGCCTTAAAAATGCTTTCTGTGTAAAATAGAAATTCTGGGTAAGATAAACTCCCCTTGTGTAATCTAGCAGGAACCTTTCTACATTCTTATGAAGAAAAATGAAAATAAGTCAGTGAACAACCAGTCATTTCTAGAAACAAAACAAAAGAGAAAATGGATATAACAAAAGCATTTGTTAGAACATTTTCTCCAGCCTGAGGTCTTCTAGAAGTTTGGGTTGCAATTTGTAATGATGTCATTTCTAGTCACTGTGACTTCCCAATGACCAATCTTTCCAAAGGGAGCTAAGTCCAGATAAACAAGATCTCTTGTCTTATTCAGAGAAGCGCGTAACAATACAATTATTTTGTTTTAAATAATACTATTTTAAATAATAATAACCCACACTGTTTGTCATCTTCTTCCAACAAAGGACAGAGACATTCCAATCAACAAATGCAGGGATTTGTCAAAGATTCATTGGGCAAAGCTGTCACACAAGTTGTGGAAAAGAAGAATATGGGGATATTTTCCTAGGGCAGTTCAAAATATGCAAATCAAGGGGAAGGAAGTGAAAAAAAAAACCCACTTTCTATCACTCCATTTTCCAAGTCAGAAATCTTGGTTTGGTTTAAATTCTCAGAATTTGGGGGAATGTTAAGGTAGCAAAAGAGATTTAGATTCAGGGAACCCTTCTGACAACCCAATGTCTATTCTTATTGATTTTCAGTTCCACCCCGATGGAGTTCTGCCAACAAAAGAGCCACGATAATTGGAAGCAAAATAAAAATTCCTACTTGTATGTTCTCTTTTCATTGGGTGAATTGTTGTTGCCAGCAGTGGAAAGGCACATTTTGCAGGAACGTTTCAGAAAACATAAGGGTTACTTTCCTTAATTATCTTAGTGGACAATATTATACAGAAAGAATACATCCATTCTGATACAATTCTCCATGGTATGCTTTTCAGTAAAAGTTTTTTTTTCCCCAAAATTCATTACATGGGATAATTTTTAGAATGCCAGAGAGAGAAAAGCAGCCTGCCTATTCTGAGTAGAAAACTGGTGCTTTATAACATTAGTCCATGAAATTTTGAAGTTTGCTGAGAAAAGCCTATAAAGCTAAGGAAGAGTTTACTTTTATGTTCCCTTGTCAGACAATTAGTGTTGACTTCAAATAATTCACTGCTGTGACTCTGTGATAGAAAGCTCTCTTCCTGCCCTCCTGAAGATACATTACATGGCATTTACTGGAGTTATTTACTGCAAAGACTATTGTATTAATGGCTGCCTAGTAGAAAAGTGCAGATTCAGGACTTTAGGCCCAAATGAGCCCAAAGCTAACTGGGTAACCTTTTGCAACATCTATGAATAGCGAACTATTATTTAAAGCAATGATGCCAATTTAGTTCAAGCTCTGAAATTTCTGGAACAGCCTATAAAGAAGCAACTTTTTAAACAAATACAAGTTTGCTTCTTTGTTGCTGAATATCTCTTTTCTTAGCAAATCAAGATGTAAGCTTGCAAAAATATAGTAATAAGAAATGTACAGAAGAATGTCTACAGTAACAGTTATCAGCTTCAAAATGATGGGAAAAAATGGTTGTTTTCAATCAACCAACAGTACATGTAATACACATTAACAAATGTTGGGTCATTGATTGCCTGGTTGCATCTATTGTTTTGAGGCCAGTGGCCATCACTGTGGGTAACCCTGAATGTACATTATAAACAGGCAAAACTGACCTTGCCATAGAAAGACTGCATGTTAAATCAAAGAACATACAAGTGGTATATAGGATTGACTGGGAACTTTGACAGTTTCTTATCAAGGTTTTATTCTAATTACTCAGATAACTGTACCACTCCTTAGCATGAAAGGTTTGTCAATATATCAGAGCCTATGGCAAGGATTTAAGGATCAGTTTGGAAAGTCACAATAATCTACCACACAGAAAACCCTACTACTAAATATCCAGGGTTTGTTTTTTCCTTACTGAAGTTTTGTCAACCATAAATAGAAGTCTTAAATCCCCAGAGCAGAACTATGTTGGACAGCAAAAAATTATTTATATTCCCTTAAGTAACTCAGCATGGGATAGCCTTTTTGATGCCAGTTATCCCTATCAGATTACAAAGCACTGCAATCTTGAAATAGACCAAACTCACACAGATTCAAAGTTACCTCTGTAGTAGGCCAAAGAATTAGGCATTGTTGGTTTTTTTGCTAAGCCACGGCATGAATGAATGAGGTGATTTCACCCTTAACAGATGTAAAATGCTTGTTATTGTTTGGTTTTGTGAAATATTTGTTCAGCACACCTCTCTCCCCAATGCTTTTGACAAGGTAAGGTCTGCCCTCAGCAGAATATATTTAACTTGGCTAAAATTGGCCATGTCAAATTATATTTGCCTGAGGGAATATTTCCCATAAAATATGTTTTAAGCAATGTTTTTTTTTTCATTTTTACACAATAATTATGTAATATATTAGCATGGTACTTTTGTAATTGACACTCATTTTCCTCAATTATAGTGGTTTACAAGGAAGCAACTGCTTATAGATCATTTAGGTAAATAGGAAATAAAACAGTATCTTAGATTTGTAACTTCTTAGGTGTGATTTTTAAAAAAAGACATTATAAAACCACAGTCTGTAAAGATGTGTCTCTTTTGCCAGGTTTATGCTTCCGAATTCATCATTAGATTATACACTGCTCAAAAAAATAAAAGGAACACAAAAATAAGACATCCTAGATCTGAATGAATGAAATATTCTTATTAAATACTTTGTTCATAACACAGTTGAATTTGCTGACAACAAAATCACACAAAAATTGTCAATGGAAATCAATTTGAGCAACCCATGGAAGCCTGGATTTGGAGTTACACTCAAAATTAAAGTGGAAAAAAGCACTACAGGCTGATCCAACTTTGATGTAATGTCCTTAAAACAAGTTAAAATGAGGCTCAGTAGTGTGTGTGGGCTCCACGTTCCTGTATGACCTCCCTACAATGCCTGGGCATGCTCCTGATGGGGTGGCTGATGGTGTCCTGAGGGATCTCCTCCCACACCTGGACTAAAGCATCCCCCAACTCCTGGACAGCCTGTGGTGCAACATGGCATTGGTGGCTGGAGCATGATGTCCCAGATGTGCTCAATTGGATTCAGGTCTGGGGAACGGGCAGGCCAGTCCATAGCATCAATGCCTTCGTCTTGCAAGAACTGCTGACACACTCCAGCCACATGAGATCTAGCACTGTCATGCATTAGGAAGAACCCAGGGCCAACCACACCAGCATATGGTCTCACAAGGGTTTGAGGATCTCATCTTGGTACCTAATGGCAGTCAGGCTACCTCTGGCAAGCACATGGAGGGCTGTGCAGCCCCCTAAAGAAATGCCATCCCACACCATTACTGACCCACTGCCAAACTGGTCATGTTGGAGGATGTTGCAGGCAGCAGAATGTTCTCCACAGCGTCTCCAGACCCTGTCACGTCTGTCACATGTGCTCAGTGTGAACCTGCTTTCATCTGTGAATAGCACAGGGCATCAGTGGTAAATTTGCCAATCTTGGTGTTCTCTGGCAAATGCCAAACGTCCTGCACAGTGTTGGGCTGTAAGCATAACCCCCACCTGTGGACGTTGGGCCCTCATACCACCCTCATGGAGTTTGTTTTTGACTATTTGAGCAGCCACATGCATATCTGTGGTCAGCTGGAGGTCATTTTGCAGGGCTCTGGCAGTGTTCCTGATGCTGGGTTGTTGCCCTCCAACGACCTCCTCCACGTCTCCTGATGTACTGGCCTGTCTCCTAGTAGTGCTTCCATGCTCTGGACACTACGCTGACAGACATAGCAAACCTTCTTGACACAGCTCGCATTGATGTGCCATCCTGGATGAGCTGCACTACCTGAGCCACATGTGTGGGTTGTAGACTCCGTCTCATCCTACCACTAGAGTCAAAGCACTGCCAGCATTCAAAAGTAACCAAACTATCAGCCAGAAAGCATAGGAACTGAGAAGTGGTCTGTGGTCACCACCTGCAGAACCACTCCTTTATTGGGGATGTCTTGCTTACTTCCTATGCTTTCTACCTGTTGTCTATTCCATTTGCACAATAACATGTGAAATTGATTGTCAATCAGTGTTGCTACCTAAGTGGACAGTTTGATTTCACAGAAGTGTGATTGACTTGGAGTTACATTGTGTTGTTTAAGTGGTTCCCTTTATTTTTTTTGAGCAGTGTATTTTAAGTTTTTCCCTTCAAATTGCAGTGAATGTTCATTGCCCAGAACACTACTTTTAATAGAATGGCAGGATGTAAATCAAATAAAAAAAAAAATATCCATCCCAGATTGTTAGTTTTAATGTTGTTCAGGAAGGATGAAATTATTTAATGAGTCCATTCCCCAAATGTAATTTCTTACAGACGTTTTTAAAATTGTCCCAGGTGGTAGCAAGTCTACAAGGTTTTGTAAAGGAGATACTGAAATATCCCAAGAGCCAAAAGAGAGCTAGTGATCATGGAAAACCATTTTGTGGGATTAATTTGGAAAGGAATTCGGAGAGGGGATGGAAAGCAGTGAGAATAAAACAGATTTTTCTGTTTCCTATTTGCTGTTACAGATGTTGGGTCTGTCTGATTGACTTGCAGAACCACATTGCCATCTAGTGATAAGGAAAAGAGATAACACATGCTTTATTTTTCCATTTGAAATAGTAAGCTTTTTAGACAGCTAGGTTTTCATAGTGTTGAAATAAATAACTCAATTAAATAAACTGTTCTTATATCCTTCCTGTATTTAAAAAAAATATTCATTTTAGTACTTCCAAAGTAGAGTCAACAAACAATTCTTTATTTATAACTGCCTAAGCACTGTTAACTTAAACATTTGAGGGCCTATTCAAAAATAGCGAAGAGTAGGCAGGGAACCATCTGTCCATTATGTTACTTGCCAACAATGTATTCTGGCTACAGTAATTTCAATTAGGAGATCTTGTGTACATAAAGTGAGCTATAAATCACACCTGAAAATGAAATAATTTAGCAAAGGTTGGAAAACTAGGCATGGTCACAAATGACTATGGTGTCTACCTCTAATTGTATTTCCCATTATTTCTTAAGAATATTAGGATGCAATAGTTATGTAAGCTCAGGAGGAATATTGACTGTTATCACTGAAAACCAATAAAAGACCAAGATAAAGCTTTAATTGTAAATGTTGCCTGGGATTAAGAAAATGTTGAAAGTAATTTCATTGTAACTCCCACAGATTTATGTAAACACATTAAATACAGGGAGAATTATAATCGGTAAAGAGTCTCTCACATTGAAATCACCTTGCCTATGCATGTTGAAATATTGAAGGGAACTGATTTAACTTCAACATTCTGCACTTAAAAAATTTACACAAAATTTTAAGTTTTTAGATCTCAGATTCAAATATTGTTATGGAAGCATAAAGCAAGGACAGGATATACCTGTACGTAGAGGAGCTCTCAACACCTGGACTAAAAGAGTTAGGTATAAGAAGTTGTAAAAGACTTATACTGTGAGGGTCTGTGAGGGTCCAAGCTAAGAGTCCATCTCAGCCAATATTCTAGATGTATGAGACTGAAGTTAGGGTTGCAGTCTGAACTTAGGAAAGGTAGCTGCAACTAGGCAGAAATGCTTCCCACACCATTTTCTTCATTCATTCATTCATTCTTTTAAATTATGGTGACCGCTACCTATAATAACTGAGCCACAGCCTGGCATTTTTAAGGATGTGCTGATGTCCACAGATAGCCTGACCCCATCCCAGCCCATAGCAAAGCTAAGACAGGTGCAAGACCAAAGAAAAGACTAAATGGCATGCAGACAAGGAAGTGGAGGCAATGGGGATTGGTAATCAAGTTAAGTACCACAGGCTTTGATGAACAGTATCTCCTGGTGGAATTCTACAGTACTTGGAACTTTGCTAAGAACTCAGGAGCAACTAGCAATGGCAATATCACTTAGACTTATATACCGCTTCATAGTGCTTTACAGGCCTTTCTTAGTGGTAGCCAGTATTCATAGTATGTCGCTTGTGGTTTGGTTATAACTGCCAAAGCTAGTAGGTCCTGATCAATAAATCCCCCATGACTTTGTTCAGCTTCTTTTAAAGCCATATAATTTTGTGTCCATATCTGAAAAAAAGTAACCTTTACTCAGACACACACAGTGACAAGATTGTGGCACTGTTCTATATTTCTTTAATACTCTTCTTTTGATTGTATAAAACTAAGTAATCCATGAATTACTTTTTAACAATTTAAAACTAAAAAAAGGAGACAACCAACTATCTAGAAATAAAATTCTTGGGCTGTTTTTCAGCAAAGAAAGGTCATCTTGCAAATGCAAACAGTTTAAAAAGGCTAAGTGATACCAATAGCTTATTTATTTTAACTGGGAAGGAAGGTTTTCTGATCTTCTCAGCTATTTGCATTCTGTTTTATTTTTTTAACATTGGCTCCAGGCCCTCTGTAGTATTTTACAGTTCATTTAAGGAAAGATCTGTGTTAGATGAACTATAAAGGACACAGATGCTTCCTAAAATCTTCTCGGCCATATGACTGATAGTCAGGGATGTTTACCATCCATCTTCATCATGCACTGAAGATCAGCAGGACAACGATGTAGCAGTTCGAAGGCCATTTAGCACAATTTTGAGGCAAAAAGAAGCCATTATGACAAATAGTTATGAGAAATCAACAAACTTGACAGAATCTTGGGGCCAAGAGAGACAATTAAGTGAGAAAGTAGAAGCATCTAAAAGAATGAATAGGCCCCTGATCATATTGTTGAGGTGGTAATGGCCCCGCCTTCATTTCAAAGGGACACTTTGTATTTGGCAGATGTATTATTGATGCCAGTATAAAGCAAGTTATTTTTGATGATGGGCTAGTTCTGCACTTTGGAGAGCTCACCATATTTTTAAGCTGGATGATTATTACTGTAGAGGTATTATTATTTGGATACATTCTCCCTCCCTTTATTACTTTCTGCTTCAAACGGGAGATAGCCATTGCTGTGAACTAACATTCTGACTCCATAGCTCAAATATGTTGTTGCAATTGGAATTTGGAATGGTGTCTTTTAAGAGAAGGAACTCCATACAGAGCAATCACTTATATTCTCAAATCCCCTTTGTCAAATTCACAGTTTAAAGTTTATTTCAGACATTTCTAAATAATTTGTTGCACTGTCTTTCTTTTGGGGCTCATAATCTAGATAGCTGAAATTAAAACTTGTGTCAAATACTCAATGTTTTACAGCTAAGCCTATTATATTAGTCCCTGGGTACTAAACTTGTAATGTTGAGATATGTCTCCATGCACAGCTAAATTGCACTATAAATTATGTAGTAGTCATCTACTGAAAACCAATAATCAGCAGATTAAATGGATTGTGTAACAAACAAAACCTTGCTTTCAGATTTATCATATTTTATTTCATTTTATTTGTTTTATAAGGCAACCCACCTCAAACAAAGTGACCAGGTGGTGTACAGTATGAAATCAAATAATAAACAAATTAGAAACCTAAACCTTATAGCATTAAAACATGTACAATACTTAAATTTAAAATTTAAAACAGGAAATATCTGTTTCTGTTGTATTTTCTTTTTGCTGTCCAAAAACTTTCCTTAAAGGAAAACCTCACAGTTGACATAACATTGTTATGAAATTCAGGTTTCATATTGTCAGTTTTCTGGATTGGAGAAAGTACTATATCATTGTTTATAAGTTGCTGCAATGATTTCCTCAAACAAATAATATAGTCAGAGAAATCTTCACTGAGTTCATTTCCTGTTACTCATATCTACAGCAGTAGGAGTCCACTAGAACTCCAGGCATGATATTGACACATTGACACATACATAGAAGCTCCAGCAAAGGATTACAGTCCTTATAACAAAATGTTTCACATGTCTTAGTTTTGCTGACGTGATTCTAATTAGTTTAGACATTTCCCTATTGCCAAGGTGAGAAATGGGAAAGAAAGAGAGAAATAAAGCTACTGTCTTGTTTCAAAAGAGATTCGGAGAGTGGTGTGTGGTGTAACAATTTTTACATGACTTTTGTTTTTCAACCACATAGACACAGATAAACAGGATAACCTTGCAAGGAATACTAGTTCTGTTTTTAAAATATTTAATTAATTTCATTCCAATAAAGGACACGGCTCAAATAAACCCCAAATGCCAATGAATGTCCAGGTATTATTTATTCCCTTATGATAAACCTTAGACACCACCCTTTAAATAGAAAACTGCATGCCAGAATCTATCATAGAAAGAAGAAAAAAGTAAGAGGAGCTTTAAGGAGGAGAGCCATGTTAAAGAAGGAAGTGCCAATTTATTCTATTGTGCACCCTTGTGCAAAAATTTCAGGCCTCACAATTCTATAAATTTTCCAGATTACACAAGATTAAGATAGCCACTATTCCTTTGCTGCACTGCAGGTAGCCCTTGACCTACAACCACAACTGGGAACAGAATATTGGTCACTGAGCAAAGTAATCATGAAGCAAGACATCATGTGACTGTTTCACTTCATGATTGCAATCCTGGAACTCCTGGTTGCAGTCATGAAATGATCTCACAGTCATTAAATGGACAGAATCTCAGGATGGTCCTGGGAGGCCCTGAGCAAGCTGCACACAAGTTGAAGGGGGTGCTGCAGTGCAACACAAAAGCACAGCCAACCACCTGGTCCACCAGCACTATTAAAGAAATTTGGAGAAGAGCAGGCTGCATTCTTCTGGTTCTTTGGAAGTGTCCTTCTTCAAATTGCATGAGTTGGAGAAGGAGACTTCCAAAGGTTCAGAAGAATGGAGCCAACTTGGAGAATGATGCAAGGTAGCCTCAGTAAGGTTTTATCTCACATAGCCCAGATATGGATGTCAGCATCTGGAGAAAACAGTATAGATAAATAGGGTTTTTTGTTTATTTTTGTGGGCTGGATGCAGAGGTGCTATTCAGCAAGTTTGCACCTACTTGGGCGAACTGGAAGCAAGAATTTGGCGTGGGTCACCGAACCAGTAGCAACATCTAGTTGGCCATGCCCCCAACCCAGTCGCCCAGTTTCTGCTCACTCGCTTGCCCCACCGACCTGATGCTTGCTGCCCCAGTTTAAAGGAGGTCTGCTCCCCCTCCCTAGCCATGCATTTTCAAGCAGCCACTTGAAAACACATAACTGTGGGCGGAACAGTGGTCTGTTAACCTGCAAAACTGTTCCAAGGCTGGATTCTTCATGGACACTAGAAGTTTTGCTTCCCCTTGTGAGTAAAGTGCCCGGAGTGAGAGGGAAAGAACGCTGGGGGAGGGGGGGGAAATCCAGCCATGGAGAAGATTGCAGGAGCTTCAAATGCAAGTCCATTTACCTGCAACACTTCTCTAATGCTGGATTCACTTCCCCTTGTGAGCAAGGTGCCTGGAGTGAGAGGGAATGAAGGCTGACATGGGTGTGTGTGTGAGAGAGAGAGAGAAAAGAAAGAAAGAAAGAAAGAAAGAAAGAAAGAAAGAAAGAAAGAAAGAAAGAAAGAAAGAAAGAAAGAAAGAAAGAGAGAGAGAGGAAGGGAGAGAAAGAAAGAGGAAGAAAGTAAAAAAGAAAGAAAGGGAGAGAGAGAGAGAATGTGGTGTGTGTGAGAGAGAGAGAGAGAGAAAAGAAAGAAAGGGAGATAAAGACAGAAAGAGAAAGGAAGAAAAAGAAATAGGGAGAGAGAGACAAAGTAAACTCTGTGCTATTATTTTTAATTGTTCTATTATTTATCATGTGTTAATATTTTACACTGTCCCTACACCTTACACCTTTCTTTTGCCCAGGGCTACCACATATTTTTCAGGGTTTACATGCATTCAATGTCTATATTCCAGAGTATAAATACATGTGTGTTTAACAGAGTTGAAAGGGAGTTTGGAGGTCTTCTAGTCCAAGCCCTTGCTCAGGCAGGAAAACTGAGGATGCCAAACTCTGAGTAGAGGTCCTGGGAAAGGTGTCAGAATAACACTTAGAAGGGACTTTTGGGGAAATCCTATACCATTTCAGAGAAATGGCTGTCCAGTCTTTTAAAAATTTCCAGTAATTGATCACCCAGAACTTCTGGGGACAAGCAGGTCCACTGGTTAATTGTTCTCATTGTCAGAAATTTTCTCCTTAGTTTTAGGTTGCTTCTCTCTTTGTTCAGTTTCCATCCATTGCTTCATGTTGGCCTCCTGGTGCTTTGGAAAATACATTCCCCCCCCCCCTTCCTTTGTGGCAGCCCCTTAAAAGCCTGTTGCCTTCACACTCTTGGACAAAGCATGTGAGCCATTTTCTCCTTTCAGTGGTCCATGAAAGCACACCTATACTATGCAGATAATAAAGTCAAAAAAGGTGAACAACATTTTTACAGAATTATAGATAAGTTGAGGCTGGGTGACAAGGAATGGCTGGGAGGGGAGAGGCCAGGTGAGGCACCCCTTGATGTGAGTGACATTGAGTTGGCCACATCCACCTAGTCACATGACCACTAAGCCATGTCCACCAAATAAGCCACGCCCACAGACCGGTAGTAAAAATAATTGAATTCCACCACTGGCGGATGGATCGTTAATTGTTCCAGTCCTGGGCAGCTTTGCATGCTCTGGTAGGGTGGCTGGGTGACTGAGACTGGGAAGAGGGAGACAGGTGGATGGGGAGTTACAGCATTCCAGGAGCTGTTATTTTTATCATGTGGCCATAAAAGAACTACAACAGCCATAACTTTAGGCATAGGTCTTAAGTCCTTTTGTTCTGTACCATCATAATTTTGACTGGTGGGTGAATGTCATAAGTCAAGGATTACCTGTAAATATAATTGAAGACTAGTTCAATCATAGTGTTAGAAAGGGCAGTTGAAAATGTATGGATCTGATAAACCTCTATTCTGATGTTATTTTTCATTATTTTGGAAAGGGTAGTTTGTAATTTCTGCAGAATTAGCAATTAGTGGACTTGCATGAGAACAGGTTGTTTGTCTGCTTCCAAAGCACATTGTTTACAGCTGTTGACGGTTACTATTATGTTTAGTCAGAGAGAAAAAGGGGCTATTTCTGGAGTTTCATTGATCTTATTATCAAATAAGGTTACCCCATCCTCCCCTCTAAAATAATAGTAATAATAATAAAAACCATCATGCTAGGATCCGAAGGCTATCAAAAAAAATTAGGATGTAAAGGCCCTGTCACACTGCCCAACGGATGCAAAACGGACACAACAGATGAGAAAAATGTTCCATCTGTTGTTATCCGCTCTCAGAAGGGGCAAAAATTTGCATAACCGGAGCGGACAACACGGACGTGGGGAGGACGCAGGGCGGATGGAAAGCGGATGCGGAACGGAAGCCCAGCGGATGGAAGCGGATGAGAGTGGATGGCACATCCGCAAGGCTTCCGGGGGACCTCAGCAAAACGGATGCGGAACGGATACAGCGGATGCAGAGCGGATGCACAGCGGAAGCCTAGCAGATGCCGAATGTTAATTGCACATGCAGGGAGGATGCATTGCGTCAGCCCCGCGGATATAACAGAAGCAGCTCGGAAGCAGGTCGCCATTCAGAGGAAAGACCTGCTTCCAGACACATTGACTGCCTTGACTGTCCTGCCTGCATGTCTGCCTGCAAGCCTTGCTGCCAGCCTTGCTGCCAGCCTTGCTGCCAGCCTTGCTGCCAGCCTCCCTGCCAGCCTTGCTGTCTGCCTGCCTGCCAGCCTTGCTGCCAGCCTCCCTGCCAGTCTTGCTGTCTGCCTGCCTGCCAGCCTTGCTGCCAGCCAGTCTCCCTGCCAGCTTTGGTGCCTGCCAGCCTCCCTGCCAGCCAGCAACCCCACAACCATGTTGAAGCACAGCAAGCCTCAGCCATCTGCTGCCAGCCCTTGCAAGAGGGACAGGGCTACCATCCCACCCCCTGGCCCTCACTCTGGTTATGCTGGGGCTTCTGCAGCACGGGCTCGCTCTTCTGGATCTGGGGCTTCTGCTGCTTCTGCTTCTGGAGGAGCTGATGACAAGCACTCCAGCACCAGCCACCTCCACAGCACCTGCACCTTTCACCTCTGAGACTGAGCGACCAAGAGGAGTGCCAGAGACTCATTTTTGTCTTATAGCTTGTTGTTAATAAAGTCTAGTTTTGATTCACACACTTGCTTCGTTTCTTTTTTTTTTTTAATAAAGTCTTGCTGGAAACTTTTAGAAATGGTTTAAGCCTTTGCATGCTTGTGGGATGGGTTAAGATAGCAGTGGGATGGGTTGAGATAGCTGTGGGATGGGCAGGGATACCTTTGGGAGGGCTAATAGCTGTGGGATAGATAAACCTCCAGTGCAAGCATAGTGGGACTGTATGGTCCACCCTCCCAGGTACCACACCTATGGCCCTTTATTATCAATAACAATTTAATCATTGATCCACACATTTCAACATAAACACAACTCTTTATTAAATGTCCTGTTCATTGTCGGGCCACTCAACATACATGGCACAATCTCATCAGTGTGATGAGACAGGCTCAAGGAAGCATCCATTAAGCATCTATCATCCTGTCTTGCCACCCCATTGCTCCAGCTGGGGAGTTGCACCAGTGTCTCAGGAGGTTGCGCTGCTTCTTCGCTTCATGTGAGGCTCTGTTGGGGCCTTGCACATCCTCAGTGTCTACCAGGTTTCGCCCTTGCCTCCATTCCCCAGGCTCCATGTCCCCATTGCCTTGTTGGAGGTCCACGAGCCTGTTCTGAAAGACTGGGTAGCGGGTGCGCATGAGATTGTGCAGGATGCAGCAAGCTTCCATAATCCTCCTCACGGTCTCTGGGCAATGCTGCATGGTGGTGAGAAGTACCTGGAACCTGTTGGCCACGATGCCAAAGGCGTTCTCCACCACCCGCCTTGCCCTGGACAGCCTGTAGTTGAAGATCCTCTCTTCACGGGTGAGGAGTCTGGAGGTGTAGGGCTTCATGAGGTAGGTTGTGAGGGAGAAGGCGTAATCCCCCACGATGAAGTAGGGCACATCTTGTGTGTTGTTGGGCAGGGGTTCTGGATCTGGGAAGCCCATGATGAGGTTGCCTTTAAGCTCTTCCTTGAGGTGACTGGTGTTGTATACCTGGGCATCTGAAGATGAGCCGTTGCCTGAAGCATCGATGTACATGAACTTGTAGTCAGCATCGACCATGGCGAAGAGGATGATGCTGAAGAAGCCCTTGGAGTTGAAATAAGTGGACCCCGACTTGGCTGGAGCTTTGCAGGCCACGTGCTTGCCATCTATGGCTCCAACGGTGTGGGGGAAGTTCCACCTCTGATACCACTGCTCTGCAACTTTCTTCCATCCTTCTTCAGTGTAGAGGCACTGGAGGAGCGCCTCCTTGTATTCTTCGATGATGGCCTGCACCACTTCTCTGACCACAATGCTGATGGTGTTGTGTGGCACCCTCCAGCCGTACTGCATGCTGCTGTAGGTGGTCCCTGAGGCCAGGTGGCGCAGAGTGAGTGCCACCTTGAGCCCAGGGTCCAGGCTGGGCCGGAAGTTGGTGTTTGCCTTGGTCAACCTGGGTGTCAGCCCCTGCAAAACTTCGTCAAACATGGCTGGAGGCATCCTCATGAAGTTTTGGAATGCACGAGTGTCTTCATTCCTGAGCTCCACCATCAGCTTGTTGTACAGTCCATCCTCTGCTCTTCTGGCAAACCATCTTCATACCCAGACGCTTCTTGGCCGCCCCTTTTTCTTCCCGTAGTAGAGTTCACACAGCCTGTAGATGGCTTCGCACTGTTTCAGAAGGATGGTGGCTGCCAAAAGGACTGTATTACGATCCACGGTGGACATGACTGGATGCTGTGAAAGAGGAAGAGGCAGATGAAGGCTGCAGAGGTCTACAGCAGGGCTGCTGGTCTGAAAGTGAGATCCAGATGTGTTGCTCCCCCTTTTTATAGGCAGTATAGGTGTCCCTTTGCATCCTCTAGGCATCCTCTAGGCATCCTCTAGACATCCTTAATATCCGAGATAGGTCCCCTCTGCAAAGGTTTTTTCTGCTTTGTTTCTGTGCTGCATCCGCTAGGCATCCGTTCTGCATCCGTTCCGCGTCCGTTCCGCTTCCTCCCTGCGTCCGAACGGATGCGAGTTGCGCGGATGTGGAACGGATGCCTAGCGTATATAGTGGATGTAACGGATGCAGAACAGATTCCTAGCGGATGCGTAGCAAATGCAGAACGGATGAATTGGATACATTTTCCGTGCAAAAGTTTTGAGCAGCTCAAAACTTTCTGAGCGGATGAAACGTCAATAAACGGATGCTGGACGGATAGAGTGGAAGCAAAATGGAGGCAGTGAGTACATCGCGTTAACCAACGGATGGCAAGCTTTTCTGTCCGTTTTACATCCTCTTTGCATCCATTGGTGCAGTGTGACAGGGGCTTAAATTGAGACAATTTTATAGCATGGTATTGGTAATGTAGTGCATAAAGCAAGGACATTAGTTAAAAGCTATTGTACATTGAAAGATAGAAGGCATTTATATTACTTCTATATAGCGTTGATTCACATTTCATTCAAACTGAATTCCTGACTACCGTTCTGATCTTGAAACAGAATGCTGAGTAAATTCTAAAATGGATTGTGTAGAATCTAAAGCAATGTCAATAATTCTGTCCTATACTGAATGCCTTTAGAAATATCCATTAATTACCAGGTATGTGTTATATATTACAAGAGTTGCAAAGGAAATCATATTAAAAAGGGACATCCATCCTCAGCGTGAATGCCACAGATCAGGAATGTCCATTTTGTTTTAAGTCAATAAAAATGATATCTATACAGACAAAAAACCCTTGCTGAACCATTCTATAAAATTTTAGTGAAAATAAATCACCTAGAAAGAAAGTTCAAAATTGCAACTTTGGATATAAGAAACATGTGTGCCTTTGATTTAATGCAATCTCTCATGTACCCACATACACATACAGTAAAACTCTGAATGTTTTTATTGTTTTAATGTTTCTTCATTTTTATAATTGATATACATTTGAAAAATAATTCATATATATAAAATAGTTATTCCTGTCTTGCCCTAAATTTTGGGTGTACATTTCACATTACTCGTATATGATTTGATGATGGCAACCCTGATATAGAAAAGAGTTAGAAGAAAACTTCTAACTTTGGGGCCTCTAAATACTGTATATTTAATCTATGACTCCCAGCTTAAGCTATCTACACAGGAATTCTACAACTTATAACTATTTCATCTGGAGAATGTTAGGTTAGAGATGGATATGTAGGATACAGATTTTTAACATACAATAGAGGAACACCTTAAAGAACTTTGAGTAGAAATAGAAAAGTCTTCCAAGAATGATTTCAATCTAAAAAAAAAAAAAAAGTGAGTGAAAGAAGCACATTATGATTTTTTATATTGGATGAATTAAAACTTGTTTTATAAAGACCAGTCGATACTGTATTAATATCTATAATTTAAAGATTCATATAAATAGCAATAATATAGAAATTGATGACCATCTTTTAGCTATTCCATAAGAAATATTTTGAAGAAAAAAGTTTTCACTCTATACTCAAGAGCCTCCAACAAGCAACTGATTTATTCCAAGGGAAAAAAAACTCCTGGAGCAGCTTTTTACTCTAAATATTCCATTTTACTACAATACTTAACTAGAAGTAAGAGTTATTGCAGATAACACTGTGATTTAAGTTCAATTTCCAAGTAATTTTATTTAAATATACATAATGTATTTGCATTACAGAGGAAAATTGAATAAGTACTGCATCAACCATGCAATTTAATAAAAGCATTCATAAAATAAATATACACTTCAGTGTATAGTGACAACAAATCATTGTTTTGCATTGTTTTTCACTCTTAATTACTTATTAGAAAAAAAGGCAGACTGTATTAAAGCTACCCCAAATAAGTATTATTAGGCTAATTTCTTAGAGATGATTTACATCCTGATTTTTAGGTATTGATTTTGTATTTATCATCTCACAAATTTTTATTTAAAGAAAGAGAAAGGTGTATATCATTGTAGGATATTGGGGAAACTGGAGACTGGAGGAGTCAAAATGTCTTGCTCTGCAATCATTTGTCTATCTTTCTGCATAAAATGAGATATATTCAAAACTCCATAAAGTTGCATATTAAGTCTAATTTCAAATATACCTAGACCATATTATACAAATTCCTCTAAAGTCTGATAGCTCCAAATTGATCAATAAACTATATTACTGCATAGTCCATTATGGATACATATAGATCTTAACAGCACATAATAACCTGAGCTGAACATTAATATTAATTAGTATTAATGAGTTTCTTTTCATCATTCTCAGAAAAGGATCCATATGGCCCTTTTTCTGTATTCAAAGAACAGTTTGTGTAGTTCTCCTAGCCTTTGGATCATAGTAGCCTCAGAACATTAATGGATAGATTTTATTTGTTCTCCAGAATATAATAAAAAATGGAAAGGAATAAAATCCGCTCTTGCACACCCAAGACCTTATAAATATAAGTAACAGCACATACCTTTTGTGATCTCAGCTGGAGAGGTTCAGAGCGATCAGCATGAACTTACCTGTTCTGATCCATTAGGAGGCAGTATCTCACAATAAACATTTCTGAATCAAAAGTATGAAGATCATAGCTACCCAACCAATGGCAGTTCAGAGTTACTTATAAACGAAAAAAATGAGCAAGCCTTTCTTTAGAATCACCATCTTGACAAAATCATCATAAAAGAGGATGGCTCTCAGAAGTTTCTTTCTAAAACTTTATCTGTGTTTTCTTTCCCTTTAACTTCTTTGCAAATCAGGCACACTTGCAATTTTCCTGCATGGTTCTTGCATACACAGCACATGTGTGCTGTGTATACATATACATGCATACATATTTTAAACAACAGAAATGGTCCTTTTAATTAGCTTTTAAATTTCAATTTACCCTCTGGATGTCATTTCTAGTAATTTATTCCTGAACATGAAGGAAAATCTCACACTAGGCTCAGAGGCTGGTTTGCTAAAACCTTGAAGTTAATTTTATTTATAAGTGGCCATCTAAAATGGGTGCAAAAGTATGGGTGCAACAGTAATTTATTAACTGCAGGAACAACATAAAATAATAATATGTTGGAAAAAGCTCTCCAGTGCAGATGGCTTAAATGCAGCTTTAGATTTTATTATTTTTCACTGGTTGTCTTATCATGTTTTTTTTTTTTTTTGGGGGGGGGGGGGAAATCAGAGAAACACATACATATTGGAAAGGTATTAATGAATTATTGTTCCATAAAATAAATCATATCAAAAGTTGATTCTATTCTATTAAAGAATTCTTAGGGGATATGATAGTGAGAAGCAGAAAATATAGTACATGCCATGAACCTAGTTAATAAATACCTGCAGGCCATATTCCCATTTTTACATTTATTTCTAATAGTAAAATTACTTTAACATTAACATTTTCCACCTATCTTTATCTAAAAACTAAAATTTGCTTTAGCATCTTATATCATGAACATCTATATTCATAATTTTCACATTGAAAGATTATGGAAATGTTTCCTTATAGTGATATTTAGATACACTTTAAGCTACTAATTTGAGTTATTGTAAAAGCAGAAAAAAAACATTTCCAAATGTTATATTTCATTTAACACAAACCCTATCTTGCAAGCAGAACACACATGAAATTCTTGCCCTTTTTTTACACATTTCTTTCTTTGGAGGAAAACGGGAGGGTAGAAAGGGATATTTAACCTTTCCAAAGTCCAATATTTTTACTTAGTAAACATCATCCTTGACAATAACTTTTAAATCTCTAATGGGCAAGGCTGGATTATCTGAGGAACCAGTTCTTTACTGCAAACTTATATAGTCCTTAGTATCTAAAGAAAATGTGAGAAGTGTATATTTGTATCCAGCACCCAAGCTGTCTGTTATATGATTCCTACTGCCTCTGCATTAAGAAAAATCTCAAAAAATGTATCCTTTTCATCAGGCTTTGAATAATTATTTTTAATTTATGATTTAAAACTTCTTAAATCCCATCTACTATACTCCCTTGATTACTAGAAATTAAGAGTAAAATGTATGAAAGTGAGCTTACTTCTTTCTTTAAATTTGTAACAGCATCAGACTATTTTCTAGGCAATTCAACAGCCTATTTTGAACTTAAAACAATTGTTATAATTTCAAATATGGTGGTTCAAGCCCAAAGGATATTGAATATCTTTGGTATTTTCTATTAACCAAGATCCTATCACTTGCTAACGATCGTTCTATGTAGATGGTAAGGACTTAAGCTAGGATCTTTTCTATTCATAGACAGACTGAGCTACAGAGTTTCTTCAATATATGGTTTTTCCAATCTGAAAAATTATACAGGTTTGAAAAGTTACTCAGGCATAGTGTTCCATATCATGATACAACTTGACAATACATATATGTTATATTATCATCCTACATTTCTAAAAATAAAGAAAATCTATTCTCTCATTACATGTCCATGATGGACCATTTCCCAAGTTAAATTCTGATTTGATGAGTCACCTTTTCGAGTAAACTCTTGCTTGAAAAGCACATAGTTTTTAATGCAATGTATTAATGCATTTTGCAGAACCAGTAAAATTTCCAGATGGCTATTTAAAAAGTTTAGATCTTTGCATGCATTTAGAAAAGGTTACATGTAAATAAGATTAAAAAAAACTTTTAAGAAGCAAATGTACTTCTTAGCAAAGCTCTTATTATAGTCTGGCACGTACAGTTCCCTCTGGTTACTATAAAAAGAACATCAATACCTTTTTTAAAAAAAGTGTTTAAACATGAAAACAGAATGCACCCATACACTTTCATATTAACTCAGAGAAAATAAAAACTCTCAATTTCTCTTATGTAATTCAGTTTCTAAAGCTAATTTCCCAGGAAGTTCACCAGACAAGTGTAACATTAGAATTCATGCAAGCTTGCAGACCAAACACCAAATGATTTTCAGTTCCCTTGTAAACAATTCAGTTTTTTAAAAGGTGGTACTCACGGTCATTGCACTGATTTCCAGAATATGATGTCATGGAACAATCGCAAGTGAAGCCTTCCCACTGCTGAATACAGATGCCTTGGTTGGCACAGGAATCTTCTTGGCAGGTGGTGCTTGGTCCTGAAATGGGATAGCAAGAAATGCATGAAAGAAAGAGTAGCTACTAAGAAAGAGATACAATAATGGGTTATGAATTGTTATCTTCATGCAATCCCCTGCCACCTTCCCCCCAAAAGAAACTGTATGCTTTTCCTTTTCATGGAACATGCCACAAAAATTCAGGACACATAAAGACATGGAGAATTAAGCACTCAGAAACAAAAAGGTAACTTGTACACAAAAGAAGGAAGGTATGAAAAGTAGCATTTTCCCTCCTTGGCAGAGTCAGGAAAAAAATGCTTATAATAAGTACTATTTCCTCCAAAAAGGCTGAGAGTTGTCACAGTTTATTCTCCTATTCTCAGTTAAATAATTTGATTCAAAATGATGGGATTGTTATTTCGATGCTGCAGATATATTTTATAGGGAATTTGGTAGAAACATGGGTTGACAATCATTGTCTGTGAGGTGGACATCACTGTATGTGAATTGGGTAGCTAAATAAATCAGATTAATAAATCCTACTAAACCTCCCTTCATCCAAAAAAAATTCTGCTGATATTTGGGGTAAAAATTAATAGGACCTGGTAAAATGTCAGTGATTTGTTCCTTTGCTTGTTCCATTTTTCTCCCTTGTAGTAAATTAAATATCATCATAGATGAGAATTTTAGTTCTGTAACAATAATTCTGAGAATTCTCAGAATCTTTAAAATTGCATAGAGTCTTTTAGAAAAATATCTGTGACACATGTCTTTTATGGATATACTAAATTAATTATAGTTCTATTTTGACTTTGCAAGTAAGTAGTAACTACCTATTTTATGAGCATTTCATGTACGACTCCAGTGGATTCTTCTATTCTATCCTCTTAAATACTATAGCACAAAGAGTGAGGATTCAAGATGATGAAGAAATAATTTTGACTTGCTCCATACTAGTGAAATATCTGGATATAATTAATTAGCAGTATCTTATGAGATTCATCTATCAAAAATGGACCTCCTACCCCAATGTGGAATGATTAAAAATTATAAACACTTTTGCTTCTTTAGCAATGTTGTCAAAGCAGAGATAGATTTCTTTGACACAAGGACCAAGTGAATAAATAATAAATGGAAAGGTGATCCGAACACATCAATATAGCTACTTTGTCATATTCCCTTCTATCCTGGAAGGAAATCATGCTACTCTAAATCTTGCTGTCGCCACAGCATGCTATCTTCATACATCCACTCAATATTCTAAGGTCATGGTTCTTTTCATGGAAATTTCAGCCGCAACAATCTTTTACCACATGACAAGATCTCCTCCAGTTTACATGCAGAATGCTCTATTTTATGCCCTGCAATCTACCTACCTCCCTTTCTTTTTTTGCCACAGATCAACTGTTTGTTTGTTTTAATTCATTAAAACTAGTTGTCAACTAAGCAACTGTTTTGTATCAACCGAAAAAAACTTAGATGCTGCAAAAAAATTAGAGCTTTTAACATGATTTCTGACTGGCCAACTGGGCTCTAGATCCAACCCACTTGACAGTAAGATGGGTGACATATAAAGTTAATAAATAAAGAATAAATAATACAGAACTTTTTTTTCAATTCCAATCCCATGTTTTAAAGCAGTGACAAGCTAACCAATGTCAAATTGTACATTCTATACACTGAAGAGTTGATAGTCAACCAATATAACTATAAATGAGGGGGAAAGTTACTGAAGAAGCCAGGGTTCTCATTCTCCCTCATAGCTAAACTTATTGAGAAAAGGGAGAACGGGTTAGGCAATGCATAATCCTACAAGAAACCAATAAAACCAGCTGGAGCCTCAAGTGTGTCAACAAGTGTGTCCACAGCCTCTAAGCTTTACATTTAATTTAGAATAACTTTATTGTCACTTTGAATGTACACTAATCAGCATATATTAAAATGAAATTTTGTTGCATACAGCTTTCAAAGGGTCACCACATGATGACACATAGCATTTGGAAGTGAGATCAGAATACCTATTCTTATAAGAATGTAACAGAAGTCTGCAACAAAGGGGTGCAGAAGAAAGTCTATAACAAAGAATTGCTGAAGAAGTCTGCAACAAGGACTGGATCAGGTTTAAAGCAATAGCTCAGTTACCTTCTTTTAGGAGGTTCTCAGTACTTTTTGGACTGATTTGCAAACAGACCCTCAATGCTGTGACATATTAAATCCTTCATTGTCTTTCATTCTGATTTGTAAAATATGCTCCTCAACAGGCTCTAAATGTGGCATCTGTGGCTGATATTGCAGAAAGTGAACTTCTGCATTTGGTGTAAGTTATATATATGCATATTTTAAAACAAGAGATAGCTCTTTAAATGCATTTCTACCTCGGTCTTCTTTAAAGCTTAATGCAAGTAATTCACTATTTCAAATTATTTAAAAGAAAATTAGGTATGAACAAAAAGAATAAGATGATTTAATTACATATATTGGGAACCTCTATAATATTTGGGAACCTCTAAAGTATATTCACTGGAACTTTACCTCAGGAAGTGGAACTATGATTTAATAAAAACAATGACACTGTATCGTCCTTACTTTCTGAAGTAGAATGGGCAGTTAAATGGAGTAGATGCTCCTGTATTAAATCCAATTATTTACAAATTGTTCTGGATTTTGTTATGTCTAATTTGGATACCATTTAATTATTTGTGGAAACAAGAGTATAATTGAACTATACATTACAAATTTTGTTAGTGTTAGGTGTGAGAGTGGAGATGAGCAATACTTGGCCTTCCATAAATTTTTAGGCTGTAACTTATATCATCTATCATGATGACAAATTGAAGTTCAATGGAGCACTGGTAAAAATTGAACCAAAAATTCTTTCACTTATATAGCCTACTTATAAGCTTCCAAGAGTTACCTCATTCAGAATATTAAATGGGTCTGATCCATCATAGGATATATATGATCTTAGGTTCTACAAGGAAACATATTTCTCCCATGTTTCATTGTGATTTACTTTTAGAATCTATTAGGTAAAAATGGAGCAAATTATTTGTCCTGGAAGTCTAAATCAACTTCCCTTTTAAGCATCCCTCTACAAACTTTCACAAATCTCCAAACTGCCATCCCTTGTTTGCAACAAGAAAACTAAGAGCAGATAGTTTCTGCCCTTAAGTCCCTTCTTCCATGCATAAGTGGGTGGTAAATATAAATGGGCCACTTGCTGGATTAGGGTCCTTCCTTTAACAGGCTGGAAGTTTGGAGAAACTACCCAAACACCTTATACCACATGACTGGATGGAAACCTTGGTTTCTTTATTTCATGCTAGAATGAATCCACTTAAAGCAATTGATTGTCCTCTATTAACATGGAGATGTGAACCTTTCAGGGGCCCTCTGCAGTTTAAATTGGCTACTGTCCTTCCTGATTTTTCACTGCTTAATGGGGTCCTGTGCTTTGAGTTTCTTGTGCTTAGTGTTAGGCAGTAAATGGACAGAATCATCATTCCTGTTCTGAGAAATTCCAGTTTCCAAAGCATCTCCAATTTAGTCAGGAATGTCCACAGCATCCCCTTTATGGATCACTGCCTTGTTGTGGGTGAAGGGGCTTGGGTAGCTCAATGAAGCTTTGAACTATGCTGTGCAGGGCCACCCAAGATGGACAGGTCATAGTATGTGGTCATTAAAAGTCAAGGTTCCGGCTACTGTGGTGCAATTAAAATGAAAACAATTAAAATTAAAACAAACAAACAGAACTTCAGCGGCACTGCTGCAAATAACTTTTCAAAAAATTACACCGCATGGATATCCCTGCATATATTTCATGCTTTGGGGGTTTATCTTGCAAGATACCTGCTGGAGATTTTGAAGGAACCATCACGTAATTTGATTGACTAAATCAGCTTAGAAGTACTTGGCAGTTTTTGCAGACTCATCATTTAAACAAATGCATTACAATTCACACATTTCAAATACATTTGTGAGAATGTTTTACGATGCATATCTGAAAATAAAAAACCCTCTTAAGTAAGCAACCAATCAAGATTGCATGCCTGAATCAGGGCTTTACATGGATTTAAAATCTCTGGGGATGAAGGGGAAATGAAGTAAAATTCTATTATGTGAAATCAGTGTGGGAATGCTTAGCTTAGCTTTCTTTTTTGATCATAAGTCTATAGTAAGTAAGTATAGATATATACTTAAGTATAGAGTACTTATGTATAGATATACATAAGTATAGATATTGCTGGCATTCCCCAAGTAATTTTTACAGATCCTTCTTGCTAAGAGAACATCTGCCACTGATGCTTCTTTTCTCTACTCCAGCCATAAGTCTCCTGCTTGTGACACTTGACTATCACAAATAGACATGTCAAAAAAATTTAAGAGGTCAATCCCCCCTCCTCCCACACAAACAAAACAGTACAGAAAAGCTGCTTTATGATTGGCAGTTCATGACAGAAGCAAAAAGGAGCTAACTGATGTGCATCGAAGAGAAAAAGATTTAAATAATATATCTCTTCAAACTTTGTATAGGGTGTCAGAAATGCTGTTTTTATAAATGCTTTCTGGTTCTACTTTCTTCATCTAATAAAACATTAAAGTCTTAATGCTACATTATGCAAAGAATGTCATATCTGATAGAGATTTCAGAAGAGTCAATTTAGATGTCAAAATGCATGGAAACACTGTTTATATTTAAAATCATCCAGCTCTGTGAATTTCTCTCAAACTCACTATTTAAAGAAATATCCTACAGTGTTTTAAGGAAAAAAAATCATACAAGGATCTGCCAGCAAATAAAAGGATAAAATGCAAAATTCCAAAATAGCCACCAAGATTTACTGTCCAGGCCAAACATGGCTCTATATAATATGAGATAACTATAGCATTAGATAAAAGAATTTAAAAAATAAACATTGAACAACTACCAAAGTTTTGTGATTCAGCAGCTAATAACACAATTTGCCTAATATGAAATTTTGAAAATGTATTCACCAGAATGCTGAGAACTATTTTCATATTTTCCAGTGGACATATAGAATGGACATATAGAAACAAGACATTCTATGTGTACTCATATCCTGTCTAGTTCAGCTATGGTTTTCTACAAGTGAAATTTTGTTTGCCTTCTCTATCAGGAGGACAACACAGGCCATTCTGAACCCACATTGATGCAATATAATCAGTATGAGATTCCTGATAGACTGAAATTGAGAATGAGAAAGAAGTCAGAACTGAATATGATCTTATAGTGTGATGCAGTTGCAAATAAAAAAGCAAATGCAGATATAAACTTCAAAAAAGAAGTAACCATGATGTGCAAATCTTACAAGTATTATTTCCCATTGATTCATCCATTAGAATTACTTCTCATTGTTTATTTTCTTTCTTCTTACAAATAAGATTTACTGATAAATATTGACTGCTTTTGAATGATTATGGGCAAGGGATCATTTTAAAATTCCTCTTTTACAACTTTGAGGTGGCCTCCTCCTCCTCCTCCTCCTCCTCCTCCTTGTCCTTCTTCTTCTTCTTCTTCTTCTTCTTCTTCTTCTTCTTCTTCTTCT
>BLBF01000005.1:23813484-23848299 GCA_015471245.1 Laticauda colubrina
GATAGATAGATAGATAGATAGATAGATAGATAGATAGATAGATAGATGATAGACCCACATCCATACAGAAGCCTGATGATGGCAGATGAGATTCTGCTGAAACGTTGCTACAACTTTAACAGAACTACAATGACGTGGGATAATACCCGAAGGAAGCTGAACAGCACACATGTAAGTACCCGCGATAACTTAAAAAAAACATAGATAGATAGATATCAACCAATATAATCTGCACAAAGTAGTACCCTGGAGTACAACCATCATTTTTCATGGCTCACATATTCACTATTTATCTATCTATCTATCTATCTATCTATCTATCTATCTATCTATCTATCTATCTATTTAGTGGAAAAGTAGCTAAGCTAACCAGCTATCCCAAAAAGAAAAGAAAAGACCTTCTACTTTGAGGTGTCTTAAGCCCATGTCACACTGCCCAACAGATGCAAAAAGGACACAGCGGACTAGCAAAATGTTCCATCCGTTGTTATCCGCTCTCAAAAGGGGCAAAAATTTGCATAACCGAATCGGATAACACGGACACGGGGAGGACGCAGGGCGGATGCATAGCAGATGCGGAACGGAAGCCTAGCGGATGGAAGCGGATGGGAGTGGATGGCATATCCGCAGGGCTTCCAGGGGGCCTTAGAGAAGCGGACGCGGAACGGATACAGTGGATGCAGAGCGGATGCAGAGCGGATGCAAAGCGGAAGCCTAAGGGATGCCTGGCGTTAATTGCGCATGCGGGGAGGATGCATTGCGTCAGCCCGGTGGATATAACGGAAGCAGCTCAGAAGCAGGTCGCCATTCAGAGAAAAGACCTGCTGCCAGACGGATTGGCTGCCTTGCCTGCCCTGCCTGCATGTCTGCCTGCCAGCCTTGCTGCCAACTTGCTACCAGCCTTGCTGCCAGCCTTGCTGCCAGCCTTGCTGCCATCCTCCCTGCCAGCCTCCCTGCCAGCCTCCCTGCAAGCCTTGGTTCATGCCTGCCTGCCAGCATTGGTGCCTGCCTGCCTGCCAGCCTGCCTACCAGCCTGCCTGCCAGCCTTGGTGCCTGACTCCCTGTCAGCCTCCCTGCCAGACTTGGTTCCTGCCAGCCTCCCTGCCAGCCAGCAACCCCACAACCATGCGGAAGCACAGCAAGCCTCAGCCATTTGCTGCCAGCCCTTGCAAGAGGGACAGGCTACCATCCCGCCCCCTGGCTCTCACTCTGGTTCTGCTGGGGCTTCTGCAGCACGGGCTCGCTCTTCTGGGGCTGGGGCTTCTGCTGCTTCTGCTTCTGGAGGAGTTGATGACAAGCACTCCAGCACCAGCCACCTCCACAGCACCTGCATCCTTCACCCCTGAGACTGAGCGACCAAGAGGAGTGCCAGAGACTCATTTTTGTTTTATAGCTTGTTGTTAATAAAGTCTAGTTTTGATTCACACACTTTCTTCATTTCTTTTTTTTTTAATAAAGTCTTGCTGGAAACTTTTAGAAATGGTTTCAGCCTTTGCATGCTTGTGGGATGGGTTAAGATAGCAGTGGGATGGGTTGAGATAGCAGTGGGATGGGCAGGGATACCTTTGGGATGGGTAATAGCTGTGGGATACATAAACCTCCAGTGCAAGCATAGTGGGACTGTATGGTCCACCCTCCCGGGTGCCACACCTATGGCCCTTTATTATCAATAATAATGTAATAATTATCCACACTTGTCACCATAAACACAACTCTTTATTAAATGCCCTGTTCATTGTAGACCAACCAAACATACATGGCCCAATCTCATCAGTGTGATGAGACAGGCTGAAGGAAGCATCCATTAAGCATCTACCATCCTGTCTTGCCACTCCACTGTTCCAGCTGGGGAGTTGCACCAGTGTCTCAGGAGGATGCGCTGCTTCTTTGCTTCATGTGAGGCTCTGTTGGGGCCTTGCACATCCTCAGTGTCGATCAGGTTTCGCCCTTGCCTCCATTCCCCAGGCTCCATGTCCCCATTGCCTTGTTGGAGGTCCACGAGCCTGTTCTGCAACACTGGGTAGCGGGTGTGCATGAGATTGTGCAGGATGCAGCAAGCTTCCATGATCCCCCTCACGGTCTCTGGGCAATGCTGCATGGTGGTGAGAAGTACCTGGAACCTGTTGGCCAGGATGCCAAAGGCGTTCTCCACCACACGCCTTGCCCTGGACAGCCTGTAGTTGAAGATCCTCACTTCACGGGTGAGGTGTCTTGAAGTGTAGGGCTTCATGAGGTAGGTTGTGAGGGAGAAGGCATCATCCCCCATGATGAAGTAGGGCACATCTTGTGTGTCGCTGGGCAGGGGTTCTGGATCTGGGAAGCCCACAATGAGGTTGCCTTCCAGCTCCTCCTTGAGGTGACTGGCGTTGTATACCTGGGCATCTGAAGATGAGCCGTTGCCTGAAGCATCGATGTACATGAACTTGTAGTCAGCATCGACCATGGCGAAGAGGATGATGCTGAAGAAGTCCTTGGAGTTGAAATAAGTGGACCCCGACTTGGCTGGAGCTTTGCAGGCCATGTGCTTGCCATCTATGGCTCCAATGGTGTGTGGGAAGTTCCACTTCTGATACCACTGCTCTGCAACTTTCTTCCATCCTTCTTCAGTGGAGGGGTACTGGAGGAGCTCCTCTTTGGATTCTTCGATGATGGCCTGCACCACTTCTCTGACCACAATGCTTATGGTGTTGGATGGCATCATCCAGCCATACTGCATGCTACTGTAGGTGGTCCCTGAGGCCAGGTGGTGCAGAGTGAGTGCCACCTTGAGCCCAGGTTCCAGACTGGGCCGGAAGCTGGTGTTTGCCTTGGTCAACCTGGGTGTCAGCCGTTTCACAACTTTGTCAAACATGGCTGGAGGCATTCTCATGAAGTTTTGGAATGCACGAGTGTCTTCGTTCCTGAGCTCCACCATCAGCTTGTTGTACAGTCCGTCCTCTGCTCTTCTGGCAAACCATCTTTGGATCCAGACTCTTTTTGGGTGGCTCCTTTTCTTCTCACAGTAGAGTTCACAGAGCCTGCAGATGGCTTCGCACTGTTGCAGAATGATGGTGGCTGTTAAGCCTTGGTTCCCCAACCAGGGTTAGGTAGACAAGCTAAACAGAATGTGCAGCGTTAGTCAGATAGGCACACAGATAAATGAGTGAGCTAAGCTTGTATGTTTATTAACATACAGTAAAAATAACAGATACGCTTGTGCTATCAAGAATATATTTTATTCCATTATAAGTTAATAGCATAGTCAAATAACAGTCCAATATTCATTTACCATGTAGTCAGTCCATTCAGGGGTATTCAGTTAGCAAAGTCCATGTAGAATATCCTATGTCAGTTCACATAAAAATCAGTCCTTTGTTGTCTCTCCCGTTCGAGCAATGCAGTCTTGATTCCAAGCAGTAATCTGGGATCATCAAAGCCAGAGAGAGAGAGCAAGCCGTAGTCTTGCTACTTTTATATTGTTTTCTTAACCACTCCTTTAATTGCTATTTCACAGTTAAAGCTGTATACACTCTAACATACACTAACTATGATTCATATTATTATTTCACCTAAACCAGTTAGGGTAAACAATGTTATCCCTAACATTCTCCCCTTTTAGGTTACATAATATCTATGAATCATTTACATCTTTAGAAAATATTTTTCGCAACTTTCTTTAAACTTAGTTGCTCCTTGAGCTTTTGTAAATTGGTCTGCTATGTTTTCTTCTGATAAGCAGTATGCCAATTTCATTAATCCATTTTTCATTGATTCTCTTACATTCAAATATCTTAAGTCAGTATGTTTTGATCTAGTTTTTACAGCAATACTAGTAGCTAACTTTATAGCTGCTTGGTTATCCTCATATACCATAATGGAATCTTTTACAGTTATACCCATGTCCAACAACAACTGTTTGTAGAAAATCAAATCAGTGCATAATAATGACAGACATGAAAATTCTGCTTCCATCATGGATAAGCTAATATGCTGTTGTCTGATTGACCTCCATCCTATTAGTGTCTTACCAAATAATATAGCCATACCAGATGTTGATTTTCTAGTGTTTATATCAGTTGCAAAACTTGCATCTGCATAAGCACTAAGACTCAAATCACCCTTTGGTTCTATATATAATGCATGGTTTATTGTTCCCTTAAGGTATCTCAATATTCTTTTTAAGAATTTCCAATGACATTCTTTAGGATCTGAATTAAAACGTGCCAGCTGATTTACACTATAAGCAATATCTGGCCTTGACCAATTGCTTATATATGATAAGCTACCAATCAAAGATTGATATATGGACTTATCAATTTTCGGACTTTGATCATTAGTTTGGCAAACTTCCTGACTCATTGGAGTCTTTGCCGGTTTACAAAGTTCCATCTTATAAGTTTTAATTAATTGGCAAATTTTATCTTCTTGAGATATCTTAAAACCATTATTTGTTTTATTAATTGTCAATCCTAGATACCTTTTAATTTCACCTAAATGCTTTATTTTTATCCTTTTGGCTAATAATGATATAATCTCATTAGCTTCATCATTAGTCTTAGTTATTAAAGCAATATCATCAGTAAATAATAATAATAATGACACCATTCCATTATTTTCTCTTTTAAACACACATGGATCTGCTAAACCAGATTTAAAACCTATATTGTTTAACTCTTTCACAATATATTGGTTCCACTCAAACCCAGATTGTTTCAACCCGTAAAGACTCTTTTTGAGTTTCCAACAATCATTACTATTTATTTTATTTTCTTTTATACCAATTGGTTTTCTTAAATATATAGTGTGCTGCAATGGTGCATGTAGATAAGCAGTTTCTACATCTAAATGGTTAATGATATAGTTTTTCTTAGCTGCCCACACTAATGCTGCTCTTAAAGATGTAGCTTTAAGGCTTGGTGCAAAAACTTCATCGTAATCAGATGCAGTTTGATTAAATCCTTGAGCTACTAACCTAGCTTTATGGGTAACAGTCCCATCATTTCCAGTTTTTACTTTAAATATCCATTTGCACCCAATGGATTTTTCTCCTGGAGGTAATTTGGCATCTTCATACACTTTCATTACCTTTAATGAATTTAGTTCTTTTTCCATTGCCTTTTGCCAATTCTCCTGATCCTTAGCAGGATACATCCTAAGTTCATCTACACTAGTTGGAACTTTAGTTACTTGGCAAACTATACTTGCTTGATACCTATCAGGTGGTCTAGTTACACGTGTAGTACGTCTAGGTATTATAGGAATTACAGGTGGACTTTCCTCTATTAATTGTTCTTGATCATGTAACTCTTCCTGATCAACTATTTCCTCTTGTTCTGGTCCTATTTGCTCTTCGTGGACTTCTTCTTTAATTGGACTCTTCTTATAGCTAATCTCATCTTTCTGCCTTTTGTAGGGTTCAATAAATACTTCATTATTTAAATCTTGCTCTAATCTATTCCATCCTACATGTTCTAGGAATTTTGCACTAGCACTGGTGTAAACTCTAGATGTACCTGGTTCCCAGAATCTATAAGATCTATGATTAGATGTATATCCTACAAAAATTAATCTTTTAGCTCTATGCTGTCCTTTGTATCTAAGTTGTGTAGGGATATGCACCCATGCTGGTGCTCCAAATGTGTGCATGTAACTCAAATCAGGTTTTGTACCATGCCACAGTGTGAATGGTAATTCACCTGTTGTTGAATTAACAACATTATTTAATATATGATTACCACACATTATTGCTTCTCCCCATAAATTGTCAGGTAATCCTGAATCAGACATCATAGTTTGTGCCATTGATTGTAATGTTTGGCCTCTTCTCTCTATAAAGGCATTATGTTGTGGCCTATATGGTGCAGACATTTTATGTTGAATACCTAACATTCTTAGTCTGTTCTGAAATTTATTATTTGTAAATTCTGTTCCATTGTCTGTTATGAGAGTTACTACTTTCTTTTTAGTTTTTCTTTCCGCAAATTTTATCCAATTAAATAGATTTTGATATGTTTCAGTTTTGCTCTTCATTAAATAGCAAAACCCATATCTAGAATAGTGGTCCATTATACTTAGTATGTGGCGAGCTCCTCCTACACTTGGTTTTTTCGGACCTATTAAATCAGCAAAAACTACTTCTAAAGGCTCTTTAGTAGTAAATCCATCAACTCTATTAGCCGGTATGACCCTGCTCTTATTTTGATTACAGGCATTACATTGCAAATACTTATTACAAGATTTTAAACTTATTCCCTTAGACAATTCAACAGTTTTCTTAAGCATTTTAAAATTTAAATGCCCTAGCCTTCGATGTAACAAGTGAATACATTCGTCATGAGGTTTCTTATTTTCATAAATTGTGTTAGCCACCTTTAAACCATTATCATTTAACACATATAATTCACCTCTTAAAGATGCAGTAATTCTCTTATCTTCTTTTTCAAGTATGCAGTTATCTCCCTTAAATGTAACTACATATCCTAGTTTAACCAAAATTCTAACTGAAATTAAATTAAACTTAAGTTGTGGTACATATAACATTTTTACATTCTCTTTTATAAAAGAACAATATGCTATACCTTGACCTTTAGCTTTCAGTTTCCAGCCATTGGCTAACGATATCTGCTGTGTACTCTGGGACATTTTAATAAAATTTTTGTTATCATTTGTTATACAATGGGATGCTCCACTGTCAACCACCCATAAATTATTTTTTACAGCTCCGTTAGTATACATGGCTAACTTTAAATTTTTATTTAGCTTTTGATGTTTTCTAGTATTCTAGCCAGCGTTCTGGCGCTTTGCCTTTTTACAAAATCTTGCCAAATGTCCTCTTCCTCTACAATTAAAACACTTTTTAATTGCGTATGCAGTAGGAGATTCATTATCTTCTTTTTGAGGTTGCTCCCTCCTTAATTCATCTCTTTCATGCCTTCTTCTGGCCTCTTCAATCAATCTGCCAGTTATATCAGTTAAAGTTAAATTGTCTTTTGGCAAAATTTCAAATGAAGTTACGTAGTTATCATAACTTTCATCAAGGGAAGATAGAATTATATAAACTTGATGTTGTTCAGAGAATATAAGCTCTTTCTCGTGTAATTCTTGGAAAATGCTTTGCATAGTTTTTAAATGACTCTGCATATCACCATTTGTTTGGAGATGTGTCCTGAAAAGCTTCCGTGTTAGATTTATGTGAGCACCAATATTATCTCGAACATAAATTCTCTTCAGCTTCTGCCAACACCCAAAGGCCGTTTTCTCTCCGTGGATATAAACAAGCTGTTGATCAGTTAAGGTTAACGCAATTATGCAAATCGCTTGTTGATTTTTATGCTTAAATTCTTCTATCTTTAGTCTGTCTTCCTCATCCTCTGGATCCCATTCTTCTACGTTTGGTGGATTTTCAATTATGTTCCACAGACCTTCACTTCGTAGAAGTAGACTACATTTTGTAGACCATGATACATAGTTTGTTCCATCCAGCTTGGATATAAGGGACAATCTTTGTAGATTGATTTGTGCCATGTTTTCTTATATGGATATAAAAATATAATTAATAAAACACAGCTGTCTGTTTACTGTAATGTATAACAACACAAACTCTCACTTTTTACATAAATCTGTATTTAGCCTAGTTAAACTGACTTTGCAGCCTCTGGGCCCATAACCAGTGTTAAGCCTTGGTTCCCCAACCAGGGTTAGGTAGACAAGCTAAACAGAATGTGCAGTGTTAGTCAGATAGGCACACAGATAAATGAGTGAGCTAAGCTTGTATGTTTATTAACATACAGTAAAAATAACAGATACGCTTGTGCTATCAAGAATATATTTTATTCCATTATAAGTTAATAGCATAGTCAAATAACAGTCCAATATTCATTTACCATGTAGTCACTCCATTCAGGGGTATTCAGTTAGCAAAGTCCATGTAGAATATCCTATGTCAGTTCACAGAAAAATCAGTCCTTTGTTGTCTCTCCCGTTCGAGCAATGCAGTCTTGATTCCAAGCAGTAATCAGGGATCATCAAAGCCAGAGAGAGAGAGCAAGCCGTAGTCTTGCTACTTTTATATTGTTTTCTTAACCACTCCTTTAATTGCTATTTCACAGTTAAAGCTGTATACACTCTAACATACATTAACTATGATTCATAGTTATTATTTCACCTAAACCAGTTAGGGTAAACAATGTTATCCCTAACAGTGGCTGCCGAAAGGACTTTGTTACAATCCACGGTGGACATGACTGGATGCTGTGGAAGAGGAAGAGCCAGATGAAGGCTGCAGAGGTCTGCACCGCTGGGCTGCGCTGAGATGCAGGCGGGTTGCTCCCCCTTTTTATAGGCAGTATAGGTTTTCCGCTAGGCATCCTCTAGGCATCCTCTAGACATCCTTAATATCCATTTTAAACGCTTTGTTTCTGTTCTGCATCCGCTAGGCATCCGTTCTGCATCTGTTCTGCCTTCGTTCCGCTTCCTCCCTGCGTCCTGGTGGATGGATTTCCGTAGATGCGTAGCGGACACCTAGCGGATATAGCAGATGCATAACGGATGCCTAGCAGATTCGTAGCGGATGCAGAACGGACGAACTGGATACATTTTCCACGGATGAAACGTCCATAAACGGATGCTGGACGGATAGAGAGGAAGCCAAACGGAGGCAGTGAGTACATTGCGTTTTCGAACGGATGGCAAGGTTTTCTGTCCATTTTACATCCTCTTTGCATCCGTTGGTTCAGTGTGACGTGGGCTTTAAATATGAATTTATAGCACAAAAACTGTACTCGGGTACATCAAGTGTATTAGTGAGTTTTGAAAATAACTCTTTTCATAACTCATTAAATAACTGGCCATTGACGAGATGGAAAATAGATGAAAGTGAAATGCAGAAAGTATTAACAGTTATTTTTTTACAAATGCCTTTTCAGAAATGTGAAGTTGGATAATAACCCAATCATATTGCATTTGTAAATTAATATATAAATTAAAATGACTAATATAAAACAATCTTGTTCAAGTCACAAAAAATAATACTGAACTTCTTAATTAACTGTGGTATGGATGTTTTGTGTTGCAATCATATCTAACATTTCCTTATTCAATAATGTATTTTGAAGTCACTGACAGAATGGCAAAATTTAGTTATTTATTTACTTCTTTTTATAGTCCCACTCTTGAGGACCTGATGGACTGAGTCTAATATCATGGAAGGAAAAAAAAAACCACTTGTACCTTGGGTTTTTAGTCTCTTATCCATATAACCTGCTCGCCAATATACCCTTAATATCTGCTTCATTTGGTTGGAGCAGATTTAGAAAAATGCAAGGAGTTACAAATAATACAGCCCCTTTGCATTCTGTATGTAAAAACTGCTACTTCTCACATTTTCTTTTTTAAAACTCAGAGTTGTTAAACAGCTAACCCTAAAAAGGATTTGTGCCATCACCCCAAAGTTGTTTTGCGAATAGCTACTGTCAACAATGGAATCATCACCCCCTTTCATTATCTGTCTTTCATTTCCCTCTTTCTTCACTGTTTCTCCCACTGTGCATATCTCTCTAATTCATCCTTTTGATAAAGGTGATTCTAGTAGGGAAAAGACTTATTGTCTTTTATATGCCATCAATTTGTTGTTTCCATTCACTTTTTTTCAGGTAAACAAAACTATCCTATTAATGCTGTCAGATGACACCAGCCACTGGTAGTTATTTAACAGAAAGAATTATTGTAAGATATTAAAGGGAAGGGGGGAAAATCCATATGTGATTTTTTTTTCCAAATCAGTAGCTTCCAAATACAAAGGGTGAAATAATCTTAGTATTGTGGGAATGTTACATTAATCTAATTTGCTTTATTGATATGTTCTGCCTACCTTCTTCCTAAGTTCCTGATTCTTTCAAAAGTCTCATTATCCCAGAGCATTATTTCTTCATACATTCCACCCTCAAAAAATCAAAATATGGTACAAAAGAAGTTGCTCTTAACATAGATTGCTATTTATTCCAAGGTCATATAAACTATAAAAGATTGTTGGATAATTCAGCCATGCAATTCATAGAACTCTTCGATGACAATGGGAAGTTTTCCAGAACATATTGTGGGCCTGCCTTTCTTCCATTGTTTTTGTTCAGCCCACTAGAACTAGCAGAGAGGATATGCAACACATCCCCCCCATCAAACAAGGTCAACTTGCTTGATCTAGGAGCCATGTCTTCTCTAGGGCAGTGCCTACTTTGTGTAATAACACCCCCCCCACACCCCGAGATCTGGATTTCTCCAACCCTATTGGCTTTTTATAAGGCTCTAAAAACCTGGCTGTTTCTCCAGGTATTCAGGCTAGGTAGTTTGATAAAAGGTTGGGCAAACTTATTGTGGATATGATTATATAAGGTATCATTTCCTTTCAATGTCATGGGCTATCATTTTTAATTCCTTGGTTTTAATCCTTATACACGACCGAGTATCACTGTTGTGAGAATGGTGGCCATATAAATTATTTAAATAAATAAAATAATATACCATCCTAATAAAACTATTGTTATGCATAGATTTATAATTCAAATTTAATTATAATTTGAAGTTACAAAATCCTAAGTGAATCTGGAATATATGTGGTAACTCATGAAGACTACAATGCATTGTTTCAGGCGTACAGATACTTTTACAGAATCCTGTTTCTGGAAAATGATTCAATTGGAAAAAATAATGTACAGATAATATTTGTTGTGTTTCTTATAATCACTGTCTGATTATGAATAAACATATTCAATTGCTTCATATATACATAAATCACTGCCAGCAGATGTGTAAGAATGCTTTTAATAGAAATCAACCTAAATCTTTAATAATTAGCAAGAGCTTGCAGGATAGGAAAGTGAGATCTTATATCAGGAGTACACATCAAAGACATTTCATCATTATGTAAAGTCTCAATTTTATTTGGAAATTAAGTATCCAGATCATTTATATCTTGGAAAATCTTTAATCATTTTATTATTTCTATGGTCATTCTTTTGCTATTTATTTGATGTTGTTTGAGTAAAATCTATCATTATTATTATTGTTGTTGTTGTTTCTGATTTAAGATGATAAGAATTATAAACATAACCTAAGACAGCCAAGGGATGTGCATGCTGTAATGTATTTTGTGATAGGGATATTGTACATCAAACAAGAAAGCCATATGGAACCATCTCTCATTCCTTTCACATGTTGCACAACCAAGATGATTACAAATACTGAACATGTATATGGATAGCATGGGGAGATGTCACAATGAGAATAGATCAGTAAGAGGCTTTATGAATGAAATGAATGGCAATGCTTAGAACAGCAAGGAGGGAAGGAGGACTGAGCAAAAAGGAATTGCACTTTAAATAAACGTTACCTTCACATCCCCGCTCAATCTGCCCACTACGGTGCAGCGCATCATTAATGAGATCTGGTAGGCGCCCATTCAAGTCTACTGATGCTAGACATCCCTGAAATCCATCTCTGGATGCTACCAGCTTTGGGAGATTGCTATACATTCCTTGAACCAGTCCAGCAATGTACAGGTCACCTAAAGGAAAACAGATAGGAGACAAGGAAACTCCAAGGAAATCAGTGAGTTGTGCTATTTACTGTTGTACTCTGATCAGCATCTTAAAAAGCTTTATTGCTAATGATAGGTAATGCTAATAGGAGATAACTTTGCAATATCAACAACTGTGTAATATAGAAATAAGCAGCTACAATAAAAATTGCATCAACACCATAGTTCCCAAATTATAAACAGTAACAATTTCATTACGTTCTCCATGATTCAGCCTCCAAGTTTTATAGTCAGTTCCAGGCATCATATTTTAGAAGGAAGATCAAAGGACAAGCAACTGATTCAGGGAATTAAGAATCTTTAGTTTAACAGTGGGAAGATACAACTGAGGAGAGTATATTTGTCACTCAGAAGGCCAAGTTCTATTCTCTATCATTCCAGAGCACATGTCACATAACAATAATTTTAACTTACAAGAAAATAGATTCTGAAAGAATGTGAGGATAAATAATACGAACTGTTTTATAGTTGAATCAGTTACAGGCTATGCACTGGGCTTCCCTTCACTTGGTTATATTCAAGTGGAGTAGCAATGAGACAGCTATCTATTGGGGAGGTTTAATCTGGATTCCTGCCCTAAGGATTGGATTTGAAGATGTAAATGGCCCCTTTCAACCCTACAATGCCATATATAAAATTCTTAAGAAATAAGTTCATCTATCCAGTGCAATAACTTTTTAAAATCTTATTGTTTTCCACAGAGTTGAGTTCCCAAACCCATGATCTCTTTATAATTGAAAATACCAGGTATTTATTCTCATTATACGGTTTGCCATTCCAATATTTCCCACATTTAGCTGTTGGATTTTTCAACTGATATGGTGTTAGGAATAATTATTATTATGCATGGATGAATCAGTTCAAAACTGATCCAATGACTTACCCTTAAGGTCAAGGTTTTTGGCACCATTGATGACCTGAGTAACAACCCTGGTATCCACTTTTAGGCTATGGGTGTTGCTGTTGTCTCTGGTGATAACTACATTGTGCCACTGGTTGTCATTCAATGGGCGATCACTATTGCCCTTGATAACATTAGGTCCATTTCCAAGATCGAACACATAATGTATATACCTGCAAAAAATAAAAGTTCCTGCTTTAAAAAGGTTCAGAAAAAAAAGATGATTCTAATAATCAAATAATACAGGTTTATCTAGGGAAATGAAATAGAAGTAGCTTCATCAGAGAAAATATGCTATAGCTATGAAGTCATTAAAGTTATAATTTCACAAAATAAAAGAATCAAAAATTAAAATTAAGTTTTGAACACATATGAAAGACCTCTATTAACTAATCCACTGCCAGAGCCAACTGAAGATCTTACCCCTTGACCAGCTCAACTGCAATGAAATCATTTCCATCCCCACTGTTGAAAAGGATGAAACCATCAGCAGACGTTGTCTTGAACTGGAAGAAGAGATGCATGGAGGTATAGGCCTGCAAAGTTGCTAGGCTCAGGTAGCTGCTCTTGGTCTTGAAGGTAACAGGATCAGCAATGATGTTACGAAGCCCAAAGCGGGCTTTCAATTCACAATAATCAATGTCTCCATTCTTGCATAAGTCAATGTAGAGAAGGCCATTGAACATGAGGCTCTGAAGGTGGCCAATGAAGCTGGAAGGAATGACAGAGATGTAACGCTTCTCTGTCATTATCCCAGTCTCAATGTTGTGGAACTCCAAGCGAGTATGGTCACCAACCATTGTACCTGAAGATCAAAGCACAAAAAAACTAAAAAAAAGTTCTGTAGTAACTAGTAATAGAAGAAAAACTACTCCAAATTATTTCCATCTTTTAGGATAAAATAAATTATGACACATCTTGCTAAACTACAACTTCCAGTATTTTTAACCATTATCATTTTTTCTAGGAAGATTAGGAACTGCAGCTCATCAAAATATGGAGTGATAGATAGTTCCTGAACATTTTTCTATTAATACTAATGTTGTTTCTTTAAAGCAACCTATCACAACTTGTTACATGAAATCTGTACATCTACAATGCCAAGAAATTGCAGTCTTTAGTCCTCTTGGTAGAGAAATTTAGAACCATATTCCAACTCATGTGGGTAACATAATGATAAACAAGGATGCCTGAAGGCTCCACCATCTTGTCCAGAGGATGCAAAGTAAACCACTGAAAGAAATGCATTAGAAGACTGCATGCTAGTAAGCCCTGACATTCCTCTTTCTTCTTTAGTTTGGCTTTTGAGAAAACATTTTTTTCAAAGATGTGATCACTGAGAAAGTTGGTTGAATAGGCAAAGTTATCAGGGAACTTGTATTAAGCTCTGAGTGCAATTGAAATTAAAATGGGATGAACAGAGACACAATTTTAAAAGCAAGCAGTATCAGTAGTCCGTATATTATTTGGCCTTGAGGATAGTAGCATCAGTTTTTAATTTTAAAAGCTAAAATTACACACTAAAGTTTGACTTTTCATAAACTTTTCCACTGTATAATGTACAGATAATCAACATTTATATCAGCCTGTACAAGTCACTGTGATAATCATCTTTACATCTTTTCAATTTCTATATATATTTAACAATTCCTGAGAGAATCGTTTTTGTTAGTTTCATGTCAGTGTTGACTCTTAGTGAGCACCTAGATTTTCTCCATGATGATTTCTCTCTAATCTGGTCCTTCACATCTTCCAACAGTGTCCCTATTGCCACTATAACATGCTGCCGGTTATCCTTTTTTCCACCTTTCTTACCATTAGAGCCTTCTCTGAGAATAAAGTCTTTGCATAATGAGTCTGAAACAGAATAATTTGTGCCTGGTCATTTTTGGCTCAAGTGAGAACTGTGGGTTGATTTGATCACCAATCAATTCATCAGTATGTTTTTGTGGCTATCCACGGTATTCTCCACAGTTCTTTCTAACACCATTGTTCCAATCCATTATCTTGCTTCTTCAAAGTTCTACTTTTGCTTCTACAGACCTTGCATTTTTCTGATCTTTCCTAGCACAGATAGGTATTAGCCTTTGAATATCTTTTGTATCGCCTTCATATCTGCTCTATGAAATGCTACTTGAGACATAATAATTTCTTTATATATTATTTATATTGTTTGAAAGTTTTTAACAGAAATAATAAGAACTACAAAATAAAATGGAGCAGAGAAAACAAAAAGGAAAACAAATTGAAAGGAAAAGCTAAAGTGCAATAAGAAAAAAGCAGAAGAAAGTAGAAAAAGAGACTAACATATATAAAGGTATAAAGAAGCAGTTTTCAGTGTTTTTTACAGCAGTTAAGTACAGTTATATTTTAACCTCTCTTTCTAGATACACAGTGACACTTTTCTTTCTGTAATCTTTCCTGTCTAATCATCAAAACTGTAATTCACAAGTTTATTCCCCCCTCCACTTTTATGCAAAAAATCTGTTAGGGATATTTGTTGACTGCTTGTTCCTTTACTGTTGTTGGTTGATCCTAAAGAGCAGAAACTATCTTCCATTTTGATATCTTCATTGTCAATTCCAGGCCTGGTTGTCATTTGTTTGATTTTCATTATATTTAGTCCCATTTTTATTATTTACTTTTATTACTAGACTTTGCAGATTTTTTGCATTTTCAGCTATTAAATAATTAATTAGATTAATGTCATCAGCAAAGTGCAGGTTATTATTATTTTTCTCCAGTTTTAAAACTACAGTCAACTCTTTCCATCCAGACTTCTGGTTAATCTTCCATCATGTTCAGAGTGGAATCTATGACTGTGTGTGGTTTCACTCTGAGTTTATATGTTGGAGGGTCCCAATTGAGACCAGAATCGTCCTGGAGGGGTGGTGAAGAAAGGGGGAACTGCTTGGATGTTTGAGGGGAGGCATCTCCCTTTCCTGAAAAGATAAACCCCCTTTCTTAAATAATATGGTGATTGGCATTAGAAGAATGAATTGGAAGATTGAATAATTAAATAATGTTGAAATTAAATATAAAAGATGCTCATTGAAACAATCTACTGGACATTTGGATTGGATATAATTATTAAAGAATAGGAACAAAAGGAGAAGCATATACAATGGGGTAATTTGCGGAAATGAGACTGGATTTACAAGATATGATGAAAGTAAGTGTGAAAATGTGCAGCAATATATTAGAAAAACTAGAAATGGCACTTCAGATCGAAGAAGAACAAAGAAAAGCAGAAGGGGAGGAGTTAAATAAAGAGGAAACCAGTTTTGAAGATCAAGTGGAGCAACAATCATTTAAGCAGGAGGAAAAAAAAGATTTAAAGTTAAAAATTTGTGGTTTAATGTGATAATGAAAGGGGGAATGGTTCAGAAAACTAAACAAAGGAAAGGGAAAAAGCAGAAGAGGAAACTACAAAGCAAAGATCAAGAGACGGAAGGGGATAAAATAAATAATTGGAATGAGAAATGGAGGAGAATAATAATGGGAAAAAGGAGAACAAAGAGAAAGGATCAGAAAATAAAAAGAAACAGGAAGCAAACAAGAATGAAAAGAAATTACATAGTTAGGAGGATGAGAGACAATAGATAAAAAAGAGATAGGAGATTCTGCAAGGTAATGTGCTGTGATATATAAGAAGTATTTGAAAATAGATAAGATTGGAACTGATTTTTTTTTCTTATTTTCTTCTTTCCAAGGATTATTGTTATATTAGATATGGAATTTAATGGAATAGATATGGAAATGGGAATTTATTATAAGAATATTAATTGATAATCAGTGATGTATAAATTATGAGAATCATAATGAAAACATTAATATCAGTTTCTATAATTAATTGAATACATTAATATTTTTGCAATATATAGATGATTTTGAGAAAAGAATGCTATGCGGAATCTGTATCTGTAAAATATATGTATATCTGATATTTAGTAGATAGGAAAATATTGTTATTATGAAGAATGAAGGTGGTAAGCTCAAATTGACAACTAAATGGGGAAATTTTTAGAATTAATAGAACAAGGATTGATGACAAATGTGACAGATAAAAGTAATATGTGCAATAAGTATAGAAATGAAATAAGAATCTTAGATAATGTTGTAAAGTAAGATATGAGAATATCCCAAGAAAAATGAAATAAGTTTAGATAAGAATCAAAAGTTTAATGAATTTAATATTAGTAAATAATAATGTGATATAAAACTGAACAAAAAAGATGAATATGTAACTATGATCATGTTTGTACTGAAAAGCAAAAAGTTGGAACTACACTGCTTGCCAAAAGAGAAGTTTAAAAAAAAAAAATGAAAGAAGAAATTGAATAATGAAATTATCATGCATACTTAAATAATATGGTGATTGGCATTAGAAGAATGGATTGGAATATTGAATAATTAAATAATGAAAGATTATAATTTAATAGAAATATGTGTATTAGAGACATTAAATATATGATTAATAATGTTATTTTTGTTTGCACCAGAATGTATGATGCTTAGGTGCCACACTGTTTATGTATTGATGTGTATATGTAGAATAAAAAAAAAAAAAAACTTGTTAAAAAAACTTCTTTCAATCCAGCTTCCCATAGCATGACTCCTTCATATTGGTTGAATAAATAAGGGAGGAGTATATAAAGCCCATGTCACACTGAACCAACGGATGCAAAGAGGATGTAAAATGGACAAAAAAACTTGCCATCCGTTCGAAAATGCAATGTACTCACTGCCTCTGTTTGGCTTCCTCTCTATCCGTCCAGCATCCGTTTATTGACGTTTCATCAGCTCCAAAAGTTTTGGGCTGCCTAAAACTTTTGCGCAGAAAATGTATCCAGTTCGTCCGTTCTGCATCCGCTAGGCATCCGCTAGGCATCCGTTACGCATCCGTTACGCATCTGCTATATCCACTAGGCATCCGTTACGCATCCACGCAACTCCATCCACCCAGACGCAGGGAGGAAGCGGAACGGAGGCAGAACAGATGCAGAACGGATGCCTAGCGGATGCAGAATGGAAACAAAGCGTTTAAAACAGAAAAAACGTTCACAAAGGGGACCTATCTCAGATATTAAGGATGTCTAGAGGATGCCTAGAGGATGCCTAGAGGATGCCTAGCAGAAAACCTACACTGCCTATAAAAAGGGGGAGCAACTCGCCTGCATCTCACTTTCAGAACAGCAGCCCAGCGGTGCAGACCTCTGCAGCCTTCATCTGCCTCTTCCTCTTCCACAGCATCCAGTCATGTCCACCGTGGATTGTAACAAAGTCCTTTCGGCAGCCACCATCGTTCTTCAACAGTGCGAAGCCATCTGCAGGCTCTGTGAACACTACTGTGAGAAGAAAAAGAGGCAGCCAAAAAGAGTCTGGGTCTGAAGATGGTTCACCAGAAGAGCAGAGGACGGACTGTACAACAAGCTGATGGTGGAGCTCAGGAACGAAGACACTCGGGCGTTCCAGAACTTCATGAGGATGCCTCCAGCCATGTTTGATGAAGTTGTGCAGCGCCTGACACCCAGGTTGACCAAGGCAAACACCAGCTTCCGGCCCAGCCTGGAACCTGGGCTCAAGGTGGCACTCACTCTGCACCACCTGGCCTCAGGGACCTCCTACAGGAGCATGCAGTACGGCTGGAGGGTGCCATCCAACACCATCAGCATTGTGGTCAGAGAAGTGGTGCAGGCCATCATCAAAGAATACAAGGAGGAGCTCCTCCAGTACCCCTCCACTGAAGAAGGATGGAAGAAAGTTGCAGAGCAGTGGTATCAGAAGTGGAACTTCCCACACACCGTTGGAGCCATAGATGGCAAGCACGTGGCCTGCAAATCTCCAGCCAACTCGGGGTCCACTTATTTCAACTACAAGGGCTTCTTCAGCATCATCCTCTTCGCCATGGTCGATGCTGACTACAAGTTCATGTACATCGATGCTTCAGGCAACGGCTCATCTTCAGATGCCCAGGTATACAACGCCAGTCACCTCAAGGAGGAGCTGGAATGCAACCTCATGGTGGGCTTCCCAGATCCAGAACCCCTGCCCAACGACACGCAAGATGTGCCCTACTTCATCGTGGGGGATGACGCCTTCTCCCTCACAACCTACCTCATGAAGCCCTACACTTCCAGACTCCACACCCGTGAAGAGAGGATCTTCAACTACAGGCTGTCCAGGGCAAGGCGGGTAGTGGAGAACACCTTTGGCATCCTAGCCAACAGATTCCAGGTACTTCTCATCACCATGCAGCATCGCCCACAGACCGTGAGGAGGATCATGGAAGCTTGCTGCATCCTGAACAATCTCATGCGCACCCGCTACTCAGTCTTGCAGAACAGGCTCATGGACCTCCAGCAAGGCAATGGGGACATGGAGCCTGGGGAATGGAGGCAAGGGAGAAACCTGATCGACACTCAGAATGTGCAAGGCCCCAACAGAGCCTCACATGAAGCGAAGAAGCAGCGCAACCTCCTGAGACACTGGTGCAACTCCCCAGCTGGAGCAGTGGAGTGGCAAGACAGGATGGTAGATGCTTAATGGATGCTTCCTTCAGCCTGTCTCATCACACGGATGAGATTGGGCCATGTATGTTTGGTTGGCCTACAATGAACAGGGCGTTTAATAAAGAATTGTGTTTATGTTGACTTGTGTGGATAATTATTATTGATTATTGAATATTATTGAATAATATTGAATAATATTGAATAATATTGAATAATATTGTTGAATAATTATTGAATTATTCAATTATTGATTATTGAATAATATTGAATATTATTATTGATAATAAAGGGCCGTAGGTGTGGCACCTGGGAGGGTGGACCATCCCGTCCCACTATGCTTGCACTGGAGGTTTATCTATCCCACTGCTATCCTAACCCATCCTATAGCTATTACCCATCCCACAGGTATCTTAACCCATTCCAAAGCTATCCTTACCCATCCCACAAGCAAGCAAAGGCTTAAACCATTTTTAAAGTTTCCAGAAAGACTTTATTAAAAAAAAGAAATGAAGCAATGTGTGAATCAAAAATAGACTTTATTAACAACAAGCTATAAGACAAAAATGAGTCTCTGGCACTCCTCTTGGTCGCTCAGTCTCAGGGGTGAAGGGTGCAGGTGCTGTGGAGGTGGCTGGTGCTGGAGTGCTTGTCATCAGCTCCTCCAGAAGCAGAAGCAGCAGAAGCCCCAGCCCCAGAAGAGCGAGCCCGTGCTGCAGAAGCCCCAGCAGAACCAGAGTGAGGGCCAGGGGGCGGGATGGTAGCCCTGTCCCTCTTTCCAGGGCTGGCAGCAGATGGCTGAGGCTTGCTGTGCTTCCGCATGGTTGTGGGGTTGCTGGCTGGCAGGGAGGCTGGCAGGAACCAAGGCTGGCAGGAAGGCTTGCAGGGAGGCAGGCACCAAGGCTGGCAGGAAGGCTGGCAGGGAGGCAGGCACCAAGGCTGGCAGGCAGACATGAACCAAGGCTGGCAGGAAGGCTGGCAGGGAGGCAGGCTCCAAGACTGGCAGGAAGGCAGGCAGCAAGGCTGGCAGGCAGACCGGCTGGCACCAAGGCTAGCAGGCAGTCTGGCAGCAAGGCTGTCAGGGAGGCTGGCAGCAAGGCTGGTAGCAAGGCTGGCAGCAAGGCTGGCAGGCAGACATGCAGGCAGACATGCAGGCAGGGCAGGCAAGGCAGGCAAGGCAGTCGATGTGTCCAGCAGCAGGTCTTTCCACTGAATGGCGACCTGCTTCCGAGCTCATTCCGTTATATCCGCGGGGCTGACGCAAAGCATCCACCCCGCATGCTCAATTAACACGAGGCATCCATTAGGCATCCGCTGTGCATCCGCTGTGCATCCGTTTCATCCACTCGGCTTCTGCTTTGCATCCGCTCCGCATCCGCTTCGCTGAGGCCCCCCGGAAGCCCTGCGGATGTGCCATCCATTCCCATCCGCTCCCATCCGCTTCCATCCACTGGGCTTCTGTTCCACATCCGCTTTGCATCCGCTCTGCGTCCTCCCCGCGTCCATGTTATCCGCTCCGGTTATGAAAATTTTTGCCCCTTTTGAGAGCGGATAACAACGGATGGAACATTTTGCTCATCCGCTGTGTCCTTTTTGCATCCATTGGCCAGTGTGACATGGGCTTTAATTATGTCTTGTTTCATGAGGAATCCTTAGTGGTCTCTGAGCTTGCTTGTTTTCTAGCAAACATTTCACTCCTTTGCCAAACTGGAGTCAATTTTTTTCATTATGTTCTGTCTGTCTGTGGCTACCTGAACTGTATATAGGTTTCTAATATGGACAATGAGATGTTCTGCGATTCCCATTTTTTGTTAGTACATTCCGCAGTCGGATATAAGCAATGCCAAGTGAATGAAACACATACCGAGTTCTTTTTGGTCTTCATTGGCTTTCTCAGTCATCCACTGTGCATCAGCAGTGTTCCTCAGCCTTTTCTGAAGGCTTGAACATCTGGCATCATTCTTCTATGTAGGGCTTTAATCTGTGCTGGTTTATTTTACTAGCAGTGAAATTAAGGATATTGTATCATAGTTTGCATACTTTATTAAGCCTCCTTTTTTGTATTGGAAAGTAGATTGATCTCTTACAATTTGTTGGGCCACTATGTCACTCTCCAGATTTGCTAGCGTAGCACGGTTAGCAAAATATTCCCCCAAAAGACTTCCCAACAGTGTTTACAAAACTGTTTGAGAATTCTCAGCATTTCTCAAATAGCATCAATCTGTCTGATACCTGCTTAGCTCAAAGATGGACTTGAGCTAAGAAGATACAAGTTTAAAACCAATAAAACTAACTAGATAACCTTGTTTCAATTACAATCCCTTAGTCTGAGCAAACTTTCGGATTTCTTATGAGGCGAAAACTGTAGAGCAAGGGTGTCAAACTGAATTTCTTTGAGGGCTGGATCAGCATAGTTCTCCTCTGCGGACCAGCTGGTGGGGGGATGGGACAGGATGGGACGGACACCTCCTGCACTACCCTGCTGGCCAAATCTGGGTGGTCCCCCATGCCCCACTTTGGCCGGCAGAGCACTGCAGGAGTGCTCTGCAGTGAAAATGGGAATCAGACTGAAAATGGGGTGCAGGAGCCCCCCACCACACAACTCATTTTAGCTGCCAGAGGCACCACAGGATGGTCCTTTGCTATTTCCAGGCTAGCTCCATGGACCAGATTTAATCACCCCATGGGGTCCGGCCTGTAGGCCTTGAATTTCCATGTGGCCAGCTCTCAAAACCATCACTCAAAGTCTCTGAGCTGATATTTGTAAACTATTAATGGTAACTATTGAAGAGCCAGAACCAACTTGCAGTTTTTTCAACTAACCCCAAAAAATATGGGTTTTAGTCTCAGGCTAGGCCCTGTTTGCCTTGTTTCATTAGTTTGTTCTGAAGAAGAAAAGGAAATCAGTCAGTCAGCTGCAAAATACTGTATAGTCCAGTCAAAACTCACAATGGGAAAGTCATGGTGGTAAGTAGTCAAACTGATGTAAATGCTGCCAGTCCCTAAATTATAGAGAACCTGGGTTTTTCAAATTACAAAATAATGGCTGGATTGCTCAAAAACAAAGTCAGCTTAGGAAAAAGGACTTTACATCACTCTAGACAAAATCAAATGATAAGATATCAAAAAAAAATATGAATAATTTACCCATCTTGATTTCTTCTAATAGTAACACATAGTTTGGGAAGAATTGGATCTTCCATGTACAAGCAATTTTTACTTTGGAATACTTGTTTTCCAGTTTGAGGATTGTCCATTAAATTGTCAAGGGCAAGGATGGCAGAAGAGGGAGAAGGAAAAGAAAAATGAGGAAAAAGTCATAAAAATGATAATATGGTCATCCTGCTGTCTTTCACAGGAAAAAAACAGTTTCACTGTCTGACATTATTTTGGTTATCATTTGCTCAATGATGTGGCAGAGGGTAAGGCAGAAGAAGAGAATGGATAAGAATAGCCTCATTAACTTCAAGTTGCAAATTATTTCTCCATTTCACCATGATGTGCTTCTATACCGGTCATTAATTATTTGCTTCCAGAAAAAAATCTAATTAAATTATTTTTTCCTTATTCACACAAATGTACAGGTATATAGATCCCATTGTTACTTGCAATATGCAAAAGCATTCATCCATTATTTTATGTGTGTATTAATTGATAGGCATATAGGTGATCTCCAATGTTAAGGTACTAAGTATTAATTTGTAACTCAGTGGGCATGATGCTATATTGTATGCTTTAATAAGTAAGAATAATTAAAGTGGCTTAGGATTTCACATTTGGATTTACAAACTTATTGTCATCAAAACTGGACTATGAATTACCAACCCTACCCACCTTAAACACACACAGCTGACTTCTGACAAGCTTTGTTGTAGTTAAAGTAACACATGCCATCATGTAGCTGAGCCTAGAACTGCTTAGCACTGATAAATTATTCATAAAAGCATAAAAAATATTTTTGAAAAATCTGCAATGAGTTTATTAAAGCCCCTGTCACACTGCACCAATGGATGGAAAGAGGATGTAAAACGGACAAAAAAGCTTGCCATCTGTTCATTAACACGATGTATCCGTTCTGTACTCACTGCCTCCATTTTGCTTCCTCTCTATCCGTCCAGCATCCGTTTATTGACGTTTCATCTGCTCCAAAAGTTTTGAGCTGCTCAAAACTTTTGAGCGGAAAATGTCCTCCACGCGCTCCACCATGGTTACAACACCTGTCTGCGGATTCTCTGCCGTGGCACGCTCCACAGAAACCTGCCTGGAGACAGGGACTGACTCTCGGCTGGAAGAGGACTGGCTCTCAGCAGGCTGCCGGAGAGAGAGGGTCATGAGAGGGGCTCTTGGTGCTCCTCGGTGGTGGATCTCACCCTCCAGGAAGCTGCACCTGGCCATGACGTAGGTCTCTCTGTCCGTCAGCTTAACCGTGGCCTGGCCAGATTTCTTGAGGTGCAGCTTACCGTACCAGGTGTGCATGTGCTTCCACCAGCCGAGGAGCACCTCCGAAGTGTAGCCCATACTCTCCGCCTTCTCTCTCCAAGCAGCACGCTTCCGCTTGGTATCCCTGTACAGCCGGTGTCCCTTCCGTCACAGATAGTCATTCTCTCTCAGCCACTCCAGCACCTCATCCTCATGTTCCTCCTCAATGGAGTATTGCCTCCTCTCCCGTTGTCGCATACGCCTCTTCCTCCCTTTGGCAGGACCAGATGGGCCCTCATCAGAGGGGCTCCCAGGTAGTAGGGGCTGCTCCTCCACACCAGCAGCAGCAGCAGCAGCAGCAGGATCATCATCATCATCATCATCATCACCACCAGCAGGATCATAATCATCATCATCAGCAGCAGCAGCAGCAGCAGGATCATCATCATCAGCAGCAGCAGCACCAGCAGCACCAGCAGGACCAGGATCAGCAGCAGCAGAGTAAGCACCAGCAGCGCCAGGAAAACCAGAAGCACAAGCAGGACCAGGAGCATGAGCAGGACGAGCAGTACGAGCAAGACCAGGAGCACGAGCAGTACGAGCAAGTCCAGGACCATGAGCAGGATGAGCAGGACCAGGAGCAGCTTCAGCAGAGTAAGCACCAGCAGAAGCACCACCGCCAGGAGCAGCTTCAGCAGAGTAAGCACCAGCAGAAGCACCACCGCCAGGAGCAGCTTCAGCAGAGTAAGCATCAGCAGAAGCACCACCACCAGGAGCAGCTTCAGCAGAACCTCCAGCACCAGAAGAGTGAGCCTGAGCAGCAGAAGCCCCAGCAGAAGCAGAGTCAGGGACAGGGGGCGGGAGGGTGGCCCTGTCCCTCTTGGCAGGGATGGCGGCAGGTTGCTGAGGCTTTTGCTTGTTCCCCATGGTTGTGGGGTTGCTGGCTGGCAGGGAGGCTGGCAGGGAGGCTGGCAGGCACCAAGGCTGGCAGGAAGCCTGGCAGGCAGGCAGGCACCAAGGCTGGCAGGAAGGCTGGCAGGAAGCCTGGCGGGAAGGCAGGCAGGCAGGCAGGCACCAAGGCTGGCAGGCAGACTGGCTGGCAGGGAGGCTGGAAGGCAGGCTGGCAGCAAGGCTGGCAGGCAGGCAGAGAGCAAGGCTGGCAGGGAGGCTGGCCAGGAGGCTGGGAGGCAGGCTTGGAGGCAGGCTGCCAGGAAGGCTGGCAGCAAGGCTTACAGGCAGGCATGCAGGCAGGGCAGGCAAGGACTCGATGTATCCGGCAGCAGGTCTTTCCTCTGAATGCTGGCCACGTGCGAGCTGCTTCCCTTTATATCCGCGGGGCTTATGCAATGCATCCCCCCCGCATGCGCAATTAACGCTCGACATCCATTCGGCTTACGCTGTGCATCCACTAGGCTTCCGCTCTGCATCCGCTCCATCCGCTGTGCATCCGCTGGGCTTCCGCTCTGCATCCGCTTCATCCGCTGTGCATCCGCTGGGCTTCCGCTCTGCATCCGCTTCATCCGCTGTGCATCCGCTGTATCCGTTCCGCGTCTGCTTTGCTGAGGTCCCCCCGGAAGCCTTGCAGATGTAACATCCGCTCCCATCTGCTTCCTCCCGCTGGGCTTCTGTTCCGCATCTGCTTTCCATCTGCTCTGCATCCTCCCCACGTCCGTTCCTTTCCATGTTATCCGCTCCAGTTATGCAAATTTTTGCCCCTTTTGAGAGTGGATAACAACGGATGGAACATTTTGCTCATCCGTTGTGTCCTTTTTACTTACGTTTTGCATCCGTTGGACAGTGTGACAGGGCCTTAAAGGGTAGTAAATGTAAAAAATTGATTGAGTTGTCATTTTATTCCACCCCTCTCAACTTTGCTTACTTTTTTTTACTAAATTTACAGAGAGATCATTGTCTAATTTCTCCTGGGAAAATGTATTCTTGACAGCTGGCCAGGTGATTTTGGATTTTCTCTTAGCGAAACCCACCTCACAAGGTTATTGTTTTGGGGAAAATAGAAGTAAGAAGAAGCATTAGATATGTTTGCTGCCTTGAATATAGAAATAGTAAAGGAAGGAAAGAAATGACAAAACCGACAAATAATAAAAATGTGCTTGAATACAAAAATATATTTTAAGCAGCTCAAAAATAGAATATTTTGAGCTTATATTTTGATCTCTTTGTTTTTCAATGTGTCTTGATATGTAAATCAAGGTCCATGAGCACATAGAACTACATGATTGTTTTCAACTTTTTCAACCATAACACTGTTATGGTTTCAACCATAACACTGATTCTACCTTTATTGTATATTTTATACCATTCTATACAAAATGTGTGTCAGCTTGAGAGCCATATTTGGCTGTGAAAGGTCATAATCTAAAAGTGGTGGGTCACTTTTTAAAAATTTAAATTAGCTTTTATATTATCCATTTATATTATAGTATTGTCTGGTTATATTTTTATGGAGGAGGAAGAGGAGGGGGGGAAGGAAGGAAGGAAGGAAGGGAGGGAGGAAGGAAGGAAGGAAGGAAAAAGAAAGGAAGGAAGGAAGAAACACAGAAAAAGGAAGGAGGGAGGGAGGGAGGGAGGGAGGGAGGGAGGGAGGGAGGAAGGAAGGAAGGAAGGAAGGAAGGAAGGAAGGAAGGAAGGAAGGAAGGAAGGAAGGAAGGAAGGAAGGAGATACCTTCTTAAATCAGAGGTTGAAAGGAAAGGCAGGGTGAGAGAAAAATGTTTAATTACCTGCAAGAGCAAATGCAGTGAACACAAAAAAAGAAAGTGGAGAAAAGATAGGAAAGAAAAAGGAAAGGAAAGAAAAGGCAATATTTGGGAAATTGGTGCATTGGAGAATGGATAGGAAATGACTTGGACATGGAGAGAAAGTAGAACATGGGAACTATATCCAACTCAATACCAGATTGCATCTGGACTGGTGTGAAGTTTTTGGACTTCTGTTCTAGACTAGTAAAGCAGAGGATCTTTGCAAACCTTTAATCATTTTTTCTTAAATTCTTTCAAGATTCTAAAAAAACACTCCTATAGAATATGTTCCTGATTTCTTTCCTTGCGCTGGGAATGTCCACAAAATTTCACAGGAGATGATTACAGATATGATGAAGTAGAAAGGAATGTAGAACTCAACATAGTAAGAAGCAATTATTGTCAGCATTGATTTGTATTCGTTCTTTATAGGAATAAAGTATGAATATAAGCAGAATCATCTAACATCCTCTTTTATGCCCTTCATCCTTTACACAGTGTTCCAGACTTTGGTTTAAGTCAAGCGCTTACCTGGCTAATCTTGTTCTTCATCATGCTGAAATCAATAGCTGAGGCTACATCTGTAGTTTTATAGTGTGATCCACTTTGTTTATGTCCTTCACTCTTCAGGGAATATCTCAGATAAATCTTATTTTATTGGATGTAAGTTCAAATGCAAAGGAGTCACATTTAGTAAACAGAGATGAACTCACTCACCTTCAGCAACATCATCATCAACTGTAAGTTTGAGACTCTTTCCTCGGCGTACCACTCGGACTGTGTGCCACTCATTATCATTGAGTTTTTGCCCAGCATAAAGGGTTTCTGGTCCTTTACCTGGAGACAGCAGCAAGTAGAAGCAAGTGTTAAAATCACATCAAATGCATAGTAACATTTTGCTTGGTTGGAAAAAAAAACACCACTGAAATCAACTTGGTGTGAATACGTAAAAGCTACTTAATTCAGAGATGACATAAAGACACACACTTAGATATCTAATAAACTTGCACATTTGTTCTAATTAAAATTGAAGGAGGTTATTATTCTCTAATAATGACTGCATCTTTTTTCTGTATAGAAAGTGTTTATGTGTTCAAGTTTTATCATCTAGTAGATTGGTATCTTACCTTTGTTCCCACAGCTCAACCTGGCTTTCGAAAGAATCCTCTTTCATTTGTGCCTACACAAGTCTTGTGAGGTAGGCTTGGTTGAGAAGAGGTGATTGGGTAATGAACACTCATTAGCTAAGTAAGTTCTCATGGATAATGATGAATTTGAATCTAGACCTCCTTGATTCCAATTAAATACATTAAACACTATCACCATAAACTAACATGTAATTGCTTAATTTCATTATCAATTGATCTTCTGTTACTCTTGATGATAAATTATACCAGGTTGTTTTCAGCAAGCATGACTTCATATCAGGTCAAGCATAAACCACATCAAAACAATTTTATTCACTTTATGCCTTGCAACGGGTATAACCATCATTTCAGACTTCTGTTTTATTACTGAAGTATTTTTGCAGGCCTAATTTCCACTTCAACATTTTCTACAAATTCTCTGGTAAACAATGCTCCTAAAGGCAAAATTGGATATGCCACTTTTTAGTTTTCTTTCCCAATAAATATCCATTTATAAATTCAGCACCATTAGAGAGAAAAAAAGAATAACATTTATGGTAAAAGCAAAACTATGTATATTGTGATGTGCATAAATGAGTTCCAACTACAAAAATAAAACTAAAGCTTTTATGGTACAGGAACATGCAAATAACATTAATTGAAGTTTAAAGGCTTATACTACAGCATGCAGATTCTTGTGTAATTATACATTTGGACTTAGTGGCAAATTGAACTTCAGTGGTGGTTCTATGTAAGGCAACATTCTCATTCAATAAATGATTTGGATTGAGAGGATGAGAGTAGCATTATTGCCAGCAGGGAAACTACAGCTTTTGAATGAATGCAGACTGAAAATCCAAATGTAGATCTGGATTGTATTATTCTATTATTATCTCTTCTCATAATTGTATGGATTTTCAAATTATTCAAATATTTCTAGAGTTTCAAAATACAAACTATTGTAAATTTAACAGAGTCAGTTGGGAACCACTCAGTCTAAACATTATCAGACTGAGTTGGTTGCTTTTATTATGAAGAATCATATAGCATAAATGTAATAAATATGACAAGCAGGTTTTTCCTTGCTGATGTTTTATAAAAAAAATTGTAGTAATGCAAGTATTTCATGGGTACATTCTATGAAAACATTGAACAACTAATTAAATGTGATTAATGACAAAATTTCAATCTTTCTGCTGTGTACAACCATTTTGCTTTTTAGATCAGTAACAGAACCCAATGGCAGGAGTGATTAATGTGATCCCATAATGATAATAGGCAAGCCAAAGAAATGATTGCCAATAGTACTGTTTTAATGTATCCAAATAATTCCATTTTTGTCTGCTTCATGATACCAACAGTATTCATACACCTGTTTTTTAGGATGGGAAACTTTTAGCTGGTTCTGTTAGATTAAAAGATTAAGGTTTCTTCTAAATGACAATATTGGGTGGAGTAAATATTGTATTGATACTACTTCACTTTCTAGAATGTAGCTATATGTAAAACAAGTGACATTCAGAGATCAAAACTCTGAGTAGCTCAGAGGAGTTTGCAAGAGAAGAGATTATCCTGTCTTCTAAGCCTTTTTAGTTATTCTTGGAATTAAACTTGCAATGCAACTGTTGAAAATCATTTTAAATTACTTATCACCTCTTCCTTCTTTGTTATCTAGCTTTGTTGTTTTCTTTGAATGCTTTTTGTTTTTGTTATTTGGGAGACATCTGCAGTGAGAAAAGAACTGTTTGTCAGCCACGATTACCTCCTGTAAATTTCTGCTCAACATCACCTTTGCCACAGTTCTATCATCAAAGTTGCCACAGCAACAAAATTTAATAATATAGGCAGCAGTGCAGGTGGTCCGTCCACAAATAATTTCTAAAAATATTATTTGTTTCCTTATTCTATTTACAGATAGGAAATTGGGAGTAAATGACTAGAAAGGGGAGTGGGAGAGGAAGAGAGGGAGAGACAGAGAAAGAACAGCAAATAGACTATTTCTGTTTTCTGATTGCTTTTATGAGATGGCAACAGGTTACTAAGTATTTGTTGTTATTGTTTGTTACCTAACTTATAAATTCAAATAAGAACCAAGATTAGCATATACTGTAGCAAATACAGGCAAAGACAGTTATGCCTGAGCTAAAAATTTATTAGTAGGTTTCCATAATTTAGAGCAGGAGATTGGACTAGAGAACCTCCAGGGTTCCTTCCAAGTTTGTTATACTGTTATTATTATAATACTATTCTGACAGTAAGAATTGCAGGGGTAGCAATACGTTCTCTTGTTTTGGAGACATGCATTCTTCATAGATCCTCACTTTGAGGATTAATTATCTTTAAAATTAATAATTAAAAGGTATTAAGCTGTCCTCAGTGAAAGTAGTTTTGAATGTCCCAGTGTAAAGTATCAGTCTTATTCTAAGAAGAAGAAAAAAGAAAATTGGATGGATGTGTGAGAGGAAGGAAGGAAAATAAAATAATTAACATTTTTGTTTTCTAGATAGAATATCCCTACTACAGCATTTTGATGCACATTTGGGGAAACATAAAAATGTAGTGAATGATATCAACCACAAACATTAAGCCAAAAGTGATGGGTGCAATGTTTTTATACAAAGCAACCATTCTAATGTTTTTTATTATGTGTTTTCAATGGCATAGGTGTATACAAAATTGAAGTTAACTGGTTTACTATTTATCGTACATAAAGATATATTGGTTAAATAACCATTATCATTAAATATAAAGGGTTCAAAAATAACCTACTTCCTTGAGAAGCATTGTATTACAGAGAAACAAATGAACCACAATAAATTATAAATCCATTCACATTCGCTCACACATTTATTCTTTATGCAAATACTAATTTTAAACATTCCTTACCAGAAAAATGCTTGCAGAAAAACGAGGAACATAGAATATCCTTCAGACATCTTAGACTTGCTCTTACTTTTCTTACCTTTAAAATCTCTTTCAGTCCATCTTTCCAGAGTGAGGGAGATCATTGCCACATTATAAAATAGCTAAGCTCAAATTTATTATTCTGCTTTATCCACAATACTCATAGCAAAATAGCCACCCCACACCCACACCTGATAAATTCAAAAGCTCAATAAGTCAACTTCCTACATTTTCATTATGATCTGCATTACAAACACCCCTACAAGATAAAAATACAAATAGCTTTATTTTTTATTGTATATTTTTTTATCCAATTTGTATACCACCCAGTTATATTCTGTAAGTCTGGGAAGTTTACCATAAAACAAAAACTACAACACACAGTAGAATTCAAATTCTTTAACATATAGTCAAGTCTAGTCTCTTTAACATCAACATTGACTGATTTTACCACCTAACAAAATGTGTGGAGGGGGGAGGGGGGGCTCATAAAATTCATAGAGCATGTTTCATATTGGGAGACTGAAAGAGAGCACCTGTGGGTCCTTTATTCTTTCCCTTAATACAGGTTGCAAACCTCAGGACAGTGTCTGGAATAGATAGAGGACAGGCTAAGATGGTCTTGAAGGAAAACAGAGGGTGAACCAGTAGGGCTTCAGAAGTTAAACCAGCATTTCAAATTCAATCCAAAAACAAACAGGTAACTACTCAGTGACTGAAACACTTTTGCTATTCTGCTAAACTTTTGGCTGGTCAGGATATTGCATTTTGGCCCAGTTGCATATACTGAATTAGTTCCATGTCCCAGGACTCGAAATTTGAAGAAGCAAAGCTGCTTTAGCTGAACCAGTGGAATAGCAGTTTCAAGGCCACATCAGAACAGCTGGACAAGTCAGATGAAAAAAGTGTGGCCTCCAAACTGCTAGGCTTAGTGGAAAGTAGAGCAAAGGTGCTCAGTGAGGTTCCTTGTCATGTTTACCTTAATAGAAAGAGAGAGGAGGGAGTGGGGAGGGAGGGAGGGAGAGATGGAAGAAAAGAAAGAATGAAAGAAAGAATGAAAGAAAGAATGAAAGAAAGCTGGCAGTAATCATATTTAAAAGGCATCTCTGACACATATTTCACAGTCTGATTTCACAGTCTTTGGTATGTTGGTGCTTCTGCCTGACAATCTAACCCTTGTGAAATCTGAAATCTGTTTTGGCAAGTTATCTTTCCAGAAACTCTAATGTATGCTCTTTTGCTTGTGCTGTTTATCAACCCAGTAGCTTACTATTATCTAGCAAATGGATTTATGTGAGATATCTGGAAAAAAAATATCTCTTCAAAGGCAGTCCCTCGTAGAATGTTGATGTAGTCCTCAACTTATGATCACAATTAAGACCAAAATTTCTGTTGTTAGGCGAGACACTTGTTAAGTGAGTTTTGCCATAACTGTTAAGTGAATCACTGCAGTTGATAAGTTAGTAACATGGCTGTTAAGTGAATCTGGCTTTCCCCTTTGATTTTGCTTGTCAGAAGATTGCAAAAAGTGATCACATGATTTTGGGAAACAGCAATGGTCATAAGTATGAACCATTTGCCAATCATCTGAATTTTGATCACATGGGGATACTACAAAGGCCATAAGTGTGAAAAGCAGTCATAAGTCGCTTTTTTCCGTGCCATTGTCACTTTGAACAGCTACTAAGTGAAATGTAAGTCGAAGACTACCTATAGTTCAGTTTCAAGGTGATGAGGGTGTTAGTCATTGTCAAAAGCTTCCCAGGTCCAGAAAGGTCTGTTATGCCAGCTAAAACTGAGCAAAAGCCTCTTCAATACCACTGAGCTATTCCACACTGCTCAGGCAATGCCCATGACAGGCCCATCCAATTCTAGCAAATTCTTGACTATCTGCATTTCTTATCATCCACTGGAGAAATTAAATTAGATATAAAAAAATTAATTAGATAAAAAAAATACTAAAAAATTTAGTATATCCAGGAACACAGATGTTTTGAATATATATCATCAATTAATTCAGTTCACTAATAAAATAATATGCCAATTTGCTACCTCTTCAATGATCTCTTATATTATATTAACATGCCAATCTCTTAAGATGTTCTACAAAAGCCTAAAAAATCAAGCTAAAAATATGAAAGCTTGTTGATTGGCTGTCTAGTGCTTATTTTAATTTATAAAATAAATGCTTTTATTTATAATAAATAAAATCTAGTGCTTATTTTAATGTATGGGATTCATACTGCTTATAAATTCTTCAATTTAAAAAACAAGTTAGTGTCATTTTTAGTTAACTTGACGTTCACATTTCACAGGGCTTTTCCACTGACATACTTTTCATAGTAAACTGTGAACACTGGAATTCAGACATAATCCACAAATGCCATAATATTTACAAACATGTTTGAACTATTCTATTATTAATTACAGAATAAGACATTCATTTTAGCTGAACTGAAATAAGTACAACAGTGTTAAGAAGGCTATGCCAAAATTTTCTAATTTTTTAAAATTTTGTCTATTCAATTTATGACATTGCATTATTTTTCAAAGAGAAGATTGCGTCAATAAAAATGGGCACTTGTTTTAGTAGAAAGCTATATGTAAGAATAGCCTCTCTTTCTTCGAAAAACACCTCTCCAAGCAGTCTGCACTTTGCAGAACTCATATACAAACTATGTTGAACTTAAGATTCTCTTGTTTCAAGTCAAAATATACAAATTATCAATTGCAAAAAGAGTTCAAACCATTCCAGAGGTGCAATTCTGGACAAAATAATATTTCCAGGGTAATCAGAGCTAACCCATTTTGAACTTCAAAGAACTATTGTGAACTCAACAAGGAATATTTAAAGACTGAAACATTTTTAATTTGAAATGTTTTGCATGCCCAATTCTGTAGCTCCCTGGCTTCCTATGTTTCAGGAAAACCAGAAAGTGTTGGTGTTTATCACCAGAAAAAAAATGTCTAATATGCATAAAGTTACTTCAAATTTATATGAGAAATGTGAACAAAAGAGGGCAGCTTTTATCATGCTTGATGGACATGTCAAAAAAAAAATTAAAAAATAATGATCAAATGGAAATTGGCAGCCTTCCTATATATTTCTGTAAATCAATCTAGCAATAAGAAAACATTCTCTCATTAAGCCAACCCAAATAGCTAATTAACAAAGCCATTATTAAATCAGAACATGATCATTAATATGGAGGGCAGCACAACAGAACATTCTCAATTGTTCTAATCGAACAAGGGCATGGATGGCAGAACATTGCATCTAGCTAAGGAAAATGCAAAGTATTTAGGAGGTTGTGGTTTCAATAAGAAAGAGCTTTTATTCTGTCTTTCTGTCAATTCCAGTCAGGATTTACTGCTTTTTCTCTAAAGGACCTCTCTCTGGCTCTAATATCCTCAAGTACTGGGTTGAGATTGAAAAATCACAGGACCTTAGATGTCAGACAATGTTTTTCTTTCCAGGAAGAAACAAACTTATCAATAACGATTCAGTGGTTCAAGATTTAATACCAGTAATTTTTTTGGTAGATTCTGAAGAAGGTTCTGAGTGTCTTACCTATTTCAATTACATAATACCACAAGAAATACAAAATATATGTAACTTTTTACATTATATTGGAAAGCACGTAGGGCATTATAGACTGGAACGGCTCCATAAAACAGAAATCTTAATGACTTTGCCCTAAATACATGGACTTACACATGGGCAAAAGTATTGCGCCTGCAACCTGCTGTGGTGGCACAGTGCCAACAGTTCAATCATGACTAGCTCAAGGTTGACTCAGCCTTCCATCCTTCTGGGGTCAGTAAAATGAGGAACCAGATTGTTGAGGACAATATGGTGACACTGTGAAGCAGAATATAAGTCGAAGTGCTTTTGCTATTTGCTATTGCTTCTTGAAGAAAGCTTTACAGATTCCACTGGAGTATTGTATTTTTTTTTCTAAATGGGCTTATAGAAATATTGCACACTTTTCTAGTAAACGTATGAAAAACTTTTCAAGTAAAAAACATGGGAAGGTGTTTAGGTATAGGTGTACAATTTCCAATTAGGAGATCAAATGAATCTTAAATCTTTAGATTCTCTTATCCATCTCTGACAAACTACCAAGTTACTTCAGTCTCTGGCTTGTTCTGACTATATTCCATAAATATGAAACGTATTTCTATCTATAGAATGTGACAGTTTAAAAATTATTTTAATAATTTTACTAAATATCAATATATTAATATTCAATTAGGGTGTAATTTTATAACCCACTTTCTTCAATATGACAACATTCCATTTTGCAATATAGTTTCCAACTTACCATTACAAAGGTCTGATCCCTGGATTCAACAAAGACTGTGCAGCCTGCTACTCAATTTAATCTTAGCAATCAGTGAGATTATGTTTACATTATCAACTTTTTCATAGATTGAACCTTACAGGGAATATTTTTGGAATCTAACTTTCCTATGGATTACATTACAGTCTGGTATTAACTGTTCCTGGAATATATTCCAATTTTAATCACACAAAATCAATATGTCATATATTTAACAGCCATGTTCCATATCAATAATGTATGTATGTATGTATGTATGTATGTATGTATGTATGTATGTATGTAT
>BLBF01000005.1:23848309-23860642 GCA_015471245.1 Laticauda colubrina
TATGTATGTATGTATGTATGTATGTATGTATGTATGTATGTATGTATATTATGTTAAACCAGGCTACATTCACATTTACCAGATAGTAACTGTAAGTGTGGAAAAAGTTGCTCCTATGTAGATAGAGAGGTGTTACCATTTGTTTGGAAGTATTCTGGTGGCCAATTACAGTTTCAATTTGAATGAAAGGCGTAATGATAGATTAAGCCAATATTTCTCAACCTCAACAGTTTTCAGATGTATGGACCTTAATTTGCATCATTTCCCTGTCAGAATGGCATTCATTCATTCATCATTCATTCATCACATTCTATACCACCCATCTCCTCTAAGTGACCAAGTTGAAGTCCACCGATCGCTAAATTGCTGGTTTAGACTGATGGAAGGAAATATATTTTGTTTCTAAAATATAACTGCAAGTATCCTTAGAGACTTTCTAATGAAGAAAGGAAATAATTTTCTAAATTACATCAATTTAATAAAGTTATTTAATTATATGTTTTAAAACTATATGGCTCCCTGGATAATTTTATGTTGCTCTATGTAAAATTTCCAAATTTGTATCAAATATTTTAAAAATTCTGATAGACAAAGGGATTATTCTCTATAAGTGCATTCTTGAACAAGATAAATAAAATATTCACAATTATCAAATTGCACTTGGTGGAACGGTATCAAGATTTTAATAAAAACTTAAATGAGGAAGGAAAAGCATGTTTGCGGCCAGTGCTGCTTTTCTAACTTCTATAGAAACATGTACTGTCAGGATCACATCATACTTTGTCTGAAACCAGTTCTTCTCTCTCTTCTTTCCCTAAACCTTGAGCCACAGTCTATAACCTTAATACATGACAATCATTTCCCCTCGGAAAATATTAACCCAGCATATCACTGTCACATACTTTAAGTAACATAAAGTTTATGGCTTTGTTTGATAGGAAAAAAGCCCTACACCATAGCCAATAAAATACAGGAACACTTTAACATTTTCCAGAAACAATTCCGAGAATCAAGAGAACAATAGCACAAGATTCACAATTTAAAAAAACAGTAAGAAAATTAAACAGAAGGCCGCTCTAAGTGAGAAAATTCAAACAATGCAGAGATCTTGGAATTCAGATACTTTTGTTTGAACTGATGGCTACTGATACAAATGGGGAACTAGGCTGAGGAGAAAAGCTCCACATTTTTTCCCCAGCACAAATTTATACAACTAAACAGTGCAAAGTTAAACACCAATTTAAACCATCCTTCCTCAGAGAAATGGTAGAGTGAGTAATATGTTGGTAAATGAGCATTTAGCAGCCTTCAGCAAAGAGAGTGGTGGTTCAGCTAGATTGGTAGAAAGAAACAATATTTTCATTCTTGATGTACTTTACTCTGGCTGGGAAAGCATCCCCTGGGGCTCACTCTATCTTAAATAGTGATATATCATGACATATTTTCAGACTGCCAACAACAGACCCCTACTAAAACTAAAATCTTATGGTTTCTCTGGACACCTGCATAACTGGATAGAAGCATTCCTGTCAAACAGACAACAAATGGCCAAAATTGGGAGCATCCTATCAAATTCTGTACCTGTCAATAGTGGTGTCCCCCAAGGCAGTGTTCTAGAACCAACTCTTTTCATACTCTACATAAATGACCTCTGTGATCATATTAAGAGCAACTGTGTTCTTTTCACTGACGATGTAAAGCTATTCAACACCACAGAAAATACTGCTATCCTTTAAAAAGACCTCAATGATGTATCATAATGGTCAAACAAATGGCAATTTCAAATCTCAACAAATATTTTTTTTTACATATTGGCAAAAAAAAAATCAGAAAATAAAATACAAGCTGAATAGTCAAGACCTTGTTGATGATCCAAACCCTATCAAGGACCTTGGAGTACTCATGTCTAATGATCTAAGAGCTAGAGCCCACTGTAACTACATAGCCAAAAAGGCATTAAGAGTTGTTAACCTAATCCTATGTAGCTTTTTCTCTACTAACTAGAGTAAACAAAACATTTGCTAAACCAATACTTGAATACAGCTCATCAGTCTGAAACCCACATTACGTATCTGATATTAACACAGTTGAGAAAGTCCAGAAATATTTCACAAGAGTTCTCCACTCCTCTACTCATTGCAGAATATCTTATGCCACCAGACTTGAAATTCTAGACTTAGAAAACCTAAAACTACGCCGCCTTAGGTCCGATCTAAGTGTAGTATATAAAATCATACATTGCAATGTCCTACCTGTCAATGAATACTTCAGCTTCAACCATAACAATACAAGAGCACATAATAAATACAAACTCAAGGTTAACCGCACCAAACTTGATTGCAGGAAATACGTCTTTAGCAACAGAGTGGTCAATGTCTGAAATACTCTACCTGACTCTGTGGTTTCTTCTCCAAACCCCAAAAACTTTAACCTTAGATTGTCTACTATTGACCTCACCCCTTTCCTAAGAGGTCTGTAGGGGCGTGCATAAGCGCACCAACATGCCTACCGTCCCTGTCCTATTGTTTCTTTTTATTTTTCTCATATGTATCAAATTCATGTATTGATAGCCATGTTTATACTTATTCTTATTATCTTGTAAACGATTGACAAATCAACTAAATAAATAAATAAAAAACAGCCTTGGACACTGGATTATAAGCAATACCTGCCAATATTGCCTTTCTGGCTGTACAATATACAAGACTGATTTCTCCAAGGAGTCAAGTTTATAAGAGACATTGAAAAGTATCCCATCTTATTATAAATGGTGACTATCACTATCACAATATTCACATCCTCCAGCTATTGTGGAACAAAAGCACAATTAAAACTACAAACAGACACATAATTACAGAATGTACATTAGATCATTTGATTTTGCTTCCCACAATTTTCTTTCAAAGCTTACCAGTTCCAAAGATGCTAGACCAACTAGCAATTCTGGAAATTGTATTTCCACAGCATTTTAGAATGTGTTCACTCCCCTCTATTACTCCTCAGTTTTTAAAAGAATCCCTGATACCTAGTACAGATGTTCCTTATATTTTGAAAGAATGAGTACAATAGCAGTGATCATGCAGTGTCATTCAGTGCTTAGGTCTTGAACTCGGAGTATCAGCTTTCCAGCTGAAAAGCCTAGCATCTTAGGAACTGATTCATTGTGCTGATGATGAATTACAACATATGTACCTTTTGACATTTTTATTTTCTTAACAAGCAATTGAAATCAGGATTCTTTTTATTATGGATTCCTTCTCCAAGGAATTTCTAACTAAACATATATATGTGTGTATGCTCTGTCCTAGATTTCAGTCTGCAAACCTATGAATAAGATCTTGGATAAACTATTAGATTTGATAAGTTCTATTTCTTAAGAAATATTTATACAATCACATTTCATGTCTAGTATAAAAAAAAGCTGTTTGGAATTTCTCTCTGGTCAAGAGCAAATTGTGATTTGGTCAATTTTGGAGACAGTGTTCTATCAAACAAATTCAGAACATTCTCTAAAACAGAAGAAAAAGCAGAGATTCATTGATTGACTGTCAGGGCTCTTCTCTCTCCTGTGTTTTGAAAATAAAGAGACAATTCTTAGTAGCCCGCTTGTTTCCTTGTGGTAGAAAAGTTGGCAGGATGATAATTTTTAGTGAGATGAAATTAAATATATTGTGGACAGCTGGGAATCAATGTTATTGTTTTTTCTATTACATATTTAATATGTGGTTCACTACATAACTTAAATCTTTCTAAAAGTTACTAGTAAGTGCTCAGTTCTGATATGGTTACACAGAATAATATTTAATGAATTAAGAAATATCCTGGCAGGTTCGTTTAAAAATATTTTTTATCACAGCAGCATAGATACTACATGGCATTACCCATCAAACAATTTTCCCTTATTACTTTTGATGTCTACAGCTAGAAAGAAGTCTTAATTTATTTTAATTCTACTCTAATTAAATTTAATCCTACATTAAATTCTTCATCAGTCTAGCCATTCTTTGCTTCTGTAGCTCATGAAAGTTTTGTATTTTCAATAAAACTGTCAGTTGGAAAAGATACTACTTTTAATTTAAATTGTTATTTTTTTAGACAGTCTAACATCAATTATTTGATTTAATAAAAATAGCCACTTCTTTAATATTTTTAACCCAGGAGCAAAATATTATTTGCCAAATAAGTATTTCAACTTTATTCTGATTCTGTATTACTTGTACATTTTATGGAAGGACTATTGTTCAAAATGCCTCCTACATGCTCTTCCCTACGCCTCTGAATTTCTTTTATTTTGCTTGCCCATTTTATGTAAAGCTTAATGTATCTAGTCCATCTAACCTTTATACACTATCTCTTCTAATAACTAATTATAATACATATCTTTCCAGAAATGTAATTTTCTTACAGCAATGAATAGTCCCTGATTAATAAACTCCATGTTTACATAAACTGCAGCTTCTCATAGATACTTTTAATGGGTGTATGTTTAGAACATCCCTCACTCAAAGTGAGATCTAGTGTCAGAATAACAATCAGTTCAATTAGCATTTCTCAAATGTGTATCCTGCATTATTTGTTTGTTCTCTGATCAAACAAGTGTGTTGTTTGTTATATTGTTAGTGTCATTTCTTCAAATTCTGTCATTTTAAATCCATACTTCCTTGGGTCTTCTTTATGTAACATAGGAGTTCAGCACAGAGGAACAAATTACATACTGGTTTTTTTTTTAAATGCTAAGAAATCACCAACATTTGTAAATCCTCCTCCAAATGGGATGGAATGATGCAAAGCAGACATATTGGTTGGTCTTTGCCTAAAATATCATCTTTGTATCTGTTCTTTAAACATAGCCAGACAATGTTTAAAACACAACAATCTGCCATCTACAGAATGTGCTGGGGATCCAGCTGTGCATCCCGAAACATCTTCATCTAATCAGAAGGAATCAGAGAATGTGTGATGAGATAGAATGGATGGGAGAGACTCCACTGCAACATTTTTAAATAACCCAGTCACAGCAATTAGCAGGATTCAGATAGGAGTAGGCACATGGCCATTACTTTTCCACTTCAACTGAATATATTTCAGATCCCTAAAGATATGTTATCTAGTCATCACTAGATAACATATCTTTTTTTCAGTAATGTTTCAGTTATGTCATGATGCCTTCATTCCAAAAGACAAGGTCATGCTGCAGAAGAACTGCCTGTGATCCATCTGCAGCAAAGGCAGAGCTTTCAATTTCTAATGTTTCAACAGTCTTTCTAAGAGGTCAGGCTAAGTCTACCATACTCACTATTTTGTTATCTCAATTACAGATGCTGGAGAAAAGGCAGATTCAGAAAACATAACAAAGGAATTGTAATGGTATGTGGGAAAGACCCTGGGAGATGAGGCAAAGAGATGCTGTGAAGGGAATAGCCAGGTAATGAAGGCATAGCCCACAGCTGCATTGTGGATGGAGCAAAAGGGGCCATCCCTCATTTCTCGTGCTGTAAATATGATGGCAGAAGAATGATACTATCAGACTTGCAAGATTCTGTTAGTTTATGTGGTCATTTTTCCTGCCTGATCTATTGGTAGATCTATTGGTAAGGCTGACAGAACCAGGACAATATTACTTAAGTAACAATGTTATTTAAAGAACTCAAGTGCCACTATTGTTCATACAAAGACTGGATGGCCATCTATCTATTAGGCATGCTACATTAATAGATTCTCATATTGGATAAGAATTTGGAATAGATGATCTCTAAAGTCATATCCAGCCCTTACATTCTATGTTTCTGTGTTCTTTCCAACAATTCTACCCAAATCATAATTGTGATGTTGATGATGGAAGAAGAGGAGGAGGGGGGGAGAATGATGATGGGCACTAGTAGTAGAGTCACCACTTACATTTATACAAATGCAGTTTTCTTTGATTTTGGCTTCATGTAATATGAAAACCCAGTCCATACTATTTACAAAACTATGTTTATGGCTTTGGTTCAATAATACAGTTCACTATGGTCTGTTCAGCCAGTTATAGTTAACAGAAAACAGCATAATATGTGAATCAAACAACTGTCCAAATTTAAAATAATATTAAAGTTTTAAACTATGATTTGTAGAAAAAACATAATATACTGGTTCACACATTACTCTAGGATTAAAAACCAACTGCATTATGATATAGTGCAATATGTACATTTAATCATCTTGTTTTCTGCCTATGGCCTTCTATACAAACTTAATTTAAGATCAAGAATTTTCCCCCATTTCTTTTTCCAGCTGAAACATAGGTCTTACATTGTGTTAAAATACTACTTCTAATCCATGTTGCCTACAAATGGAAATTCTTCAGAATTTCATGAAAGAAAATCTTCTGTTCTACCAGGAGATACCATGTTGTTTCTGAGATCATTTTAATTATGCATAAAACTCACCTATTTCTGCTATGTTTAATATGGATGATGATGACATATTTAATGTGAAATACCTGAAACACCAAGAGACTGAAAGGCAGGATAGCAAATTGATCATGAGATCTTTGAAGAATTATAGGAGGAGGCAGATAACTAGACAAAGCTATTGAGAACTGAAAAAAAACTAGAAAAAAACCCCTGGGAGATTATTCTGTACAGTGGATTATTTAAGAGAGGTGATAACAATTTCCATTAATCTGATGGGTTTTAACAATCTCATTTATAAATGCAGTAATTCTCTTTAGCATTCCAGATCAGAAAGTCCCTCTCGCTGGAAAATTGTTGCTTTACATACTATAAGACAATATTTTTCATCCTATCATCAGAAAGTCACCAGGATATTTGTGATAATAATGTAGATAGCCCCAAGTATGGATAAATCAGCTAGAAAAAGTATATAGCAAACACATCACAGTTGCCTAAACTAACACTAAGAATAGAATGGAAAGTAATCTGGATGTTCATTGCCTGATTTCAAGTTGTTGTTCTTCATGTTGTATATTTGGCCTGTAATATGTTCTTCTAAGCAGGGGGAAAAAACAAGCTAACAAAAAAAAAATAGCAATAGTAACAATCAAACAATAAGGCACAGTTGATAAAGGCACTTCTATTGCATCAACAGAAGGAAAGCAATCAGGTATACATCTGTTTGGAAGAACCAGCAGCTTTGAGATATGTTGCCCTTTCTGTACTCCCTGCCTGCCCCAATCCTTTTTACACCTCAGAGAAAACAATGCTTTTTATACCTCAAGTCTCTTAAATTCATGATCTTAACTACCTGAACTGGCACTGGTTATTGCTATGAAAGTCACAGCATCCCAAGAGAAAGATTAATAGATTTTGATTCTTCCTAAACATAGAGGATGTCAAAATCAAAATTTTGGTATATAATTTATTTTTAAGTTAGGTTTTTCAAGATGTTTTTCTTCATGCAACATCTCTGAATACGTAACAGGTCTTTGAGTTGGTGCAATGTATAAATCTATGGTTTAGAGATATAGTTCCAAAGGAATTCTGGATTTGAAGTCCTATTATAGGTTACAGCTAATGTAAATGGTCATTCCTGTTCCCATGGCCAGTGACACATGTGGCTCTTCAATGAAGAGAATTGCTGTTTCAATTACTACTTCCCAAAACATTACTTTATGAACAATGTACAATGAAAAGAAATCTCAATTGCCTGGTCCATATATTATATAAACTTGCAGATACACACTGCAACAATTTCTTCATCTGCAGAAGAAACATAGAGTGTGAATTGATTCATCCGCAGTTGAATAAATCCTTTTTCAATAGAGATGCAGGAGAAAAACTGTTCTATGACTAAATTTGCTTTTTTCAGTGATATGAATATCCCTTTCAAAACAATAATAGTGTATATATATGTGTGTCTCTATATTTATGCTGCTTGAAGATTTATGTGCTAAGATTAAAATTATGCAAAAATGGATTTAAATCTGCGTTTACCTGAAAAGATTGTTAATCTCTCCCTGCCTCAATGATTCTCAATAAAAGGGGAGCAATATGTTTGTTTAGCTGAAAATCAGTAATAATAGTAGATACTATTTTTCTGTTTAGTTATCTTTTTCTTAAGAAATCACCTTAAAATGAAACTCTTTCTTTCAAATACATATAGTCCTTAGATCGTCTGCACTTTTAATACTATGATGCTGTTATTATTAATTTTGTTTAAACAGTAAAAATGAATAGTCTAATTTTGTAGAAAGGAACAATCTTGGTTTGACTAAAACAAAAAGACATTTCACCCAGAAAGAACTCACCATTATAAGCTATGAATGCAGAAAATTATTTTATACTCCTCTGTGCAATGACCCATGTAGTGCAATTAGGAAATAATGGCTGTCTAGACCAGTACTTCTTAATCCTGGCAATATTAACACATATGAAATTTGGCCCCCATTATTCTGCAGCCAGCATGCTGCTACCTGGGGAATTCTGGAAATTTGAGTCTACATGTTTAAAAATTGTTAAGGTTGAGGAACACTGATCTAGATCATTTGTCTCTAACTCAGGCCTTTCTGGGAATGTGTGAACCAAAATTCACTATTTTGGCCACAAATGTTTAAGAATGGCAGTTGCCAGGTGTTTGGAGAGTGATAAATTAGGGAATCCTGCTGTAAAGTTCTCTCAAAGTCTTATTGATTGTCTTCATTTAAATGCAGACACCCAACACTGAACTTGGGATTTTCGGCAGGCAACTTTTATGCACTGCCACTGAATAATCAATTTTTTCCTGTGAAGATATTTCAAATTAGTTCATAATTATCTTGATGAACAATGTGCAAAAACAAAACTCTAATGACACATTTCACATTGCTACCCTGAAAAGGATTTGGGCAATTGTTGTTTTTTAATTTATTACACACAAAAGTCCAATATGAAATAAGTTATTCAGTTCTAGAAGTAACAAGAAACACAGAAATTGTAATGTTTATACATCCTTTGAGTAGTCTCAGATTCTGCTAAAAAGCCAGCAGCAGTAATGAATGCCCCCCACCACTACAGTTATATTTAGATCAATGTTTATTTTGGGAAATGTGTCTACAGAATTAAATAAATAAATTCAGTGAATGCCTCACGATACAAAAGGTGACATTTATGGCCGATATCATTAGAAAGTCTCAGGTGGCAGGAAATTGGGGGGAAATAATTGTGTGCTAAACTCACAGTGTACTGATTCAGCCTCGAGCATCAAGACCTAAAATTGCTTGCTGGTTCAAAAACGCACCCCTTTGAAATGCATTGCTTGTACAAGCAATTTCCATGGCCATTTAAGGACAATCTCACTGAAACTTAGGATTTGTTCCAAAAAGGAAATAAAATCTCCCTACCATTCTGTACTGCCTTTATCTATCGATTGAGCTATGTGACTTTTTCCCCTATAGTTCCATTTAAGCCTTTTTTCTTTCATTGTTCTCACATTTAAGCACATCTTTCAGCATTATTTTATACGTCCAAATTCTTCCTGCATGGCAGAAAATGCATTGAGGCTAGGCAAATGCCATATGTTTTCTCTAAATTTTGAATTATTACTCTTCTGTTTCATTGATGTATGTCCTGCTTGTATGGGTTTATGATGCAGAATACAGGACAGACCTGTTGTGGTTGCCCACTTCCCATGTGAACTGGCAGGATATGCTTGAACACATCAGACGTTCCCTTTGTTTGCACATTAGTGGGGAAGATAAGGAGAGAAAGACAAAAAGTACTATGGCAAGTCCTAATTAGCTGCTTACAATCTAAAATTAACTGCTAAATTTGTTAAACTCATTTCTAATATGTTTCTAATTTCAGCAGAACATTGTGTGAAACCCACTGCTCTAAAAATGACTTTATAACTGAGGTTTAAGGGGGTCATCAAAATGATGGCCTTGCTTACAATCATCCATGCTTTAATCACCTCCCATTTGGATTACTGAAATGAGCTCCATATTAAGCTGTCCTTGAAAAACATTAGGCAGTTACAACTAGTCCAGGAAGCTGTGGCACATACAGTTAAATGCCTTGTATTTCATCAAAGTAAGTTGCACTACCTTCTACTCACTTGCTGGGGATAATTCAAGGTGCCAATTATCACCTTTAAACCCTTATAAGGCAGAGACCCTGATTACATGTAGGATTGCCGCTTACTGAGAATGTTTGCCTACCCTATTGAGTTGGACGGGTGGAAATGCTCCAGAGCATATGGCTAACTGATGGAACCTCAGAGATACACCTTTCAGTGGCTTCCCTGGTCTTTGAAACAACCTCTCATCTGAGATTTAAGGGATCCCTATCATGGCTTCCAGAGAGCCATAAAGAAGCCATTCTTCAAGCATTAGGCTAGCACATGGATGTCAAATTCATGGCGTCACATTGCTGTTTCATGATGTTTTTTTTTTCCTTTTGTGGAGCTGGAGTGGTGGTGCTCTGCATGTGACGCATCTGTCTGCATGCCTCCAGTTTGACCCCCACCCCCTGGGCTAGGACAAGGAATTCAGCTGGGAGACTGTTTGGTCTGGCACCAATTTGTTTTAGCTGCATTTTTATGGATTATTGTGAGACACCCAGAACTATTGTAGATAAACAGCCATACAAGTTCTGTAAATAAATAAATACTTGCTTACAAGAATATCATGGCAGAGTTTGATATCCTGTTATTACCATTTCCAGCAAAAAAATCAATAAATCCCAATGGGTTTTTCTAATGCATTCAGGGACCACTAACCTTTTGGACCTCAGGGACCACTAAACTCATAATTTTAAATCCCAGTGACCACTAATCAGTTCTGTGGGCTTAATTTGTTGGTTTGGCTTGGTGGTCATGTGACTGGCTGGGCATGGCTTGTATGTAAATATTATAAATATTTATATAAAGATTGAATTTTATATTAAAAAAAGAGCAACTTTTACCCAAAATCAGGCAAAGCAGGCAGGCACACTGAATTGCTCACAGAATCACAGATTAATTTAGAGATTTATGACTCTGCAATTGGCTACCTGAGTCTGTCACATAAAATTTGCTAGCAAACTCACAAAATTAACTCACAACACATCATGTATGTAAATATTGCATTTTTTGTTAAAAAAGAGCAACTTTTACCAAAAATCAGGCAAAGCAGGCAGGCAGATTGAGCTGCTCATGGAATCATTCAGTGATCTATCTGTCATTGGCTAGCTCAGTCTCTCAAATTTGCTTGCCGTGAGTCTACACTGAATAACTGAACCTTCAGTCCTAAGGGAGATTCGGCTGTGCTTAAAAGCAGAGGCAAAGATCTAAAAACTAGCTAGAAAGCAAGAAATCCAACCATTTCCTGCTTCCTAGCTAATCTAAATCTCCTGGCACAGCAGAACAGATGGTAATCAGAAAAACGAAAAATAGCAATTTAGTAGGCAAGTTTGCTGGGTAAGGAGTGAGTGGGCAGGGAGGGTTCCCACGGACCATGTGAGCGGGCGCAGCCTTGTGTTTCTGTGCAGCCTGGATTAATTGCTTTGGGAGGTGCTCCGGGGTGAGATTTCTCTGTGGCCTACCAAAATTTTCTCATGGCCCACTGGTTAGTGACTGCTGCATTAAACCACGCTTAGATTATCAACTTCAGTCTTAGCTGTGTTGGTTTACCAGTTTTGATACCAATATTAAGTCCTTGAAGAACAGACTTTTCCAACTAAGCTTTTTAAAATAATATTTATACTAAAATGTGACATAATTTAACAATAACATGCACATTGTACTCTCTAATATTTGTTGGTTGCTATTCGCACTATTTCCACAAATTTAAGAAGATATACCATCTTTAAAACAGTAAATAAATGATTAATTTTCTTCTATTAACCTGTTAGAAATGTTTGTGGCACTTCTGAAGGAAGAAAGAGTAATAACTGATTAGCAGAAAAATTAATGAATTGCCATAATAAAGAGTAATAATGAGCACCTGCTTTTAGTTAATCAATTTTTCCTATAATTTAAAAATAAATGTTATGAAATAAATAGGTAGTAGTATCAATCTGAATATCTAAGAACATTTTTTACTTGCTGAGAGTCCTGGCAACTCTGGTCCGCTGATACTGTCAGAGGAAAATAACACCCTTGTTATAGATGGATAGAAAAAATAATTTACATTATATATTTCGCCTTGTCCATTTGATATTTGTACATTTATCCTGCCCATTTTTGAAGAACAATAGCCATTTATAGTTGTTTTAAAATATCCTCTACGCATAGTAGCAAAATATTACATGAAGGGGCAAAGGAATAATAGTTGGACCCAATGAATCCATATTATGAAAAATTGCTAACTATGGAATTGAATGATTTTAGTTCTCTCTCTCTCTCTCTCTCTCTCTCTCTCTCTCTCTCTCTCTCTCT
>BLBF01000005.1:23860652-23883994 GCA_015471245.1 Laticauda colubrina
TCTCTCTCTCTCTCTCTCTCTCTCTCTCTCTCTCTCTCTCTCTCTCTCTGCTATTAAATAAAAACAACAGTGAATACAATTGCTAAAGTGAAGATGGCAGAACTGATGTTTTGTAGTGCTTATTTTTCAGTTTTCTGCTATATTTTGACTAGCAGCTTGATTAACTGGTTCATGAAACTGCTGTAACAAAAACTCATATTTCATTTTTTCTACACCTTGAAGGTTTCTGTGAGAGGTACCAATATCAGGCATAATAACAAGGATATACTTTGACAATGAACAACTAAGCACCCTCTTGATCTGTTTCAAAATAGTGCTTCATTGCTTATTATGATTCTAACAGGGTCATGTTTCAGTTCCTTATATTTTATCTGTGTTTGATAAAGGGATTATCTTTGCCAGATAGTATAAGAGAAAAAATATCCTCTATTGTGCTACATTGATAACTTACCTGCATTAGAATAACTGAAGCAAATAATTTAAGATGTCTATTACAATAGATTAAACACCTTCCTGGATCACTTTCAGCAGCAAATAAGATGTATAACATACTGATACTGTGGTGCCCTCTAGTGGTTACTATAAAACAGTATAACGACCATTCAAGAAGTTTTCTTCAATATGTTATTTCAGACACTTGGAGAGACTTTTCAGCATATAAAATAAATATGTATAAATATCTCATAAATAAATAAAACATACATAAGTTTCAAACCCAAGACACTCAAAAGTAGGAAAAATAAAGAAAGGCAGAGAAGAAGACACACTAAGTTGTTAGAAGATGCAAGTAAAGAAAAAAGAAAATTATATACTTTTGTAAGTTTGGCACTGAGAAAGTGAATGAAGGAGGTTATTTTTCCCATTCTCATTTAAAGCTCAGGATCAGTCAATGAAGCTAAATGATGAAGGGTTAAAAGGACTTATCTACATAATAAGTAAAACCTGCAATTACAAAATATAGTAATTCTACCCATTTTCCCAGATTATACACATATGTTAAGTATAAGGTAATCAGTAGCTAATTTACCTGCAAAATTAGAGAAACTAGATTGTTCTTGAAAAATAGGAGCGATTTTACACTTCCTATGTTCAGTTCATGATTTTTCATGACTAAGTGACAGATAAGGCGAATCATTTCCCCAGATGAGTACTGTCTTATTACAGGTTTTTATTTTAATGTTTTCCTTGGAACTTCAAGTTTCATTAAGAATCTGATAGGGGTCAATGACAGACAAATGTGGGGAGGGGGGTGGAAGGGGGGAATTGACTTTTGACTTTCTATCCTTTAATCAGGGGTTCTAGAATTTTTCAAATTACTGTTAATAAACAGGTTTTTGGCCTCCTGAAACAGTTTGAAAGCTCCTGACTATGTAAGTGTTTGTGTTAGGCCTTTAATAATATCCTCTTAGGATGCTCTTAAACCTTCATTAAAATGATGTATGTGAAACTGGCAGAGTCAGTATCCATGCAAGCTGGAATGTTTTTGGCATATTAGTGCTTGGGAAGATATTTTCTCCAACAACAGACATGGTTAGTAAGAGAGAAAGATACATACTCTGTAAATCACCCTTAAGAGGCAAAGAAATGGAACAATCTAGGTGTTGTGTATGGAAATTGGAAGACTCCAAATAGCTAAAACTGATTGGCCTAAAAGGCCGCTCTCGGATTGGGCAATTACGCACCAATCTGATTGGCCCACCGGATTGCGGGAATTCTAAAGAACTGTCATTGGCCGCAAACCATGAGCAGCCGCTATAAAAAGGGCTGCTGCGGCTTCGGCAAATGTTCCGCTACAAGTCACTATACTGTTGAATAAAGAATTTGTCAGGCGGAGCTCCATTCAAAATCCAGGAAAGAAATACTTAGACTCTTTAGTAAAAGATATCTTTTACTGAAAGTGAAGTAGTAGCAACCAAAGAATTCTGAATCTGAGAAATTAGGCGCGCAATTCACATATACAAAGTGATGGAAGTGTTCCCACCTTCAGATGAAACTTCCAATTAGAATTTGTGAATATGATCATGTGGGCATCTTCAGGTGATGATGAGGTCTCTGTCCATTGACCTTGGCATACTTTAATAACGGGTTGCAGTTGCGCAGAGAAAAGAAAGCTAAGCGAGAAATAGAAACCTAACTCTATTGTATGCTTCCCCTCCCATTTACACAACAGAAGAATGTAACACCTCCAGCTCACTTCCCAGACTTATCCCTACCTCCCCTTCCCCCCCGTTACTTATGGCAGCCGAAAGATGCAAAGCGATAGTAGAAGATCTTGAAGGCTGACATTCGGCCCTCCTAGAAAAAGGAAAACCATCAGTCCTAAAAGAGAGAGAGGAGAAAATATAAAGACAATTATTAATCATTAAACAATCACAAAAGAATACAATCCTAAGGCTTATCAGGATACTTGGAACGAAATGCCTTGACCAACTTAGGGGCTTTAATGTCGGTTTCGTTAACCCATTCGGCTTGTGAAGAAGGGAAATGTTTCCAGGCGACGAGATACTGGAGTCGACCCCTCCATTTGCGAGAGTCCAGAATTTCTTTAACTTCAAAATGTTGTTCGCCTTCAATCAGTATTGGTATCGGAGGGTCAGCCTGGACGGGTCTTAAGTCAGAAGTACGTTCAGGTTTTAGCAAACTAACATGGAAAACCGGATGAATTCGTTGAAGAGTTTTGGGTAAGTTCAGCTGGACTGTTACAGGATTTATAATCCGTTCAATCATGAAAGGACCAACATACTTAGGACCAAGCTTCTTTGACTTTTGAGTGGTCTCCAGGTATCTGGTGGACAGGAAAACTTTGTCGCACACTTTATATTCTTTCTGTGGAGATCTTTTCTTGTCTGCAAACTTCTTATGAGCTTGATGGGCCTCATCTAGTGCTTTGCGTGTCACTGGCCAGTTAAGTTGGAGTTGAGTTATCCATTCATCCAATGAATGGATGTTAGGCTTTTCACGAGGGAGTTCAGGTATGGGTACGAAATCTTGTCCCGAAGCCACTTTAAATGGAGTAAATCCAGTACTACTGTGTACGGAGTTGTTATATGCCACTTCGGCAAATGGTAGTAAGTCGGACCAATTACCTTGTTGATAATTTATGTAACATCTAAGATACTGTTCTAACACTGCGTTAGTCCTCTCACAGGCCCCATTGGTTTGGGGTGGTGGGCGGAGCTTAAACCCTGGGCAGAGCCTATCAACTTCAGGAACTCTTTCCAAAAATTTGAGATAAACTGGACCCCTCTGTCAGAGATTATGCGTTCCAGAATGTCATGTAACCTATAGATATGTGAAATAAACAATTTAGCCAGCGTCTTAGCAGATGGAATCTTGGAACAAGGTATGCAATGTACTTGTTTGGAAAACAAATCGGTTACTACCCCGAGATTTCCTTCCAGGGGGCCGTTGGTCTAGCTACATTTTGTAACAATCCTACTGGCCTACCAGGAGGTCTCTTTGCCAAAGCACAAATTGGACAGCTAGCTACATAAGCTTCAATGTCCTTCTTTAAAGTAGGCCACCAGAATTGCCGCTTAACCAGATGTAAGGTCTTCACAAATCCAAGGTGGCCAGCTGCTTTAGAATCATGAGTCTGTTGTAGTATTTGGCCCCTCAGCACCTGTGGCACATACAACTTGGCCCCCACCCAAGCTAAACCATCTCTAATTGTATAGTCACTTGAATGAGCCAGGAACCATTCGTCCAGTTTTAAAGCTTCTTTTAATTGTTCGGTTAGGTCATTCGATAAATCCACTTCTTGGTTCTTCTTTTGGGCTCTGGTGATCACTGGGGCGGCTAGATGTTTGGTTGAGACAATTGGGCTTATCACCTCCTGGCGCATACTATTATATTGGGGTAGTCTAGAGAGAGCATCCGCCATGAAGTTCTTCCCTCCTGGAATGTACTTCAATGAGAAATTGAACCGCTTGAAGTACTGGGACCAGCAAACTTGTTTAGGGGACAGCTTTCGGGACGTTTTTAAAGCTTCCAAATTCTTATGATCAGTCCATACCTCAAATGGGTGTTTTGCTCCTTCCAGGAAATGTCTCCAGGTCAGTAAGGCCCAATGAACTGCAAAAGCTTCTTTCTCCCAGACGGACCATCTTCTCTCTGTTTCAGACAGCTTACGGGAGGTATACGCACAAGGCTGTAAGGTCCCTTTCTTGTTGATTTGAAGTAACACTGCTCCAATAGCCACATCACTTGCGTTGGCTTGAATCACAAAAGGAGTTTCCATATCCGGGTGCTTCAGCACTGGTTCTGCAGCAAACAGTCGTTTTAGCTTTTCAAAAGCTGCTTGGCACTCCATGGACCACTCCAGCGGCTTTCCTGGCCTTGGCTTCACCTCCACTTTTGTTTTTAAGAGATTTGTGATGGGCATTGCTAACTTAGCAAACGTCGGGATGAATTGCCGGTAAAAATTTGCAAATCCCAAAAAGCTTTGAAGTTGTTTTCTGGTGTGTGGTGGAGCCCTTTCCAAAACGGCATGCACCTTCTCTGGATCCATTTCTATGCCTTCAGATGAAATGCGATATCACAAATAGTCAATTTTTTCTTGGTGGAATTCACACTTTGACAATTTAGCATACAACTTAGGGGCATACAGTTTCTGTAGAACCGACCGCACTAGTTTCACATGTTCATCCAGAGTTTCTGTGTAGATAAGGATATCATCAAGATAAACCAGAACCCCCCTGTATAAATGTTCATGTAACACTTGATTGATCATTTGCATGAATACAGCTGGGGCCCCTTGTAAACCAAAAGGAAGAACATTGAATTGGAAGCAACCCATCGGGCAGTTAAAAGCGGTCTTCCACTCATCCCCTTCCTTAATTCGAATTCAGTAGTATGCTTCTCTCAAATCCAACTTCGTGAAAATCTTCCCCTTCGCTAAATGGGCCAACATGTCCCTCATCAAAGGAAGGGGATACATGTTTTCCACAGAAATAGCGTTCAAATTTCTGTAATCCACCACCAAGCGTTTGGAACCATCTTTCTTTTCACAGAACAACACTGGGGCCGCTACCCGGGGTCTAGCAGGTTGAATGAAACCACGTTCCAGATTTTTATCTATAAACAATCTTAGCTCTTCCAATTCCCGTGGGGTCATTGAGTACAACTTTGGTTTCGAGAGTTTCACCCCAGGCAAAATCTCAATAGCACAGCCTGTTGGCCGGTGAGGCGGAAGCTCATCCAAGGCCTTCTCACTGAACACTTCTTTTAAATCCCAATACTCTTTGGGAATTTTCTCCTCCCCTTTCACGGGCTCAGTACCTGTGGAAGTTATTTCAATTAGGTCCTCAGGCTTTGGCTGGGGTCTGCCCTCTTTTCCCAGTCGCTGCTTGGTGCGTATGCGCAACAACCCCTTTCTCCAGTTAACCTGGGGGTTCCATTTCCGGAACCAGGGCAATCCCAGTATTAATGGTTGCTCCATCCCAGGGACCACAATAAAACGCAGGGTCTCATCATGCTCTCCCATGATCATTTCTATAGGTTCTGTGACAAAACGTGCAGGGCAACCTCCAGCCACTGATCCATCTAGTTGGCAAAAGGAAATGGGCATCTTCAAAGGTTTTAGTTTTAGGCCCATTTTCTTCACTACTTCCGTGTTGATTATACACCTTGTGCACCCAGAATCTAACAGGGCTAGCATTTCCCCTTCGACCCCTGAATTGGGTACCCTCAACTTCACCGGAATGGTCATAGGGCCCACGCTTGGACTTACCAGGGAGTCATCTTCCAAGTTGAAATCATCCTCCTCAGGGGTCACTGGGGTTTCTGATTCCTCTCCTGCGGGAGGGGCGACCTCTGCCATCTCTTTCGACTTTAGTGCTGCTTCGTGAGGCTTTGCTGGGGACTTTTCGGGTTTCTTCCCTTCTTTTGGCGCCCCCTTTGGTCCCAGCTTGACTCTGCAGTTCACAGCCCGGTGACCTTCCTTTCCGCATCCAAAGCAGGCCGAGGGGTTGGGTTTTGCCGCCACTCCTCCCCTCTGAGGTTTGGGAACCTCTTTAGGACGTGGGGGGGAAGGCTTGCTCCACCCAGAATCTCCCCGCCGTTTGCTTCAGGTTAAATCAATCTCCACTTCTTCTGCCAGCAAGTACCACATCTGCAAGTCATTGGGGTCTCTTCTAGCAATGCATCTCTGGTACACATCTTCATTTAAACCATCTTTAAATGCTTCTATCAGGGCTTCCTGGGGCCAGCCTCAGATATGACCAATTAACTGTCTAAATTCTTGGGTGTAGTCAGCCACAGACCTCCGCCCCTGATTTATGGTCTTCATCTTAATCTGGGCCTTGCGCTCTGCCAGTGGGTCTTCAAACCTAGCCCGCAGTGCAGTCATGAACAGGTTATAGTTCAGCAACTGGGGAGCATTATCATTATGCAAGATCACCATCCACTCTGCAGCTATTCCCTCCAGAGCCCTGGTAACACATCTCACTTTGGCTGCCTCTGAGGGAAAATCCTCCCCGTATTCTTCCATATAGCTCCAAACTTGGGCTAGGAAAAATCCCAAGGCTTTGGGATCTCCCCCGTATCTTACTTCTAATGAAGGCAGCCTAGGAGCTCTACGCCTTCTAGGAATCACACTTCCCACTGAGGGCCCCAGGGCTGCTGCTGGATCAGGTTGATTTATGGGAGAGGTAGCTGCTCTGCTTCTTCTGGCTGGGGCTACTTCCCCTCCCCCTTCATCCCTTTGTGCAGCTTGGAGTTGTTCAAAGGCTTCATCGAGGAGTTTCCTGGCTTGATTCAGTGAGAGTTCTCTCTTTTCCTTCTCTTGCCATGGCTCCTCTTTTCCACGCCGGCGGGTAGTTGTGACTCCAGGGGGGGGGTCCTTCTCTGGATCTTTCCAACCAACCCCCACTGACCATCTGGGCTTCACAGCTGGATCCTCTTCCAGACTGAGCTCTGCTAGCGATTGGGCTTCCTGTACCAGCAGAGAATCTTGCCCTCCAATGGCTCCCAGGTCCTCCTGATCACTAGTTGAAGATGACATGATGTCCAGGCCCCCTCGGAAGAAAATTGGGTATTCTCTCCGGGTGGGCTGGTAGAGGAGATTCAGAATAATGTCAGGCGGAGCTCCATTCAAAATCCAGGAAAGAAATACTTAGACTCTTTAGTTTAGAGAAAAAATATCTTTTACTGAAAGTGAAGTGGTAGCAACCAAAGAATTCTGAATCTGAGAAATTAGGCGCGCAATTCACATATACAAAGTGATGGAAGTGTTCCCACCCCCAATAGTTCAGATGAAACTTCCAATTAGAAATTGTGAATATGATCATGTGGGCATCTTCAGGTGATGATGAGGCCTCTGTCCGTTGACCTTGGCATACTTTAATAACGGATTGCAGTTGCACAGAAAAAAGAAAGCTAAGCGAGAAATAGAAACCTAACTCTATTGTATGCTCCTCCCCCCATTTACACAACAGAAGAATGTAACACCTCCAGCTCACTTCCCAGACTTATCCCTACCTCCCCTTCCCCCCCGTTACTTATGGCAGCCGAAAGATGCAAAGTGATAGTAGAAGTTTGTTGAGATACCGGTCTCGCGTACCTTATTGTCCAAACGGAACACTAGGGACCACTTCTCTGTCAGCTTTGTGTGAGGATGAAAAGTACTTTGCTGTTAAAGAGATGTACCAATATTATCTTATCCTAGCACTTGGGGAAAAGCCAGATCTTAGGTGCTTTTCTGAAAGTAAAAGGATAAAGGCCTATCTGATCTCAGGAGGAAGGGTATTCCAAAGGGCATGAGCTGCCATGGATAAGATAAAAGATTGTCCCAAAAGACTCCCAAAAGATTGCAGCTTTTAAGGGAGGGAACTAGGAAAATGTCTCATGTCATGTAGAACTTTAAAGATAATAACCCACATTTTGAATCACACCTAGAACGAAACTGGCAGTCATTGCATGAGAACCAGCCTCAGAGGAAGAACAGTGCAAAAGATTCCCAACTCTCTACATCATCCCATCATTTCATATTGATGATATGAAAAGTCACTGAGAGCTCCAGGCCCTAGAATAAAGGCCCTTATTCTAAACTCTCCAAGTCATCTACAAGTGCAACCAATTCCACCACCCAGCATGAAAGGGTTACAGATAATCAGCTTCATCCAAGACCCTCTGTAACTGGCCACCAACCACCATCTCAGCATCTAAAAAGGTTAGAGGCTGGATGAAAGCTGTCTAATACTGTTGGGTCAAAGGGTTCTTCAAGGTAGGCAGTACTAGTTCCTCCCATAAATAGGCATTCATGACTCTTTGGACCAGGGTGGGTTTCTACCAGTTCTGTCCACCTCTGTAGAACTGGCAGCTCTGAAGAGCAGCAGACATAGAACCAGTTCTATGTCTGCTGATGTTTTTGCCCACCCATCCACCCGGACTCTTACCTGATCTTATTTCCTGATTTTTCAACTTCAGCTGCTGAACAAGGCACAGCTGAAGTTAGAAAAGCAGGAAAAGAGGGTTGTTTCAAAGGCTGCTTCTCTGCAGGCAGCTGCTGTTGATGATTTACAAGCAAGTGGCTCGCAGCCTGCAGGGAAGCTCATAAATCCTGAACCAGTAGTTAACCTTGTCATATCCCACCCCTGCTTTGGACCCTATCATATGATACTCCAGAGAGGCTTTAACCATCCAGGCAAGAAAATGGGCAGCTGATTTCATAGCTATAAGAACCCTATATAATTCCTCAGATTCAATAGGATGAAATTCATCCAGTTAACAGGATTAGCTAGATCTCAGTCACTTCCAAGCCTCCCCAGCCTTGAATACAGCTCCAAGCAAAGAGAAGCAACTTTATGTAAGAGATGCTATAACACTCCATATAGTGGCTTGCAAAGCTCCCAAGGCTCATCCAGTATATATCTAGACTTTAGACCATTTCAGACAGTCGCTTGTCTGAAATTGTATAGGTTCTCCTGCTTGAGCAGGGGGATGGACTAGAAAACCTCCAAGGTCTCATCCAGCTCAATTCTGATTCTGGCCACCCAAATGAGGGCCATTAAATTGTGATTTGAAGATATTATACCTTTGGTGAAGTAAGCAGACTTCACCACCCTTATTGCCATAAATCCTGATAAGGGTTCTTACCTGTGCTCCATCAGCTTTCCTTTTCATCTTAGTCTAGTGGTGCTCTAGACATCTCTTGTGCCACTTCATCTCTTGGAGCTCCTCAGTACAACTACACAGTTGAGATTTGGTCCCCAACACCTGCTTCATTCCAAGCTGTGTCTGAGGAACAGTGTGTCAGAACTTTGATAGACTGATCTGTCCTTGGTAAGAGACAGATATTAACACTCCCCCAAATCAGATCATGTTACCCCTGCTTCAAGATAAACATCAGATTCCCTATATGAGTAGAGCCTTGAATAAGTTGAATCAGGTCCAGAGTTGCCATGATGGCAATGAACTGCTCAGAGCCTAGGCCCAGAAGGTTTTACTATTTATCCTTAGTATTTCACATTTACTAATAGTTGCCTCAAATTCCTTGTTAAAAAAAAAACCCTGCCCCCTAAAATAATATATGCCTACTGAAGATGGGGTATATACTACATAAGCATTTACCCCCATGGAATTATATTATATACAACAAAGATACAATTACTACCAGAAGACATGCTTGTTTAATATCACATATCTGAATGCAAAATGTTGCTAATTTCAGTTCAGCATCCTCTCAGCAGTCAGCGGGCAGTGCTGGTAACAACATGTGTAAACTAAGAGTGGGAACTCAATTTGTACTTAAAATAAAAATAAGACATTAAAGGAAGTAAAGCTAAATGATTCAGAGAAAATTTTTTGTGTTATTTTATTTTCATTACATTTCTTCTTGACAAATTGGTGTATCTGTCTCTATATCCCACACAGATGTCAGCCCACATCTATGTACGATCTGTTTGCAAAATTAAACATGGAAAAATTCCATGAATTCTATAGAGTTTTACATATCTAAATTAAGCTTCATAATTAAGCTTCAAATGTGTCTGAACAGCTTATGAAAGTTATGAGCTCAGTTTCTCCCAACACAGATCAGCTGACCAGCAACATTTCAAACCTGGCAGCCAAAGCACTTGATTTCTTCTCCATGTTCAAAACATTTTTAAAAATTGAATATTTCTTACTTATAAAAATTTGGACAATTGATTATTATCTGTATATGACAATGCAGTTCTCAGCTAAAATAATATTGCAACAAATGAGTTAAAGAAAGCTACATGAGTAAACTGGAGAAAGTTATATACAAAACTAAAAGTGATTTCAAAACAAAACATAACAAAGAGATAGGTTTGTGAAAATAACAAAAGCCAGGTGGCAACTCCCATTTGAAAAAAAGAATACCTCTTGCATCATTATTGACTGATATAATATTTATTTCTAATAATGGCTCAATTGGAATTTATTCTAAAAGGGAATTTATTCTAAAAGGGAATTTATTCTAAAAGGGTTCCTGAACCCAGTGATGGGATTCAAATTTTTTACTACCAATTCTGTGGGCATGGCTTATTTAGTGGGCATGGCTTTGGGTCATGTGACGGGGTGGCCATGCTTGGTGGTCATGTGATTGGGTGGGCGTGGTTTGGTGGTCATGTGACTGGGTGGGCATGGCTTGGTGGTCATATGACTGGTTGGTGTGGCTTGGTGGTCATGTGATGGGGTGGGTTGTGACCAACTCAATGTCACTCATGTCAAGGGGTGTCTCACCTGGCCCCTCTCCTCCCAACAAATTCCTTGTCAGCCTCAACATATCTATAGTTCTGTAAAAATGTTGTTCACCTTTTTTAAATGTTATTTTCTACATACTATAGATGTACTTTCATGGACCACTGAAAGGAGGAAATGGCTCACATGTTTTGCCCAAGAGTGTGGCAACAGGCTTTTAAGGGGCTGCCAGAAAGAGGGGGGCAATATATTTTCCAAAGCACCAGAAGGATGGAAACTAAACAAAGAGAAAAGCAACCTAAAAGGAAGGAGAAACTTCCTGACAGTGAGAACAATTAATCAGTGGAACTGCTTATCTCCAGAAGTTCTGGAACTGCTTGTCTCCAGAAGTTTTTAAGAAAAGATTGAACAGCTATTTCTCTGAAATGGTATAGGTTCACCACAAGGTCCCTTCTAAGTGTTATTCTGTTATACTGATACCTTTCCCAGTACCTCTACTCAGAGTTTGGCATCCTCAGTTTTCCTGCCTGAGCAGGGGGTTGGACTAGAAGACCTCCAAAGTCCCTTTCAACTCTGTTAAATACATGTGTATTTATGCTGTGAACTATAGAAATTGAATGCATGTACATCCTGAAAAATATGTGGTAGCCCTGGGCAAAAGCAAGGCAGTAAAATCACTCTAGGTATATGGACAGTGTAAAATATTAATATATGATAACTAATGGAACAATTAAAAATAGCACAGAGTTTTTTTTTTCTCTCTCTTTCTCTCTCTCTCCCTTCCTATTTCTTTTTCTTTTTCTTTCTTCCTTTTTTCTTTCTTTCTCTTTTTTCCTCTTTCTTTCTTTCCCTTCCTCTTTCTTTCTTGCTTTCTTTTTCTTTACTTTTTCTTCCTTCCTCTTTCTCTCTTTCTTCCTATTTTTTTCTTTATCATTCTTCCTTTGTCTCTTTCCTTCTTGCTCTTCCTTCCTTCCTTCCTTTCTTGTTTTCTCTCTCTTTCTTTCTCTTTCTTTCTTTCCCTTTCTCTTTCCCTCCCTCCCTCCCTCCCTCCCTCCCTCCCCCCCCCCTCTCTCTCTCTCACACACACACACACACACACACACACAAATACCTGATCTGACTGGGATGGTGTGATCTGACTGGGATGGTGTGGGATGGAAGCGAGTGGTGGTGCAGCAGCTGGACTCATTTTGTTTATTTTATTTCCCAGGCAGAAAGTGAGCAGTTACGTCGGCGGTGGCAATGGCAATAGAAGAGGGTGGGGTGGGCGGATGTACCAGGGCTGCAGCTGTTGCATATGTGCACCTCTGCCTCCCCCTTGGACTCAGCGCAGTGGAGATGCCCCTCAAGGGCCAGGATCGAAGCGGCGCATCCCCTGGGAGGAGGCAGAAAGTGGACAGTGCATGCAGCTTCCATGGCCAGTCACTTTGTTCATTTTGTGCCCTGAGAGAAGGCAGAAAGCGAGCGGCTACGGGAGCGGTGGCGCTGCTATGGGAAACAGCCCCAGGAGTCCCCTAACCCTCCCTTTTGGAGCACCCTTTTACCGTGCCATTGGACAGATATTCCTCCCACGTGGAGTCAGCTCCTGCACAGCCCCACCTCCCCAGAAGAGCAGCAAGAAGCCTGCTTGGGTGGGGAGGAAGGAAAGCCCCGGCCCGCCCATTCTGGCTGGAAGCTCTGCTCACTTTGCTATTCCAGGTTCCAGCACACTGGCCAGCTCAGACACAGGGCAGTTGACACCCTGCCAGCAAATGCTGCCCCACCAGCTGCTCCTGCCACCGCCGGGAGCAGGTCTCGCCTGTCTCTTGTTGCTGCTCTTTTGGGGAGGCAGGACTGCCGCCCTCTTACCTGCAGTGGTGACAGGCTGGCCGGCATGCCAGAACCTGGAAGAGAACCCACTGCACCAGAGGGACTTGTCTATGCGCCTTCTCCTTGCAAAATGTCCCAGCCTCACATGTGCACATGTGAGATCCCGGGACTTTCTTCTAGGAAACAGTGCGTGGGTTACCAGCTCAGTTTTGGCTGGCAAAGAGGCATCAACTGGGAGACTTCTTGCACTAAAAAAAGAGGCAGCAGCTGCAAGCTTCTCGCAACAAGGGGGGTGAGATGTGGGCTGGCGGGAAGCCCAGCGGCTCTCAGCCCTGGCTTGCCTTCCTTGGCAGCCAGCCACTGGAGGAAAATAAGGTTGTGGCCATGGAAAGAGGCAGTTGTAGGGGAGGAAGCGAGGAGATTAAGGGACAAGCCAGGACCTCTGAAGGAGGGGAAAATAAGTGACACACTGCACCTAAGGGAGAGCGAGTGCTGAGTGGGTGGCGGCTCTGGGGCAAGGCTGGAGCTGCGGAATCATGTGTTCACTGACCCAGCTGAGGCAGTCAGCGGTTCCATGGCCAAAGTGAATAGTGGGTGTCCCTGGGGCCCAGGTCGCCGACCTAAGGCAAAGGCTCAGTGGGTGGCATGAATTGCTTACCTTTGGTGAGCTGTGCTGACCGGGCATCAACAAAGCAACTGGTGAGGTGATTTAGCTGGGCCACATGGCAAAGGCAATATATATAAAGTGGGGGTGGGCAGGGTGAGCATCGAGCAGCCGGAAAAAGTGAGCGAGCATCAACCATCGGGAATGGGCGAGTGACCATCGGGCAACCATACTAGTTTGTGGGCATGGCCAGCCAGAAGTTGCTACTAGTTCTGCGACCCACATCAAATTCTTGCTACTGGGTTGCCAGAACCAGTGTGAACCGGCTGAATACTACCTCTGCTTTAGCTTCTAGATGAAATGAATGTGAAACACATCTAATAAATAAATTTAAACTCCCAGAATTTCACACTCTGCCCAGATTAAAGTTGCTGACACTGAGAAACACTGTTCTAAAGGCAGAAAATACATTGAAAAATGCCTCTTTTTTTGGTGAACAATATGGGGGAGGAATCCCAAAATTTTCATTTATTCAATTACATTGTTCCTTTGATTTTGACCAGGAACATATCTTGCTAATGACAAACTCTCTTGAGCAAAAATCTCAAGATAGATGTATGTATGCATATATATTTCAAATGGCAATTTCAGGATCATCTGCCCCAGAAGTAAACACAGAAAATTAAAACAAAGAAAAGCACACGCTCACCAAACCAGTTATTATGCTGGTAGGATCCCACTCCTGTTAGCATCTAATGAATTTCTTCTCTCTATAGTACCACCTGATGATAGACTTGTATGTTCTTTTTCTATGTTGTCATATCAGTCTGAACACATTTTCACTCATTTCTCTGAATTTGATGTGGCTAGCTTCTGTGCAGAGCCTATTCATTCACTAAGCCTAGGAAAAAGAATGTAAAAAAGTACTTCCCAATGCTGTGAAGATAGTAAAGAAGTTTTGCTTCCAATATCTTTCTTGGAGAGAGTGAGAATGCTGGGTATAGCCATTAACTAAAGAAACCTTAGGATTCAATTGTTCAAACCATTTATTTAAGCATGCTGATCTTTTCAATTATATAGCTTCCTCTTACTTATTACCATAAAAACTGCATTTATGATCCACCATGGAAAATTCAGTAAAATAACAAAAATGACTTCCATAAAATAAAATAAAAAACTGATGTTTTAGTGCCTGATTCATTGCTCCAATGAATTGTGGGCTGAAATAATGCTATTGTTGCTTCAATCAAAATTGAGTAAACTTACTTAAAAGTCCTTACTTGAATATTTCCAACTGATATGACATTTGAAGAAGAAAGATGAGAAGAAGGTCACAGGAAAAGATGCCACTCTGGGATAACCAAGGTTCATATCTTAATAATAATAATAATAATAATAATAATAATAATAATAATAATAATACAAGTATATTGGAGAGCAGGTCAAAAAGCCACTTAATTATCATGTGGATTTACTTTCCAATTGTACCTAACTCAACAGCAATGTAAATAAGTTCTGTTGTTTTCTGAACATAATAGTTGGCAGTAAAACTACAGTTTTCCTTGCGTCACAGCTACGTACGGGATAATTTGGACAGATTTTTGCTGTTGTTCTCAAGTTCAGTATAAACTCATTATTTACTTAAGAAAAGGAACAGGATACAATGATCTCAACCATGGTTATTTTGAACTGTAACAATCATCCCCCAACAAACTCTTGGAAATGTTTTTACTAGCTTTTGGAAGACCATGAAAGTATATTAAACTTTGCTTGAGAAAGGAGTTGCCACTGAGAATACTTGACATCTTCCTGCATGGCCTCCTGATAGGTGGAGAATTTTAACAGGTGCTCTCAGTCCATCTAGATCAGATGGTCAGAAGTCATGCAGCATAGAAAAGGCAGCCTTGAGGGAACCCGCACCACAAGCCATACAGAGTTTTAAGGGTAGTGACCAGCACACAGTAATACTCAGTGCAGCTCCTATAACAGTGGAGTGGCATGGCACTACTATGACTTGCTAGTGAGCACACAGGGTGTTATTGTGACTTTTTTCATGGAAACTTCCCACCACCATCACATTTGGATACTCCAGATTCCTTTATATGACCAGCTTCTGTATTCAATCAATGTTCACTCAGACCCATTCATTCTTAAATCTATGTCATCTTGTTTTACCACATACACTTCTTAACCCCTTTACCACTGCATTCACCTTATTATTGTTTCTCCTGAAACACCCATATACATTCTTTCAGGAAGTCCTTTGTGCTTCTTTCAACAAGCATTCCTTCCATTACGTAAATCATGTACCATCCATTACATATATTTTAGCATTAGAACAATGTAAAATCTTCATCCATTTGTTTTTCTTTTAAAAAGCATTCTGCAAAGGTTCACAAATTCTTCTATTCATTTATTTCATCTAATTCTGTCTAAATAATTATTTTGATTAATTATGTATATCTAATTAAATAATTAATAATTATATATAATTTATCAAATTAAATTCTACATCATCTTTTTCCCATATTTAGAATAGGCGGGACTATCTATACCATCAATTAAAAGTGTTAAAGGGCCCAATTCAAACTAACCAATAGAACTGAAACTTGTTTGAAAGTTATCAAGCCGTACGGCACAATGGTGTACTGCAGGCTAACTCACTGCTTACTCCAGGAGTTTAATTCTGAACAGCTCAAGGTTGATTCTCCCTTCCATTCTTCTGAAGTTGGTAAAATGAGGATCCAGATTGTTGGAAGCAATGCCGCAGTGACCTGACTAGCTCAAGGTTGATTAAGCCTTCTATCTTTCTGGGGTCAGTAAAATGAGGGTTTGGGAGGCAATATGCTGACTCTGTAAACTGTTTGAGAGGTTTTTAAAGCACTATGAAACAATATATAAGTCTAAGTGCAATTGCTATTGCTCTAAAAGGCCACCTTTAAATCTTTGTGTTTCAGAGTTGGGTCTTTTGTAAAATCAGCTTAAATCTCTGATCTTTGTAACCCACAAATGTTTTCCAAAATTGCACCATATTTCAAGGATTTTTAAAGTAAGAAGCTTAAAGATAGCAGAAATTAAATTAAATTAAAAATATGAGCTCAGACATAGAGCTATGGTGACCAGTTGAACCCTGAACATTCTATGTTTATGAGAGAACACTATTTTGTTCTATTTTTTATATTATTAAGCTATAATCACTAGCACTGATGAAATTACCCAGTTTGGTAATGAAATGTCTACAAAAAAATCAACCAAACTTAGAAAGCACTAAGAACCATACAATTCAACCCTGAGCTACAAATATTCTCTTCTATAGGTATTAAGATTATAGTAAACTACTCTAGCTGAATGAGGAACTCATGGAATCAGGTGATGGTAATAACTGTTTGAAGTTGTGACATTTATGTTGGATGGACATTAATTGGCTCATTTCTTCTACAGGTCCAAAAAGATGGACACTTAGTTCAGTCCTTTTCACTGGAATCATATAAGAGGAAAACTAAGTGAAGCCCCAAAGCAGGAATGCTGTGATAGAACAGTCAATGTCTTAGAGAGCAGGGAATGAGACTAATAGATAACCATGTGTATTTAGTGAAGAAAATAAAAATAGAAGAACATATTACAAGAGTCCAAAAAAGAAGAAGGAGGGGCAGTTGAGTTACCACCAAAAAGTTGTCCAACATTTCAAAAAGTAATTATGATGTGATAGTTAAAATTCAAAAGAAGAGAAGAAAGCATGAATTATTACTTTCCTATGCACAAAGGCAAGAAAGAACAGCAAACTGTCTTTGTGCTGAAGTTAGTATTTAACCATGACCCCTTGCTTTGCTTCTGAACAGAATAATCCTCATTGGACTGAACAACAAAGAAAGCACTTGTGAGACACCTGCAAATGGCCCTCCAAAAAGAGCCACTGTAAGTTCTTCTAAGATGCACTGACAAAAAAAATATGTCATGTGCATAGAAATAAAAAAGGCCAAACTTTATTCAGAGGACTAAAATCATGTTGGATACAAGGGACAGGTAGCCAAGAAATGGTTGAGTTTTTAACACAGACCTAACATTGCATTCAAGTTGCAAGATTCTTACTGGCAAGAAAGGGCAAGGGAGAGAGAGCAAAAGAGAGAGAGAGAGAGAGAAAGAACACACCTGCACATGGAATAAGCTGATGTCCATGTTAATTTGAAATGTTGCTGAGTTAGAGTAAACACAAATATACATATTAAGCAAAGACTAACAAAATAGAAAAGGCACATGAAATATGCATATCTGCTTTGGTGAATTACATTTTCTCCCATCCTTCCCCTACACATTTTGTTCTAATGGACAAAAAATGAAAAACAAAAGGATAAACTGAAAGCTGAGAGTTACTTTAAATGATATTCAAATATGTTATTCTGCAGAAATTCAGGTGCTTTCTCTTTTAATCCAAGGACAGTTAAGAATCCATTAAGAAGAAAACAACTTTGATAATGGTAAATTTAATTTTCTTCACAATTACGCTATGCATATAAACATATTCCAAAATTTGTTCTTTCTTCACCAGGCTTCCAGCTTCTAAGTACAAGCACATTTTTGTATAAAATATACAAACTGAAAGAATGGTGCATCCTAACTGCTCAAAAGGAAGATGTTAGTCATTTATTTTCTTTTATCTAGATGGAAGTTTTTGTTATTCCAAGAGTTTTGACGGTTCAAGGACAGTTTAAGTTCCTAGCTTTGAACTCACCTTCTAGTTACCTGGAGAGAAAAGGTGTAGCATTCTCTGCCTATTCTCAGTGTTCTGAGGCTGACAGATTATTGACATTTATTTTCAAACCTGATTGACTATGTTTGAAAATGAATGAAGGCTGTGGCATATAAAAGTGCTGATATTGTTTTTGGCACACATGTCAATTTCCTGTAACTGTAGAGCAGGCTACGATTATAACTCCCCACTGAAGACAGTTGGCACACTGGACACAAAAGCATTTATGACCCTTTTGTTCTGCTAGTATACACAGTTGACTGGCCTCCAACTAAATAAAGTTGGGGGCCAGCCTGATTGGCTATCTCAATCATAGAGGCAATGTGGAAACTATTGTAACTAGGCTGATGGACTGCAAGTAGAAAGGCTTGGGGCTGGATCCACCCTGAGTGCTCTGAAGGTTCTTCCTTACACCAGTTGCAGTTTGGAGGACTGGCCCCCAATTACTGGCACGTCTGGTAGGAATATCTACAATCCAAAGGTTTTTCCTCCCACACCTAGCTGTTTAGTTAGTTAGTTGATTTTTATCCTGCCTTCATTGTTTTTATAAGTTCATGACAGCTTTGATCCTCCTCAGCCTGGGAGGAGAACTTGGGGCTTGAACTTTCTTGGTACCCTATGGTGTTTTTGACCTGGGTGAGAAAGAATCATTGCAGATGTGGAGAGAGTCTGACTTGGGTCAGCAGTGCTACATGGTGCTTTTGAAACCAGAAGATATATGCTGTCCTGATGCTCTTGAACTTTAGAGGACATAAGAAATAACCTTGAAGAACAGAAGAAAAAACCACTGCCAAGGCAATAGTCAGAAAAGTGGGTCCTAAACTTCCAAGAAACTAACTTGCGAAAATATCTTAGTAAGACACGTGCACACTTTAGTTCATTCAAAAATAAAGTGATGGAGAGGGAGAAGCACATTCATACTTGTAAGATAGTGATACTATATATTACAATAAAAGTATATATTGCGATAGTATCTTAATTTGAAAGTTATTGTTCTGAAAAGTCTACCTTCAAATCCCTGTACTTCATAATTGAACCTAACTTTTGCAAAATCAGCTATATATAGCTAATCTGGACCCAGGGATTGACACTTTAACCTCCTCTATCTGGTTTTTCTTTTGGGCACATTTGGAGAGAGTGGGATATGAATTTGCCATGATAGCTTAATTTCTGTCTTTGAATTACTGGGTGCCTGAGGGTAGATACAACATGGGATAAAGGCAGGGTGCTGCTATGAGGATCTGGCTACACTGCCCCTGGTTTTGTGTTTGTGTTATTTTTGGCAAACATGTGTTTTGGGGTGATTAGAAGGTGATTGTGGTGAATGGACGACTTGCCCTGGGAGAGGATAGAGTGGCAGTAGGATTGGAAGGTGAAAAGCCAGTCCAGAACATGATGACTGTGATGGGCAGGAGATGTGGGGTGCGGACTGCTCTTGAGGACAGATGGCTTACTATTGAAAAATGGTATCCCTCTCCCCCAAAGATTCATGCAGCTCCTATACTTCTGACATTTTGGAAATTGTTATAATTTTATAAATATTTATAACTAATATATATTTTAATATAGAAACAAATAAAAGTTTTAAAATAGAATGGTTTCACCCATTTTCCCCTTTCATTACATTTGCTAAGTTTGGCAAAATATTTGATATATTGGTTTTGATTGGACAGAGTTGTTTTTATTAGTATCCTATATGTCAAGGATCTCCAGCCTTAGCAACTTTAAGACTTGTGGACTTCAACTACCAAAATTCCTCAGGCAGTTCTGGGAGTTGAAGTCCACAAGTCTTGAAGTTGCTAAGGTTAGAGACCCCTGCTATATGTTGTTTTTGTTTGTAATATATAACCTGTTATTAAGGACTTTACATATACACATAAATAACTTCATCAAGGTTTCATTTGCCCCAAAATTCATTGCATACAGTTTATCTGGTTATGCCATGACATCTCTAAATTATTCATATTTCCATTCTAATTTTTGTTGCCATGATAGGTAAGTAGAACATATCATTTTTATGAATTTCATATTTCTTCCTTCCAATGAACTGCAACAATATCAGGTGACATTTCTATTTTGCTGATTAATTCTTCTAATAATGTCATGAATTATTTTAACAAAAGCAAAGGGGTTAATCCAAATTAATATTAAAAGAGTTGTGTATTCTGTTTTTCCAGGATCATAGTAGTCCCTCTTTAGGAATATGACAAGCAAGAATGTAAATAAGAATAAGATAAAATATGTAAGGGAAAGAATTTTCATTAAAAAACATAACAGTGCAATCCAACATATTTATAAGCAGTAGTACACACAATATTAAAATTAAAAAATGTATGAAATATTATTACAAACTGAAGTATTTTATTATAATAATAATCAGGCAATGATTAATTCTAAATATAAAATATTGGTAATAGAATCATTCCATAGATATATAAACAGGAAGGGCAAGAAATTATCTACTGTTTATCAAGATGCATAGCTTATTATTTATTAGTCTTAATTGTCACACTTACAAATTGTGACAAATGCGTTAATCATTTTTTAATGTAAAGATAAGGGAACGCCATAAATTAAGTTTCTCAAAAAAAAAAAAATAGAGTCCTGACTATGGAGACTTCTAGTACCAATAGCATCTTGCATTTCACTGTACACTATCCTAACTTCTTTGGTCCTCTATGTTCTGCAGACAGACAACAACATATAGTGTATATGACAATGGTGTACATTCAAACCAGTTGTCTGCTGTTAACCCAAATGGCTTTCTTTCTCATTCCTGATATATATAGATCATCTTCCATTTGTTTTTTTAACTTGGCTGCATTTTCTATTGTACACACAAGCAAGTAATATTTATAACTACAGCACAATTAAATATAATTTAATGTACTGAGCATAATGCAATGAATATATTTAATATAAGTAGCTGGACAAAGATTTTATGAAAATTGAAAATTACATTTTAGTAAAATGTCAAGTGTTTTGCACTCCCTAGTTCAGGGGTCTTCAAACTTGACAGTTTTAAGACTTGTGGACTTCAACTCCCAGAATTCTTCCTCAAGTCATGTTAGCTCAGGAATTCTGGGAATTGAAGTCCACAAGTCTTGAATTTGCCAAGTTTGAAGACCCTTGCCCTCGTTCATAGGTAATCAGCCATGTTCATTTAGCTATGGAACAACTGTTGAAAATGTGTCTAACTTTAGATGATGAAAAATTATAGACAATCTCCTGATTATTTTCCCATCTTGTCAGATATCAGCAACTACAATTGAAATATTCTAGTATTTAAACACTAGATGAATGTTTTCAAACATTGATTTTGGGAACCAATGGAACTAATGTCATTGCAAATCCTACTTCATTAATTAGCTTAATCCTTTTATGAAGTTCCAATGCATCTTCAAACATGATTTCTATAATCAGCTATTAATTCTGGCACAATTAAGGAATGTCCTATTGGCATTTGGAAAGAAAATGTACATCCTAAAGTGTGCATCACTGCAACATCTTTTGCTGCTCAGAATCCTTTTTTCCTCCTTTGTCAGCCCAACTTCATGTTGAGAATTAAGGCATTCTCAAATCTTTCTTTAGTTGTTTATTCCTACCATTACTTGTCCCTTAATTCATGCTTTCTAGGTGACCAAGTATTTTTCTTCTCACTAAACTATTATCACTTCCTTCTTCCAATTATTCTCTGGATTCTTGCTAAATTATCCCATTCCCTGAATGTTATCTAAATAAATGTACATTAGATACCTTGACTGAAAAATACTAACTGCCACAGTATTGCTTTGAAGTTTATTCATGGGAAAATCAATATTTCTGCAGTCTCAGGAAATTACAATTCATGACCATTTCTTGCCACCAATTTCAACATTCAGGATTTAGAATATGTGTGAACATTCCATGTTATCTCTACAACTAATACTTAGTGCATTATGTATACAAATTAAGACATAGATATTGAAACAATGCTCTCATATAAAGCATCTAAATATACAATGGCTTCCAAGAACATTCAGAAATCTAGAACTTGAATTTTCATAACACAGCTGTATTTGGTTTTCCAACCCATAATTGTCAAGAAAAAATATGACAAATATGTGCAATTACAACAATTTTGCACTTCCAAAGAACAATTAGTAGGATTTGAACATTTACTGCTGTGGCTACTTCCTAAATAGAATGACAGTGCAAAGAGAAATTTTGAAGACAAGAGAGCATTCCATTATAAGGAATGACTGAAGAAGCAAAATATGGTCAGTGACATAATGTGCTAGGCCACAATGTAGTCACAGTTCATTGAGCAAACATAGTTAGGTAGGATCATACTTCAATTGAACACATAAATCATACCTGACAAACATTATCTCGAAGCCAAACAAAAGTCATATTGTATCTTAATACAATGATTCAACCCATCATATGAAAATCCTGAAAAGCATGGGTTATTTAAAAAACAAAAACAAATGGAAGTATCTTCATTTAAAAAAAAAATGATTCAATATGATTCAGAAGTTTTCAGATCTTGCATGATTTATAAATATTGCACATCTCTGTTATTAAAGCAGCCCACCTTTTTCAGGATTCTGTGCACATTTTCAGGATTCCGAGCCTGAAAAATGCCACTATTTAAAGAGTCAATTTAGATTTAATGAGTCTTTAGATCATTTTTTAAATTATTATTATTGAATTGTGATAATTGTGGTCTTTATGTTTTAAAACTGAGGTGAGCAGCTTTCTAGATCCACTTTGACAGGGGAGTTCCAAAAATTGATAGAATACCTCACTGTGATTTTGAAGACATAAAAATATGAATATGGAACTGTAAGATCCAAAATAAGCATAACCCAATTTATAAAGAGAGACAACCCCCCCCCCCAAAAAATAAGAAAATTATCTCCCCATACAGAAAATTCCATCTACTCTTAAATTGCTCTTCTGTCTATTTTTTAATCCCAAATATTAACGGGGATTATCAGTCATGAACAATGCAATCATTTCATTGCAAGTGATCTAAAGCTGATGTCTGGGAGATATTTTAATGGTGAAGTTATTATAATGAGCACTTGAGTACCTTCAATGAATTAGAGATCCATCGAATTGTGATACTTTAATAACAGTTTATTATGTTGAACAGGCAACTGGATATTGCCCAAAATGGCACCTCCAACCTTAAGTTTCAATGGAACTGTAACTTTTATCAACCATTTCAGTGTGATGAAACTTTTTCTCTTTAAAAAATGTAGCTAATGTCATATTCCATTATTTGAAGAAACATAACACAACAATTAGATAGAGTTTTCTATGTTGCAAAGATACTCTTAGTCTTACATGGGAAAAGACCCAGACACACCTAGACCTATATATATATATATATATATATATATATATATATATATATATATATATATATATATGTTTTTTTAAGTTATCGCGGGTACTTACATGTGTGCTGTTCAGCTTCCTTCGGGTATTATCCCACGTCATTGTAGTTCTGTTAAAGTTGTAGCAACA
>BLBF01000005.1:23894929-23915564 GCA_015471245.1 Laticauda colubrina
GAATTGCAAAGACTCCTCAAAGCACACTACGCTCCGATGGTGTCTAACTTAATAAAGCGACACGAATTTTACCGCAGAGACCAGAGAGAGGGAGAGACCGTCGCCGATTTCATCGCTGCCCTCAGACAAATAGGGGGTGAGTGTGAATTTTTGAACATAGACGAGGCAATGAGAGATCGCGTGGTGTTAGGCCTGAGAGACTCGACCGCACAGAGTAAAATGCTCAACAAGCCCAACATCACCGTTACCGAAGCCATCGCGGAAGCTACAGCCGCTGAAGCCGCGAAAAAATCTGCGGTAGCTATTAAAAAGATGAACACACACAGCGAAGAAACACCAGCCAAAGACAGAAAGCACCCTGCCACCACAACCCACTACGAAGAGTCGGGCGAAACAAATGAATCGAGCGAAGAGGACGACGAGGTCCACCGTTTGCTCACGAACAAAAAAGAGCGCGAAAGGAGAAATTGGCGGGAATGCGCTGGCTGCGGAGGAAACCATCCCCGAGCCGAATGCAGATTTCTTGATGCCATCTGCCGGCATTGCAAAAACCGAGGGCACATCGAGAAGGTCTGCAGGAACAAAAAATACTACAGCCCGACGAGACGCAGAAATTCCCCAACACGAGCCGAGCCTAAACGAGCCGAGAGAAAGTGGCAACAAGAGAAGTGAGCCAATACACACCAAACTGTCATTATACAGAGCGCTCAGACGGAAAGTGGAAAAAAAATTAAAGTCATCGTGAAAATCGAAGGAAAACACTGCAAGATGGAAGTGGACTCGGGGTCCTTCCTCTCCATGGTATCGTGGGACACAATAAAACAGCTAGTCCCAGGTATCAAACCCAAAGAATTGAAGAAGCAGCACCTAACCCTCAAGGACTATCAGGGAAACCAAATCCCTGTGGTAGGCATGGGACAATTCCGAGTCGCCTACAAACATCACGTCAAGGTGCTTCCACTGACCATAGTCGACCAAGACAGACCAAGCCTCCTGGGCATCGAATGGTTCGCGCCATTGGGCATCGGGATGACCGGGGTCGATCGAGTGACTACAACCGGCTGGGAAGACGAACTCATCCGAGAATTCCAGGACGTTTTTGACGGCTCACTTGGCAAGTATCGGGGAAATCCCATTTCTTTCAATCTAAACCCCCAAATAGCCCCACAAAGAATAAAAGCCAGGCGAGTTCCTTTTGCACTAAAGGCAAAAATAGAGGAACAGCTGGACAAATTAATAGCCCAAGGGGTGTTAGAACCTGTGGACCATGCCAAGTGGGAAACGCCTATTGTCACACCCATTAAACCTGACGGGTCCATCAGAATCTGTGGTGACTATAAGGCTACCCTGAACCACGCATTACAACCAAGCGCATACCCGGTGCCAGTAGTCCAGCATTTGCTTCATTCCCTGGGAAAAGGCAAAGTTTTCGCCAAACTCGACTTGGCACAAGCCTATCAACAACTCCCAGTGGACCCAGAAACAGCAGAAGCACAGACTATAGTCACCCATAAGGGCGCATTCAAATGTCACTGGCTCCAATTTGGAGTAAGCGTGGCCCCTGGCGTCTTCCAGAGTCTGATGGAACGCTAGGAACCAATCCAAAGAGCTGCTAAAAGGCGGCAAATCTAAACAACTGCCATTGGCTGCAAGCAGGCAAGCCAGCCTGTATAAAAGGCTGGCCTCAGCTTCAGCCAAGTGTTCCTATTTACTAACTAGTTGAAGAATAAAGTATTTGTTGTTGGAACCCGGTCTACCTCGTGTGTTTTCCGAACAAAACAGAACCACTTCTGTATTTGCTGCTGTTTGGCCCACCCTCCTGCCTGGGCTCTTACCTGTCCTTTATTTCTTGCTTTTTCAACCTCAGCTGCTTTGTGCGGCACAACTGAAATTGAAAGAGCAGGAAAAAAGAGGCTTTTCAAATGCTGCACACCTGTGCGCAGTGCTTTTCAGCTGTCCGGGCAGCACAGCTAATTTTTTTTTACACACATGTGCAATGCGCATTAGCACGCACAAAACACACTTCATACATGTGCATGAAGCACGCACAAAATGTAGTCACCAAACCGGTAGTAACACCAATTGAATCCCACCTCTGGATATACCAGAGGTGGTATTCAACAGGTTCTGACCAGTTCTGAAGAACTGGTAGAGGAAATTTTGAGTAGTTTCAAAAACCAGCAAATACCACCTCTAACTGGAGATTTTACAGTATCCTTCCCTGGCACACCCATCAAGCCATGCCTACAGAACCGGGAATCAAAAAAATTTGAATCTCACCACTGGGATATATATACCTACATATTTTCCCTGTTACACTTATCAGTAAAATTGGATATTCTCAATTCTACTCCAGCAGCATATCTGTATGCCATGTTATATAATTCTTTAATATATTTTCCCAAATGCACAAGAATACAACTTCCTATTACTTGCTGTTATATGACCAGGAAACTTTGGATAATTCTGGTTTTAATTCAGCATATTTTACTGTGCAATCTAACTCAACAATCTGCATTTAATATTAATCATAGTTGCATCAAATATGTCAAGATCAAAGCTGGTTTCCAAAGTGTAGGCTAGAATTTCAGTATCAGAGAATATTACAAATGGTTAATTAACAATAGAAGCTTCCAAATTCCCAGCTATATAGGACGGAAAAAAAGAAAATTATGTTTGATATGTGTTGTGGTTCATACACAGTATGTTAATATGGCACGTAAGATGCAATGCATGATTAGTCAGAACTGCTCAGTAAACATAATTAGTATTCTTCAATTAAATTATAATGGCATAAAACCTGATAATCGAAACCCAAAAGGAACAACAACAACACTCATATTTAGTTTTTTGAACTCTATAATTTCATTATGGAATAAGGAAAAATAAAGCTGCCAAGTAAAGAGTCAGAATAACCTGAAGAGAAGTGCATAGAGGATAATAACATTGTGAGACAAGGAAAAGTGGCTAAATAATGAAACATAAAGTTGTATGAAACAATTTTGAAGTAAGTACAGGTAATCTTAAAGTTATGATCACACTTAAGCCCAAAATGTATGTTGCTAAGAGAAAGTGTGTTGTTAGAATTTTGTTTCATTTTATGATCTTTCTTGCCATGGTTGTTAAGTGGCTTCCCCATTGACTTTGCTTGTCAGAAGGTCCCAAAAAGTGATCACATCAGGGGTGGGATTCTACCAGTTTGCACCTATTTGCTAGAACTGGTTGTTAGCATTCTACGCAGTTCAGAGAACCAGTGGTTAGAAGAAATTAATGGCGTAATCCTGTAAGGAAGGGAGGAAGGAAACATTCTGGTATTGCTTACAGAAACTGCCTCTCCATTAACCCTTATTACATTCTTGACAGGACTAGACTTCCTGTCTCAGGAACATCTCTGGAGTTTTTTTTCCCCTCCTTTGCTGGTACTTTGCTTGTGTGGAGTGACCATTCAAAGTTACAATGGTACTGATAAAAGTGACTTATGACCGTTTTTCACACTTACAACTGCTGCAGCATCCCCACAGTCATGAGAGGCCAGGCAAGGAGATGTGTGCCTTGATGTGAGTAATATTGAGTTGGCCACGCCCAGCCAATAACATGACCACCAAGTCATGTCCACCAATTTAGCCATGCCCACAGAACAGGTTGTTAAAAAATTTGAATTCCACCCCTGGATCATATGATCCCGGGACACTGCAACTATCATAAATATGAACCAGTTATCAAGCATCCAAATTTCAATCACATGATCCTGAGGATGCTGCAGTGGTTATTAAGTGTGAAAAACGGCCATAAGTCACTTTTTTTCAGTGGCATTGTAACTTTGAACAATCACTAAACGAACTGTTGTAAGTCAAAGACCACCTGTATCTGGCCAAGCTGATATTGATCTGATTCACCAATGAACCTCCAAAAAGCAAAGGGTCAGTTCTGACCTCTGCCTACTAAGAGAAAATCAGTTTGAAACTAGGTCAGTTCCAACTGGATCAGTTCCAATTGGTCTCAGCAGGGACCTAAAAGAAACACCTTTAGGACCAGCCAAACAAAGGATCCCTTTGCCCAAACCTAGCATCCTGAGGCAAGTGTCTGCAGAATAATTTCAAGGGCATCTCATATTTGGAGCATTTTACAGTTCTCAACACTCCTTTGACATTGATTGTATACTATGCCAATTTTAGGCATTCTCGTTATGTTGCTCAATCAAGCTTTTATCAATTAGCTCCCAGATCATCAATTCTCTATAAGATTTTTTTCTTCCACATTCAGATTACTGGGTTTTTTTCCATTTACACTAAATATATCAGTATCTTTACTCTTCAACATCACATTTTCACACATTTGCACTTTTTTAAAATTTGCAGCTGGTATGGAAAATTATTTGAAATGTTCAAAGCACACAAGTCTTTGTTCTCAAGCATAAATGTTATCCTTGGTAACAAAGATTATCAGTGAATGCCACATTATTTCATTGCCCTATAATCTCCCCCAGCTGGCATACACAATTCAACCATGTCTCTTTAGAGTATAATTCTACCACCTGAAAAGGACAATTCCACAATGATTTCTGCTCTTAAACAGTTTCATTAGCATGCACAAAAATGTTTAGTAATAAAAGTGTTTAGTTTTTCAAGCAAACCCAGCTGGGTTTCCTACAACAAAATTATGAATTCCAAAATGTACATTAAATCCATTCTCTAGTTTTTCTTCACTTTGTCACTATCTCAAAAATGTGGGTACCAAAAAAAATCCCTAATTTAAATCCTTAATTTGTATTCTCATATATCTGTAGTAAAAGCCTCACGCCTGGTCCCACTGCACTTACGGATGCAAAGAGGATGTAAAACATTAAAAAAAGCTTGCCATTTATTGGAAAATGCTATGCATCCATTGTGTACTCACTGCATACGTGCTTCATAAGCTCTATTCATCGAGCAACCATCCACTGCGATTTCATCCGCACAAGAAGTTTTGAGCTGCACAAAACTTTGTGAACGGATAAACTTTCTGCCGCGTACGATGTACATTCGCGACATATACGGGCAACAAACGTTCTATGTCCATTATCATCCGTTAAACATCCGCTGTATCCTCTCTGCATCCTCTGGCCATCCCCTCAACTCACATCTGCTGCAGCTGAAAATGGAAAGAGGGAGGAAACAAAAGGCACACAGAACATCTACACAGTGTTAGAAGCACGGAAATATATGGACAAAACATTTGTATCTGGGATGTATCTTGTATATTTTGGATGTCTGCAATATATCTAGAGTATGTAGAAGGACACCTAGTGGACAACCGATATTTTCTATAAAAAGGAGGAGAAAATCATCTGGATCACTGGGATGGTGGACCATAGAGTCCCACTATGCTTGCACTGGAGGTTTATCTATCCCACAACTATCCTTATCTATCCCACAAGCATGCAAAGGCTTAACCATTTTTTCAAAGTTTTCACCAACACTTTATTAAGTCAACAAAATGAACCAAGTAAACTAAGTGTCTTAAGCAAAGATAAACTTTATTAACTTTCTTAGGTAAACTTTATGACTTTATTAAATAAGCAAAATGAACCAAGTAAAGTGTCTCAACCAAAGATAAACTTAACAAGTAAACAGCTCAGTCTCTGACACTATTCTCAGTCACTCTGAGTCATGTCCATGGTCTCAGCTGTGAAGCGGGCAGTGACTGTGGCTGTGGCTTGAATGCTGGTCTGAGGCGTCATTGGGGTGCTTGGCCCCGAGGGTACAACAGGTGGTGGTGTGTTCCGGAAGCTATCCGAGAGCTGACTCAGTCCCATGAGGTTGAGAGGGCCTTCATCAAGGACTTGAAATGTCAGGTCCAATACTGATGACAGATTGTCCGTTGACGGGCTTGGCTGTGGGGTGGAGGAAGGGTTGGGAAGAGTGTCGTGGGGCTGTCTGGTCTGCAGCTGGGTGAGGACTCTGTCTGTGGCATCCGATGAACCTGGGCCTGGTCTGGGAAGTTCTGCTTCTGCTGTGGGAAGTCCTGGTAGTCATAGCCTTGGTAGGTGAGGGGCTGTTGAAAGCCATGGAAGGGCTGTGACATCACCTGGGGTGGAGGAGCAGACCTGGACTGGGTAGGAGCAGCTTCAGCTGGGCCTTGAGGGTTGTGCAGAAGTGCTGTGATCTTCTGCTTCATCACCTGGTACTGGGCCTCGGGCAGGTCCCTCGGGTCTGGCTCACCTAGGTGATGAAGGTGTGGCAGCCCGAGGATCCTCTGTCCAAGTGGACTAGCTGAGAGAGAAGTTCTGTGCTGGTCTTCATTGTGTCCCTGATCTCCAACAGCACACTGTGGTCCTGGCCCTCCAGTCTGCCTCTCTGCCTGCGTCCTGTGGAGCTGGGGGTGGGGGTGAGTTGGCCTCTGGTGGCTGCTGCTTCTTCCTCCATTTGTGACAGCAGGGCGTCATCCTCCACAGGATCCTCCAAGTCCGCTGGTATGGGGAGTGCAGCTGTCAGGGGGGTCTCTGCTGTGGGGCCCTCTAAAGACACCTGCCTGGACAGGGTAGCTGGCTCCTGGCTGGAAGAGGACTGGATGTCTGTGGACTGTCTGAGGGAGAGGGGTCTCAGAGGGGCTGCTCCTCAGTGGCGGATCTCACCCTCCAGGAAACTGCACTTGGCCATGACGTACATCTCCCGGTCAGTGAGCTTGACAGTGGCCTGCCTGGATTTCTTGAGGTGTAGCTTGCCATACCAGGTGTGCATGTGCTTCCACCATCCAAGGAGTACTTCTGCAGTCTACCCCAGGCTCTCTGCCTTGTCTCTCCAAGTTGCCTGCTTCTTTTTGGTGTCCTAATACAGTCTGTGGCCCTTTCTCCACAGGTACTCGTTCTCCCTCAGCCATTCCAGCATCTCATCCTCATACACTTCAGAAATGGTGTACTGTTTTCTCTCTCCCTTCTCCTTCCCTTGCCTCTTCCTCCCTCTGGCAAGGGCTTCAGCAGGGCCTTCAGCATCAGGGCCTTCAGGGGCTTGAGCAGCAGGGCCTTCAGGGGCTTGAGCAGCAGGGCCTTCAGCAGCAGGGCTTTGAGGGGCTTGAGGGGCTTGGGCTGGTCCACCACAGCAGCAGCAGCAGTAGCTTCAGAGTCAGTGCCAGGGGGTGGGATGCTGGTTCTGCCCTTCTTCACCTTGCCAGGGCTTGAACGAGTAGGCACGGACTTCCTCTTCTTGCCTGACTGATGAACCATGGTATTCCTACAAGATGTAACCACCAGCACATCTTTCCCCTGTGTGCTTACTGCATGTGTGCTGCATTCTTTTATATCCGTGGAGTGGACGCAATTCATACCTCCCACATGTGCAGTGAACACTTTGCATCCAATATACATCTGCGCAGCATCCCCTTTGTTTCCTATAGGTGTACGTGATGCATCCGCTTCATCCGCTATGTGTCCCCTTTGAAATTCTCCCCGGAACCCCTTTGGAGGTGTCATCCGCTTCCATCCGCTAGGCTTCCGATGAACATCCATTTTACATCCTTGCTACATACTACCCGTTCTTTTCCGTTCTGTTTATGCAAATTGTCACCACTTTTTGGAGTGGATGGAAAATGGATGGAGCCACCCCCAAAATTTTGCTTGTCCGCTGTGTCCTTTCTGCATATGTTTTGCATCCATCGGCCAGTGGGATCTAGCCTTAAGATACTACAGATATTAACCAACACTTTCATCCCTATAGAATGCATTCTGTTTTGATTTTCAGAAGTAGCATTACACACATTGACAGGCTATTCACACATTGCTCAATTTTCTGTTGCCTGATCCAGTTCATTTGGACCTGATGTTTTAAATCTAATGACCTGTGCAGAATTGACTTTGTAAACTGCCTTTGTTTGATCTGACTTCAAATATATTTATTTAAAAAACAACAACAACAACTCCTTGTTATTTACTACTGTGGCTATTTTAATGCTAGTTTATTTATTTATAATTTTGGTTTATTTATATATTTATATATTTATATGGGGTACCTCAGTATTCAACTGCTTCAAAGCTCATCAAACCTGGCACTTCGGCATTTTGATGCAAAAGTGTCCTGGTACTCAGTTTCTTTGGTATTCATCATGCTGCAACAGAAGGCCATAGAGGGTGGACAAAAAGTTGGCCATGCTGGGAATGTCACTGATACGAGAAAAAGGACAGACAGAAAGTTTTTTCAGGCCAAAACAAAAGGCATGTGGTAAGTCATCTGATTTGTTTGGCACTTGTAGTTTTCATGCCTCCAAGAACCAATTAATGTCAAGTATCGCAGTACTACAATAAAACAATTTATATTCTTGCCCAAAGAATAAAATTTGGGTAAAATTTAAGAAGAATATTTCAGCTGGATAATTAATCCACATTCTTTATTCCGTAGCTTAGAAGTAACTACTCTCGAAGAGGCCTAAAAACAACTATCCATTCTGTATTCCATCTGCAGTGGCCAACCAGATGATTTTCAGGAAATGTACAGATATAAATATCCTTCTGAATACGTAGAATTGAAACCATAATTTCTGTAATTCAGAAAGTATTAAAATATAAAAACAGGAATTCATATTACCTGATTCTGTATGCATTTGCCCAATTTTTGTTAATCCTGCTTTAACTACTAGCCATAAATATATTTGTTGGTGGAAAATTCTAGAGCTTATCTATGTATTGTACAGATAAGTATTTCCTTTTGATGATCCAGAATCTTCCAGCACTTTCTTTTAATTGCTGAATCCAAAAATACTGTGAATAAAGAAAAGATTCTCCTTATTCTTCACCATGCTTGTTTTTATATACTTCCGTTGTGTCTCCTTTTTTATCCTTGTTAAAAAGCCTCAAGCACAGGGGGAAATACTCTTAGGCCTTTAACTATTTTGATGAAAGGACTTTTTCCAGTTCCACATATTCTTCTTTCAGATATATTGATAAAAGGTTTTCCTAGTATTTCAAATATAAAACACCAACATAATTTTAAATAAGAATATTACAATAGTAATGATTTTCAGTTTGCCATCAGAAACTTGCCATCTTTTTTCATTTTTTTACAGCACCCACATATGGCGCACCACTTATGAATCATTGCTAGCTCAGATCTTATCACCACATAAAAAGTCGCTTTGGGTGGTCACATGGTCACCTTCAAATTTAACAAATAAAATGCTCTGGAATTTTTGTTATTTAACTGTGCCTCACTTTCAACTTGCTTATATTAAACATTAGCACTCATACTCCATGCACAGCTGCTGCCACCATCACCATAATCCAAATAGTGATAAGGGAGAAATTCATGTAATTAGTATTCTAATGTGAAATTGCACCAACTATGGGGGCTGTGTAGATCTTCCAAAAGGCATTTCATTGTTGATGATTCAATCAAGCACTCTTTTGAAGCGGCTTTCCATGTAGGTAGTGGAGGAGAATAATATGAGGCTATAAGGTAACATAAAGCTTGGTCAAAATATTCCTTTATTGAAATATCTCATTATTTCTTCACCTCAAGGAGCCATGAAATGAAATGAAATAAAGGCACCTCAGCCAGGCTGCCTAATTTGCTGTTTTAAATCTATGTTATTGTACACGCAAATAAACACCAAAATCCTCACTGTTTTCAAATTCTGTAAAGAGAGAGAGAGAGAGAGAGAGAGAGATGATGGGCGGGTGGGTGAATGGATAGATAGATAAATAGATAGATTGACAGACAGACATAGTCAGTCAGACAGGCAGGCAGGCAGACAGACAGATGGATGGATGGACAGACAGACTGAGATTTGAATAGTTCCTATGCAAACAAAATGGCATTCTCTTTTTTCAGAGAATCATTGGGTTGGAAAGGACTTTGGAAGCCTTCTAATCTAACCTCCTGCCCAAGGCAGGAGACATTTCTGAGATATAACATTCCAGATAAATGGTAGTGCTTTTAAAACCTCCAGCAATGAAGACCCCCACAAGTTTGATACACATTGATTAATTGTTCTCATTGCCAGGGTTTTTCCCTCCATTTCAGATTGGATCTCTCTTTAATAGGCTTTAACAAACTTTAACAAGCTACCCATTGCTTCTTGGCCTACCCTCAGGAACCATTCTTCTCTGTTGCAGCCCCTCAAGTACTTTAAGACAGCTATCATGTTCCCCCTAATACTTCTATTTGTTAGGCTAGATATATCTAGTTCCTTTAACCATTCATCATATAATTTAGCCATTCATCATATAAATTAATCTTTGTTGCTGTTCTCCAGACTCTTTCTAGAGCTTCAGTAACATTTTTGTATTGTGGTAACCAAAATTGGATGCAGTATTCCAAGTGTGACCTCCCTAGTATAAAGTAGTACTGTCACTTCTTGTGAACTTGATGCTATCCCTCTGTTGATGCTAGGATTGTGTTGGCTTTTTTTTTTTTTTTTTTGTAGCTGCAGCACACTGCTGACTCATACTTAAGTGGTGAGTCACCACTAAGACTAGTGAACTGGTCCACTAAGATCTAGATCCCTCATACAGTTACTACTGTTGAGCCAGGTACTGCCTATTATTTGGCTTTTCCTATGTAAGTCCAGGACCTAACTTTTCTCCTTTTACTTTTTTCAAAACTTTTTTAGTTTACTTTTTTTTTGTAGTTGTACATAAATTAATTCTGCTGAGGAAAAACATTCTAAGAAAAAAATGCATGTATGGGGGCATGATATTTTGGACAAACATAAACATTTTGTGTGGGTTCTTTAAAAATATTTGCAAATGGAAATGTTAAACTAGTTGAAAAGACAATGAAAAAGCAAAACTGTATGTGATGAATCTCCCATTCTTATACCAACTGGGACTCTCAAAGAAGAAAAATGATGTGATGTGGGACTCTTGCTGAGCTAGTAACCGCAATCAGTCACTTATTCTAGCTTATTCATAAATTTTCATGAATGGAGCTGTCACTATAATTAGGATTTCAATCTTCTCCCCCACTCTGTCCAAAATAAAAGTTGCAGAAGCTGGAATTATCTTCATTTTTCATTTGATTTTTAAAACACACAACAGGAGAGAGGGAGAGGAGAAAAAGTTGTGCTGTAACCGTACAGAAAGAGGATATGAAAAGAAAATAAATAAATAAGAGAATCCAGGAAAAAGGCGCATAGAAACATTGTGGTTTTGCTATCCAGAAATCTTGAAGTGAGGTGGCACTGAAGAGCTGATGTTGCAGGGGGTAAGAGCAGGGGTGGGATGCTACCGGTTCTGCCTGGCTCTGTAGAAGAGCCAGATGGGTCTTCTCTGAAGAGCCTCCCGGCCCACCCGGGCTCTTACCCGTCCTTTATTTCCTGCTTTTTCAACCTCAGCTGCTTTGCGTGGCACAGTTGAGTTTGAAAAAGCAGGGAAAAAAGTGGTTTTTCAAATGCTGCACACCTGTGTGTAGCACTTTTCAGTTGTCCAGGCAGCACAGCTTAAGGTTTTTTACACATGCGCACAAATGCAAAATGTAGTCACTAAACCAGTCGTAACACCAGTTGAATGCCACCTTTGGGTAAGAGCCTGAGATCCTAGTTCAAACTTGTTTGTGCAGTGAAAGCAAGCCACCCTATAATTAATCCAATACTTGCATTAATAAATAATATTGTACATTATATTATGGCTCTCTTAAGAATTCTAATTATGTAAACATGGGAGTATTGACCTAGCCTTTAACAAACTACTGCATGTTGGCTGGAGGTTATTACATTCATTTGCCTTCAGAGGAAACCACCAGGGAAATAGATTTGGGTAAGATATTCAGAACACTTTTTTGATAGTACCTGCTATCAATTATTAGGATGACTCATAAGATGATATGTCCAAACACAATTGAGATAGCTAATTCTTCAAAGTATTTTAACAGATCCTTCACTAAGAAGTTTGATTTGATGATCTCTCGGATCACCTCTAATTTTATGATTCTATGAACTATAAGAAAAAGAGTATCTATTCAAAAGAGCCATTGCACAAGAGTAAGTGTTGTTGCTATTGTCAGGCAAATAGATATAATACTAGTATGTAATTAATCACAAGTTTCTTGAGGACAATGTTGTCACTTAAAGAAAGTAGCTATTAGGGATTATATAAGTGAATGTAAATGCTTTTTCAAGGAACAATAAACATCCAAAGAGAAGGACTGCTAACTGTAGAAAATATTTATAAATGCTGCCACTTCTTTTCAGATTGCTGAGGCTCTTTTTTAAAAACTTGTTATGAGTAATCTTTGACTAAAGATACTAAAGAAAGCACTTGTATTTTCCCTCGTATTGCTCATTTTTCTGATAAAACCCTAATTATGTCTGAGAATATGCCTTAGGACAATTGTATTGCTGGTTTCTAAACCGTGATAACAGAAACAATTACACCCAAGGTATCTGAACTATTCTCAAGTTAAGGCTAGGTCACATTGGCCACCGGATGCAAAACGTATGTAAAAAGGACAAAGCGGATGAGCAAATTTTCCATCCGTTGTTATCCGCTCTCAAAACTGCCCCAAATTTGCATGAACAGAGCAGACAACAACGGAAAGGAACGGACGCGGGGAGGATGTAGCGGGGATGTAAAGTGGATGTTCGTAGGAAGCCTAGCGGATGAAAGCGGATGGAAGCGGATGACACATCCGCAGGGCTTCTGGGGGAGAACAGCGAAGCAGACGCGTAGCGGAAGGAGTGGATGCGTAGCGGATGACGCGGATGCATCATGGACGCCTACAGGATGCCTAGCGGATGCGTAGCAGATGCAAAGCGTTCACTGCGCATGCGGAGAGGATGAATTGCGGAAGCTCCATGGATATAAAAGGAGGCAGCTTGCAAGCAGGTCACCATTCAGAGGAAAGACCTGCTGCCAGAGACATCTTGAGAGAACACCATGGGGAAGAAGAGGAAGCCTCTGTCTACTCCTGCCAGCCCTGGCAAGAAGGACAGAACCACCATTCCACCCCCCGGCACTGACTCTGAAGCTGCTGGTGCTGGTGCTGCTGCTCCTGGTGCTCCTGGTATTGCTGGTGGTGGTGTTTCTCCTGCTGGTGCTGCTGCTGGTGTTGCTGGTGCTGCTGGTGCTTCTCTTGCTGCTGCTGCTGCTCCTCCTGCTGCTGCTGCTGTGGTGGACCAGCCCCAAGGCCCTCAAAGCCCTGCTGCTGAAGGCCCTGAAGCACCTGCCAGAGGGAGGAAGAAGCAAGGCAAGGAGAAGGGGGAGAGGAAGCTGTACTCCATTTCCAAGGACCATGAGGAGGAGGTGCTGGAATGGCTGAGGGAGAATGAGTACCTGTGGAGGAAGGGCCACAGGCTCTATCGCGACACCAAGCGGAAGCACGCAGCATGGAGACAGAAGGAGGAGAGCCTGGGCTATACTTCAATGTCCTCCTGGGGTGGTGGAAGCATATGCAAACCTGGTATGGCAAGCTGCACCTGAAGAGATCCGGGCCAGGTGCAGCTTCCTGGAGGGTGAGATCCACCATCGAGGAGCAGTCGCTCTGTCAACCCTCTCTCTCAGACAGCCTACAGAGAGCCACTCCTCTTCCAGCCAGGAGACAGCTACCATGTCCAGGCAGGTGTCTTTGGAGGGCCCCATGACAGAGACAACCCCCCCACAGCTGCACTCCCATGCCAGAGGATGTGGAGGATCCCCTGTCTCAGATGGAGCAAGAAAAGACAGCCACCAGAGACCAACCCCCACCCCCACCCACAGCTCCACCTCCATAGAAAGCAGGCAGAGAGGCAGACCGGAGGGACAGAGCCACAGTGTCCTCTTGGAGATCAGGGACACAATCAAGGCAAGAACAGATCTCCTCTCCCAGCTGGTCCACTTTGACATACCATCCTCCAACCGCAAGCCCTTCATCACGTACGTGGGCCAGACCCTCATGGACATGCCCGAGGCCCAGTTCCAGGTGATGAAAGAGAGGATCACAGCTCTTCTGCACCACCCTCCAGGCCCAGCTGAACCTGCTCCTACCCACTCCAGGTCTGCTCCTCCACCCCAGGTGATGTCACAGCCCTTCCACGGATTTCAGCAGCCCCTCGCCTGCCAAGCCTACCACTACGAGGACTTCCCACAGCAGAGACAGCCCTTCCCAGTCCAGACCTAGGTTCCTCGGATGTCACAGATGCCACAGATGCCTCAGCTGACCCAGCTGCAGACAAGACAGCCCCACTACACTCCTCCTTCCTCCACCCCACAGCCAAGCCCTTCCTCAGAACATCTGTCATCAGTGTTGGGCCTCACATCCCAGGTCCTTGAGGAAGTGCCTCTCAACCTCATGGGACTGAGTCAGCTCTCTGAGAGCTTACTGCACACACCATCTCCTGTTGTACTCTCGGGGCCAGGTAACCCAATGGCGCCTCAGACCAGCACTCCAGCAACAGCCACCTCCACAGTCCCTGGCCCCTTTACATCTGAGACAATGGGCATGCCTCAGAGTGACTGAAAAGAGTGCCAGAGACTGAGTTGTTACCTGCTCACCTTATCTTTGCTTAAAGACACTTTACTTGGGTCATTTTTCTTTTAAATAAAGTCATACAGTTTGTTATTAATAAAGGTTATCTTTGCTTCACAACTTGGTTCATTTTTTTTACTTAATAAAGTGTTGGGGAAAACTTTGAAAAAAAGATTAAGCCTTTGCATGCTTATGGGATGGGTAATGATAGCTGTGGGATTGGTAAGGATAGCTGTGGGATAGATAGCTGTGGGATGGTTAGGATAGCTGTGGTATGGATAGATGTGGGATGGGTAATGATAGCTGTGGGATAGATAAATCTCCAGTGCAAGCATAGTGGGACTGTATGGTCCACACTCCCAGCTGCCACACATATGGCCCTTTATTATCAATAACAATTTAATCATTGATCCACACATTTCAACATAAACAAAACTCTTTATTTATGCCCTATTCATTGTAAGCCACTCAACATACATGGCACAATCTCATCAGTGTGATGAGACAGGCCGAAGGAAGCATCCATTAAGCATTTACCATCCTGTCTTGCCACTCCACTGCTCCAGTTGGGGAGTTTCACCAGTGTTTCAGGAGGTTGCGCTGCTTCTTCCCTCCACGTGAAGCTCTGTTGGGGCCTTGTACATCCACAGTCTATCAGGTTAAATCCTTGCCTCCACTCACCAGGCTCCATGTCCCCATTGCCTTGTTGGTGGTCCACGAGCCTGTTCTGCACCACTTGGTAGCGGGTGCGCATGAGATTGTGCAGGATGCAGCAAGCTTCCACGATGCTCCTCACGGACTGTGGGCGATGCTGCATGGTGGTGAGAAGTACCTGGAACCTGTTGGCCAGGATGCCAACGGTGTTCTCCACCACCTGTCTTGCCATGGACAGCCTGTAGTTGAAGATCCTCTCTTCACGAGTGAGGTATCTTGAACTGTATGGCTTCATGATGTAGGTTCTGAGGGAGAATGCGTTATTACCAATGATGAAGTAGGACACATCTTGTGTGTCATTGGGTAGGGGAGGGGGTCTGGATCTGGGAAACCCATGATGAGGTTGCGTTCCAGCCCATCCTTGAAGTCACTTGCATTGTATACCTGGCCATCTGAAGCTGACCTGTTGCCTGAAGCATCGATGTAGATGAACTTGTAGTCAGCATCAACCATGGCAAAGAGGATGATACTGAAGAAGCCCTTGTAGTCGAAATAATTGGACCCCGAGTTGGGTGGAGCTTTGCAGGCCACGTGCTTCCCATCTATGGCTCCAACGGTGTGGCGAAAGTTCCACCTCTGATACCATTGCTCTGCAACTTTCCTCCAGCCTTCTTCAGTGGTGGGACACTGGAGGAGCTCCTCCACGTATTCTTCGATGATGGCCTGCACCACTTCTCTGACCACTTTGCTGATGGTGTTGTGTGGCACCCTCCAGGCATACTGCATGTTTCTGTACGTGGTCCCAGAGGCCAGGTGGTGCAGAGTCAGTGCCACCTTCAGTCCAGGGTCCAGGCTGGGACAGAAGTTGGTGTTTGCCTTGGTCAACCTGGGTCTCAGATGCTCCACAACTTCGTCAAACATGGCTGGTGGCATCCTCATGAAGTGCTGAAATGCATGAGTGTCTTCATTCCTCAGCTCCACCATCAGCTTGTCATAGAGTCCAAATTCCGCTCTTCTCCCTATCCATCTTTGGACCCAGACAGTTCTTGGACATCTCCTTCTTCTCTTTGCATAGAAAAGGTGAAACAGTCTGAAGAGGGCTTGGTTCTGGTGTTGAATGATGGTGGCTACCAAAAGGATTGTGCTATGATCCATGGTGGAGGTCATTGGATGATGTGGAAGAGCAAGAACAAGGCTGAAGAGGTCTGCACACCAGGGCTGCTGGACTGAAAGTGAGATCCAGGTGATTTCCTCCCCCTTTTTAAAGGAAATGTCGGTTTTCCGCTAGCTGTCCTTCCACATACTCTAGGCATCCTCCAGACATCCTAAATATCTGAGATACGTCCCATTTACTAACGTTTTGTCCGTTTTAATGCTTTCTATCCGAGCTGCATCCACTTTCATCCTTTCTATGTCCGTGCTACTAATGCTGTGTGGACATTCCGCGTACCTTTCGCTTCCTCCCTCTTTCTGCTTTCCGCTGGAGTGGATGTGAGTTGCACAGATGTCCAGAGGATGCTGAGAGGATACATCGGACGTGTAACGGATGACAAAGGACATAGAACGTTTTTTGGCTGTATGTGTCGCAGATGTATATCGTATGCTGCGGAAAATTCATCCACTCAAAAAGTTTTGTGTAGCTCAAAACATTTTGAGCAGATGAAATAGCAGTAGACAGATGTCTTATGGATAGAGCGTATGAAAGACGTATGCAGTGAGTACACAATGGATACATCGCATTTTCCAATGGATGGCAAGGTTTTTTGTCCATTTAACATCCTCTTTGCATCCGTTGGTTCAGTGTGGCAGGGGCTTTAGTCTTTATGCCTTGGAAACAATTAGAATAGCTCATTTCTCTTCACAGAAGTAATTCTGTGTATAAATATATAAATGTGTTTTCACTGTTAATATTAAGAGATTATATTTATTTCTCCAAATACCGGTAGAATTAAATTTAAGAACACAAAATTTAGCATGATACATGTCGTTCTTCTTCAACAACTGGTCACTTAAGAACCATTCCAAGTTATGGCAGACCCCTCAAAAGCTACTTACAACCCAATTTTGGAGTTCTGATGGCTTCACAAACACCCCGTGCTCATATGACCTTGTTTCAGGCATTGGCAGCCAGCTCATCTTTACAGCTGCTTGCAGCATTCCACAGTATTGTGACTGTAATTTATGACATTTTTTTGCCAATTCTGGCCATATCAGCTGGTTTCTAACAACAACAATAACAACAAAATGCCGACTAGAATACATGGATTTGCTTAACAACCACAGGGTTCATTTAACAACTATGGCTTAAAAACTTCCATTCATAAAATCAGGACCAGTCATGTGGCTGCCTCAGCTTATGACTTTCATAACTCACGGCTGAGTCACCTTTTTGTAGATTTTAGCTCTGCATTTAACACAGTTCTTCCATATAGACTAGTGTCTAAATATATGGATCTTGAGCTTTCTTGTTCAATCTGCCTTTGGATTATGGATTTCCTGTCTGGTTGCTCTCAGAGGGTCAGATTCGGTAATCATATCTCTTCAGCCCTTGTTCTTAACTCTGGTACACCACAGGTTGTGTGTTGAGACCCTTACTCTATACTCTTTATATGCATGATTGCATTCCCACTCACACCTGTAATACTATTATTACATTAGCAGATGATACAACAAGTGGTGGGAAGGATGAGTCTGTCTATTGACATGAGGTAGACTGGTTGCTTTCATAGTATGGAGACAATATCTTGGTCCTTAACACCAATAAGACCAAGGAGTTTATAGTGGACTATAGAAAGAATAGATCAGACATCCAGCCCTTGCTTATCAATGGAGACTGAGTGGAGCAAGCGGCCAGTTTTAAGTTTCTGGGTATTATCATAAAAAGGACCTGACCTGGGACACTCACATTGCAACACTGGTCAAAAGGACCCAGCAGAGATTATACTATCTGAGACTTCTCAGGAAACAACAGCTAAATGAAAAACTGCTGGTGACTTTCTACTCCTGCACCAGAGAGTATTTTAACTTACTGCACCTGTGTATGGTTTGCCAATTGCACAGTGGCAAATAGGACAGCACTCCAGAGAGTTAACATCATTGTCCAGAGGATCATTGGTTGCTCTCTCCCCTCTTTGGAAGAGCTTTACAGCTCCCACTGCCTTGAGAAAGTTCAAAACATTCTTAAAGATCCATCTCATCTTGAGCACCCTTTTTTTGAACTATTACCATCTGATAGAAGGTACAGGACAATAAAAACAAGGACAAATAGGCTGAAAAATAGCTTCTATCCAAGACCAGTAACTTTATTGAATTCTACTAAATAGTGCAATATTCATGCAATATCAGGGGTTTTCAATTAAATTGTATAGAATGCGAAGGATATGTGTTTGAATTTTATTTTTATAGTTACAGTATAATGTACCCTGAAGATGGCATTTAATTTCATTGTATGAGGTGCAATGACAATAAAGTAAACTAACCCAGGCCCCATTAAAGGGGTATCTATATACTGTATAGTATCTATAATTTAATATAACCGGGGGAATTTTTTAAATTGACAAGAAGGATTTCATATTGCTAATACAAAAAACTACAACATATTGCTATAGATATTTGTGGAACTGAAAAATAAAGGGGCAAAATCAGTGTCAGATTGCAGATGCAATTGTGCAGAGGCCACTTCTATTTCATGTTAGCTATGGGGTTTAAGCTTAAAGAACCCTCCTCCAGATAACACCTACTCACAACCTGTCTGCATTCCACATATACTTTTAATTTTAATTTATCTGTAACAACTTTTTAAGGAAAAATACAAAAGAATAAAGATATAAAACATAATATTGAAATGAAAAGAAAAACATGGGTTTAAAAAGTTGATATTCATTTATCCTATGCTCCAAATAAGAAATAAGAAACAGTTCTTTGAGAGATTTTTTCAAATGTTTATAGAAATTGCAGATGGTGAAATAATCTTTGGAGACATGATTAAAGTGCTTTCCAAGAATTTACACATTTTAAGGGAAAAAAAATAGGAAAGCTTGTGTGTGTGTGTGTGTGTGGGTATGGGTGTGGGAGGGGTCCATATACTGATATGGACTCATTTGGTTTTGACAGATGCCAGGTGTCAGTCCTTCAAGAGAGACAAGACGAGGAAACAAAATTCATGCATGCTACTTTTTATTATAAGATTATACTAACAAAATACTGAAGGTGCTTCTTCCCTTTGTTTAATCTTCGTGAGGACTTATCTGAGATGCTTTCTAAGGTTATTGTTCTGGCTTGGATTCAGTTTTATTTGACAATTTTCTTGGTTGTGGCTGTCCCACCTAATCCTCAAGATTATTCCTTTTTCCGATTACACAGAAACTATATGGTTCTCAGCAAGACAAATATATTCTAGAACTAACCTGTATAGGATTTCTAAAGCTCTAGATATCAAGGAAGTATTCTCCCAATCATATATGAGGATCGCAAAATAATTTTAATGCTATAATTCTGAGGAAAAAATTACCTGATAAGTAAGGGAATGAATGACAGGTTGTTATTTCTAGAAAGTACTGCATATTAGAATAGTGGGAATTTTTTTTTAAAAAAAACTGACTCCGGGAATATTAAACACAGCCATATGGGAAACAAGTAAAGGTTATATGATAGGAATTTTTGTAAGGTTTGCAATAGATCAGAAAAAAATAAGAGGAGGAAATTGCAGTTTAAAGGGGGAGAAAATAAAAGAATTAGAACAAATTCACAAATTTAATCCAAAATGAAAATACAGAGAAATTTAAACAAAGTTAGAATAGAATAAAATAATAGAGTTGGAAGGGATCTTGGAGATCTTCTAGTCCAACCCCCTGGTGTATAGGCAGGAAACGATACACCAACAAGTCAAGCAGCAATTTTTAATAAATTGATAAATTCTCCCTCCCGCAAAAAACATGCCAAATAAAATTACTTTGGGAACATATAAAGCTGGAAAAGCTTTGGTTTACGAATTAAAAAAGAAAGGGAAAGAAGGAAAAATAACAGCAATAAAGAAAAGAAATAAATGATTATTAATCAAGGTAGAAAATTACATAAGAACTTGAAGAATTCTTCAAGAAATTATATTCGAAGCACAATATTGTCAAAAAAAAGCTTGAAAACATTTCTTGGAGACATACTATTTAAAGAATGTATAGAAGTACATAGAGAAATATTTAGTAAACTATTACAATTCAGGAGATTCAATAAACGTTTTTTTTTTTAAATGAGAAGTATCCAGGGAATAATCCAGAGAAGCCCCAGTCAAATCAATCAATTTCTCTATTGAATGTAGATTATATTTACTATAATACTGATTCAATCTCACAAAAATACATTTCTGCTTATAATTAAAACAAGTTACAATCTGAAAAGGTACATGAAGAACATGTACATTTATACGCTCTATAATATACTGGTAATAAATAAAGGTGGACAGCTGTAACACTTATAGAAGAAAAGCTTTTGATAATTGGAGTGGTAATTCTCATTAGCTCTTTTAAATAAAATGTCTGCTCTCTCTTTTATCATATATATATATATATATATATATA
>BLBF01000005.1:23915964-23935427 GCA_015471245.1 Laticauda colubrina
CCAAAGATCCATATATATATATATATATGTATGTATGTATGTATGTATGTATGTATGTATGTATGTATGTATATGAATTTGGTAGACTGCAGAGAGAAAAATAAATATTGGGGATTATATTTCAAAATGAAATGCTATGCAAGCAAAGAAGTATTAACTGTTGTGCAATCCTAGAGTTTACATAACACAACTGATGACAGTAAACAAAGGTTTTGAGGAATCATCTGGTTATAAAATTAATAAGAAAACAAAGATAATAACAAGATGTCTGCTCTCAGAAGAAGTACACCAGAGATGGGATTCAACCAGTGTAACTACCAGTTCAGTGATTATGTTTTGTGTGCTCATGACCCCATCTAACAGGCTGCAACAAAGACATATTTTAGAAGATTTATTGTAAATTACAGAAATAAATAAAACAAATACTGGTGGAAAACTGAAAACATTTATGCTTAGGTTTAACATGACAGAAAAAAATGGATAAACTGCTCAAGAAGAACTTTCAATTCCAAATGACACCTTTTTCTAAACTAGAACAAATGTTTGCAGAATTGGCAAAGAATAATTACAGACTTATATGGAGTGGGGGAAAACAGAGAATAAGATTTAAGCTTTTGAAAGATGCAAAAGAGGCAGATTTGCATTTCCAACCTTAAAAAATATTATTATCCAAGCTACCTATCATGGATACCAGAATGGGTAAAATCCTGGAACAGCAGAATATCAAACACAGAAAGAACTGGCCTAGCCAATGGACTTCATAGGCACATTAAAGCAAGAAAAATGCCTTAGGTTCCTTTGGACTACCATTCTACAATCACCATGTTTGGTCCCTGGAATCTACATGCCTTGTCATAGAATATGCATGGTTCCATTAGTGGACATTGCTTTATATTGTCAGTGAAGCACTTCTCCCAATTTCAATTCTCCTTCAACCAAATCAATTATTTTAATTAAAGTAATAATTCTATGGAAACAAACATATTTATAGTTTATCATCATGTACACACCTTTATATGCATATATGTGCAAATGCAGATATATGTATATGGATAAAAGGCATTTGTTTTAGATATAATAATCTGAAGTGTTAACAATTGCAGCTATATTTAAAAATATGGGAAAAGATTATATTTTGGAAAGACAGAAATAATTTTATATGAATAAAAGGCATAACAAATGCTACTCTAACCCAATCTTCAGTTATCTTATATACGAGGAAACAATAAATATAGCAAAATAAAAATGGTTAATGGGTGATAAATAAACAAAGGTTTATGAGCATTATGTTCAAAATATTATATTTGGAAATACTGAGCTTTGAATTACAAATGATGTTTTGAGGTTGGGCTAAAGAACCAATTCAAAATAGCTTACAGTGAAATCTGGAATTTATAAGTGAACAGTCAAGTTCATGCAGGTCATGTGTACAATTTTGCAAGGCCATATAAATTTGTTTAATAAATCAATCAAACACAAGTATTTTAACAAGTTTTTAACTTAAGTGGGGATCTTCAACCAGTGCTCTTGTGCTGGTTTAAAGAATATATTTAAAATAATTTAACTACTGTAGCTTGCTAGTTGCACCCTTTCCTAGATCAGAACAACTCGGCAATGGTGTGCCATGTACAGATAACTTTCAGACTGGATCCCTGAAAAGAATTATATATGTAGGTGTCCAAAAGTATGCTCCAGAAGCTTAACTGGGTGTGGACTTCAACAGGATGAGGTGGTAAGCACTTGTCCAAGCAGGAGTCTTCAAACTGAAGACTTGTGGACTTCAACTCCCAGAATTCTCTGCTCCACAAGTCTTAAAGTTGCCAAGTTTGGAGACCTCTGGTGCAAGCAGTCATCAGGAATTGGATCCAATTCAAGATTCATTAGTTAATTCTGAGTGTTTAAGTAGAATGTGATTACCTCACTTCTGAAATAACGATACAGTCATGTTATCTGCATCTGAGTTCAAGATGTTTTATGTAAAGGCCTTTCTGTAATAGTCTCTTAAGAATACCAGTCTCTGTGGGATATTCATCTTGAATTTACACTCTTTCAGTGCTAAATCAAATGCTTATTACAGCTGTTTGAAAGATGGTACACTTCCACTATTTTCCCTGTCAGGCAAAGCATCTTCTTGATTTGTTTCATACAAGTATGTGCTAAAACTCATGCCTGAGAGAAAGGGTGTATACAAACTCAGATATTGTCTAGTGTTTAGATAATTGGGGAGGCTGCAGTATTTTATCTGTTAACTACTCAAAGCAATCATGTTGTGATGACCCGGGGCATTGCAAAAAAGCAACAAAGTCACAAAAGTAGGTAAAGTCCCTCTAATACATCCAACTTGGCCCCCAATGTCCAGTTATCTTCAGCAGGAGAAAAAACTCTCCCAAGAACAGTTTTTAAAGAGAAGAAATTCAATCCGAACTCAAAGTGCATAAACTTCAGCTGCTGTGCAAGGCACAACTACAGTTAAAAAAGCAGGAAAAAGGGCTTTTTGAAAGGCTGCTTCTCTGCACGCAGCATGCTGATAACGATTTACAGGTGTGCGCCCGGCAACATGCAGGGAAGCACATTGTAAATCACCGAACCTTGTAAATGGCCAAACTGGTAAACCATGTCGGATCCCACCTCTGGCACTGGTCTTCCTCTGAATGCCCAGCCAGACTGTGCCCCTTCCCAGTTTCTTCCACAGCCACACTCCCACTTTCTGTCAGCTGCTCAACCTCCCCCTCAGAATCAGATTCCAACCGGGGCATAACACATGTTGTCAAAAGAGGCAGTCATCCTAGATGCTGTTACTTTTTTCTGTTTGTTCTAAGTGAATAAATAATTAATAAAAAATTCTCTACAGGTCTTAAGTATGGTGAATTGTATTTCTTAATACATCTGCAAATTTATAAGGCAGATTATTGTCTCTTTATCAAAAGTGAACCACCTGGGCTAATCTGCTGGTTTCATTAGGTTCCTAGTATAAAGAAGCATTAAGATCAATTGTTATGCCCCTGGTGGAGACTGACTCTGAGCAGTCAGAGGAGGAACCAAGCCTATCCATCCTAGGGCACACAGGGAGGAGAGGATCAGGTTAAAATGGGGTCTACTCAGGAGGAGAGGGCCATGATCCTCTTCATGGGTTGCAGATGTCAGATCTGCATAAAAGGTTGGACCTGTGTGCTAACAGACACTGGAGACAAATTAGTGATTTATTTCTAAAGGTTTATCTTGGTTGGCATTCTTCCAACGGACTGTCCATGGTTATCTTCCTGAACTTGGCAATTATCTATCCTGGTCTGTCGAGGAACTTTATTCAATGCAGTTTGTTTTTGGTTTTTGCTTCATTATCGGCTCTTTGAATGTGAACTGTGTTTCTTGCCTTTGAAATGTCATTTTGAAAATAGTTTACTCCTCCACTGTGAACAATTAAATAGTGAAGCCAAGTTGAAGGCATTAAAGGACTTTTAGTTATGTTTTGGATTTTGTTATATTTCTGATATACTCTGGGTCATCACATCAATATTTCCAAATCTCTGAAGTCTAGGAGCAAAGTTGGAGGGGAAAAAAGATGTCTAACAATGCCAGATAACTTGGTTATCAGAAAATAAATGATATAAAAATGGTATCATATCTTATTGTTCACAAGTTAATACTAGCTGATAAAATTAACAATATTGTATTAAGCTGTAAAAAGAAGATCTAGTCCCAGTTCAATGGCATTCAACTATTAGAAAAGTCAGGAATTTAAAAGCTCAATGGACATGAAATTAATACATGCTGTTTACACAGAGTCAGACCACCGTCCCCCTCAATAAGGCTTCTGTGGACAGCAATAACTCTTAACAAACATCATCCTAACCCTTCAACTCACAATTACCTTAAGGACTGTTTGGATATGTAACTATGTGTGCACTGTAAACTATGTGAGAAATTGATTCTTCATTCATTCAGGAGCTGGCAGCAGTCTATACAGCTAAGTTAGTTCTGCCCTGCATAAATTTGTTAGCTATTGATTCCTCATAGTATATCTTTCTTTCCTTTTTCCATACATTGCTTATCCAATCACAATGCATGAGTAATACAGTGCATTAAAAACAGATCACAAAGACAGTTAATATATTTGGAATACCAGGTTCTTCTGAAGATGCTGTTCAAAAGTAAAATCTTAAATAAAGGAAACAAAATAAACTATACTCTACTGATATAACTAATAACTTTCCATCAGCAATTAATCAAAGCTGACATTTTCTTCTGGAGAAGTGTCACCTTGATGCCTTATTTATTTGGAAATAAGCAGCTGAACATCAGCCAACCCAATTTGCTGCAAGTGGGTCAGGCTGTCAGCTGTAAAGATTAGGCAAGTAAATGCATCACTAGATGGAGCTCATTATCTGCCAAATGATTCAGTAAACATTAGAAAAATACTAAAAGCATGATTTACATAGTCCATGTAAATCAGCTAGATATATAGTCACAATCATTTGAGTTGCTTCATTTCCCCTTTTTAAAAGTAGTGTCGTGTGTTCCTGAAATAGACATTTAGAATGACTTCTCTTTAAAAGACACAGTTGTAAAAAGCAGGGGCATGGGTCTAAAATCATTGGGATCAACATCAAATTCCTCTCACACAATTTCCAAGCACATCTATATGGCTTCTTTTCATTCAAAGATCTTGTATATATCACCATTACAATTTTCTTTCTGTCAAGCAACTCTTCAAGTATTTAGGATTTTGGAAGCATGAAAAATGGGTTATTCATATTTCTTTTTGAAGTACAGAGAAATTATTAGGCAGTGAAAGTCTGGGGCAATATTAAAATTACAATATAAATTTCAAAATAATTGAAATTAATTAAACATGTTAATTAAAATATTTGAAAATCTCAATCAGATGAAATATGCTAAGTAGTATATCCTGAAGCTTCTGTTTATATCCTTCTTAAAATAACCAAACAGTGACTGGCAATCATCAAGTTATAATGCCAACAGTTATGTGAGCAGAACCGAAGTCATGTTGGATGACCCATTGAATTGAATAAGGAAGTGTGTCTCAAACTCAGTAGGTCTGCTAAATAAGAAAATGTTCCAGTTTGTGCACAAGAGAAAAAAACAAGATAAGGCTAGAACAATGGGGAATTGTAATAAAGTGCTGCAATGTCAGAAACGGTGTAACTGCTTTTGCTAGATAGGGAGCTAGTATGAACCTTTGAATATATGTGTCAATTTGAAAACAGAAAGAATGTGAGCCAAGCCCTCGTACGAGGGGGTGGACAGTTAGGGTATAAAAATGCTGCCTGAATTTTGCTGTGTGTTCCTTCAATGCCTGAGGGAACCCGTCTCTGCAGACACGTGAATAAAACCATGTTTTCCTTGGAATCTTTTGGTGGTTTTTTATCTGCTTCCACCTCACAATTTGGTGCTCAACGTGGGCCCCGATGGAATTTCGACTGGAGAAAAGGGACTGGGTAAGTGTGGTGCCACCGCCTCCCATTGTAGAGGGGCCCCTCCCTTGTCTCAGTTGGATCCTGGGGTAACTGCACTCAGCAGACGATCCTTGGAAACAAGAGAGAGAGAAGCCGGCCTGACACTCTGGGAGTGTCGTTGATCACCTGAAGTGGGGACGCCCACACTCCTTTCGTCTCCGGGAGACCAGGGGTGTATCAGGTGAGTTTGCTGCCTTTCGGGATAGAAGAAAGGATATACTGTCCTTAAACTCTGGGAATCCAGCGACTGCTGGAGGACAGTATAAATCCCTGAGTTGGGAATCTCTGGGAGATTGTTGGTGGGTAGCGTGGAGAATGGGAAAGGGACAAAGCAAGTGTGAGACATTCCAAGAGGGAACGGGTATTGAGATAGAAAAGACCCTGAGAAGGCTGATTCCGACTGACTCCCCATTGGGTCAACTACTACAACAATGGTCGTTGCCCCATCTGAGGACTTACACTCGGAGTCTAGAGAAAAAGAAAATGATCTATCTATGCCAATATAGGTGGCCGAAGTATCCCCTAGTAGACCTGAGTTTCCTTACCACTGGAATCCCGAAGGGAATACCAGCATGTACTGGATAACTCAGTTGAAAGAGTATATGGTGAAACACCAGATGAAGGAGCAAATACCCTATGTGGAGGTATGGTATCATGCTCACTTTGAAGGTCCAGTTCCACCAGAAACAGAAGTAGGACAGTTTGTCAGCAAGGTGGAGGAAAGCGAAACTGAGGACTGGATGGGGAGTCCACCGGCATCGGCTCCGGCAGTCCTGGCACCACCACCCCTGCCAGCTCCACTTGCCCAAGCTCCACCTCCACCTGCATATCCAGGACTCAGAAGGGAACTGGCTCAATTAAACAAGGACCTAGAGAATTTGCCTCTAGGAGGAAGGTCGGCCAATCCCGTGTCGGCCTTCCCAGTCAGAGAAGTCCCAAATGGCATGAATGCACAGGGAATCCAGTCACCGTTTTCATGGCTGTCCCCATAAAATCTGCTGAGTTATGGGATCTGAAAAAGACCCTTCCGAAACTCCATGAGAATGCTCATGAAGTGGCGGAACAGTTGGAATTGTTTCTGGGGGCCAATGAATACACATACCAAGAACTGATGTATATTCTTGGACTCCTTTTCACTCCCGAAGAGAGGAACCTCATTAGGAGGGCAGCAATGGCTGCCTGGGATAGGAGACATGCAGGGCAACAGGGAGCAATGGCTGCAGACACAAAGTTCCCCATAGCCGATCCAAATTGGAACATCAATAATAACGCTCATAGGGAGCACATGAGAGATATGAAACACATGATCATTGAAGAATTAAATTGGCCATCCCTCAAGGGAAAAACTTGACCAAAGCATTTGAAATAACACAAGGAAAGGATGAGTCCCCGGGGGATTTCGGTGCTCGGCTCCGTGAAGGGTTAACCAAGTACTCTAGAGTGGAGCCAGAAACCCCTGCCTTCGAGACTCTCCTGAAGATGCAATTTGTCACCAAAGCATGGCCAGATATCCAGAAAAAGATCCAGAAGACAGGGGGATGGACTGATTTGGGCATGACAGATTTGATGAGAGAAGCCCAACATGCTTTTGTGAACCGAGACTCAGTTAAAACCAAACAGAAGTCTCAGATGATGGTAGCTGCTGTGCAAACGGCAGCCAAGAATGAAGTTAGGAAAAACAGGGAGACCCAGATGTCAGATCCGAGGCCAAGGTGGAGAGATGAAAGATCTCCCAGCAGGGAGTGGAGACCCCCGGTTAGGCGAGGAGGTCCAGGGGGCAATTGAGGTGGTCGATTCCAACGGCCATCCCAGAGTAGAACTTGCTTCAGATGCAGGAAAGAGGGACATTTCACACACGAATGTCCCAAAACCCCGGAGGAACGAAGCTATGCCCTATACGATTAGGGAAGTTCCGGTTCCCCAAGAGGGACCTGAGAGGAGCCATTGGTAAATGTGTTAGTGGGTCCTGACCATCAGGAACGGCTGTTCCTGACTGACACCAGCACAAGCCGGACATCTGTGTGCAATTCGGTAGAGGGAGCATGCAGGTCAAAGCAGACTTTAAAGGTGGTTGGGGTGAGTGGGAAATCCCAAGAGGTCAAGATTTTGGGAGAGGTGAGATTGGAATTGAATGATGTGGTTACTGAAACCGAAATATTGTATATTCCGGATTCAGGGGTGAACTTGCTAGGAAGAGACTTGTTGGATGTTTTTGGAATAGAATTGTGGGATAGAAGGAAGGAAGTTCGCATGTGTATGTTAACAATGGAAGATGCGGAGAAGATATCATCAGATGTGTGGGCAGGAGGTGAAGGGGTTAGTAGAAAAAAAAAGGTGAAATATTTGGGACATTACATTCAGCAGGGGGTGAGGTCCTTGGACCCTGAAAGGGTGAAGGGGATCATGAGCTTGGCTTCTCCCAGGAACAAGACAGAGGTGCGGAAAGCGTTGGGATTATTGGGGTATTGTAGAATCTGGGTAGACCAATTCACAGGGTTGGCACAGTTTTTGCATAGAAAGTTGCCTGGAAAGGGAGAGCACATAGAATGGGAAGAGGGAGATAGTGAAAGGTGGGAAGAGCTGAAGAAGTCAACCGCTCCGGTTTTAGCCTTGCCAAACCTGAAATTACCATTTCATTTGTATGTGGCGGTGGCTCAGGAAACAGCAGTTGGAGTCCTTGCCCAAAAGAGGGGGGGGGGCAGTACCAGCCGGTAGCCTTCCTAAGCAAAGGTTTGGAGCCGGTTGTGAAAGGATGGGCAGTTTGTGTTTAGGCTGTGGCTGCAACAGCGATGTTGGTGGTGGAGAGCAAAAAGTTAACCTTTGGGGGAGCTTTGGTGGTGCATTCGCCTCATCAGGTCAACTCAGTATTGAGCCAGCTGGCTACCACTTGGATGACCGAAGGGAGGATATTGAAGTATGAAACCATTTTGATAACCAGTCCTGATATGGTAATAGGGACAGACAAGAATCTGAATCCAGCAGAATTCTTGGAGGGGAAAAGGCAGGCATGGGAACCGGAAGACCATGATTGTCTATTGCAAGTGGATCTCATGATGAAAGTTAGAGAGGACTTGGAAGAGACTCCATTGGAGAAGGGAGAGAGATGGTTTATAGATGGATCTAGCAGGGTGGAAAATGGAAAGCAAAAATCTGGGTTTGCAATAGTAACCGGGGAAGGTGAGGTAATAGAGAAAGGGTCACTCCCAGCTGCTTGGTCAGCCCAGAAATGTGAATTGCTTGCCCTGACCAGAGCCTTGGAATTGGCTGAGGGGATGGAAGTAACGATTTGGACTGATTCCAAGTATGCATGGGGGGTGGTGCACACGTTTGGGAAAATCTGGAGAGAAAGAGGGTAGATGGGATCAAGGCAGATGGGAAGCAAATAGAGCAAGTGCAGTTAGTAGAGCAAGCCTTACAGGCATTGTAACTCCCCAGCCGAGTATCAATTGTCCATGTGAGTGCATATCAGAAGGGGAACACACCGGAGGTTGTGGGAAACTGATGGGCAGACAAATGGGTGAAGGAAGCTGCAGGGGAGATAGAGTTGGAAATGGTATCTATACCAATACTGGAAAAGGAGGACGAGAGGGAGGAATAGGAGCCAGAGAAAAAGGAAAAGTTGGAGTTGGAGAAAGAGGGATGTGTCAAAACCCCAGAGGGATGGAAGACGTCGGAGGGAGTCAAGGTGGTGTCACCCATTGTCATGAGGGGAATATTGGAGAAAGTTCATGAAGGAGGACTTTGGGGAACGGAGGCCTTGGTCATGTCCGTTAAACCTCACTATTGGAGTCTGAGGATGTGGACGGTAGCTCAGAGCATCTGCTGGAAATGTTTGATTTGTTTGAAAGTAAATAAGAAAGCGGCATGCAAGAAAGAAATGGGAGGGTGACCCCTAGTGGGTTGGGCTTTTCAGAGAGCACAAATTGATTTCACTGAGTTGCCAGCAAAGGGGGGGTTGGAAAGAATCTTCCCTTAGCTCTGCTCAGGATCAGAACTTGTTCAAGGAAAGACACAGGGGTTTCTCCCTTTGAAATGCTGATGGGGAGACCCTATTTGGCCAAACTAGGCAATCCCATGCCAGAGTTCAGGGACTTGTTCCTTTGGAAATATTTGCTGGCACTGTCTCGGTCTTTGCTTTCTCTTCAGAAACAGGGACTGTTGGTGCAACGACCACCTTTGGCTGGTAGCCAACACCCACACGAGGCTGGAGACTGGGTCCTGATAAAGACTTGGAGAAGTGAAAAACTGCAACCTAGCTGGGAAGGTCCATACCAGGTGCTACTGACGACTGAATCTGCAGTCCATACTCGGGAAGGAGGCTGGACGCATTACAGCAGAGTCAAGAAAGCACCGGAACCTGAGAAACCTTGGAAGGCAATCCCAGTGGACGGTCAGCCGCTAAAGGTAATCTTGAAGGAATAGCCAGCAGAAACCACCATGGAGATGTCGGCTGAACTCTGGAGAGGACTATTTGTTGCAACTATATTTACATTAACACATCAAAGAAGTTCACAATATGTTGGACCTGCGGGTGACTTGGGAACAGACTTGTGGGATGACAATGTGTTCATAAAGGATCTCAAGAAGGTCTCACATTCCTTGAACATCACCAATTGCTGGTTATGCATGCACATGCCAGGAAGAACAGGTGAACTGGAGTGGCACATGTACAATCGGGTATGTGATACCGGTGATATATAAACTTGATGGCCTTCCCCAAGGCTGGATACATAATAAAAGAGACTCAGAATCTGGTCTTATTCGGAGACTCTGGACCCAAATCTCCCATGGTATAATAACACCATTGGGAGTAGCCATGAACTACCGAGATATACATATTCTAAATAACTTCACGGTAACAATGTTCAATGATACAATAAAGAATATTAAAATTATCAACACCGAGCTTTCTGAAGTAAGACAGGTTGCTCTACAAAATAGGTATGCTTTAGACATTGTATTAGCTACAAAAGGAGGTGTGTGTGCTCTGATTCATTCACATTGCTGTGTATACATCCATGATTTCCAACCCAATATTACAAAGACAGTAAAAGTAATGGAAGAACGTATTCGCTCTAATCCATTATCACAAAGAGGTGACTCCTCGTTGCCAGACCTGTGGGAAGCACTATGGTCTTGGCTTCCCAGTTCCACTTGGTTTAGATCTACCATAATGGGAATTATATTGATTATTATATGCTGTGTATTGTTGTGTTGTTGTTCTCAGTGTCTCCCTGGTGCAATAACAACGTGTGGGAAGATAGGGAAATCCTTGGGTTCAAGATTTGAGAAGAAGCAGGAAGCAGAACCTCTACTGATGTATCAGAGATAAATCACTCTGAAAGAAGCAGAGGATCTGCTCTTTAAGTTTGAGACAAGAGTGGAAAAAGAAAAAGGAGGGATTGTGAGCAGAACAGAAGTCATGTTGGATGACCCATTGAATTAAATAAGGAAGTTTGTCTCAAACTCAGTAGGTCTGCTAAATAAGAAAGTGTTCCAGTTTGTGCACAAAAGAAAAAAACAAGATAAGGCTAGAACAATGGGGAATTGTAATAAAGTGCTGCGATGTCAGAAACCGTGTAACTGCTTTTGCTAGATAGGGAGCTAGTATGAACCTTTGAATATATGTGTCAATTTGAAAACAGAAAGAATGTGAGCCAAGCCCTTGTACGAGGGGGCGGACAGTTAGGGTATAAAAATGCTGCCTGAATTTTGTTCTGTGTTCCTTCAATGCCTGAGGGAACCCGTCTCTGCAGACATGTGAATAAAACCTTGTTTTCCTTGGATCAACAAATCTTTTGGTGGTTTTTTATCTGCTTCCACCTCACAGTGAGGAAAGATGATGATTAAGTATTAATTATGTGACACATTTTTACTGTTAGACATGGTATGGTGTGGACTTCTTCAATAGCATCCACTGCTGTACTGTTTTTAAATAAAAAATATCGTAAAACAAAGAAAAGAAAAAAAAGAAAATTGACTCCCTTGAGTGTTGAAAAGTAAAAGGCCATATTTAAAACTGGTTTGTTGGAGAAAAGAATAAGAAATTGCTGGACTTCAGCATTTAATCTGAGTTGAAAAGAAAAACGCAAACAAAAAGTGAAAACACTGATTCAAAAGACAACTCTTCTCAGCAGGTGACTCTCACTGTACTCAAAAGATCAGGACTTCATCTTAAAACCCAAAATGACACAACTGATCCTTCTACAATCTGGTGCTTTTCAGATATTGTGGCTAGCCTAGAATTTACAACCAACTTATGATTGGCTCAGAATTCTGAAAAATGCACTGATAACATTTTTTGAAGGGGATCAGGTTGGCTGAGACACCTCTAATGCTGATAAAAGAGATGTGAGTTCAAATGCATCACCAGAGTCCTTGTCAGACATTCAGACATTCTCCCATTTTGTAGTATTCTAACATGGTAAACATGGTAAAGTGTGATTTGGACAGTACTTCAAAGCATAATGAGGTTGAGTAGAAGCAGTTAAAGATAATGATTTAATCATATATAGTACATGGATAGTTTGAATGAAATGAAAGGATGGACAGTGTCCAAAAAACAAACCAAGCAAGGAAGATGTGTATGTCCATTTGTACATCACACTAAGTAGATGTTGCTTTCTGTAAATTACCAACAAAAAATTTTTCCACTGACCCACTGCTCATAATGTTGTGCCCAGAGTCTAACTAACTACATTATGACAGTATGCACTGTGAAACCAGATTTTGTTCATTTGAACATTTCTGATAAATTCTGTATTGCAAATGCATCTCAAGGTGCAGCACCAACCATTCTGACACTTGCCTCAAGGCAAAAGTATGGCAGAGAAAGCAGTACAAAGAAGATCTTAACAGAGAATAACCCACTTTAAAATAACTTTAAAATTAAATGGCAACAATTTATATGTATGTATTACATTTCTATGCCATCACAATCTATAGTAGCTCATGACATGAAAGCACCTAAAATAAATTGATTTTCAGTGATTGGATATAATCCAGCAGGACTGCTAACAAAAAATTCTATTGGGACACTTCTTCCAACCCTCAAGCAAATGCTAATTCCAAACTAGCCTGGTCAGGAAATAGTGCTTTTTCAAATACAAAAGTGAAAATCATTATGGACATTTATATAATTGGCAAAACCAATATGAGAATCCTTATATTTTAATCAGGACAAATTTGATTGATTGTTTGTCAGATTTGATGATGAGAAGACATGGAAGACTAAAATGATTTTGCTAAAGGAAAAAAAGAAAAAAGAACGATTGTATTTTTCTTAGAGAAAAAAAAATAAAACACTCAAAATAGCAAGGTACCTTAAAACCTGAGAAATATCAGTAACCAAGTGCAGAAATAATCTATGACAAGTCAGGTTCACCTTTAAAAGATGACCAGACATATACAATGTCTTCAATGTCTTTACCTGTATCTATACAGAGCTCTTTGAGATGACAGACTAATTACTGATGTGTCACAACAAATCTATTCAATATGATAGTCTGATCTACAACTATAGACATTGAACCTGAATTATCTACTACCAAGTATTCTGAAGGGAATCCAGTCTGATTCTGGAGTGTGCAGATTCAGAGCAAAAATTAAGAGCAAAAAAAGCCCTATACACCCACTTCTAGCACTGGAGACTTAAAACTGACTGCAACTTTTAAATGGTTATTTTTAATAATGCCTTCATTAAAGCATTTGGTAAAGTAAATGTACTACTTGGTAATTTAGAAAAAGGTCACCACCAGATGGGTTTGTAACTGGCTGACCAATCATACTAAATATATAGTCCTCAATGGAACTATATCTACATGGAGGGAAGTATGATATGGAATACTTTAAGGTTCTGTCTTAGACCAATACTCTTCAATATCTTCATAAATTAAGATGAGTGGTTAGAAGGGGAAGTCAAATTTACAGATGACATCAAGCTGGCAGGAATAGCCAGAAGATAGGCTCAAGATACAGAAGAATCTTGACCTACTTAACTGGGTCCTATCTAACAAAATGAAATTCAATGGTGAGAAAAATGAGGTTTTACACTTAGGCAAAAAAACCCATAAATGTACAGGTGTAGAATAGGTGGAACCTGGCTCAGTAGTAATAACTGTGGGAGGGATCTTAGGAATCTTAGTGGACAATCACTTCAATATGAACTAGCAGTGCACTATAACTGTCAAAAAAGCCAACACAGTTCTAGGATGTATCAACAGAGGGACAGGATCAAGGTCACATGAAGTGTTAGTACCAAGACTACACTTGGAATACTGCATTCAGTTTTGCTCACTGTTCTGTATGGAACTTGGTAGGTTCCAAGTACTTCATTCTGATTGGCTGAAAAGGCCACTTACGGATTGGTTCGCTAGGAACCAATCCGGGAAGTCGCCAAACAGTAGGAAGAATTAAATAACTGTCATTGGCCACAAGCCGGCAGGCTAGCCACTATATAAAGGGCTGTCGCGGCTTGGGCTATGTTCCTTTTCTTTAGCTAGCAGTTTGAAATAAAGAGTTGTTATTTGGAACCCGGTCTCACATGCTTCTTTCCAGATAGAACACTGGCGATGAAGGTGGGATCGTCATAGAAGCAGAGACCAAAGCACGCGGCAATCTGAACCGAGCGAAAAGAGATGGCTGGTAACAACGCACTGCTCATACCCTTCAATCCAGATGTAGAGGATTGGGAATCATATATTGATTGCTTTCTTATGTTCTTAGAAAGCAACGAAATGGAAGAAATCTCAAATAAAAGGAAGAGGGCTGTCTTCCTTACACACTGCGGACTGGCCGTATTCAAAATGGCGAAGGCGCTGGCGAAACCTAGAGATGTCAAGCAGATGATCTGGTCTGACCTGAACCGAATGCTCCGAACACACTACATACCGGTGGTCTCCAATCTAATCAAAAGGCACAAATTTTACAAAAGGGACCAGAAGGAGGATGAAACCATAGCAGACTTTGTGGCAGCCTTGAGCCTCATTGGAGGAGCATGTGAGTATTAAAGCATGGACGAGGCTATGAGAGACTGCGTAGTCCTCGGCCTGAAAGACTCTACCTTTCAGAGCAAACTACTCAACAGGACAAACATAACCGTGGCCAAGGCCATTGCTGAGGCAACCGCTGCCGAAGCAGCAAAAAAGTCAGCAGCCACCACGTGGAAAATGAAAACAGTTCCAGACATGCCGACCCAAACCAGGGAGAAGAAGGAAGAGGGAGGAAAGAAACAGCCCACAGCGACAACCCATCACAAGGACATCGAACCCGAGAGTGACACCGAAGATAACAACGAAGATGTCCATAGACTCTATTCAGAAAGAAAAGGGCGCGAAAAGAGGAAGAATCGGCAGGAATTTCTGAATGCAGGTTCCTCGACGCAATATGCTGGGCTTGTAACAAAAAGGAGCACATTGAAAGGGTCTGCCACAACAAAAAGAGCTATAGTCCAAAAAGACATGGCAGCATCCCCCCAGACATGATGACAGACAAGCCGGCAACCGATGGAACTGCAATAAAAGAACTGGTGACAGAGAAGAAACGCTTCAGACAGTCACCATCGATAATGCCAGGACGGAAAGCAGAAAGAAGGTTCGGATAGAGGTGCCTAATTCCGAACATCAAGCAGAAAGAACTAAAGAAACAAAAACTTGTGCTAAAAGACTATCAGGGAAATCAAATCCCAGTAATTGATATTGGACATTTTTTTAGTTAAATTTAAACAACACGCCGAAGTCTTGCCTCTGACTATCATTGACTGTGACCGCCCTAGTCTGCTAGGAATCAAATGGTTCGCGCCTCTGGGAATCGGGATGACCGGGATCAACCGCATCGCTACTATCAACTGGGAGGAGAACCTACTCCATGAATTCCAAGATGTATTTGACGGGACTCTAGGCAAGTACCAGGGGACCCCAATTTCATTTAGTCTAGACCCAAAAATAGCCCCATTCGTTTAAAGGCCAGACGCGTTCCATTCGCGCTTAAACCAAAAATTGACGAACAGCGGAATAAGTTGATAGCACATGGGGTTTTAGAACCAATCGACCACGTCAAGTGGGAAACCCCTATCGTCACACCGGTAAAGCCAGATGGATCAGTGCACACTGTGGGGACTATAAGGCAACCCTGAACCACGCGCTCCAACAAAGCGCATACCCAGTGCCAGTAGTGAAACATTTATTGCACTCGCTAGGGGGAGGAAAAATATTCGCAAAACTCAACCTAGCACAAGCTTATTAGCAGCTACCCATTGATCCAATAACAGCAGAGGCACAAACGATAGTAACGCATAGAGGGGCATTCAAATGTAACCACCTCCAATTCAGTGTTAGCATTGCCTCAGGCATTTTCCAAAACCTCATGGAACGCCTACTAAATGGAATCAAAGGTGTTGTCCCATACTTCGACGATGTACTGCTCTCAGAAAACAATGCCAGCCAGCTAGAGATCAGGTTAAAAGAAGTCTTAACTCGCTTTAGAGAATCAGGCCTAAAAGTTAAGAAGGAAAAATGTGAACTGGCCACTAACTGGGTCGAATTTTTGGGCTATTTAATCGATGAGCAAGGCATTCACCCAACCAAAACAAAGGTGAAGGCTATCAAAGACACTCCCAGACCAAAAAATAAATCCGATCTCCAAGCGTTCCTAGGCCTTATAAATTTTTACAATGTGTTTCTACCCCATAAGGTAACAATAGCAGAACCCCTACATCAACTGCTAGATAAAAAAAACCACTTGGACATGGGGCCACTGGGAACAGAGAGCCTTCCAAGTTATTAAGGACCTATTAACGGCAGACACTGTTCTTATCCAGTTTAGCAACACCCTGCCTCTGACAGTCACCTGCGATGCTTCACCTTTTGGGGTTGGCGCCATCCTGAGTCACCAGCTTCCAGATGGTAGAGAGGCACCAGTCGCCTTTTACTCAAAGACACTCTCCAAGGTGGAACACAATTACAGCCAATTTGATAGCGAAGCCCTGGCAATCGTTGCCAGGGTCAAACGATTCCATGTGTACCTTTACGGTAGACCTTTTTCTATTGTAACTGACCACAAGCCTCTCCTTGGAATCCTAGTGGGAAATAAGCCAACCCCGAACATTCTGTCTCCTAGAATGATGAGGTGGTCTGAATTCCTCACTGCGTACTCCTACTATTCCTCACTGCGTACTCACGCTATTCCACAGACCTGGCAAAGCCATCTCACACGCTGACGCCCTGAGCCATTCCCCGTTGCCCATCACAGAAGACGACTATGCTCCAACTACCTCCACATTCCAACTTGAGACCTGCCCGGAGCTACCGCTGACTGCAGCCGACGTCGTGAGAGCTATAGCCAAAAACCCTTTGACAGCGCGAATACTGAACTGGGTAGGTAAAGGCTGGCCAGAGGAAAATAAAACAACTGAGACTTTTAAACCTTTCCGTACCAGACAGACCAAGCTGTCTATCGAAAAGGGGTGCATCTTATGGGGTGACAGGGTGGTAATCCCAAGCAGCTTACAAGAAACCATCCTAAGCATGTTGCATGAGGGTCACCCAGACATAGTTAAGATGAAAGCCCTGGCCAGGAGTTATGTCTGGTGGCCAGGGCTGGACAAAGACATTGAACACTGGGTTGCAACATGCCACGCCTGTCAGAAAGTGAGGCCTACCCCCCCACAGGCACCAATACAGGACTGGGAAACTCCCCCGGGGTCCATGGTCTAGGGTGCACATTGACTTCGCTGGGCCAACAAAGGGGAACACCTTTTTGATTGTGGTCGATGCATATTCGAACTGGTTGGAAGTCATCCTCATGGCTTCCACAACCACCGAGGCTGTCATGAAACAACTCGACAAACTGTTTGCGATGCATGGGCTACCAGATGTACTGGTTTCAGACAACGGGCCTCAGTTTACCGCCTTGCAGTTTGAACAATACCTGGCTGCCCAGGGTATCCGTCACGCCTTAACTGCACCGGCCAATCCGGCTGCGAATGGCAGGGTCGAACGCCTGTTTTGGTATACTAAGGAGGGCCTAGAGAGAATGGACAAGGGGGACGTGCAGGATAAACTCAACTGACTCCTAACCTTGCAACATAATATCCCTAGTAGCACTACAAATAAAAGCCCGGCTGAACTGTTAATGGGTAGGAAACTACGGTCCTACCTAGACAGGTTACACCCCACTGACACATGGGACAAGCCCCCCAACTCCTCCAGCAAATACCGTACCTTCGAAATTGGCAACCTAGTCTATGCCAAGAACCTTACCGGGGACCCTCTATGGCTGCCAGCCACCATTACACAAGTCACAGGCCCCTGGTCCTACCAACTAACGCTAGACGATGGGAGGGAATGGAAGCGGCACATAGACCAGCTTCATTCCTGCAACCTTGAAAGAAAAACTGCCACAGAACCAAAAATAATAAATTCCGACGAAAAAACAACCAAGGAGGGGGGTGAAGTACAAATAAATAAAAAAGGAAGAGATGAACCTCCCATAACAAGACAACAAACTCTGCAAAACGACAATCTAACCAAACAAAAAGAGCACTCACAGTTAGATGAACCCCAAGAAAGAAGACCAGGAGCAGGAGAGCGAAGTGAGGCCTTCCTGGAAGGTGGCAGCCAGGCCAGCTCAACCAACCCAGCCAAACCAGGAGAGAGTGGCGGAGCCATCTCAACAGGCTCGAGAGACTCAGGCGGGAGCGGCATGGCTGACTTACTCTTCCAAGAGATTCCATGGAGAAGGTCAAGAGAAGCAGCGATCCCATCTGAACTGCTTGAAGACCAAAACAAGACTGAGCCGTGCAGGTCAACTAGAACTAGGAAAAGCCCCACCTACCTGCGCGACTACGTCACCCACGTTGGACCGAACTAAAGGGGGAGGGGTGTTCTGTATGGAACTTGGTAGGTTCCAAATACTTCATTCTGATTGGCTGAAAAGGCCACTGATGGATTGGTTCACTAGGAACCAATGCGGGAAGCTGCCAAATGGCAGGAAGAATTAAATAACTGTCATTGGCCACAAGTCGGCACGCTAGCCGCTATATAAAATGCTGCCGCGGCTTGGGCTATATTCCGTTTCTTTACCTAGTGGTTTGAAATAAAGAATTGTTGTTTGGAACCCGGTCTCACCCGCTTCTTTCTGGATGGAACACTCACCATGATATAAAATATGTTTAGCCTCTAAAAGGAGTTAAGAGAAGAGTAACAAAGATGATTATGGGACTGGAGGCTAAATCATATGAAGAACAGTTACAGTAACTGAGAATGTCTCATCTAATGAAAAGAAAGACTAAGCATCCAAATATCTAAGGAATGATAACAAAAAAAGAAAGGGTCAACCTATTTTCCAAAGCACCACACAAGAAGCAAGGATGAAAACTAATCAAAGAGAGATCCAACCTAGATTCAAATTTCCTGACATATAGAACAATTAATAAGTGGAATGGTGTGCCTTAGGAAGTTATGGGATCTACCACTGGAAGTTTTTAAGAAGAGATTAGACAGCCATTTGTCTGAAATTATTTTATTAGTTTTATTTTTATATATGTTTTACATAAATATAAAGCATATATAAGTACTTAGAGAGGACTGTAAAGCACTATAAAGCAGTATATAAGTCTAAGTGCTATTGCTATGTCTCTGTAAGCTGTTTTGAGACACCATGTGCAAATAGATACAAATTTTCTAATTAAAAAAAAATGATATAGGTCCCCTGCTGGATCGTGGAATTGGACTAGAAGATCCCAAGTCTATTATTCTATTATTTCATACAGAACATGATAAAATGTGCATTAATACGACCAAATTTCACATTTCTAAGTTGACTTGAGTTTGTGCAAGGAAAGTTGTTAATGCATATATATATATATATATATATGCTGTTTAGCTTCCTTCGGGTATTATCCCACGTCATTGTAGTTCTGTTAAAGTTGTAGCAACGTTTCAGCAGAATCTCATCTGCCATCATCAGGCTTCTGTATGGATATGGGTCTTA
>BLBF01000005.1:23935827-23946132 GCA_015471245.1 Laticauda colubrina
ATATATATATATATATATATATATATATATATATATATCACACAGTGGCATTTAACTCTTTTATGATTTTGGTAGGAGATCTGTAAATTCACAGAAGCAAAGGATTGGAAGGGCTTATTTGGGTCATTAAGTTCAACCCACTACTGAATGCAAGAATCCAAATTATAGCATTTCCAACAGAGGGCTGTACAACCACCATTGAATACAATATTGAAGGGAAATTAACTGCTTCTTTCAGCAATTGGTTCCATTGTCAAGCTGACTTTTATCTTTAGAGAGTTATTCGCTAGCATTTAGCCAGGAACTGCTTTACTATAACTTAACATTATTCCATAGAGTATTTTGCTACTGAAACACCTTCAGAAATATACTAATTTGGGTCAAGTCTCAGTCCTAAATTTCTGCTTTTCAAAAACGTTGTTCAAAAATAAGGAAGGAAGAAATCCATATCAAATTTAGAACTGATACATAGTTGATCATAATAGCTAATCATCTAGGGAAGCAAGGATCACTAATTGAAGGCTAAAGTGTGGAACATGGGAAGAGTTACCAGTTATCTGAGTATACACAAAGGACACAGACAATTGGAAAGATGGACAAATGGAAGGGGAAAGGAGAATACTTCATTTAACTTTCAGAAAAAAGACAAAAAGGTATTCAGCCTACATAAAAATGAAATCACTTTTTCCAGTAAAAAAAAGCTGTTTTTTCAATGACAATATTTTTCTATCGTTCATTTTGAAGAACATATGCTAGTGATAATTTTTATGTATTCATTTATCATATTTCTGTAGACACCCATCTGACATGAAAATGACTGGTGGTATACCATAAATAAACAATAAATACACAAAACAGTCACAGAAATAATTACAAAAAAGTGCACAAACCTGATATTAACTATGGTAAGGGAGCTATCACAAAACTGTCCTTGTCCCATGGAACTTCCAGGCCTGATAACATAGCCAGGCCTTGAGGATTTTATGAAATGTTGACAGGATTGGAGCTAATCTTACCTTCAAGTTGAGCAGATGTCACAAGATGGGTGCCTTGGCAGAGGAGGTTGGCTCCTGGGACCCACCAAATGTAATTCCCTGGCAGACAGAAACTGAAGCAGGGATAGGCAGATGTAATAGGGAACAAAAAGTCCCTCAGATAACCAGATGATGCTGTGAATGGTTTTAAAGAACAGTATCTTCAATTGGACCCACAAGCAAACTGGCAACTAATGCAGCTTGCAGAGCAGAGGTGTAGTATACCACTCCTGGGGCACATATAATTGTCCATGCTGCTACATTTTGCATCAGTTAAAGCTTCTGAATATTCTTCCAGAAAAGCTCCATGTAGACCACCTTACAGAAATCAGAATAGGAGGTGACTAGGGCATGAGTAACAATGACTAGAACCCCCTGATCATGGGACAAGTGCAACTGGCACAACACCAAGCTACCCAAAGGCCCTTCCAGCCACAGTTGCCACCTGCTATTTAAGCAGACTACCAGAAAATCCCAAAACATAAAGACACTCAATCTTGCCAGGATTCAACTTAAACCTGCTCTTCACTATCTAGACTGCCACAATCTCTATGTATCAAGATAAGACATGTATTTTATTAGTTATTCAGCTATTTATTTTAAATATTAAATTTATATGCTACTTTCATTGTCAAGTGACTCTGAATGACTTAAAACACTATAAAAGTAAAAGTACAAAACATTAAAAATTAAAATTGACAGAGATTAAATAACTTAAAAATCAGACTATAATGAAATGAGAATGGGATTTTCTTCCTAATTTCCTAACCACCTCCAGAGTGGAATACCCCCATCTGGGATACAAGCCAAATGGCAGAGCCAGGTTTTGAGATAGTTCAAAAGATTAAGAGGCAGGAGACAGTTCTGACCTTGAGGGACATGACTTTCCAGAGAGCAGAAGCCATGGCAGAAAAGGTCCTTCTCCTGGATTCTGCCACATGGAATTTCTTTGCTGAAAGGGTCTGCAACATGTCCCTTCTGTCAGTATGAGTAAGTTGGGCAAATCTCACCAGAGCATTCCTCAGGTAGCCTAAATCTATCCCATAAAGAAAATCTGGGTCTGATTTGAGGTGTTATACCAACACCTCAAATCAGACCGAGAAGCAAATTGGCAACCAGTGCAACTTTTACAATGGCAATGTTACATGCCACCCTCTGGGCCTCTAAAACTGTCTGTGCAGCTACAATCTGTGTCAGTTGTGCCTTCCAAATACTTTTCAAGGATAGCCACATGTGCAGGATATTGCAGTGGTCTAAACATAGGATGACCAGACCATGAGTAACATTCACAGCACTGCTTAATTTGCATGGGGCACATTTATAATTGGTTATCATCTGATACATGGGTGATAACTAACTTCATGGTGACAGATGAGCTCATCCAGGTGCCTCATGTAGCAGTTAAACAGAAGTGGGGAACCCCCATAGCAGGGGTCAAGGATGGGATCTTCCCCCCAAATTGGCCCTAGAGGAAGTAAGAAAAAGCACAACACTGTGCCACCTTCCCCACTCCAATTCTCTGAACTAGGATACCATGCTCAATTATATTGAAAGCCTCAGAGAAGTCAAGTAGATGGATGCATAACTCCCTTCCTACTCATACCTGACATCAATCAATGCATAGCCATCCAGCTGTTTCCATCCTATACCCAGGTCTAAAACCTGATTGAAAGGAATCCAGATTCATGCAGTATCCTCTGCAGCTACTGCACAATCAATTACCTTCCTTCAAAAGGACAGGTTAGATACCGGATGGAAATTCTTCAGTATAATAGGATCCAGTAAGGGGGTTAACTAATTATTCTGTAAGTGGTAAAGGAACAACCTCTTCATTTCGGAAAGGATTAACCATCTTTTGAACCCACTCACACAATATCCCCTAGGCTATTTTACAGCCAGAGGGACTGGGAACTAAAGAGGAGGTGACTGTGCTCACTGTCCTAAGGACCGGGGTGCAATTCAACTGGTTTAACAACCAGTTCAATGAGTGCATGCATACTCCATGTTTAAAAAAGCTAATAGTTACCTTCAACTGCATCTTAAGAAAACAGCTGAGCTGCAGCAAACTGAAGCAAATCAGCTGTGCTCTAACAAAAAGACATATAGCACAGAAAAGAGCAGGGGCAGGCAGGTAGGCCCACATGCTCATTGGAGCAAACCATTTTGGAGCCAGCTGATAGTCAGAACAAGGTGTTCATCTGAACTGGTCTGAACCAGGAGAATTCCACCCCTGCTAAGGACCCTGTATACTTCTTCAGGTCCAACAGATTCCCAAATAAAAGGGCAAGATTCCTCCCCAGCTATCTCCACTGATCTTCTAGGCATCTCACTACAGCAAAGCCAGCATCCAGCTGAGAAGAAGTATAGAAATGCTAATGACATGCTTTCCAAATGTCACTATAAAAATGTATGACAAATGATGTGATCTGCAGACTACAGTAACCATAGATTTGAAGTGTCTGTATTGAACCTGATTTCTGCAATCAGGAAATAAATTAAATACCATAAATCTAGGTTGTTGAATCTGTTGATGGAGACAGACAAATCACAAGTCACAATACACTAAAATTTGAATAATGACTGTTATGGAAATGATCCCCAAACCCCAAGATGTTCATAAAGTTGGATAATATTTGATTTTAAGGCTATGACTGATGAATGGAGCAGATGGTGGATATCTGCTGACCCAAAACAAGTGTCCTGGTGGCACAGTGGTTAGAATACAATACTGCAGGCAAATTCTGCCCACAGCCGAGAGTTCAATTCTGACAGAGCTCTAAGGACTCAGCCTTCCAAGGTTGGTAAAAAAGAGGACCCAGACTGTTGGGAGCATTATGCTGCCATTGTAAACTGCTCAAAGAGTGCTGTAAAGCACTATGAGGCAGTATGTAAGTAAACTGCTATTGCTATATTCTTCTGATGTTGTTAAAATGCAACTCCTCCTAACTCCAACCAAAATAATTCCCATTAGTTCAGCAATAGTTGAAAGAGGCACATATTTCTAAACAAGGATATAAATAGCAAAATGAATGAGAAACAGAATGTGCTGGATTAGCAAAGTGACTGATGCTTTGAGTAGTAAACAATAAACATGGAAGTGCTGTCTGTAGTTCTCAGGACCGGCCACAAATAATCTGAGTCCTAAAACAACAAAGGTTCAATTAATGTTCACTGAAATTTCATCTACCTTCTGATGACATAACAGTAAAAACAAATGGTCAAATGCCGAAATATGGTCACCCGTAAAAATATTCACTAGATTGAGTTTCAGCATTTTTTTTGGGGGGGGGGGATTATATGTTGAAGCACATTTTATTTCTAGGACATCTTTTTCCATTTGCATTCATGACAGTGTATATGGTAATCTATTTTCTCTTCTATTTAATTGGGTCAAAATCCCAGATTATTAGGAACTCTTTCCCTTTCTCTTTATCCTACCGCAAAGATGAAGAAATTACATGCTATAAATTCATTCTTCTGTAGCCTGCTTTGAAGAGAAAAATACTTAATAGACCAGCTTATTGAATTAATAACAAGCATATTATTTTATGAAACATTTTGTATCGTCCATGTACAGCTCGTACCTGAATCAAAAGTAGAGTAATAAATGTACATATTTATAAACTAATAACTAGCTGGAGACTTGAAATGCCCCTCCCCAACATCTTTCTCTTCTCCTAGGTTTTCTACAGAATATTAAAATAAATTTTAAAAATCTTAGTTTTTGCAAGAAATGTTATTCACTCAAGGGGAATAAGGGTCACAGAATAATTTAATTTCTTTATACAAATAATAACTTTTTTCCTCCATTCTAATGTTATTAGACTGTTCTAACATTTGCATTTTCATCAAATTTTTAAACAAAGATAAACTGAGGAAGAGGTATTTTGTAATGTTGCTTGTTTGTTTGACAAGATATTTAAACTTCCCTATTGTATGATGTTGAAAAAGAATCCTGAGAATATTGCTCACAGTCAAGAAAGATGGTGCATCATTGAATGAATCAATCCAGAGTTCTCGCTTAAGGGAGGGCAAGGGAGGGAGAAAGAGGAGAGGACAGAAAATGAAGAGTAAGGTGGAGAGACAACTACAATGCTGATTACTGCACAGTGGGAGACTTGGAAGAACAAATCAAAGATTGTCTTGGAGAAAACCTTACTTATGTGTTCACTAGGACTTGAAAATGATTTGATAGTACCTAATCAGTTCTAATCATAGCATATGCTGGCTCAATCAAAGACTGCATGAAAAAGAGTTGCATTACTATAATGAAAGACAAGTATATTGACATGATAGTATCATCTGTATTGCTCCTCTGGTTTGAAGGGAGAAGACTCTGCAAGTTCAGATCCTCTCCAGCAATTGTAGAAAGGGGGAGGAAGATTCCTCTCATTTATATTGAATACTTTGGCGTTCTTAATATTGGTGAAGGTATTCCCAGTCATTTTCCCCAGAATCACAATTCAAAGGCCTATTTTTTTCCATTCAGCATTTCTGATGACTTAACTTTGATGGTCATATATTATCTCTGAAAACTGTGGCTTTGATAATATTATATTTCCTGTCAATTGGATATGGATATGGATTATGGAACTGCCATCATCTTTCTTATAGATGAGAGCATGTATCTCTCATGCCTACAGTCACAGCCATTAGAGTATGTTTTTTATCATGGAAAGATGAAACTTTTTTCCCATTTATTTCAGCTGTTTGCATGGCCTGCATTGCCCATTGATACAATCTTAGGGTTGTTTTTTTTAAAAAAATAAAAGGTCTAAGTGATCCATAAGATCTTTTTTGTTATTATTGTTAATATACAACAACACATTGAAACTTCTGTCTTCTATTGAGGGAGCGCTGTGAAAAAATCAAAACTTTAATAAATTTTCTTCAAAAACTGTTCTTTCTGCTAATCTCTTCATGGCAAAACAAGCATTTCACTCACAGCTTGTTCCTGGGCATTAGAAAACCATGAAGAAAATTATGAGATTGACTCTGCTTGAATAGTTTATCTTTTCAGTTCCAGAAATTCCTTGTAAACATTTAAAGTAATCCAAGAAATATATTTCATGACTATCTGGTATAGTTATCTATGAGAAGGCTACTATTTTCCTGTACATTATATAACCAAAAGTGTGTGTGTGTGTGTGTGTGTGTGTGTGTGTGTGTGTGTGTGTGAAAATTAATATATTCAGTGTTGAATACTAAAAAAAACCCTTAAAATTAATTTCAGTATTAAAATGATGTCTTTTTGGCTAGCTTCTTCCCTTTCAGTCCTTGGTCTCATTCTACCAAGCCAATAGTCAGATAAAATAGTCAGATAACAGAAAATGTCTTAACCTCTTCTACCTTGTACAACTGCCACCACCACAATGATATCTCTCTAATCAGATTTAACTTTAGCAGACAACTCCAACTAGATGCCCCTTAGATGTGTTGAGATCCCACATCAAAGGTCTTGCAGCTCCCATATATTAGTAAGCAAGACTGACTAAAATTGCTACATATTATTTTATTCATTCATGTATTTATTTATTAAATCAAATTTTATGTCAGTCTTAACTAATTTTGATGTATCAATCCAAATTTGCAATCATGTGCAGAATAGGAAATTGTGGCTCTTGTTGATCTGAAATGGGCTGGCAATTGAGCTAAATTCCTCAATTTTAATGGATCTGGAAAAAAACATTTCTTTAAAAAGAAAAATATCCTTTTGATATATTGCTTATATTATATCCTTTCTTTAAATCAAGTTTGTTTTTAATTTTATGTTTTTAGGATTGCAAACTTCCAAGAATTTTTAGATTCTTGTGTTATATAAATATGAATAAATTAATAAATTTGGCATTCTCTGTGCATACATAAAAACTAAATTATTCAGTTTTCATAGTAGCAACTTTAAAATACAGATAGGCAACTTTGTTTTAAGGGTCAGTGGTTGTCATATCATTTTGGTTATTAATATCATGGAGGTACCACAATAAGTGTCTTGAGATACAGTGTTCTTTTTTAACTCCTATTAGAATTTGGTGGAAATTTGTATTGTTTGTATTTTGAGATTTGCTATTGAATTTAATCAAGAACAGTTTTTCCCCAAAAGCTCTCACTCTGCGAAACAAATAATTGCCTCAACACTGTTCAACTATTACAAAGTTGAACAAATAATTTCCTCAATACTGTTCAACTATTACTGTTAATTTTCTCATCACTCCTTGTCATCCCTCCCCTCCCACTTGTGACTGTATGACTGTAACTTTGTCGCTTGTATCCTTACGATTTATATTGACTGTTTCCTAGTATGATTTTATTGCTTATTGTACTCTATGACTATCATTAAATGTCGTACCTTATGATTCTCAACTCTTTTATGTAGACTGAGAGTATTTAAACCAAGACAAATTCCTTGTGTCCAATCACACTTGGCCAGTAAAACTATTCTATTCTATTCTGTTCTGTTCTGTTCTGTTCTGTTCTGTTCTGTTCTGTTCTATTCTATTCTATTCTATTCTATTCCATTCCATTCCATTCCATTCCATTCTAAGGCCACAAAAAGGGGATTCAGAAACTGTAGGCAGCCATTTAGGCTATTAATTCTCACTCTTGTTTTAAAGTAATCCCAGTTGTATCCATCTTTGTTTTGGTGGAGGAAATAGTTTGAAGACTCAAACTATTGGAAAACATAAACAAGTTGCTGGTGGATTTTTTAAAATATAATTTAACTGTAGTCCCTATAGGACACAGTATCTATGGGGTGTGTGTATGGACAGGATGAAAGCAATGATTTTGAGATTTTATTATATTGGTGGGGAAATTTGGGAATTAAAAGCGGTGGTAGCACAGTGGTTAGAATGCAGTGCAAGCTACTTCTGATGCCTGCCAGCTGCTTGCAATTTGGTAGTTTGAATCTCACCAGGCTCAAGGTTGACTCAGACTTCCATCCTTTCATCTCTAAAATGAGGACCCAGATTGTTGGGTGCAATATGCTGACTCTGTAAACCACTTAGAAAGGGCTGTAAAACACTGTGAAGTGGTATATAAATCTAAGTCAGGGGTCTGCAACCTTAAACAAATGCTCTGCAGAGAGGTCTCTACCTTCTTGGAGTGAGAGCAGGTCTCACGACCAGGTCAGCCTAGTGTATCAGGGTGGAGAACAGGTTGCATGACTGGGTCAGCAGGGAGCTGCAGGAGAGGGGTCAAAGAGCCGCATGTTGCTCTGGAACCATGGGTTGCCAACACCCAGTCTAAGTGCTATTGCTATTAAAGATAAGTAAATTAATTTCAGGGGCTCTCAGTGCAAATGGAATGCATAGGCTTGTATCTCCAAAATCAGCATTTTAATTATTTTGTATCAATTGATTTCATAATATGGTCCTTGATTTAATTTCATTAACCTTTATTTTATATAGATATCCGTTGATCAAGTCAGTGAAGAAGATCATCCTATTACATTCTATAACTGTGTTCAAAGTAAGAAGAAATTGCTTGTCTGTTTCTACAAATGGATGTTATGTATAAAAGAACACCAGGAGTAATTTTAGGTGCTCTACTGCTGGGAAAGCACCTCTTTTACTATGTAAGATCTTCAGTTTAAGTGGCTATTTTGCTCTGCTGTTGATCTAGAAGTAGCAATCTATACCTTGCTTGATTATGCTATTTTTCACAAAATGCTTCAAATCATAATAGAAGTCTTAGAATAGCTTTTTTATAGGTTCATTGTGAAGAGAATTCTTGAGACATCCAGAATACTGAAATTTAACAGCATATTCCTATTTTATTATTACTCTTGTTGCTTATGCTTTTATGCACAATACCATGACAATGCTATTATTTTAGTAATATATTCTCAGCAAGGTTGCTTTTGTTAGAGAAAAACTACCCAAGTCAGTGGACTCTTAAAATGGAATGAATTCTGTTCCATAAAGCTATAAGAAGCACGTTGATCTTTATGGTGGTCCAATTTATCAGGGCCCAAAAAATTATGTTTTTTGTTGAAAGTATGTGATATGCAATCCCTATTACCTATGAAAAATAAACAGGCTGCAGATAGCAATGGCTTCTCTCTTTGACAAATCTCATTTTTTACAAGTAGTTTGGCAGTAAGTCCTATTGAGTGGGATTTATAACTCTAATTAGGTCACCGCCAAATGCAGGTTCAAAGACAGCAAGATTAATTTACTTGTCTCATGTGAGCAAAATAGATTAGCCTTTTCAAGTCTGCTGCTCTCCCAGAAAGGTTAGGCTTCATCTCCCAACATTTCCTGCTAGCTTAAAGAATGGATGTTGTATCCAGACATATGCGAAGGCTGCCAAATTAGGGAAGGCCACCCTAGATGAAACTGGATTGCCACTTCTTGGCAGGGGGAATTGCACTCTCATTTGAAGGCATGTTCATAATATCAGTGATAGTTTTCTATTAAAACTAGCTTTGTTTGTTTATAAAACTGATTAGTAGCAGTAAAAAATGATTACTGAGTTTCCAAAATTTTGGTTGTTTAATCCGGTGGTCCTTGAATTTTGAACACAGTTAAGTAAATTGGAGCTAAAGTAAGGAGAAGGCAAGAGGCAAAATACATTTTGATAACACCAAAAACATCTATGCTAACGATTTAACTATTCCTTTGATATCAGGAAAAAGTGCATCACTCTTTTATTCAACTATTACCCTCTTTAAGCACATAAATAAACCAACCACACAGTCTAAATGGCCACAGGACAAAAAAGAAAATCTAGAAAAACAAGAAGCAAGCTGACATTAAAAAAATTGTCAGCACTTAAGGTGAATTGAATTAGTACAGGCACAAAGGCCAAAACAGTTGAAAAGATGTCAAAGCATATGGCATTTTGACCTTTATATTCAACATGTAACCATTATAATAATTAAAAGGATGAGTTGACAGTGTGGGGAGGCATGTGTGATGCATTCATTGTTTGTTTTTGCTCTTTTCAGTCATGGACATGTAGTCACCTTATAAACTGTTTCTAACAGAATAACGGGTTACAAGGGACTTTGGAAATCTTCTACTCCAACAGCTTGGTAGATTGTGTGAGGGAGAAGGGCCTAGGATAGGACTTGGGTTAGAGAGAATGTTTTAAAATTTGCAAACAGGTCTGATGGAAATGAAAAATTTAAGGTTTACTTAATTCAGTTATCAACATACTAAAATTTGCAACTAGCCTGGTCCAATAATTTGCATTTCAGAGTACGAGAGTTGTGTAAAGTTGGGGGAAGGAAGGAAGGAAGGAAGGAAGGAAGGAAGGAAGGAAGGAAGGA
>BLBF01000005.1:23946142-23963935 GCA_015471245.1 Laticauda colubrina
GGAAGGAAGGAAGGAAGGAAGGAAGGAAGGAAGGAAGGAAGGAAGGAAGGAAGGAAGGAAGGAAGGGGAGTAAGGAAGGAGAGTAAGAGTAAAAAAGTTACAGTTTCTTTAAACATAGTAATTAAAATTATAGTAATTAAAAGTAATTAAAAGTGCAACTTTTTTAGCAACGAGTTTCCAAAAAACTAAAAAAATTTGGAGCAATGAGATTACCGATTATTCCCCATTCTCTGCATGCACACAAAGTGCTATATTAAAATTAAAATCTGTATTATTGCTTTCTCATGAAAGGAATGAACAAAAGCATATCTGATTAAGTACACTCTAAAGTTACTAAGTTATACTGCCAAACTAAGCTTTTTATTCTTTACACAAGATATTTTATTTAAAATCTCATTCTTGGCACAGAAGGGGCTTTCATTTAATTTTTTTATTTAAATGCAACTGTTTCTCAGCTGCATGAAAGGATAGCTTATGCCATGGGTAATATACGCAGATGCACACTGATTGCAAATATTATAAAAATCTTGCAATCAAGCTGCTAAAGTCCCATCACAAAAACACACATACATGCATACACATATACACAAAATAATAGTAATAAATGTATATTACAGGTAGTCCTCAACTTACAACAGTTCATTTAGTGACTGTTCAAAGTTATAATGGCACTGAAAAAACTGACTTATGACTGTTTCCCACACTTATGGCCATTGCAGCATCCCCATAGTCACATGATCAAAATTCAGATGCTTGGCAACTGACTCATGTTTATGATGGTTGCATTGTCCCGGGATCATGTGATCACCTTTTGTGACCTTCTTACAAGTAAAGTCAATGGAGAAATTAGATTCAGATTAACAGAGTTGGAAGGGACCTTGTAGGTCATTTAGTTCAACCCTCTGCCCAAGCAGGAAACCCTACACCATTTCTGACAAATGGTAGTCCAATCCCTTCTTGAACTAACTTTATATTTTCCCATTTTAAATATTATAAAGCAATATTTTTTCAGAGAAAATTATTTAGTTCTCTGCATGGAGAACTTCAGAAAAAAATTCAAACAGTGAGATCAGCCCATAGTTGAATGATCCTGTGGAGGCATGGCCACAACCTAGAATCAGAAAGTAGCCAAGATCTTGGACAGGGTTGCACCCAAGAGCCCTTTCCTGGCCCATCACTCACTAAACTCAGCACTGGAGGCAGTTGACAGGGAAAAAAAACATTATTATTATTTTAGTCATTATTTTCTGGAATTCCAACAGCCATAAAACTGGCTCTCAGAAATCAGCTATTTCATCCACAATTGAATACAGAGAAATAATAAGTCTTCCCAGACATTTGGTTTATGGAGTAATAAATGCACAGTTGACTAATACACTATCATTAATACACATTTCTGGATAATACACAGAAATCAATCCAGATGTCATCACTCAAGGAAGGATTTCCATTGACAACATTGGGCATTATCCAGGTACTTAAATTGCAAAAAAAAAAGCCCACATTTTTCCCATGACCTCTTGGTTGTGACAAAATAAATGAAAAGAACATTTCTTGGATATTTTCCTGTAATAGAACAAAAGATAAAATTTTCCCTGCTATATCACTTTAAAGCTTTATATTACTTAATTTTCTAATAAAATAACACCATCATCTTCCATAGCATGCAGGTACTATTAAGAGAATCACCATCTAAAGTCCCACATAGGTTGATTTTTCAGGAACATCAGACACATTAGAGTTCTTCCACAAATTTTAACTTTTTAAATCTTTAATTCAGAAAAGTAAAGGCAAGAATTGAAAGCAAAGTTGAAGATGTTAGAAGCAAGGGACAAGTACGTCTTAACTGGTTCAAGATGTGGCTAGGAAAAGAGGTATATCTTCAACTTTTTACTGAAAAAGAACAGCATTAGCACAGAGTAGTTCCAATAGTGGGTTTTATCACTGGGATGGTTGCTAAGAAAATTTTATTACCAATGGGCCACAAGCAATGTCTTTCTCAGTACTCTCAATCCCTAGCCAGATCCTAAGTCATTTTGGTCTTTACAAATCAATGTCAGACTATCTAGTCTGACATTGATCTGCTATGGCTAGTTTAGGGAAGAGAAGAACCAGGGGAGATATGATAGCAGTGGTCCAATATTTGAGGGGCTGCCACAGTCAGGAGGGAGTCAAGCTATTTTCAAAAGCACCAGAAGGCCTGACAAGGAATAATGGATGGAAACTGAACAAGGATAAATTCAACCTGGAAATAAGGAGAAATTTTCCTGACAGTGAGAGCAATTAACCAGTGAAACAACTTGCCTTCAGAAGTTGTGGCAGCTTCATCACTGGAGGCTTTCAAGAACATACTGGACTACCATCTATCAAAAATGGAATAGGGTCTGCTTGGGCAGGGGATTGGACTAGAATCTAGAGGACCTGTAAGGTCCCTTCCAACTCTGTTAATCTGTTATATCTGTCAGCATCTTAAATTGACCCATTTACTGTAGCTCAAAGCCAATTGGGACAATGTTTTCAAGACTAATGGGGCCATTTTATTGTTCCACTTAACAATCAGAAAGCTGCATTATATAGCAATTTCCAGTCTCTCTTCAAGGATGGCCTCATTAGAATATGTTTGTAATCCTGTAAATTGATGACTTCATTGATTTATTAGTATTATAATCCATCTAATCAAATAGTCTGAACATACATATAGACACAATAAGACACACACATTTAGACACATACATACTGTAACTGCAAAAGTTTAATATCCTCCTCTTCTTTACAAAATGCTACAACATATTATTTTCATCAAAGAAAAGGCATGGGGGGACCTTTTCCAGGTGAGCTGCTTCAATTCATCAACTGATCAGTGTTTTAAGCTCATGGTTCTGGAATTTCTGATAAAATTCATTTTCAGTGGCATCACATGGAGGACAGAGTCTGTTGAACAAGAGTAATGTATTGCCTTTGTGACCAAAATGTTGCTTGTCCCCCAAAACAGCAATTGGAAAAAAAGATTACAAGAAGCAATGTATCCAAAGTCTATGTCTTTTAATCTGAAGAAATGCAAATTTCCACACAAAAGCTGAGTTCACAGAGCATGCTAAATTGGGTTAATGATGTATAATCCAATCAGTTGTAGTCAGCTGTATATTAAATACACTGAGCCAAGTTTTCCAAACAAAACTAGAGAAAGGACCATAAGAGAACAACTGAGACAGAAAGGAGTACCATTTCAGGATTCATTGGCACAGTAAGAACAGCCCTCCCACTGCAAATGAGCAGCATCCAAGCCCAGATCACTGTTTCCTGCTTGGATAATAATAAAGGTAACAAAGCCTTGGTAATATTAACTCAAAATCTGATGGAAAGTGAACACTGTGGGGAGGAATTGGGAGGGAACATGTGGCTTTTAATCAAGTTGGTGTGATTATATGCTGTTAGTAACACTGCTGCTGCTGTTATTTACACACAGTCTCCCAGATAATAAGAACAGAACTGGAAAGGACCTTTAAGGTCTTCTACTCCAACCCCCTTGCTCAAGCAGGAATCCCTATACCATTTCAGATTGGTGGTTGTCCAGTCTTTTCTTAAAAACCAACAGTAATGAAGCACCTACAACTTCTGAAGGCAAATTATTTCACTAGTTAATTTCACTGTTAGGAAGTTTCTCCTTAATTGCAGATTGCTTCTCTCCTTGATAAGTTTCTATCCATTGTATCTTGTCTTGTCTACTAGCGCTTTGGAAAATAAGTTGATCCCCCTCTCTTCTTTGTGACAGCCCCTCAAATACTGGAATGATTCTGAATAGATTTTGTTTAGCGGACTCTTCTCAAAGATCTAAGATTTGTTAATGATATTGTTATGAAATATGCATTGTAGTTATTGATTACTTTTTGTTATAATACAGGACGGAAATATAGTTTCTAGAAGAAAAATATTAGTATCTATCACCTGTCCATCTATCATCTGTCTATCTAAGTCACCCATTTCCTCACAGAGAGAAACTGCACATTTTACAGTTGTAACTCAAGCAATCGAATACCAAATATCAGAACTCCAGAGCAATATGGATTCAAAAATGAAATTGTGACAATGTGTGCGCATATAACATCTGCTAACATTTAAAAAAAACTAATACACATACATTACCAGCATTCCTGGTTGGGAAGAGTAGTCATGCAAGCAGGGGTGAGATTCAACCAGTGTTACTACCAGTTTGGTGACTACGTTTTGCACTTATATATCTTAAGTCAAGAATGAAATATTTGATTACAATATTTGATTTCTGCCCATCTCATATGTCTGCTAATTTGATTGTATGGTTAACTAATAGAAATACTGTTATAATACATAAGATTAAAAGATCCGATCCTAATTCATCATCCCATTGTGGCTGTTAATGGGGAACACTGCCAAATATAAGGTAGGCACTCATAAAGTGTTACTACCACCTTTTTAAGAGATTACAGGCATTTATTTGGGAATGTGTTTTACAGTGAACATTTCAAACATAATTAAATGAAAGCAATATTTTTGAGGGAAAAGAGTCCTTTCTGAAAAGATCTTCCTAAACTGCAATTTTTGAATGCAATTTTTTTAAATTGGAAATTTTCCTATTCTATAGAAGGCGCTGGCCACAAGAGGTGATTTGGCATTCCTCATCATTATAGAGGTTACTCAGAATAAGTTGTCAAACCCAGAAGCATCCCTTTAATGGCTTCAAATGTCCATGAAAAGGAGTTGTAGAACTTCAGTTGCCAGGGAAAGCCAGTCACTTATGTGAGTTTGGAGCAAAGTAAAAGAGAATATGAGAAATGAGAAAAGTAAATTGAGAGCCAGTTTTGTGTAATGGCTAAGGAAGGCATCAGGTTAGAAACTGGAAGATAGGTGACTTCTTGTCCTGCCTTAGGCAAAAATCTAGCTGGATGATCTTGGGCCAGTCATTTTCTAACTGCTCTAAAGAGAAGGCAATGGCAAACAACTTCAGAAAAACCTTGCCAAGAAAGCTACAGGACTTATCTTGGTGATGTCCAAGAATTGGACATGATGAATGGAAAAAGGGGGGAAAGAGAGATAAGTTCTTTCTGTATTCATATTAAGTAAAGTTTTCACATAAACTGGAGAAGGATATGGAAGATGGAATATTATCTTGACATGAGCTTTATAACTTCTGAAAGATTATAGTCAAGACCATGATCAGTAAGTTTTGTTAGCACCCATCCATCTATTTTAGAATAGAAGCAGATTAATCTTAAATTCAAGAGATAATGAAGTAAGGAAGAATCAAACTTTATATTCCTTGTTAAAAATAAATGTTCTTTATTGTAGGCTCTGTTTAATGAGAAATATTCTACAATTATATAAGTTGATGACAAAAAGTTATCTTCCAATGTACAAATTACATCATTGCAATTTGTTCTTTTTTATTCTTCCTTTTCCTGGCAACCTTGTTCTAATTCATTATTAGTTATTTTTCATTTTATGATGAATAGCAGCATTTTTCCTTACAGCATTGTCATACAAGTTCCAATTAGTGAGAGTTAACAATGATATTAGCAAGATGGGTGAGAGCTGTTTTCCATATATACCATAATAAAGTTGGTTTTCTACTTGTAAGAGAAAGCTGTTTTATAGTAAAAGTTGCTGAGGCTTAGGAGAAATATAGACTATTAAAAACAAAGAACAACAACAAAATGTGTTTTGCAACAGCAAACCATAGCTGCAGGTGATAAATACATTAAAGTTCTCTGTGTTCTTTCTTTTGATGGCCAAATGGAACACTTATGAATTAGAGTTTAAAAAGTGCTTATAAAGGACAATATTAGAATTATAAAAGAAAATTCTATGTTTGCCAAAAGATATAATGCTAACCCTGATAGGAAAATTTTGTGTAAATGCCTCTCTTGAGACAAAGATCATAGTCATTGTCCAAAAAATATCTTTGACAATGTCATAGCCATCTTATACAGTATCAAGAGCAAACATTAGTGTTACTAAGAGACAAGGAGGAGGAACAAAACATTTCAGTTAAGAGCTCTTCAGTTCTCTTAATTCAGAAATGGGAAAGAAGAACTTTGTACGCGAAGTTGCTAAAGGATTATAATCATATTATTCTTGTTAATATGAGTCTTCGAGATACAAACTCATCCTGTTCTTTTTCGAACCAGAACTTTTCATTTAAAGTACAGGCATGTCATTGTGAATGCTGATATTATAGAACAGCAAAGTTGCCTGGGCAATATTTAAAAATATTAGATATCTGATACATAGGACATCTCAAATATATTCATATGTTCATGCACATAAAAGGAAACCATCTGAAGGAGACAACCATTGCATAATAAGTAACATGTAGTTCTCAGGAGCCTTCAGCCTGGGAAGGGGGGAAAAAAATCACATTTCACTAGAATTTTTTTCACAGCATCCATAATTATGGTATAGAAGTGTTTGCAATTCTGCCCTTTTTCCAGGCTTCAGAATAAACTTCTGATGCCTACTGAAATGTGCCATAAAACCAAGAGGAACTCTCATGAACTCCCAAATTCTTTTATCTCTTAAAGTTTTACTAACCCCCTCCATTCTCCATCAGCCAGCAAATTCCAAAATATGCTCACTCCTCCCCCCTGCACTGCATTGGCACCATAAGCAGAGATAAAGTTGCATGGAGACAGGAACACTTCTACTAGTTTGCAGATTTTATAAGACTGGAAATTTTTGTGAAAGCTTTTCATATATGTTTGGAAGAGTTATCAATAAAAAGTAACCAGCCTGCCAAAGAATATGATCGCTGGATACCATCAAAGCTGACACCAGACAGAGCATAGAACAACTCAAAGAAGTAGTGCAAGATTGGAAGATGTGGAAAAACCTGGCCTGTAGAAACACCTAGAACAGTGGTGTCAAACTGGCAGCCTGCACCCTGGATGCATAGAGCATACCAATCCCAGCTCTGCAAAGGGAAAAAACATTGTGATATGTCATGCTATGGCAATGTGACGCAGTAAGTTTGATACCTATGACCTAGAGTCAGACACAACTGAATGGATAACTTCAGCATCATCATGAAAGATGGGTTGAAATTCACCTGTACAAATATCTCTAAAATTAATTACTTGTACAATTTTCCTTTCAAAACTGAGACATCCCTGTTGCATGTCTTATCAACTAGAACTGAGCAGGTTGTTCATTCATTGTAGATTATTTCCTTTGAAACTTAAAAAAAAATGCTTGGCCAACATGTATGAATCAGAATAAAGTCTAGCTATGTCCTTCAGAATGTTTAAATGTCTTGAAGAACAACTATATTCATTATTTTACCAAATGATCAAAATGTCAATATCATTTTGTACTTTATGAAACAGATTTGTGCATTAAGATTCCAAGATTACACATTCATGCATTTTAACTCCCCTCCATCACATTTTTCTTTAAAAAATAGTAAGAGCACATTTTGTTCCTCGTTTTAAATATAAGAAATGTGATTAGTAAAATTATGAAATTGATTTTTGAACATTAAATACATACATGTACAAAAATATTTTGAATCTTCATTGGTATGCAAAATGCTCTTTGAAGTCTTCCATTAAGATTGTGTCCTAAAAACTAAACTATAAATGATGGTATTGGTTACTAGAAATTTTGTTTAAATCATAAATAGCTATATAAGCTATATAAATGTTTTACATTTTAAATTACTATGAACCATTTTGGTAATATTACCTGTCTTTTAAGTGAAGAATATCAGGAGAAAAAAACCACAAACTTTACAGTTTCAATCCAGTAACTTCAGAATATAGGCCAAATATAAGCCAGCACAGGGATGAGAATGGCAACTGAAACCTCTTTGCTGGAAAATTAAGAGACTGCAGGTCAGAACGGAATACCATGGTAGTAACTTTGGTATATCTCCTTTCTCCTCAATTAAATAATTATAGTAGATGATAGCATGGATCAGTGACATAATAACATTAAATATCCTTGCTATAGTAGGGTAAAAACTACAGATTTGATTTCTCTGAATCCAAAATCATCAATTGGTGGACTAGGGAGATAAACATTCCCTCCTATCTTTACCATTTGGCAATTAAGCTATATTGAACCCTGAATGAACCCCAAATGGTATGGCAAATAGAGATCTTGAATATTCAGATAGGCCTTTAAAATTTTTTAAGGCTAACAGAAGTAAATCTGTCGCCTCTTTTCACAGTCATCCACCATCATTTCATGGATTTCTCTCTATTCCTTCTTTTTCTTTACTGGAATTTAAAGACTGGCATTCTTCATGTGATATTCGTGATCACATATACTGTATGTACAGTATGTGCGAAGCAGAGAAACAGGAGAGAGAGGGAAAGAGTGAAAGAAGGAGACATAGACAAAGAAAGAGAAAAATCAGAGACGTGACTAATGAAAGCACAACTATTATTTCCTCCATCCATTCTGACCTTGTTTTGAAAAACAAATGCAAAATAGCATTGAATTTACTTTTGGCCATCCTGATGAATCAAAATATAATTCTGGGATTAAAAAGGAATTATTTAACCAGCAAAAGGGATTTCATGTTTCCATATAACTATTCCACTATTTATCTGCTCCTAAGAATAGACGTTTTCCTCCATTCTTGCTAAACTCCTTTTTTTATAAGTAGCTAATCATTTTCCTAAATGATAGATCCATGAGTCATCTGAGTAAGTAAATATTGAAACTGATGTTTTAAAACAACATTTTACATCAAGCTTATAAAAATTAGCATATAGCAAATATAATTGTTTATACTTGGGAGGGGGTTCCATTTTTTAATCATTTGTTATTTTCTCCCATTTTCTGGACAAATATAGCTTATTACTAAATAGCTTCTCTTGTTTGCTGTTCTATGATAAGCTATTCTCCCAGTTGAGACTTAGGTAATGCTTGTTATTTTTCATACATTCTTTTCTCCAACTCTCAATTAACACAGCACACAAGGTCCCTTTGAGTTCAGATTTCATAAATTTCAATTTTCTGTTTGCACTATAATGAGAACAAAATAGTCTTTTTTTCATTTCTATAGTATTACAGTACACCTTATAAAAAATAAATTGTAAAGGGCATAATATAGCTTTTCATGAAGTCACTTATTTCTTCAGGAACATATGCAAGTGCTTGTATCGAAACAATTCAACCCATATTGACTGGGTTGCACTGACACTTCTGGACTTTGATTCTTTCATTCATGAGTAAAGCGTCAGTTGATACTTTTTCCAATCTGATGACGTCCAAATGTCCTGAACTTCAATTTTTGGAATATCTAGGACAACCTGGATTCCCTATGCTTACATTGACAGAAGAGTTGTGGTTAGTATTCTAAGATATTTGGAGAAACCTTGAAGAAATCTTGCCAAGTTCCTTCAAAAACTGTGTGCAAATAAACCCAGAAGAAGTTATGCTGTTTTGAAGGCAGAAAGTGATCACATCAAATATTGATTTGATTTGGATTTCTCTTCTGTTTATTTACAACTTATTGATTGCTGTAATTATTACTAGTTGCTGTTATTACTATTATTGTTATTTATTGGAAGGGCAGCTCCTTTTATATATCTTGAAACTATATTGATGAAAATTATTTTAAGATTAGACTGTTAAATGAGGAAGGATTATAAGAAAGATGAAGATAGTTATCACACATAGCATGTTTGGGAGTTACCATCATGGTTGTATTCTTTCTTTGAATACAATTTGAATCATATTATCTACTATAGGCCCTAAAACACATAATCTACTGTAGGGCCCTAAAATGCGGTAAAGTTTCAAATGTGTTTGGAAGTGTTTGGTCCTTAACATTGCTGAAATAAGGTTCAACTTCTTACCTGTTTCTTATATAACATCAGGTACTTCAGGACCTATGACAATGACAGATCTTTCTTTGTATAAAAAATGACTACATTGTATTAAGTCATCTGATCATTTTTATGTTTTCTTAACTCATAATGTTCATGTATGTATGTAGGTAGAAAGTGTGATTTCAGAAGTCTGATAAAAGATGGCTTTACCAATGAAGTGGTTATGGTGGTCTATAATGACTATGATAAACAGCAAAGAAGTAATTAATAGCTCTTCACTCATTTGTGATTCAAGGATGTTAAACGCTGTCTGCCCATCTCATATGTCTGCTAATTTGATTGTATGGTTAACTAATAGAAATACTGTTATAATACATAAGATTAAAAGATCTGATCCTAATTCATCATCCCATTGTGGCTGTTAATGAGGAACACTGCCAATATAAGGTAGGCACTCATAAAGTGTTACTACCACCTTTTTAAGAGTAATTGGTCTTCAAAAACTTGAAAAGAATCACAATAGAGTGAAAATTACATTTCATGATGAAAACAGTTAATATATTGACTGTGGATATCTTAAATCAGAGGTCTCAACCCCTGGGCCGCAGCCCACTACTGGGCCATAGCCTATTTCGAACTGGACCCTGTGAGCTGTGGGATGGCATGAATGCTTGCAACTTGATTTGTGTGAATGGCAGGCTGGTGCGCATGCACATGTGCGCACACAGCTAAACTTGCTCACCTGCATGTACATACTAGTCTGCCCCTGAATAGTGCATGCATGCTGGCCCACTGGTCTGCCACTCACATGACCTCATTCCTCTCCCCCCCCCCCACTGGACCACCAAGCCACAAAAGTTGGGGACCGCTGTCTTAAGTGATGCTATAGTCATGTGGAAATGTAATATGGAAATTCACTGTATCCAGTATAATTTACTTTTGAGTAAACATGTAGATTCTAAGCAAGATGTACAAAGAAGATGGGATATTCTCTCAAGGTGCTAATTACTTTCTACAGAAAGGAAATAATTCTGTTCAGATGCAACTCATAGCTTAAAAAAAGCAATGAGTGGGTGAGCAATTATCAAAGTATGCTTTGAAGAGAGCATAGCAAGCAGAAGAGAATGCAATTAGTGCCTCTTTCAATTTAGAGTTTCTTCATAAATGAGTGTCATCTGATCGACATGTCAAGGCAATGGAGTAATGTAAAAATAGAAAAAAGTACATGAGATATATGTATGCAGAACCAATATGCCCTTAGAAACATATAGAAATATAGTTATTGAAACCAAAAATAAGAGTCGGTTGATGGAGTTAGTGGAAGAGAATCATGGGCCATTCAAAAGGAAAGGCAGTAATTCCATTCTTCAAATCTCTTCAGCAATATCTTTTCTCCATGATTGACAATTGACAAATTATTGAGACTCTATATCTAAATTTTGAATTTTTAAATGTTGCAGGATCCAATCTGAGTTGGTCACCAGGACCAGAAGTTTTGTCTTCTGAGCTTTTGGACTTGTGCTAGAGCCCATCTTCAAGAATGTTCAAGCTAGAGAGAAGTTCCCTGAAGACGGGCTCCAGTACGAGTCCGAAAGCTCAGAAGACAAAGCCTCTGGTCCCAGTGACTGACCCAGACTGGATCCTGCAACATTATGCTGGGACACATATATTAGCCCTTTTACATGTTGTTTTCTTATTTGTGATCATATACGGATATTGTCCAATGGTTACTAAAATCTATTTGTCACAGTGAAAGAAGAAAATTGATCACAGCTCTTTTTTACATAGTAACTTATTTGGAAAGTTTGTTAAAACAATATCCTTGCAATTTTTTTCAGTGCTGTATAACTTGGAAAAATGAAAGTACTTCTATGATACTATATCTATGTATACTTCATTTCTATTCTCTAATTACTGCAATGTCATCTTTAATTGCTCAGTAAAGCTGACTCTGCTGTCCTCTTAAAGTTAAGACTCTGTGTATTTAGATTTAATATGTCTTAAATATACTATTTGACACACTATATAGCCAAATAAATTGCATTATATACTTAAGTATTCTGTCATTATCATATCTACTTTTGAATTAACTGAGGTGATAATTTTGACTTTCAATTCTTTATGGAATTTATTTGAATTAGTGATAGTAGGAAGAGATGGCACACATCACTGATGAAGTAGGAAGAAGGTAATAACTTAATTCTATTCTTTGTATTTTATTTGGTTTCATAAAGCAAACTGATTTTTTTCTGCTCTCTGATAAATGCCATGGTTTTCATGATATCAAATTATAGGAGATCAAATATAAGCAAAGAAGTAGGGTAAGAATATATTTAGTTAAGAGCACAGTCCTAATCCATAAATCCATGGATTGAAGAAGATTAAAAACCAGATTAAGTCCTTCACCTTCATCTGGAAATCCTTTTGCTACAATCCATGTGAGCAAATCCACTTTACCAAAGTATTCCATAGATCAAAAATAAACCATTCAGGTTATCAGAGGAGCTATCCAGTATAAAGCATAGAACATATTTTGCTTCAATAATGTTTAGCTCCAGCTAAGCAGCTCTGTTGGCAAAACTGCTGTCCTGTTTACTAGTTGTTATCAGTGATATATACCTTATGGATGTAATAAAATAATTCTATTTCATTTCATTTGATCTACACCTGAATCCCAATTCTTGGTTCCTTTTGTTGATGAGATATGATCTTACCTTTACTGCCATCAGTCCACATACCTGAGTCAATGGTAGAATTCTCTTCTGAAGTCTCCAATTCTAGAATGGTCATATACCAGAAAAGTGGTGGAATATGAAACTTGGCCAACATGTGACACTGATGCAAAAATTCACAACTTAACTCCAGCCCTCCCTCTTGTATGTAAGAACAAATATATCAAGTAGAGAATTTATTTTGCCTAGGTTTGGATAGAAATAGAAACATTAACCTAAAATAATAAATGGTAAAATTAGCAACATTTTGTGTTTGGAGTTTGATTTTCCAGTATATGTACAGATTTATTTCAATGTCTTTGAATGGTTTCATAAAAGGTGGTAAAAATGTATTATTTTTTTCCTGTTTCCACTGTTAAAAATAAGAATGAGTGATAATAAAAAATGGTTCACAGTACATTTTCAAAAAAATGAGCATGATTCAAAGTTAACATTTTTTTGTATTGCTTTTATTTTAAATAAGGCTGCTCAATCTTTCTGACAAAAATATGATCCCATTTCGACCCTCAGAGTATCTACTATACCTTTTATAATGTTATTGTAATAAGAATAACAATAATAATGATAACAACAACAACAACAACAACAATAATAATAATAATAATAATAATAATAATAATAATAATAATAATGATGATGATGATGATAGTAATATCAGGACTTGAGAATCAAACTGCAGAGACTCTGGCATAAACCAGTGCAGGTGGTTCCAGTGGTACTGGGCACACTGGGTGCTGTGCGTAAAGATCTAGGCAAGCACTTAAAAACAATTGGTGCTGACAAGATCACCATTGGTCAGCTGCAGAAGGCCACCTTACTGGGATCTGCTCGCATAATCCACTGATACATCACGCAGTCCTAAACACTTGGGAAGTATTTGACTAGTGATTTGTGATAAAAAACCCAGCATGGTTATCTCGTCTGCTATGAATACTGTCATTTTTGTGTACTACAACAACAACAACAATAATTTGTATCTTTACTTTTGTTCTTTTCTTATTAGGGAATGTCTATTTGGGTGGGTGGGTGTGATCATTTTGCAAGTTTTAATGTTTGTCATTGTTCAAATGGTGGAAGGAAACTGTTTTTGCAATATTGTTTCCATTTAGAACAGTGTTTCTCAAACTTGGCCACTTTAGATATATGACTTCAATTCCCATGGCTTTTTGGGGAATTGTGGGAGTTGAAATCTATACAACTTAAAGAAAAACTGATTTAGTATATTGGCCCCAAAGCTACTGCAATAGCAGTAGCAGTTAGACTTATATACTGCTTCAGTGCCTTCTGTAAGTAGTTTTACAGAGTCAGCATATTGCTCCCAACAATCTGGGTCCTCATTTTATCAACCTCCGAAGAATGGAAGGCTGAGTCAACCTTGAGCCTGGTGAGATTTGAACTGTCAAATTGCAGGCAGTTGGCAGTCAGCAGAAGTACTGTAGCCTGCAGTACTGATGGTAAGAAACAGAAATTTGATCTAAACACATGATACTGACATCTCTTTAAAATTTGCTCCATGAAGTGCTGCAAATTTAGGCAGGTGAAATAATAAATGCCATATGAGTATTCAAATGCCATATGTGTCTTTATAAAAATGCACAATGCAGACTATAAATGAGCTTTTTACTGAAGATTTTTTAAAACACTAAATAAAAAGGAAGATTTAAAGGAATGGCAAAAATAAGCTATGCCAGCAAGACAATACATTCTAAGAAAATCCCTACCCTGGTACAAAACCTAAATGCTCCATTCAATTAAGAGAGTAGATCAGCAGATTCACCAGTTTCAGTACTGAACTAAAATCACAAAAGTGGAAGAACACTGAATTACTGTTATTTTCTATCTTTCAAACAATCTGAGAAAATAGCTATTCTTAGCAAGAATCTGTCCGTTTATTCAGTGACAATGAATATTTAAATTATAACCTTCCAATAGTTCATTTACAGCATCAAGCAAATGAAGTATAAATTAGAAATATAGCACTGAATTCTTTTGTGCTGCAGCTAAACATTTTGAGCAAAGCAAACCTGGTTCTGAAGTTAAAGAAAAGAACAGGCAGGCATAATTACTGCTAGGTAGAGAAATAAATTTTACTTACATTTTTACCATTACTCCTTTAATTACATGAAAGAATCTGCTTTATGATTCTTTTTTTAAGGGGAAAGGAAATACACGCTTGGACAGAAAAAAATTCATTCTTAGTTGGAGTTTGAGTAAGTTATTTTCTTACACCTTGGTCAAAGGAAAATAGACTATTTGTGGGGGTTCATGGTTTGGATAAAGAACAGGCAACCTAAGAGTTCCTCTGAGGAAGATGGACAATTCAAAAATGTGATGATGGAGATGAGAGAGAGAGAGAGAGAGAGAGAGAGACAGACAGACAGACAGACATGATGGATGAAAAGATAGAAATAGAGATAGACAGATAATCATCATAAGTATATCATGTTAGGGAGGGAGCAGTGACATCTTCAGAAACAGCACACAAGATTGCAATGACATATTTCAACAGCAAACAACCAAAATATGGACCCTGATTTAATTTAAATTAATTTTAACAAGCTTTTAGCCCCTTCTCAAAAAAGTAAAAAAACAAGAGATCAAGCAAATTCCAGTCCCTTGTGATGATCAGTCTCTGGTCTATTTAACAGATCTGAGATCTCTAATGCAGGTATAGTTACAATTCCTCAGAACCTTGTTCTGCATTCCTCTATGCCTTGTGTGTGTGTTCTTCTTTGTGCTTGGAAAGTGAGCTTACTTTACATATACCTTACTCCAAGGTATGCAAGACCTTGGTCGACAATTATTGGCTAAAATTGGCTTTTCATAAAAAATCTCTAGCACTGTTCATCCTAATATATAGTTTTGTATCATACTAAAATAAAAGGCAGATAAAGAAGCTTACGCTTTGCAGTCTCTTTATTCATACCTTCAATTGTAAAGTAAAAATAAAGTATGTTTCGTGGTATGTTCATTTAACAGAGTTAAAGCATAAGTATAATCTCAACTACAAAGCATCTATTCTTTGTTCAGGGACACAGATAAAGTATGGGTGATTTATAACTCAAAATAAGCACAAACACATAATTCTTTTCATAGCGACCAATGAGGTATTGGTCCATTTCAGCACAATTTTATGTATGTGTTTAAGAAGGTGAATTATTTAAAATATCAGGAAGACAACAAAAGAATTATAAATTTCTATATTGAGTGGGATAATAATATTTACAGGCCATACTATGCTGAATCTGTATCAATTGCTATGCACTGATTTATATTATACATGTAATATGTATTATGTATATACATATATACATATATGTGTGTGTGTGTGTGTGTGTGTGTGTTTTAAGTTTTCGCAGTTATTTACATGAATGCAGTTCAGCTTCCTTCGGGTATAATCCCACGTCATTGTAGTGCTTTTAAAGTTGAAGCAACGTTTCAGCAGAATCTCATCTGCCATCATCAGGCTTCTGTATGGAGTTTGTATGTGGGTCAGGCTATCACAGGTTTTGGTTTTAAATTTGAGGCTAGCCTATTGTTGTGCCAGGATGTTTTTTTCTACATCCTGATTGGTTGGGAGTTTTGGTCTGTTTTTATTGGACTTGGAGTTTGTTTGATTGGTGTTTCTGGTTTCTTCTGTTTGCTTTGTGGCTTTGATTGGCTGGCAACACTGTGTTCCTGTATTGGAGGCTTTCAGTGCAGCTTGGCTTCACGTGAAAGGATGGCTGTTATCTATTAGGAAGCTAGGTTTCATCTGGGTGCCTGTTGGAATGTGTTTGAGCTGGAGGTATCAGAGGGAGTCTGTTTGTGCCCAGGTGTTTGTCTGGCATGTGGTGTGGAGATCTTTCTATTTGAGAGTGCAGGCTTCCAAATGATTGACAGTCTGGTGGAATAGAAGAGATGCACTGAAAGCCTCCAACACAGGAACAGAGTGTTGCCAGCCAATCAAAGCCACAAAACAGACAGAAGAAACCAGAAACACCAATCAAACAAACTCCAAGTCCAATAAACAGACAGAAGAAACCAGAAACACCAATCAAACAAATTCCAAGTCCAATAAACACAGACCAAGACTCCCAACCAATCAGGATGTAGAAAAAAACATCCTGGCGCAAAAATAGGCTAGCCTCAAATTTAAAACCAACGGCTGTGAGAGCCTGACCCACATACAAACTCAATACAGAAGCCTGATGATAGCAGATGAGATTCTGCTGAAATGTTGCTACAACTTTAAAAGCACTACAGTGATGTGGGATTCTACCCGAAGGAAGCTGAACTGCATTCATGTAAGTACCCTCAAAAACTTTATTTATATATATATATAAATAAATATACCCTAAAGACAAAATCGAGTTAGAAAACTAAGGAGAATGTGAAATCCCTTGCACTGCCTGTCCCACCACATACATCGGACAAACTAACAGAAGAAAAACTGCACACATTGAAGAACACAAGAACTCCATCAAAAAAGAAGTCCTCTTCCCTGGTCCAACACCTCAAAGCCACAAGACATGAAATTGACTTTAAAAATACCAGAACTATCACCAAAACCGAACACTTCAACAACAGACTAATCAGAGAAGCCATAGAGATAGAAAAACACCCACACAGCATGAATAAATGAGATGATACCTCATGCCTACCAACCACTTGGAAACCTGTCCTCATTAATAAACGAGTACCTAACATGAAGAATGACACCAGACCCACACCCACGAGTGCCACACAAGATGCTACCACCACACTTCCACGTAGAAAAAAGACTCACACCCACACAGAAGATGAGACACGACCACGGACCAGAAGCCGTACCGCAGCTGCATCACTACCCACTATAAACCCCTCCGACCCATACAAGAAACAAACTGACACCCACCATGAAGATGTGGCATGACCATGAACATGAAGCCAAGCAACAGGATCACAGTTCACCAGCTCAAATCCCCCAGCAACTAAGACTAACCTGAGCACAACTAAGCCCCCACCTGAACAGAACACACCCCCAGCCAATCAGAACACAGCCAACTTCCTTACCAATCAGAACACAGCCAAAACCCCAACGAATGAGAACCCACCCAATCAGAACACAGCCAAGCCCCCACCCAATCAAGTCACACCCCCACAAGCAGTTAAAAGGAAGAAGCAGCTGCAAGCTCACATTACTCTGAGAAGCACAGAGCCAAAGAAACAAGCCTGAAGATGCTGAATGAGAATTCATCGAAACGTCACCTAGATACTTCCAATTTTAT
>BLBF01000005.1:23973935-24003132 GCA_015471245.1 Laticauda colubrina
CCTGAGGATGGCAGATGAGATTCTGCTGAAACGTTGCTACAACTTTAACAGAACTGGATGTTAATTTTGTAAAAAATAGTACAGCATAATATTTACCTTATATAGTAAAGCAGTGAATAGAAATGATTGCCAGTGAACTTTCCAAAATAATCAATTGACACCTCTTAGTGAAATTCTACTGTACAAAATGCATGTTTTCAAAAAGAGACATCTGGAAGGAAGCGATTATTTCTCCTGAAATTTTTGGAACACCTGTCTCTTTAAATAACGATTGAAAGAACTTGTTCATTCAATGCAAGACTGCTTTAGTTCAGTTTAGTATATATTTAACAGCAGATGAATTATCTTATCAATCTTTGCACACCAATATAATCTTAAAATCAGGGAAAAACTATGTTGGAAAAAAAGTTTGTGTCACTTTCCTTCCTTTGATTCATGCGTGCAGTAACTGAAAAGGTTGATCTTTCTCTGAGGGCATATCAGTATTTTGGAAAGCTTTCCAGCTAAAGTAAAAAATAAAGATCCATTTCTGTGGATCACATGAAAAAAAAAACCTTTGTATTTTGTATAATTACAGCATCATCTGGACCTTTTTAAAAGCAACATGCCACCCATCCCTTATGTATGCCCCTGATGCTGGCTTTTTGCTCTCAGGTGGAAATTTAGCTTTTCTTAAAGAGTTTCCCACTGTTTTATATCTAGCAAAAAAGAGATCATCAATTATTAATTGTACAATCATGTTACCATGTACTTACTTCTCTCTGCTTCTTGTTTAAAATTTAATTTAATTATTTTAAATTGAAGAGGATATGAGAATTGTGTTTACTTTGAAGACATTTCTCTTTATTAATGAAATGATTATTGATCAATTTTTGGTAAAGCATGTAACAGTTGACAATAGATTTAATTGATAGCAAAACAAAACTGGTACACATGGAATAATTGACTCTGATAACCAGAAGCCAGAAATTAAACAAACCCATTGGGGAAAAATTAGCTCCATTATTTCTTTCTTGCAGTGCTAGCATGTTGATTTTTCATAGAAAATATAGAAAATGACATGTTAATGGTATTTATCTCACCTGAAGTTTGTGAACATAGCTATATGTCGCCGGGATGGAGGGGTGGGAGTTGTTTTTTGTTTTATTTTTGTTTTCCCAAATTTTATTCTATTGTACTTTACTAATTTATTTGATTCTTTTTGTTAGTTCTTATTGTTTTTGTTTTTATTTTTTGTTTTAAATATGATTTTACATTGTGTAAGCCACCTTGAGTCACCATGGGTGAATAGGTGGCAATATAAATCAAATAAATGTTTTTTCTACATGGAACAAAACCATTCCTTCTGTTCCTCTCATTCACAAATTAGTGCACCAGAGGAATGTGTCAAAATAATTTACTTGGACTTCATTAAGGCATTTTGATGAAGTAGACTACAACCTATTATTTGATAAAATAGAATGGATTTGTAACTGACCAGATGGATTTGTAACTGACTGACCAACCACACTCAACATGTAGTCTTCAATGGAACTGCATCTGCATGGAAGAAAGTATTCAGTGGAGTATCCCAAGGCTCTGTTTTAAGTCTTCAACATCTTCATCAATGATTTGGAGAAGGGGATAGATGGGGAACTCATCAAATTTGCAGATGACACCAAGCTAGCAGGAGTAGCCAACACTCCAGAAGCACTGAACATTGGGTGCTATCTAACAAAATGAAATTCAATGGTGAAAAAAATAAGGTTCCGCATTTAGGCAAGTAAAATAAAATGCACAGGTACAGTATATATGGTATCTCCCTCAATAGTAGTAACTGTGCCTGGTATCTTGAGTCCTAATGGACAATCATTTAAATATGAGCCAGCAGTGTGTTGCAGTGGTCAAAAAAGCCAACATAGTTCTAGGCTGCATTAATAGAGGGACAGAATCAAGATCACGTGAAATGTTAATACCACTTTATAATGCTTAGTAAGGCCACACTTGGAATACTGCATCCAGTTTTGGTCGCCACAATGTAAAAAAGATGTTGAGACTCTAGAAAGAGTGCAAAGAAGACCACAAAAAATGATTAGGGGACTGTAGGCTAAAACATATAAAGAACAGTTGCTGGAATTGGGTATGTCTAATTTGATGAAAATAAGGACTACGGGTGATATGATAGCAGTGTTCCAAAATGTCCGGGGCATAGAAGAAAGATGGGGTCAAGCTATTCTCCAAAGCATCTCAGGGCAGGACAAGGAGCAATGCATGGAAACTAATCAAGGAGAGAAGCAACTCAGAACTAAGGAGAAATTTCCTGACAATTAGAACAATTGAACAGTAGAACAATTTGTGTCCAGAAGTTGTAAATGCTCCAACACTGGAAGTTTTTAAGAAGAGATTGGATAACCATTTGTCTGGAATGGTATAGGGTTTCCTGCCTAAGCAGGACTAGAAGACCTCCAAATTCCCTTCCAACTCTGTTATTCTGTTATATTTCCTCAACCTTGACCATGGTATCTTTCTTGTCAACAGAAGCTGCACAAATATATGTGGGAAATATTAGTATTCTCCTTCAATGGCTTTCCATTCAATCTCTTCTAATGCTATCCAGAATGTTATAATCATCTGCATAAAAGAGCTGGAAAGTTCTAGTCCTGGTTAGATATGAACGCTGCTGAGTTACCTTGGGCCAGATCTTCTCTCTAGCCTTAGGAAGGAGGCACTGGCCTTGCTAAGAAAATTTTAGAGACATGATAGCAGTGTTCCAATATTTGAGAGGCTGTCATAGAAAGGATGGAGTCAATCTATTTTCCAAAGCACCTGAAGGCCCAACAAGGAATAATGGATAGAAACTAATCAAGAAGAGATTCAACTGAGAAATGAGAAATTTTCTGACCGTGAGAGCAATCAACCAATGGAATAGCTTGCCTTCAAAAGTTGTGGGTGCTTCATCACTGGAAGCTTCAAAAGAGACTGTCAGCCATTCATCAGAAATGGTATAGGGTCTCCTGCTTAAGCGGTGGGTTGGACTAGATGACATACAAGGTCTATTCTATTCCATTCCATTCATCTATCATCTATCTATATCTATCATCTAGCTATCAATCCCTATCTACTTACCTAACTACCTATCTGAAATATGATTAAAGTTTGATGACACTTCACACATTCCTGTCCAATCCTGAATGCTATGTTATTATATTACATATTTAGCACCTAAATACTATACTAAAAGATCCATTTGGAAAGATAGCTAGAAATGTATTCTCTATCTACTTTACCTGAGTACAGCAATCTTTTAGAGCTGCTTTTTCTCATAAAAAGAAGATGCGCCTAATACACCAATCAGAAAGACATCACATGCTAAGATTTCCTTACCAGACAATTAAAGGCAAATCTATGCTTATTCCAAGTGTCTCCTGTTGTAACAGTTAATTATCATATTAAAATTCCATCTTGTGTCATTTTTACTGATGGTTCCCTTGTGGATATTCATGACAGAAAATAAATGCTAATTTACTTATATGAATATTAAAGATAATTAAAAATACAAAAACTGATTTGACCTTATGCATGATTAAGTCCTTGTGCAATAAAACTCAAAAAGAAAAAGAAGCCACTACAATAACACAGCTAAGAATTGTAAAGAGATCAGAAGTACGGAAGAAAACACAACTCAATATTTTTTTATTGGCCCATGTGTGGCATCATAACATCCCCAGCATCAAAGCCAAAATTGTGTCAAAGCCAAAACCACTTCCCCCACCCCACCCCTGGCTTCAATACATGAGGCTTCCAAAGCTGCAGCTGCGATGCCATATCAGCTGTCAAGCTCTGCCTAGCTTCAACCATAATGTCGGGCTCTGGGACATCGGTAAGATGTAGACCCCGACACTATGTCTAGTGTATAAGATGAACAAAGCATAACATTCCATTTTTATTAAACGTCAGTGCATTTGCATCTGTCTCCACAGATGCAAATTTGTGAAACCAAATTCTGTGAAACTGAATTTTGGAAACTTTTCTTTTTCACAGAAAAAGCTATTTTGGTCGGAATGATTAAGATAATAACCTTTGAGTACTGAGTCTTTGTGTATATATCTGCATAGATGTAATTTAACCCAATTTCTGCTCTAAATTGGCCTTTAGGAATCAAACCACATAGTTTGATTTAAACATTTACTGTTAAGTTATGATGCTCAGTATTATGAAATCACAGTACATTGCACATAAATATTTGCAAACACAGGATAAATACTACTTCACGAAGAACTAAGCTTTTTCAAACAGATGTAATCCTAGATATCAGTGCACAGGACTGATATATACACTAGCACAGGGGTCGCCAACCTTTTGGACCTCAGGAACTGCCAAACTCATAATTTTAAATCCCAAGGACCAGAGACCCTGGAAAAATGGTCTGCAGGAAAATTCTCCACCTTGTTTTCCTACCAATCGATCACTCTTTATTTGGGATTGCAAAATACTGTCTCCAGTTCCATTCTCGAGGGGGGGGGAGAGAAAGAGAGAGAGAGAGAGAGAGACTTTTGGCTTCATGCAAGGAAAGCAGCAGAAGTCTTTCTTTATCTCCCCCAAACTCTACCAGAAATGAGCCTTTGTGAGACCTGTTGCGCCGGCGCAGCCTCTTGGAGAAGGATGCCTTGCAGCGTCCCAGAGACTCATTTCTGGTGGAATTTGGGGGAGAGAAAGAAAGACTTTTTGCTGCTTTCTTTGCATTCAACTAAAAGCAGCAGAAGAAAGAAGCCCAGTGGCCAGGCCAGGCATGTGGGGCAAGTGAGGCAAGTTCCCCACTCTGCCCTTCCCCCCTCCCCTCACTATTTCATATTGTTCGTAATGCAACAACACAAGCCTGTGTTTCCGCAGGCCATGTGGATGGTGCAGTCTTGTGTTCCCGCACAGCCTGGATTAGTTAGTTTATTTTATTGTCATTGCACCTCATACAATGAAATCAAACACCATCTTCAGTGTACATCATGACCATGAAAATAAACACATACACACATCCTTCACACTCCACATTAATTGTTTGGGGGTGCTTTCCAGGTGACATTTCTCTGTGGACCACCAAAATTTTCTCATGGACCACCAGTGGTCTCTGGCCCTCTGGTTGGCAACCACTGCACTAGCAAATCTAAACATATATTGAATGCTTTAATGCTTAATCAGTCATTTCAAAAGCTATTCATTGCATAGTGATTTCAGTATTACATACATTTTCAAGGAATAAAGATGACATTTTATATTATGCAATTCAGCTTGCCTGGTATACCAGTAAAATGATTTTTTAAAGTGATGTACTTTTAATATATTCATATTTGTAGATTAATATTTTTTCATTTGTAAAACACACTTGTTTCAGTACTATTTCATTGTTTACATTACCTAACCAAAAATTAAATGAAGAAAGGCCAGCCATGTAGGGAAAGAAAAATCCAGAATGGCATTATTGAAGGAACATAAACTACTAATATATAAAATAGCACATTCATATTACTCACTTTCTTCAATATATGGATATAATAATGGAAATCAAAATTAGTATCTTACCTGATGTCATGCCCTGGAGCAACAGCCAGTACTCTTGATGGCCATTGTAACAGAAATTTCATTATGACTGTTATTATTTTCTTTTTTAAAAATGATGATTCTGGCTATTCTTTAACAGCACAGGTCATACCTTACAATCTCAGTTAATAAAGTGACTGCATTATCTGATACCAAAATCTCTTGTCTGAAGTTTATTTATGGAACATGCCATAGAGCTGAGTATGCCTTTTTCCTAATGTAGAGAAAATTATCAAAGATCAAAATGGCAGATGATCTCTGAGGCTTTTCTAATATTTTCTCACAGTGATTCATGATTTAAAAATATTCATTTTAGCGTTTTATCTACGCATGTCAAAGTTATTTTAAATGAATATTGATTGTACAATGTACAATTAATGTTTCATGTATATTGCAATGTACAATTAATATTTCAAAGTTAGCCTCCTTTAAGTGAATCTATTTATATTGAATAATGGAGATCAAAGGCATTCAACAATGGAGCAAGTGCATGCGTGGATCTAAGTGGCTAAACAGACATATTAAAAAATATGTGGTTTTCAAGCTGGCTGAAAAAAATATATGTAAGGCTAATACAGGTAGTCCTTGACTTACAATCATTCATTTAGTGACTGAAGTTACAACTGCACACAGAAAGTGGCTTATGAGCTTTCTCCACACTTACAAGCATTGCAGCTTCCCTGTGGTCATATGATCAAAATGTGACCTCTTGGCAACTGGCATGTCTTTATGACAGTTGCAGTGTCCTGGGATCATGTGATCACCTTTTGTGACCTTCTGAAAGCAAATCAATGAGGAAGCCAGTTTCACTTAACAACCATATATTTAACTTAACAAACACACTGATTCATTTTACAAGGGTGGCAAGAAAGGTTATAAAATGGGGCAAAACTCACTTAGGAACTATCTTGTTTAGCCAATTTTGTGCTCAATTTTGATCGTATGTCAAGGACTATCTGTATAGAATCTTTGCATAGGAAGAACACTTAAACAAATATGAATGCATCTGTAGTATATAATTATTAACAAAAATTAGGAAGATAGTTATTTCATCAAAATATTTGATTGAAAAATTATTTTGCCCCATTGCTTCATACTAAGGTGAGATGGACGGCCATACAAATTAAAGAATTTGGATCAATCAATAAAAATTAAAAAGTAATCATTTTCACATTTTAAAAACTTTTAATGGAGATTTGAATCTGAGGAAAAATAAACTCACTGATCATAATCTTATATGGTGAGAGGCAAATGGTCAAGCTATTAGTTATAAACTATTTCACATATATCTACATAACCTACACCTTCTTGTTTCTAATGTCTACAAGAGCCCTCCCAGACTATTAGTCTGAAATTCCTAGAATACCTACCAAGCATGTTTGCTGGTATATTAAAATAGCACTATAATCCAGCCTATGGCACTATTTTTAGTTTCAAACACAGAGGTCAACTGCATCATGTGGACAAAATTAAAGGAATAGTAACCTTCTCTTCTTGTTGATGAAATCAAGATGGCAGAACTGAAGTTTTAGAGCAGCCCTCCAAAACTGATGTTTTTGATAAGCACTCCATCTCTGTGTTCTTTCATAACATTCCATCACCATCATCATATGGAATGCAAAGGATGCTGGGACACATAAATCCATAAACATTTGATAAATTGCATTACAATAAGGTTCCTTTTAAAATTAAATTTTAAAATTTCAATTTTGGGAGAGAGGCCAAGAAAAACAGAGGACTGTCAAGCTCCCATCACTGTTTATAGTGGCCAGAAAAAAAAAAAAAAATTAACTTTCCACCTGATAGGGTTATCTCTGAACATGTGCTGTCAGAACACATGTTAGCTACCTTAAAAAAATGGCAGTCATACAAATTGTATTTATTTATTTATTCATACATTCCATTTCTATAGCTGCCCATCTCAAACAAGTGACTCTGGGTGGCAAAAAAATTATGAAATAGTTAAAAGCAATTACAGTTTACAATTGTGCAAATAGAATTCTTAACATATATATCATTCAAGAAGTATGATTTAGTTTAACATACAAGATTATGGAATTATTTTCTCTTTCTGTCCAACCTTTGCACAACTAGAATGATTGGAATTTTTTCCATATCATTCCCGTAAAATTAAGTGTCCAGAAATAAGCACAGAATTGCAGCCTAAAGTCTTTGTTAACTCCATTTTTCTCGAGCCTTGGCATTGGGCTACTAGGAGTTTTCTATCACCCTTAAAATTTATCCAGCAATGAATAAGAATACATAGTATAGTAATATCGAAGAAATTATGGAAACAATGTGTATTAATGCAGTGTATACTTTGTTTAGTTTTTATAAGTGATATAAAAATATCAGGTCTGCAGAAAGGTTGCTTTTGCAGCTTTCTTAAAAATAGGGCTAAACATTTCTCATTATGTTTTGCTCTGCCATTTGTACATGGCACTTAATGCAATGTCCTTTGGGGCAATTCTAACACATGTAAAGGAGGGTTCATCTTAGGCAAACAAATGTACTGGCCACAATAGAAAGATTACATCATGGCTAGAACTACATTATTTGCTGTTGCAGTTTCCAAATCCATGAAAAAGTTTTCCTAATAGCAATTATTTCCTGTTGTGGTAATAGTAATTAATTATTATGAAGTAGCAATTATTTCCTATGACAATTACTAGAATAATAGTAATTATTTCCTATGGCAATTCTTTTGCCTGAAATGGTGCCAGAATCATGAAGAAATATATATTTTTAATCATATTAACTATGAAGCTCCACTCGTATTGTAATATACTATAAATTAGTGTTGCAAGTTTAATTTTTCAGTACTAGTTTTATTGTTAGTAAACTTTCTTGATTTTGAAGAAAAATTATGCAACTCAAATGTTTTTGAAGAAAAAAAGTTGCACTGAGTCTCAAATGCAACTTCTTTCGTCAAAAACATTTCCAAGAGCCTTCACCTATCTGCAATAAAGATTGACTCAACCATGGCATTGCTCACCTAAAACATGATTTGTTTCTTCCTCTACATGGATATGTTTTCTAAAAAGTGAATATTGAAAAAGTATCAGATGAAGCAGTCACCATTATGACCTAAACTATATACTTTTCAAAAAATATATAGCAGAAAAGAGTATACAGTACCTGTGATTTCTATGCAGTATCAAGACTGCCTTTAAGAATATTTCCCGAGATAGCAGAAAGCTACTGAAATATGTTTTCAATTCTTCCTGCTCCCTGGACACTTGTCTGTGAAGCCAGGGAATAAAATAATTCATTGGCCCCTAGAGAGATCTCTCTCAGACACATACATCACTTACAAACAATACAAATGCACACTATTTCAACATCTACTAAGTTCTTGTTACCAATATATTTTTTAATAAAAAGAAAGAATAGTTTATAAAACATTAAATAAATAATGTTAATTTCTTTTAAATAGACATATATAGATAGAACAAAATGAAACTTGAGGGAAAACTTACTGGCGTTACAGTTTATCCTGATACAGTCTAGATGGGGAAAAATAAATGAAAGATGAAATTGCATCCTTCAAGGTAACAGCTGCAGACATCCAAAAACAATCAGTCCACCCTTCCGGGGACAGACACACGCAAAAAAATGTGGCCATTTTATATTTATGTACATTCTATAGAAGTACAAGAATGTCTGTGTACTTATTTACTACAAAAGTTTCAGAACCATAAACTATTCCCATTTCCCTGCTTCTGTTTACATGTTTGTGTTTGTGTTTGTGTGTGTGTGTGTGTGTGTGTGTGTGTATGTCAGTGTGTACACATGTGAGATACTTGCAGAAAAGAACTAAAAATTATATATATTTCCTTGAAAATACTTTTTAAGAAAAATGTGTTATTTTGAAAAATATGTTATTTCTAATCAAAAACTAGGTAAATTTACATGTTATTAAAGCACAGGCATTTTCCCATAAAATGCAAGGCTTTCTCCCAAATGGTGAGTATTTTTAGTCCTTTTAGGATATTTTTGCACATTTGGATGCTTAAAAGCAAATTTTACAATGTTTCGCTGGAATGATTAGTGTATCTATAAAATGCATTCCTGGCTTTAGCTTTTAAATATTTAGTCATGCAATATTTAGCCCTTTCAATGTATACTCATTTCCTGTGCGATAACTTAAAATGTTTTGCAGAAAAAATGTATATTGCCAAAACTTTTCATGCTGCAGAAAGGGATAACATATTGCTCCTTGTCACCATAAAATGGCCACTTGCAAACTGCTAACCGCACGAACGCCCAGCCCAGATTTCACTGCATTTTGGAGAGTTCATATTTTTTATTGGTTGGAGAGAGTTGATACAAAAACAGCCAGCCAGCCCTTCAGAGCCCTGTTTCACCTTGCTGCCTGAATATTAGAATTAAATGAAGCATCTACAACATTCCGGAAGAAGATGAAATAGGCAGTGCAGTGGCAGATCTGATTATCTTTGACAACCCCCTGCGCTTCACTCATATGAAACTACAAGTGGGAGAAATTATAAACAAATTAAAAAAGAATACAGTGACACATGCACTTATTTGTGCATGTTAAACACTCATTAATATGCTAACAAAAAAGTAGAATTTCAGCTGAGGTATTCTGAGCACTCAGAGACTTTTCTGAGCAAAACAAGCTTCACAAACATGATCACAAGATTAGAAGCATGACACCTCCTTTAATTCTTAGACTGAGAACACATTATTTGAAAAAAGTATTGCAACATGTTGCCATTATAATCCTGTGACAAACTGTTGCTCGCAGTTAATACTAAGAGCCACTTCTCCATATATTCAACTATATCATGTTAAAAAGACTCCACTGTTCATTTGGCAAAAAATTGGTTAATCAAGGTTGACTTCTGGCTCAACTAAATTATTTCAAGCTAGCTATGCTAAACTTAGAGGTATTTTTGCCAAGTAAAATTAGAAAAGGAACATGTCTAATTAATACCATAAAATTAATATTTATAAAAGAAGGGCAGTAAACAAAAAATCTGAGTGATCGGGGAAAAGAAAACATCCAGCAGTAATGATGCCACAGAGTGTATTTTTCAGCATATCTTCTCTTAAGAAAATATGGGTTTGGTTTCGTGCGATTAGGTTTGTCATGTGTCGTCAACCGCAACAGAAAAGTGGGAGCAAACAGCCCTTGAGCATTTAGTACAATCACCATACAGGAGTGGCTATATCCCCTTTTTTAGATGTGTGCTGGTAAGTGCAATAAGGAAAAAAAAATATCCAATACTGAGTGCCACAAGATTTAGAGAAGGAGAGAGAGAGAGAGAATGACAAAACACTAGAGATCATATCTGAAAAACTAATTATACTTGAGAGATATAAAACAGAATGTAGACTGGATTATATTCTCTTTTAAGTTTCCAAAATTTCATTTGAAAAATGTATTTACATTTTAGAAGCTTAGACTGTCACAACTGTTCTGAGATACTTAAAGCTTCCTTTTACTTCTCATCACTTACATTTATACACCCAATCCTTGGGATTTGCTGATTATTAATTTTTACTGACATTTTTAATGTCATAGTACCTATGGCTGACTCTCCACACTCCTATGAAGCTGCTAGTGAGGTCATCTGTTATAAAGGGATTTGCTGGTGCTTTGTATCTCTACACTGGGCTGGTCAAGTGATGCCATGGAGCTTTGTCTTGATTTTTTTAGCCTATGGGGTGCTGGATAGGAAAGAATATGCTTCAGTTCAATTATAGCAAAACCAAATGGCTCTGGGACTGAGGACTTCTGGAGTCTTCCCAAATAGAACCACTGTGTTATACACAGCTCTAGTGTGAGGAATAGGTGGCAGCCTTGGCCAAAAGAATTTTGTGTGGCACACTTTGTTGGACTAAGAGGCTCTACTAACAATTTTCATGTGTTAGTCATATCTCAAATGAATTACATTTATAAAATATATAAAATACAATTTACATGGGACTGCTCTTAAAAAACATCTGGAAGCAGCAGCTGATTGAAAATTGCAGTGTGAGCAATTATAGGTATTTCCCCGTGCCTTCATGTTACCATTTTGCTTCATGAGCTCCCTTGATTGTCAGTATTCTTCTAAATGCAATTGAAGATATTAATGGTCACTTATCAATCCCTTCATGGAATGAGACCAGGTTATCTATGGAGCCAAACCTCCCCTATCATATCTATCTATTCTCTTAGGTGCAAGAGGAGGAGCAAACCATGGATCATATGAATCAAGGAATAACTTCATAGGAGACCCAGGATTTTTTACTTTAGTGCCTGATCTTTGAAACATCATTCCTTAAGAAAATTAGATCAGGCTGGTATTGTATATCAGCCTTTCACGAGGCTCCAAAGACATGCTTAGGTTTCTGAGCATGGACTACTGAGCTGGACTACTGATTAGAACCTGTGAGATAGTTATTGCTGTTTTGTTTTGTTTTATTCTTGGTTGCAGGTCATGTATCTTATTTTCTCATAGTTTTTGTATTTTAACTTGTGGGCCACTTAGAATTCCCATTCGGTCATGTAAATTGAACAAGTAAACAAATATATGATCAATCAACAGCTGGATACATTTCTGGCCCTGCCTGCCTATACAAAATGATCAATAAGGGATGCAGATTTTGAGTGATGTTTAAAGATGAGACTTTGACACAGTGCAGTTCCAATCAGATAAAGAAGAAGACTGACAAGGACAACCACTGGTTTATGGTGTGATTGACTATGTTCTAACTCTAAGCATGTGCTAATCATGGATGAAACTTGGCTCATTGAATTTTCTTTCTCTGTGTGTATCTTTCTGTCTCTCTGTCTCTGTCTGTCTCTCTCTCTTTCTTTTTAACAGTAGTGTTAGAAATATCACATATGAACTTATATTTTTTTCCAGAGACAATATGATCCTCCAACTATCCCTCAAGAAACATTTAAAATTTTCTTAAAGAAATAGTCTTAATATATGAGAGACTCTTCCCTCCCTCCTTCCTCAATCAAATCAACCACATTCTTATTTCTGATTTTTTATTTTTTTTTTTGCTAAATAGGCTGTAATTGAGAGAGGAATATGGCAGCCCTTGCAGGTTTTTCAGTACACTCTGTTCGAAGGGCAGTTTGCTGTGCGGGCCGCAGGCTTCAGGCCTTTGAAGGGTTGAATACCATCTTTTGATATACCATGACTGATGGGACATAAAGAAGTTTTTACAACGTTGATACAGGGTGTGAAAAAGATCACAGAAAAAAGGGTTAGAAACATGAAATGAAATTAAGAAGAAAAGCTGAGGGGGGGCAAGCAAAATAATGTTTGCTTCCATTCAAAACAGACTTTGCCATTGCATTTCTGGCAAGAAACAAATGGTTCAGATTCCCTTTGGAAGCTACTCTAAATCAACAATATCTTCATAAATTGCCTTTCTTCACCAGATGTTATCAAATGTGGAATTTTTACTGATAAGCAAGGCTTAGATGTTGGCTCACTTAATGCAATAACATTTCAGAACTCACATTGTCACTAAGGTTTGAAGAAATCTTCCCCAGCCTCCTTGGACTTGAAATGAATTTCTGAAACAATATCTCATATTTGACTTCTGTGCCCAACACTTTTGGAGGGGAAGCTTAAGTTAACATCTGAAAAGGTTTCAAATCTTTCTTGCTTCATAATTAAGCTTCTGGTCTGGAAGTCACCATCAGAATATGCATTGTTGGAGAGTTGGAGAGTTACTGCAGTGACTCCAATCAAAGCATATTTGGGCTTACTAGGATTTCTTTTGCTTACTAAAAGGCAGATAGAACTTCATTCTGGGCCTTTCTAACATGAAAAAGTTATTCAAAAGCCTAGTCATAAATCTTTAAAAAGGCCACATTAGATTTATTAATTGCCTTTTGAAAACATAGCTGCTTATGAAACAGTTTAAATAGTGCCAGATGATATGCACATGATATATGTCCTCTATGGAAGAAAAATGTTTCTGCTAAGGGAACATTATTTATCTTATGTGGTTATGACTGTTAAATACAAATAATTATTTCAGAACTGATAGAAACAGTCCAGAAGTTGTTTCTATTGTTAATTCTCTGTTAGAGAAATGCTTAAATTGTTTTCATATGAGCACTACCATCTATCTATCTATCTATCTGTCTGTCTGTCTGTCTGTCTGTCTGTCTGTCTGTCTATCTTATCTAGCTTTATTATTTTTACAAATAACTCAAGGCAGCAACCCTATCCACATATCTTCCTCTTCCTATTTTCCCCACAACAACCACCTTGTGAGTGGGTTGGGCTGAGAGAGAGAATGACTGGACTGAAGTCATCCAGGTGACTTTCATGACTAAGACATTAATTCATGGTCTTCTACTTTCTAACCTAGTGCCTTAACCACTAGACCAAACAATCCCATATGCATCTGATTGTAGGAAAGTTCTTAAATAAGATTTTCCTGTTCATATTCCAGTTCTACCCTCCCAGTCTCACATATAAATGAGTGGAATAATATAAATATTTTTCCAAGCAATGTACGATACATACAAAGCACCCCATCTTGATATTTTATAGTTAGATGTTTTGGAAAATCAGAAGTGCTCAGTCAAAAATCCGACATCAGAAAGCTTGCAGAAATTCTGAGGCTGTAACAGTTTTTCAAGTAAAAACTGCAGAATGTGAAGCAGTGACAGCAGCTGGTTCATTTTAAAGCAGAGAACTACAAGAGAACAAAAGGTTAACATTTTAACCTTTTGGAAGATAAATATTAACTATATCATGGCTCTTTATCTCTTCATAGTGAGCCATTTTTGAGCAGCAAATAAAGCCATTTATTTTCCAGGAAACTAAAATTCCTCAAATTAAACCTCAATGGGGGGAAAATAACCAATTGAAACAATATCGTATCAGAAGAAAAAGAAGAGATCTCTGTCCCAAATTCTTCCCTTTCCCTTCAGTTAAAAACACTGAATGAAAAGATAACAATTCCATCCAAGAGGTCTAACAGAAAAGCATTTCTAGTGCACTTTTTGGAGACAGGAGTGGGCAAGAAGAGGTTTCTGGATATTTATTTATAAGTTATTCTCTGTTGGTGCTTTTTTGAAATTACTACTTTTTAAACTTTAAATTAAGGATTAATCTTAATCTCAGGAAGAAGCAGATGACATTGAAATGTTTGATATATAAAACCTAGCTTATTGAAGGGTAACAAAACAATCAGAACTTTTCATATATGGCTCTGTCATTGTCTTCATAACTTATTTTTGACTGTTTTGAATAGTAACAGAGAGGCTGGATCAATGAGGATGTGGTTGATCAAAAGATGGACCAAACAGCATGTCTTACACAAAACTAACCAGTTTAAGAACAAGAAAGGAAGCTTTAAAAAAGACTTAAAACAAAACACATTATCCATAACCAGGAAGCAACATAAAATCTTCATGCAGTGATGGCTGGAGAAGTTCTCCATGATTAATATTATTTCAAAAAGTAATTTAACGGAGCTATAATTCAACTCAACCAGATAAAGGGTGGGAGAGGATGGAAGGAAGACAGACAAGAAAACAAAACAAGCTGAAATTAAAAGCCAAGTGATGAGGAGGGGAGGGACCACTTTTGCACAATACCTAGATTGACCATGAGTTTCACCCGGCCTCCATCTAGTTCAAGCCGTAGTGTATCAGCTGAATCACGTGATGTTGTGGCCATCAGCAGACCATACGCACGCTGGGACATGAAGCGGAAGGACACATCCTCAGCCTCTGTATGCATGACCATAGGCATAACAATTTTCATATACATGCTGCCATCATAACTCAGGACAGACGCCTCTGAAGAAAAGAAAAAGATCAACAAAACAAATTACAATAGTTTTAGGCATTTTAAAATTTGGAGGATATTCATAAATATTATTTCACTGTAGCATACAAATAACAAACATTCCCTGGTGTTGTATATTCAGTTGAAAATATTAAGAGTGAAATTACCTTAAAACAGTAGAAAAATAACAGTAGAAAATTGTATTAGAGAAAAGATAAAACCAGTGACTACAATAATTGCAATCGATATAGAACCATAAAGTAACTCCACTTGAAGCAATATACATTGTTTTATTGGCAGAATTTCTTGAAAAGGGCTTCACATTAAAATCCTAATAACATGATACATTAATTTGAGTAGAGAATCTCTACAGATATCATGGCTTCATAATATTTATCTAGCAATAGCTAACTTTATATTCATTGACTAATTGGCATACTTATACCAACTACAACTTTAAACTTTTTCCAAGCATAGTTTAAGGTATAGTACAGTGATGGTTAACCTTTTTGGCACCAAGTGCCCAAAGCATTTGCATGCGCACCCCAAAATGCAATGCATGCACCCTGCACACATGCCCACTTCACGTGTGTACCCTGCCCCCACATAGGTGCATGCAACCCTGCCCATGCACACAACCCCTCATGTGTGTTCTACCCCCGTGCATGCGTGGCAGAGACCTGAAGATCAGCTGGCCAGTGGGAGACATGCACACACATGCATGGTGGAGCTGAGTTGGGCCGATGGCTTGTGTGCTCAGAGAGAGGGTTCTGCATGCTGCCTCTGGCACATGTGCCATAGGTTCGCCATCACGGGTATAGTATGTTCAAAACATGTACTCAAAACCACTTGTTAAATCTGACCAATTATGAACAGTGATACTTAGTGTATCAATCTTAAATATTCAAACACACTCTTTGCCTAACTCTCTGCTTGCACATCCAGCAATAGATGAAGATGGAGCATCCACACTACTAACAGACTCTGTCAGAGAGTGTAACCATTTCTACAATACAACAATCTGCAATTTAAGAACAATCTGTAATTCAATTCAAGTTCAGGTTCTTACTGATCATCAGGAGCATGATGATCAAGAATCAAGACAAGATTCAAGGGCACTCATTGTTTCCTTGTAATTAGATGGCAAGAGTGAAAGAAGGTGGAAGCTATCAGCATTTTGTAAAGGTAAAGATTCCCCTTGCACATACATGCCAGCTATGGGGAGAGGGTGCTCATCTCCATTACAAAGCCGAAGAATCAGTGCTGTCCGAAGACATTTCCATGGTCATGTGGCCAGCATGATTAAACACCAAAGGTGCTTTCCCACCAAAGTGGTCCCTATTTTTCTACTTGCATTTTACATGCTTTCAAACTGCTAGGTTGGCAGAAGCTGGGACAAGTAACAGGAGCTCACTCCATTACGCGGTGCTAGGGATTCGAACTGCCATACTGCTGACCTTTTGCTCAGTGTATTAGTCACTGATCTACCGTGTCCCTTACAAAATACATTTTGAAGATACTTCATTCTAATATATCATGTTCAACTTATCATATTTGGAAGCATTATGTGATGATCTATCTCCTTTTACAGGTCCATAATGTTGGGACAGGTGGAACAAACAAGTACCACTAGCAGCAAAGTGGATGGATTCAAACACAACAATAACAGATGGATTGATAGGAGACCTAAAAACTCCATGCTGGGGATGGATTACCCTGCAGATATTATGTCATGTAATTGTTTAATGTTGACCTCAACTTAATAGCAATAAAGTAATCAGTCGATGGGTAAGGTATAGGATCCGATTTCTTGACATGTGAGTGTTATTCCAGGTTGCTGGAAAAGCTATGTTCTTTTCTCAGAGTTCCTGTTGTGGTAAGCAAAGCACAATAAGTTTAATAATGCTACTTCCAGATGCTGGTGAAACCCAATGTTCTCATATTAGACATAAACTTATTTGCTGCATGTATCGAATCAAAACACATAGGCCTGCTTGGTTTTGCTTTAGATTCTATTAGACTGTGCAGTTAAGCATGAAATGGCACTTTTTGACACCTTCAGTTCAAATGTGACCTGCATGAAATTGTCCCTGTGAGAGTGTATGCATATGCATACATTGCTGATAAGTGTCAGAGTAAGCAAAGGGAATGCTGCCAGAGTATACATGAATTAACCAGCATAAGAGGGATCAGATACTTCCCTTCTTTAGGTACAATAGGATGTATTGCATGATAGAAGCATTTTGTAATTAGCAAGAACTTTGGAGATATAAAAATCTGAAATGTTTGCATTTCCTTAAAGAGAAAAAAACAACACAAATAGTGTTAGAAACTTTGGACTAATTTCAGTGGTAAGCATATCTGAGATCCACAGATACAAGCTTACCCAATTTGTGCCACCCCCAAATGTGCTGAAATTGCAAATCAATTCCTAAAATTCCCAATTATTATGAAATATATGAAGGCTGATATAAATGTATACAGTAGAAAATAAGCAACTTCAAATATTTAGTCTAGTATAGATTCTTTTCACAGTTTCCTCTCCAAAATATCAAAATAGTCTTAATATGATCTACAGTTATATTCACCACACTAATCTTAACCATAATGAGAACAAGGACCAAGCTGCAGCAGGTCGTGCATTATCAGTAACAATATCCACACACAAAAAACGCACAACCACACACCACAATCCATTTTATATGAAAGAGAAAATAAATTACTTGCTTCAGGTTGCATTTATTTTTCTGTCTGTCTGGAAAAGAAAAAACCCAAGCATTTCCTAGAGGAGGAATTAGAAGTTGAAAATTCATCACTGCAACTTTTCCCTTATAAATACCTGCTAGGATAGAGCCTACAAAAAATCAGGTAGTGTAATAAAGTATCACTTCCCTTAAATGATGAAATTGCTTTTCCACAAACTTCACAGAAAGTTTTTAGCAACTTCAAGCATATGATAAATGAACTGGAAATTCAGTTATACTCGGCTGCCAAACTGTAACAAAGACACATGATCCTAGGGGGATGGAACCAGACCTGGATCTGGAAGTGCCCCAAGATCTGGATTGATTTCTTGGATTGACTCAACTGCAGTTAATTATGCTGAACCTGGTTTTCTAATACAAGTGCTGGGATCAAATTAGGATGGGCCATTTTCTCCTTCAAAATTATTTTGCCTCTTGTCTTCTCTCTCCATATTGCAGAGGAAGTTTTATATGAACATTTTTTTATTCTTTTCAACTATGCAGATGGATGGAATTTTTGTCTCTTGTAGATTTTGAAGCTCCTTCCTTCCTTCCTTCCATCCTTCCTTCCTTCCTTCCTTCCTTCCTTCCTTCCTTCCTTCCTTCCTTCCTTCCTTCCTTCCTTCCTTCCTTCCTTCCCTTCCTTCCCTTCCCAGAAGAGAAGTCATGGAGGTAAGCATGGCACTTGGAGGATACTTTTTTTTCTTTTGCCCTTTTTTATTGATCAATGAGAGAAAGCATAGATTGTCGTGAATGTTGATTGCTTTAATTTTAAGATAAACAATGGTAAAGACAATTGTGTATCAGTTTGAAAATGATTGGGAGGATATGAAAAGGTGAAAGGTATTGGCAGTATGGAAGGGCCTAAGTTCCAAAGCACAGCAAATAAAAGGGAGAATGTTTGTTTTTAAATAAGTGATTTACATATGGATAAAGGCCCTGCAAATTCTCAAAGAATGTTCAAAATATCACCCCTCACTTTATTCTCACATCAATCCTGCAAAACAAGGAAGGTAGAAATATAGACTGTACTTTTGTTAAGTTACTTATGTCTACACTAGAGAGCAAAAAGTCTGTCATGTCCCTGTTGGAGTCTGAATCCAAGGAGGAAGCCAAACAGCTGACAGGGAGTGGGAATGTGGCTCCATTGGCTATGGAGGAAACTGGGGAAGAGCAAAGTCTGGCTGAGCAGAGCAGGGAAGAGGTAGAACAAGAGAGAGGGAATTCAGAGGAAGGTCCAGGCCCAACCCCTCTTCATCCTAGAGCATGCAGCAAGGAATGGAGAAGAGAGCAACGTGGGTTGCATGGCTTACGGGGGATGAAAGGGCCCTGATTCTCTTCATTAGCTGCAGCTGGGAACACAGTTTATAAAAAAGACAAGCTGCATGTGGCAGGCTGTTGGGAGCAAACGTGACTTCATCTTGTGTTGTCTTGGCTTATTTGTGTTACTTATGTCTTCCCAACCATGTGAGTTTTGCTGTGCTTTCAAGCCTTAAATTCTTGCTCCTGCTCTGCCCAACTAATGATTTCAGTTTGGCTTGTTTGGACTTTAAGTTACAGTTTGTGTTTACCTTATTTTGGACTTAATTTTCTGCAATCAAAGGCTGTTCCTGGAAGAATTTTTTTCAGCCAAAAGTAACCTGGACACTGGGGGCAAAATTGGAGATAATAAAGGGACTCTTGTTGATTATCTGACTGTGTTGCCTTTGTGCCATGTCCCAGGTCATCACAAAGTCTATGAATCATGGAGCAGATAAAGCACAACTTCCTTTCCAAATTTGCACTCTGGAAAATTAATTTTTTAAAAAAAACTACTGCCAAGACACTAAATGAAGAGATAATTTTGCAAGTGGTTGCAGCAAAGGGGAGAGGAGTTAATCTTATTTTCCTTTTATCTAAATACTGAGGGTGTTTTTTTTTTTTTTTTTTTGAGATTTCCCGCCCTTTATGTTATAATATCAATTCATTTGTTTTACCTTCTAAATAGTGTTATATAATATACATATACATACACACACACACACACATAATAGATAAACAATTTGTTAGTGAAAACAGTTGAAGAAACCAAAGAATTTTTCCATTTCCTCTCTGTTTGAACAGATTAAAAAGCAGATCCTGCAAAGCAATATTTGGCATTAACCCCTTGGAAGTGCCTTTCTTTAGAGGATTGTTCACAAGACAATGTGTTATAGACTGAGGCTAAAAAAACCAACCAACCACAAAACCTTCCTGCTGTGCATTGACTGTCGGTATAATCGCAACCATTTCCAGATGTCACAAAAGATGTCAAGAACTGAATTTCACTACTGGCTTAATCACTTTTTGCTTTCCACAGAGAATACAAAAAAGCCTGCATGCAATCAAACAAATTGAAATTATTCATCTTCTGAGCACTCTCAGACCTGTTCACACTTATGCAGTCAATAATGAATAAAATAAATATAAATCTCAAGATTGTCACATTTCATTTTTAATAAATCTGTGTATTTATTACTTTTTTATGCTTTCAACATATGTTAACCAAGCCATGAATCAAGAAAGATATGTGCAGTTACTTCTGAGCAGTTTGCTTTAGTATTCTTCATCTATAGACAGAAATCTTGTCAAACTAAAGCAATGATTTGTGTCACTACAGATACAATCTCGGAATTGCTAGGGAGGAGCCTTCTTAACCCTCTTTTTCCTGACTGCACTATCTAAACTTCATTGTGTGTTTACCCTCTTGAATACAGCCCCTCTCTTCTGGGAATCCAGACCACAGTCCAACATACCATGAAGTATTGAGAAGTAACACTAGGAAGGCCACTTCAAAATAAAAGAGAGAAGCAGAGGAAAAGAGAGATTTTTGAAAGATGTGAAAGAGTGGAAAACAGAATTCAAACAGATTGGAGAATGAATGAAAAATATCCATAATCATTAGGAACCATCATCTGAATCAAGAATGAATTTGTCAGCATCACATCTAACCACATGTCGTCCCAGGGAGCCTTAACAAATCAAGTGAGATATAGATTTAACAGCTGGCTAGGCTAATAGTCCCAAGGACACTATCCACTTCCTCAAGAATTACAGGATCAAAATCTTACCAGGTAAAAGAACAAGACAGAACCTCAATCAGGTCAACCAGACCTGCTCAGAACCTACTCAGAATAGATCTGATTCCTTTCTGACATTATCCTCCTCAGAAAATCAGTGTTATGGTAGAAAAGAAGCAGCAATTTAATCATAGACTTGTCATATTTGATTAGTTGACAGATAAAAAGCTAAAGGAAGCTGTTTTGTCTTTTCCTAAGGCATGACTGTCCAAATCTCAATAATTAATAAGCAGAGGCATGAAAAGTGTCTTCATTGTCATAAACAATATGATTATGCTGAAAATATATAAGATGAACTTGATTCACACTTCCCAAGTGAATACTGAATGTGCTTTGGAACATGATTCTTTATCCAACCAATTGCTGATAAAAGTTATTACTAGCCTACACACTCAAGGAGCAGGAGGCTATAGCCTTACTGAATTTCAGTAAGTACACAGGAGAGCACTCAGTCTCTTAAATCCAACTTCAAATGTCAGTTTAACATTTGTAGAACTGTTTGGGACTATTTTGAGATAAAACCTTGATGAGAAGGTCAGCGCTGGAAAAGTTGCTTAAAGTCAGCAAATCTAATGGGGAGAAATCCATGAGGGTGCAAGCTAAATTTATTGTTTTAAGAATCAGTTTCAAAGCTGCAAAATATGTATAGAAGGTTTAACTTTCTTTTGTCTTTCAATAACTTTGTATTCTGCCATTTGATGTAGCAAATAAAACAATTTCTGTCCTCCATGGCTTTGCACCCTCCATTCAATTACAAAATGCAGCACATGCAGATGTTCTCTTATGTTGATTTGTTATTCACTTTTCATTATGGTATTCTTAATGAGCCATTCCCTGCACTGTTTTTCCATGTTGGGCTGAATCCAAATTCTGTGCCCAGAGCAATATATTTTGTTGGCGCTTTCTTTTGGTCTTTATTTAGGTAGAGAGTTAGCCCTGTGAAACATCATTTGTATAATAAGGCAACCCCATTTCAGTGATTCTGAAACTGACTGAAACTTAACACGGTAGTTGAAGATAGTTTTTAACTATGTATATAGTGAAATACTGGGTTTTGAATCATTTTGAACTGGTTGGCTTAGAAACCTATATGTCTTACACAAAGTAACAAGAGTTGTGGAACTGAATGTCAACAGTATTTCACCCTGTATCTATGCAAAGGGTCAATGTATATTTTGCTATGGAATCTTGAACCATGAAACACTTTGAATTTCTTGGTTAATTCACCTCTATTTAGTAAATATCCTTCTTTCTCTTTTCCTTGTTTATAATTTTCTTTATAGTCAGATTTCAAGAAAAGCATTTCTCTAGATTTCTATTTTAAATTCCAGTTTGGCATCCAAGTGCTGAGGAATTTCTAAACATAACTAAAGAGTTTAAGCACAGGAATTTATAAGTACAGATAAGCTTGACATCAATCCATGTATAACCTGTAGAGTTTTCACAACAGACACAGACCCACTAGTTATTTTTGATATTAAGCTAATCACCCTATCATGATCATATCACTTCTGAAAAACAAGCAGTATTTTTTAAAATATTGATTGAAAAAAACTCACAGAATTAATTCTCTTACTTTCCACCATCTTCTAAAATAAGTACATATATTAATTCAAACTTCCTTTCCCTGACTATGGATATTCTTAATCATTCAGATTATGATTGTCCCAAATGGTTATTTGCCATTTGAAAAGCACTTTTGGGATTTCCTTTCCCTAGCCTCATGATAGTGCTTTCTGAATCTCTTCTAGTTGATCCTATTTCACTGATACACAACTTTTCTCCAGTATACTTGGGTCTCAAAAAGTGCCCTCCCTCCTCTATATTTGGAAAAACCACAATTATTTATTGTCTTCTTTTTTGTTCTGTTATTGTGCTTAATATGGTCAATATAGAACATATATATTGACCATATAGGCACGCTTAATATGCTCTGACCATGAGATCATATAGCGTAAATTTCCCCCAGAATAAGACTCAACTGGAAAATAAACCCTAGCATGATTTTTGGGGTGGTCATAATATAAGCCCTACCCCAAAAATAGGACTCAGTTAAGATCATCAGCCAGACAGGTGCATTTATTACAGTATTTCCCCAAAAATAAAACCTAGCCAGAAAATAAGCCTAATGCATCTTTTGGAGCAAAAAATAGTATAAGATCTGGCCTTATTTTCTGGGAAACACAGGTGGTCCAATTGTCAATGCATGGCTAAAGATGGGGGTGGTATTTGTGGTATCATCTCTACCACCACTATCTCTACTTTTAAGTTAGGTTTCCTCACTGTATTTTGGTTAGATGGAATTGAGACCTTATTCTGACATGCAATAAAGGAGGAAGAAGAAGAAGAAGAAGGTAGTGAGGAAGGAGGAAAAACATCTCAGAACTTTAATGATTTGACAAACTCAAGTTACCAATAAACAACTATTTGTGGTTTTGCATGATTGAATAAATAGAATAACAAAGTGCAACAAATCTTGTGACCCATCAGTGAAAGAAGCAATTTCCATCTGCCAGAAATAATTCAAAGCAAGAGAAGGAAACATGCAGAATAATTATTACATTTAATTTAAGATAAACCATCCCACTTGTAAACAAGTGAATATTTTTAAGTCTGACAAAAAAATCAGCACTGGCGAAGTGTTACAGAGCAGAGAAGGCAGCAATTAGTTAGATAACGACAGCATCCAAATGGGAGGGGGGAAATTACAGTATGCCATTTAATTTGGGGATCCAAGATGTACCTTCTAAACTTCAAACCTAAGTTCAAACAATATGGTGTTTAAAACACCAGGAGGTGGGAAGATAGTTCTTAAACCCTTTGTTATATATACAACTGAATCACTTTACTCGTGCATAACAATTGCATAGCTATACAATTGCTCAATGATGACTGATACCAATGCTGGCAACCACACAGAAATCACAGTTTTAAAGGTAAAATCTGTTCCAAATTAAGCTTGATTCCTGAAAGCTGTATTCTTGTAACTATACAGTGGTACTTTGCACTGCTTGCTTATGGGATTCCTTTTTGACTTTCTAATGTACCCTATAGTCTTTGTATTTCCTGAGACTTCCATTCAAATATTACAGATTACAGAAAATCAGAGTTGGCAGGGATCTTGTAGGTCATCTATTCCAACCCCCCACCCAACTGGGAGACCCTTCACAATTTCTGACAAATGGCAGTCCAATCTCGTTTTGAAAGTCTCAACTGATGGCACTCCCACAACTTCCGAGGGCAAGCTGTTCCATTGGTTGATTGTTCTCACTGTCAGAAAGTTTCTCCTTGTTTCTAGGTTAAATCTCTCCTTGTTCAGTTTCCATCCATTATTCCTTGTCTTGCCTTCAGGTGCTTGAGAAAATAGCTTAATCCCCTCCTCCCTGTGGCAGCCTCTCAAATATTGGAAGACTGCTATCATGTCTCCCCTTGTCCTTCTCTTCACTAGACTAGCCAAGCCCAATTTCTGCAACCGTTTGTTGTATGTTTTAGCCTCTAGTCCCCTAATCATCCTGGTTGCTCTTCTCTGTACTATTTCTAGAGTCTCAACATCCTTTTTATAATGCGGTGAACAAAACTGGATGCAGTACTCTAGGTGTGGTCTTACTAAGGCTTTATAGAGTGCTATTAGTACTTCCCTTGATCCTGACTATATCCCTCTGTTAATACAACTTAGGATTGCATTAGCTTTTTTGGCGGCTGCTGCACACTGCTGGCTCATATTTAGCTGGTTGTCACTAAGACTCCAAGATCCCTCTCACAGTTACTGCTATTGAGCCTGGTTTCACCCAGTCTATATATGTACTTTTGGTTTTTCTTGCCCTAAGTGTAGGACTTTACTTTTTTCTACACTGAATTTCATTTTGTTAGATATGGTCCAGTGTTCTAGTCTGTCAAGATCCGTCTGGATCTTGAGCCTATCTTCTTGAGTGTTAGCTATTCCTGCCAGCTTAGTATCATCTGCAAATTTGGTAAGTTCCCCTATTAATCAGATCTAATGCAAATCCAACAATATTTTTTGATCAGGCAAGCTGAACTAAGTCCTGCTATCCAGTTCTTGGATTCTTTTGAGATATTTTATTAATTGAATGACTACTGTGCCACCAATAGTTTCCAAATTAGTCCGTTCATGGTGGTAGGGTTGTCTTTTCTTGCTCTGAACAGTTGGCAGTGGGATATTTACTTCATTTCAATTATTTCATTATTGTGAGTGACATCAATCTAAAAAAAGATAGGCCGACATTTTTCACAGGATAAAAGGCTACAATATCATAATTATATACTAAGTTTTTGAATATGTACTATCAAGCTGATGTTCACTCTCAATTATGCATAGATTTTCACCAGAATAATCTCTCCCTAACTTGATCTTTCAGGTCTACCAATGGTGAACCCAACACCACCATGAGTCCATCCACTTTGCTGCTGTGTTCTTCTCTTTCCTTCTACCTTTCCCAGCACTAGAATAGAATAGAATTATTTTATTGGCCAAGTGTGATTGGACACATAAGGAATTTGTCTTGGTGCATATGCTCTTAGTGTACATAAAAGAAAAGATACATTTGTCAAGAGTCAGGGATCATAAGGTACAACACTTAATAATAGTCATGGAGTTAAATAAGCAAGCAAATCATACTAGGAAACAGTCAATATAAACTGTAAGAATACAAGTGACAAAATAACAGTCAGTCAGTCACAAATGGGAGGGGATGGGTGATAAGGAGTGATGAGAAGATAAATAGAAATGCAGACTTCATAAATAGTTGGACAGTGTTGAGGGAATTATTTGTTTAGTAGAGTGATGGCGTTCAGGAAAAAACTATCTACAGCCTTCTTCAAAGATTTAGGTCTGGAGTGTGAACTTTGCATTGATTTCTTCAATGATCAATGTGGGGTTTTTTTCTTGGTTGTCCATGGTAATGAAAATGAAGAGATTAAGAAATCTCTGTCTAGATTTTAGCATTTCCTTGCATTGGCCATCATGATAGCCTAGTTTGCAAACTTTGCTTTCCAGAACATCAGACTGGTGTGTTCTTCTCTTTCCTTATCCACTCATTCCTGCCAGGAAAATTTGCTTCTCCTTTCTTTGGACTAAGGTTAAAAGAAATGAATTTGGGACAGATAGCCAAAGAGATGACCTTGCTTGGAGAACAGCTGCTATGTAGCAACAGTTTAAACAAACATATTTTAAGCCCAGGAAACTAGAAACATGAAAAAGAAGATTGGATTGGCTCCATCATAACTTTGTTAAGAAATGGAAGGGGAAAATATAGTCAAGTTTTCAAGAATTAGCTTCCATGGATGATAATAATAAAGAATTCCAGTCAAGAGTTTGTTTTCTGGCCTACACTACTTTGAAGAGCTGATATTTCCATTAATAGGCCTTTTACATGAGTCCCCCTCTGCTGACCCCCTTCTGCTCTTGACATTTTCTTATTTGCTGAAATCAGCGGACCATTAAAAGAAAAATAAGTCACAGTGTTATTCTTCCTCTATTTAATCTAGAAGGCAACATTGGAAGAACTGTTTTATTTATTTTTTCATCTAGTTTAAAGGAAAGAAAGAAAAGGAAGATGACCATTTCCTTGATTTAGCAGACTTGTTAAAAATCTCAGCCTTTCACCATTGCACTGTCATTATAGTAACTTTAAAAAAGTATTCACTGGTACACTAGTAATGTGTGAAACAAAGAAAATCAAGCAAACAGATTTATTGATGAATGTCCCTTTAGAAGGAAGGATGGCAGCCCACAACAAAATATCCATAAAGGGCAAAGGTTTGTAGAGATTCTCAGTCATGCAGGTCATGGTTGTCCCAAAGGTGCTTTTTCATGAGGCAACTGGACTTTCCCCACTAAACTGTCAGAGCTGAAGAAGCTTCTTGGATGAGAAGTGAAATGTCTTTAAGAGAAAAAAATAAAAAAGTCCAGTTGCCAAGAAAGTCCAACCATGACCAGAATAACTGAGAATCTCTACAGATTTTTAGTGATACAAGTTGGGATGAATACCCTTTGAATGGTGTGGGAGTAGGAATGGATTTCCAGAGGAAAAATTGCAAACTACAGAAACCAGGAGCACTACTCAAGTGACCCAGAGGACACAGATAAATCTCCAAGTGCTTCAATGACCCTCTAAAAGGATGCAATGACCAGATGTCTGCAAGCAATGTTAAACCTTCTATTCCCCACTATCCTGTCAGAGCTGAAGAAGCTTCTTAGATAAGAAGCAAACGTCTTTAAAAGAAAAAACAAGCAAAACCGGCTGCCTCCTGAAAAAGCACCTTTGTGTCATCCATAAAAGGCAGTGACCAGTAACTGGAGGACAGAAGGTTTTGTTGCTATGGTGAATAATAGACAATTGTGAAATTACATAAGTAAAACTGAATTGTCAAGATCTTGTTGATGATCCAAGCTCTGTAAAGGACCTTGGAATACTCACCTCTAATGATCTAAGTGCTAGACCCCACTTTAACTACATAGCCAAAAAGGCATTAAGAGTTGTTAATCTAATCCTACGAAGCTTTTTCTCTGGTAATATCACACTGCTAACGACAGCATACAAAACATTTGCCAGACCAATACTCAAGTACAGCTCATCGGTCTGGAACCCACATTACGTATCTGATATGAGCACAGTTGAGAAAGTCCAGAAATATTTCACAAGAAGAGTTCTCCAGTCCTCTACTCGTTGTAGAATACCTTATGCCACCAGACTTGAAATTCTAGACCTAGAAAACCTTGAATTACGCCATCTTTGGTCTGATCTAAGTATGGTATATAAAATCATACATTGCAATGCCCTACCTGTCAATGAATACTTCAGCTTCAACCATAACAACACAAGAGCACACAATAGATAGAAACTCATGGTTAACTGCACCAAACTTGATTGCAGGAAATATGACTTCAGCAACAGAGTGGTCAATGTCTGCAATACTCTACCTGACTCTGTAGTTTCTTCCCGAAACCCCAAAAACTTTAACCTTAGACTGTCTACTGTTGACCTCACCCCTTTCCTAAGAGGTCTGTAGGGGGCGTGTTCCTGTCCTATTGTTTCTTTTATTTTTCTGATATGTACCTATTTCATGTATTCATAGCTATGTATATACTTATATCTATTATCTTGTAAGCAATTGACAAATCAAATCAAATCAAATAAATAAATAAATAAATAAATAAATAAAACTATTATATAGCTACTTGTTATATAATAGTGTTACTTGTTTTTTTAATTACAAGTCAGAGCTTGCCTTCTCAATAAATAGGCTGCAGGCTGATATAAGATAGCATTGAATGTGGCTCACTTTAACAAGCTGTGCTCAATCTGTGACAACCTAGACCTATGGATCAGTCCTAAGATTGTAGTTCTCTGACCATTGGATAGCACTGCAGAAAATCTCAACCCAGTTTTCCCTTTTGCAATCAGAGTTAGATAGAGCCTCAAGATAATAGAGGAAATTCCAATGAAGACTGTCCCCCTCCTGGTATCTTGCTACAACTGTTATTGGTTTAAATCCTAACCTGACAAAGTTTCAACTGGTGGCCCAGTGTTGGTTAAGTAGGGGGTGGATTAAAAAGAGTAGATCTGATCAATCCAAAGCCATCACACATGGCCCTAAACCACAAAAAGATTTAACTCAGCGAATGCTGCTCTTTTTCTAAATCCTACCACATTCATCTGTCTTTGGGACTACTGGAGCTTTTATATATGCCAAAAAAATGACTTTATGCCACCCTAAACTTTGGTTTCCTATGTTGTAATTAAATTTTAATTTAATTAAAAACTAAGATTAATTTCATTCTTTAGTTTTTCTTTAAAAACTGGCAGAATAATTTCATTGTACGATAAACATGTGCAAATGATATGTCCAAAAATAATTTATTTACTTTTTTATTTTTTAAAATTTTATTCTAGAAAAAACATTTATTTGGCATACATTTAAAACAGACAAATCATATATATATATATATATATATATATATATATATATATATATATAT